>CM061136.1:22010430-22610430 GCA_030789695.1 Scilla litardierei
CTGAAACTCAGACTCGTACCCAGACTCTTCTACAGACTCTGCCAAAACTGAGACATGAATCTCGTGTGTCTGTCCGACACGATACTTACAGGGACTCCGTGAAGTCGTACGATCTCCTGCACGATTCACGTTACATCACTATCTAAACTAGGAAAATGAAATAAAAACGGAGAGAAAGAATTTACCTCCATATATCTCCTCGCTAGCGTCTCAGTAGACTGTCCTACTCGGAAGGGAATAAAGTGCGCGGATTTGGTCAATCGGTCTACGATCACCCAAATCGCGTCATTCTGCTTCGGACTCCGAGGTAGTCCAGTCACGAAATCCATAGTGATGTGCTGCCACTTCCACTCTGGAATCGGAATCGGTTGTAGCAACCCTGCCATACGCTGATGCTCTGCCTTTACCTGCTGCCTCAACCAAAATTGTGTTACTCTCAAGTGTAAGAGTTCGTGCAAGTAGTAAAGTTCTGGGAGTCCGGATATCGTATCCTCGGGAGAAATCCTGTTGCAACCACAAATTTAAATCAATTAGAAAATCATCTTAGAGAAATTAACTACTTTGAATAGTGATGATTTAATGGTTTTGCTAATGATTTGTTTTTAAGTTTATGGAAAAAATAAGTGAAGAAAGTTTTTGTTTTAGAAAATATTTATAAGTAAGCACATGATATGATTTCATTAGGATCCATGATATGTACTAGTTTGGTTGAATTGAGATAACTCAATGACTTCTCTTTTTGGGAGAAAGTCATCGGAAGATGCCTTTTCGGGGTTAAAACTCAAAATCGATGAAGTAGTTGTTAAAATAATTATCTTTTAAACAATAGATGAAACTTCCTTTTGGGAAGATCAAAACTCACCTTTGTGGGGGTGATCATCAACTCATTCATAATCTTTTGGAAGATGAATGAGAAGATAAAAAATAAAAATAAAAACTTTAACAACGTTTGCCTTAAAAGCGAAGGAATTCAACCCAAAGTAGCACAAATCACATTTCCTAATTACGTCATACCATGTACAATTAAAAATTAGCTATTCATGTTGATAGTGGAAGAGAATATAAACAAAGAAAACATTTTTTATTTATAAGAAAAGAGACTTGAAAGTTAGACAAATAAGTTGGAGAAACTATCACCGCTTTTACACCCTTCAAGCTTTGCACATGAAACTTCTTCCTCCTCCTCTAAAATAACTCAATACTCTCACTCACAATAGCATCTAAAATCAGAAATATATGAGAGAAAACTCTACAAAATTTGATGCCAATAGCTCAAGAGAGAACACCTATTTATAGGCTTCTTTGGTTTAATGTGTTTGGCTCTTCATCTCCCCCATAATCAATATAAATAACTCCATGAAACCCTTCAAATTCTGCCCTTTGAGCTTCCTGATCTGAAAATAAACTGAAGAATCAAAATCTGCATCAAATTCTGATCAAAATCGTGTCCAAAATCATTAAAATCCATCAAGAAATGCATCAAATACACTTTAAAGAGCATTGCGGGTCTGTCTTTTGCGTTTCGGGTCGGATCCGTGCCCTCAGCCCGTACCCGCACCCGCGCGCGCCTGCTGTGAAGGAGGAACTCGGGTCGGGTCAAAACCCGACCCGCTGAGTCCCAGCGCCCGCAACCCGTGGGCGCTGTTTGCGTCCGCAGCGGAAAATTGCCCCGCTCATTTGAGCGGGGCCCGCCTGTATCGCGCGCGCATTTTTTTTTGTAATACAGCGGCCCGCTGATGCGGGCCGGCACGCGCGCATGGGCCGGCCAAGCGGGCAGGCCCGTTGGGTTGTTTTTTTAATTTTTTTAATTTTTTTAATCTTTTTTTGCTTTTTGCTTTTTTCTCTTGAACTGTTTGGCTTCTAAAAACTGTAGAAAATTCATCCGAGCTCCAAAAAATATGAATGAACTGTCGTTGGAATCGTGGGCTCGAGTACTTATCCTGAAAAATATAAGGAAGCACAAATTAGTTCACAAAAATTGATAATTATGCAAAATATGAGATTAGGCTCTAATATCATATGATTTTCTGAATATAACTATACTAGAGCTATTTTAACACGTACGTATGCACAAATTGGGGTCAAATAAGGGGGAAATAATGTAATATTATGCTGAAATCACCTGCTGGCAAACCAGACACTTGGCTACACTCCGAGCCACACTCCTCTTCATACCATGCCACCAATAGTTCAGTCGAAGTTCCTTGTACATCTTGGTACCACCAGGATGCACAGAATACGGCGAACTGTGTGCCTCAACCAATAATTCCTCTCTGATATCTCCAGCTGGCACACACAACCTGGCTCCATACCTCAGCGAACCATCCTCATGAATCAAGAAGTCAGTCCGCAGACCGGCTTCCACCTGCTCCCAAATCTTCACCAGCTTAGCATCTCCAGCCTGTCCAGCCTTGATCCTATCCACGATCGTCGACTGTATCTGTATACTCATTAACGAAGAAGTCTCTCCAGGAAGAATAATCTCAATACCAGACTCGCAAAAATCCTGCTGCAATCTCCACTGCGAAGTCAACATCATCACCGCTGGAAGTCTGCTCAGCGCATCTGGAACCACATTCACCTTGCCAGGGTGATACTACAAATCAATCTCATAATCTGCCATGAGCTCCAACCACCGACGCTGTCACATGTTGAGCTCCTTCTGAGTAAAAATATACTTCAAGCTCTTAAGATCAGTGAAGATCTTCACCTTCTCACTCAGCAAGAAGTGCCTCCAAATCTTCAGCGCAAACACGACAGTAGCCAACTCCAAATCATGTGTCGAGTAATTCTTCTCATGAGCCTTGAGCTGACGAGAAGCATATGCAACCACGTGCCCATGCTGATGCAACACACAACCAAGACCCTTGCCAGAAGCATCGCAAAAGATCTCGAATCCTCCACTCCGATCAGGCACAGCAAGAACAGGGGCAGTCGTCAACCTCTCCTTCAGAACACCAAAAGCCTTCACACAATCCTCAGACCAAACAAATGGTATATCCTTCCGCGTCAGTCTGGTCATCGACTCAGCAATCCGGGAAAAGTCCTTAATGAAACGCCGATAATAACCTGCAAGCCCAAGGAAACTCCTGATCTCAGACGCTGACTGCGGAACATGCCACTCTCTGATAGCCTTAATCTTCTCGGGATCCACCGAAATTCCATCACCTGACACGACATGCCCGAGAAAAGCAACTATATCCAGCCAGAACTCGCACTTGGAATACTTAGCATACAAACGATGCTTCCTCAAAATCTCCAACACTGTCCTCAAGTGCGATGCATGCTCTTCCTCCGACTTTGAATAGATCAGGATGTCGTCAATAAAGATAACGACAAACTTGTCTAGAAAGTCGTAGAAGATCAGATTCATCAGGTTCATAAAAACTGCGGGTGCGTTGGTTACACCGAAAGGCATAACCACGAACTCGTAGTGACCATACTTCGTCCTGAACGCTGTCTTCTGAATATCTTCCTTCTTCACCTTGAGCTGATGATAACCACTCCTCAGATCCAACTTAGAGAACACCCTCGAACCTCCAAGCTGTCATCTATACGAGGCAATGGATATTTATTCTTAATGGTCACAGCATTCAGCTCCCTGTAGTCCACGCACATGCGACGCGAACCATCCTTCTTCTTCACCAGCAACACCGGTGCTCCCCACGGAGACACACTGGGATTGATGTATCCCTTCTGAAAAAGCTCATCCAGCTACCTACGCAACTCCTCCAACTCTGCTGGAGCCATACGATACGGCACCTTCGAAATAGGCTGCGCTCCTGGAATAAGATCGATCGAAAACTCGAGAGCTCGATCGGGCGGCAGTCCAGACATCTCCTCGGGAAAGACGTCGTCGAATTCATGCACCACAGCTGGTCTACTCTGCTCCATCTGCATAGCAACGATCTCCATCGGTCTAGCCCGAAATCTGACAGGGCCAAGAGAACTACTGCCTCGACTGAACTCAAACACTGGATGTCCTGGGATCTCAAACACCAACTTCTTCCTCTGGCAATCGATCGTAGCATAGAAACTCGTAAGCCAATCCATCCCAAGCACTGCATCGTAGTTGATGATGTCGTGGACAATAAAATCAGCGTAAAGCTCATGTCCACAGACCACCAAAGGGCAAGAATTGCAACCACGATGCACCGAGATCACGCCATTTCCTGTAACGATGTTCCAACTCTTGGGAAGAGGGGATGTCGTCAAGGAATGCTTCTCCACGAAGCTCCGGGATATAATACACATCGATGCACCAGAGTCAAAGAGGACTCATGCAGAAAATGTGCAAACCAAAATCACACCTAACAAGCAGTCTAGCAATCAAACCCTATTCTAACAAACAATCATATGCAAGCAACCAAACATAATCTAACAACCAAAACTAACTAAGGAAGGAAATAACTAGACTGAGAGTTACCTGCGATAACCTCATCCACAGTCTCGCTCTCCACTACCGTCATCAGAAAAGCATGCCTCCTCGGCTGCATGGCCTGCTGAAAAGCCTGCCTCTGTGGAACGAGTGCTGCTCCACGTCCTGCAGGTACATGTGCTCTCTGCTGCAACAGCTGTGCGGTAACTGGTTCCTTCCAAGGCTGCTTAGACTCCGGGCACTCCTTCATAGTATGAGTAGGATCTCCACAAATCAGGCATTGTCCCAACATCCTCCTACACTGCTCCTTGACATGCCCGGTCTTGCCGCAGAAATGGCAAGTCTTCTGAGGAGGCCCACCTGGCCTCTTGAACTGCACTGGCTGATTAGGCTTGAACCCAGGCCTAACCACTCCTCTGACCTGCTCCATATGCCTCTTCCCAGCTCCAGAAATCTGTCCTCTCTTCTGCCTCGCAATTAGCTCCTACCTTTGTGCAGCTACCAACAACTTCTGATATGACTCCAGATCTGACGAAGACATCATGCTCTGCAAGTCTAGGGAAAGACCCTGCAGAAACCTCTGAGCTTTCTCCTCAGCATCATCCACCATCTTCGGTGTGAAGCGACTCAGCCCGGTGAACTCCTGATGGTAGCCTTCGGATGAAGCGCTGCAACATCATCGTCAGATTTCCCTGCGTCAGCTCAATGAAGCGCTGCAATATCTCCCTCCTGGCAGCCTTCGGAAAGTACTCCTCATCGAACCTGGACTTGAAAGTAGCCCAAGGTATCGGCTTCACCAACAGCTCCTCTTCTGCATCCCACCAATTACGGGCATTATCCTTGAGCTGCTTCTTCACCAACTGAATCCATCCAGCCGGGTTGATCTTCGACATCTTCAGATTATCCTCAGTATTTCTGATCCACTCCTCAGCAGCCAACGGTCCTTCAGATCCATCAAAGTAAGTTGGGCCCAGCTCCCGAAACTGCTTCGCTCCTGGCTCAAAGCGAGGGGCATTCTGGGTATTCTAGCATCCCTTGCTGCACCTGCATCATCTGATGCATCATCTTCATGATCTCAGCATTGGAGGGCTCTCTATCCGGTATCTCAACATGATTGGGCCCACCACCAGCTCGGGTCTGTCATCTCCCAGCCATCTAATGACATAGAAAACGAACAAAATATTAGACTCAAAGCTTGTGACTTGGATGTTGTAATTTATTTACTGGACATTCTGTAATTTATTTACTGGACATCACAAATATGAAATTAGATCCATAGGGTTCACCCCCAAACCCTAGAACAACAAATCTACTCAACCATAGCAATAACGATTGAGAAATCGATAAAAAACATTGCTTGCATATATAAAGATATCAAAACAAAGATTCAAACAATAAGAACAAAATACTTAGCTTTGATGAAGATCTTCAATCCAAAATACAAGCTTTTTGATCCAAGAGGGGGCCTAGGGCATGGCCTAACCTCTAAAAATAACTCTAAGAAAACATAATGGGGACTTCCTCTAATGGTGGCTACAAACCCCTTATACACTCTCCCAAAACCCTAGCAAATAACCCTAGAAAACCCCTCAAATTCGTTCCCAAAAACAGCCCAAACCGCAACTTAAAATCTGGGCCCAGGCCGCACTCGGCCGAGTGGAACATGTGACCCGGCCGAGTGGAAATTCCAGCACTGCAGCATCAACTTGCAGAAATTCCCCAGATTTCATCCGACCTCCGATTGATGCGTTCTTGGCGGCGTTGGAACCGTCATGAAGTCTACTATCCATAAAAAATATGAGAAAAATACTTTGACCTCTAGAATTATAGCAGATTTCAAAAGAGTGGGAGGCTATCTGAAAATCTGGGCGCTGCGTGTCCTCGGCATCACTCGGTCGAGCGGCAAATGTCACTTGGTCGAGGGGATTTTGGTACTCGACCGAGTCGAAGCTCGTAGTCGACTGAAGGATTACAGTAAGTCTGGTCTTTTGGATGTCGTCGTTCGTGTGCCACTCAGGCGAGTGGTGTCTCTATACTCGGCCGAGTGGGATGTCGTCACTCGGCCGAGTGCACGCTAATCTTCAAGTAATTGCGTGTCCGATCTGGTCGACCGAGCGGGCTTCTTTGCTCGGCCGAGTGACTCCTTCACTCGGCCGAGTGGCATGCTGAAAATGCCCAATCTTCATCATTTCACTTCCTCGTCGCTCCTACGACGTTCTTTCTTCTTCCACTCATCTTCTATCGCTGATAGGTCCTCAATAAGTCCATGAGCGATGCTCCATTACGCGTGCAAGTCCTTTAAGCTCATTTTTTCTCCCAATTGCTCATATTTCCTGAAATCCGACAAAAACAAGAAATAGTGAAAAGTAACACAATATCATCGAATAATCGTGAAAATCGCAATTTGAGCAACTGAAATGGCATGCAAATATCCAGAAAAAAGGTGTAAAATATGGACCGATCAAAATCCCCCAAGCTTACCTCTTACTCGTCCTCGAGGAAGATAAGTAGAGAGACGAACGTGGGAGATGAAAATAAAGAAGATGAAATGAAAAAGAAAGAACACGAGGTGGAAGGGGTCGCTAGATTCTTCTCTCAGATCTCAAGCCATAAGCTACACATCACGATAACTTGGAAAATACAAATCACATGCTATAAGGATTTCACATCTTACATAAACATGGTACTTGCAAGCTTTTAAGAACAACAAAAGGGATTCTCTAAATTCATACAATCAATTCATATACACGTCACGCATTTCATAGGATTTAATATACAAATGTTGGCGATGCACTTTTCAATCAAGAGTTATAACTGAAGCATATAAGAATCACACCAAACATGCAACGGAGAATGGAATAAATCTGGCATTCACATATTTATATCGATTCATAAGAAATCTCCATAACTAAGGTATTTTGCTAAGTTTCAGCATTATCAAACTTCCCCATTCGTGCACCTCTCCACTCTAATGTCGTACTCACTCATATGGTCAAATGAATTCAACCCCCCCAAGCTTAGCTTGAGGCATCGCATCTAAAGGAATATGATAGTGGAAAATGGGATTTTGCCTTCATTTTCCCAAGTATTTTGTGGCTCCAATAATGAGATAGAGAAATATATTTTTTTCTTTTGGACTTTGTTTCTCATTTTTCTTCTTGGATTTTTGTAGGAGCAATTTGATTTGTATTTTTGGATTTTGGCTCCCTTTTGGCTTTTTGGACTTTTTGGAGCTAACTTTTTCTTTTGTGGGGATTTTTGGGAAATAGATGCGATATAAGTAGCTTTAGGAGGTGAACTCAAGTGACATGTAGAGAATAAAAAGATATATGTGGAGAAAGAAATAATGTAACACTCGGTTCACTCTAAGATGTGCACGAACGGTTCAATAAAATAATACTTCAACTAAAACTATTATGTAAGCATGGATATTCTCAATCATCTCAATAAAAAGTGAAGTCAAGCGGTAAAGCGCACAATCATATCAGGCATGCAACAGAAGGTGAATAAGACAATAAAACTGATGCTTCAGATATACTAATGATGCGTGAATCTTGGTGCGTTTCCAACAAAAGCATACCAAACACTAATCCATACATTCAGCTTCAATTAATATCATGCATTCATGTAGATGAATCATCCAAAGAAATTGATTTGCAAGCACATGTGAATAGCAAGACTATGGAATACTCTAAGTAGCATGGCAAGGAATAATAAGCATCGTGATGGTTGCTAAAGCAATAAGAGATATCATCATACAAAATTCATCTAGCGGAAGGAGAGGAAAGAAAAATAAAGAAATAAAAATAAAAGAGATGAATGAAAAGAAAATCAAGCACACAATATGATGCATGAACACACATAAAAGGAAAATAAGATGGAAAATTCAAAAAGATGATGCAAAATTTTGAAAAATTCTTAAAAAAAACCCTAAAAATAAAGTAAAAGTGCAACTAGATGGCATGGAAATGCACTCCCCCAAGCTTAAACTTCACATTGTACTCAATGTGTTCATAAAAGGAAAAATATGAGGAACAACGATAATAATAAGGGGGGTGAATGAAAAATGATGAAATGAATGACATGAAATCCTAATGCAACTAAATGCACATATAATGATGCATGAGAGCGCTTTCCCCAAGCTTATACCAAACAATCCTATTCAAATGACTCAATCAAAAATTTCATGGCTTTGCAAAGCGTGATCAAGTCAAATGAATAAGAAAGTGAGTATTCACTTGAAAGAAATGCTCGATGGCGGTGAGCAAAAGGATGTGGCGTATCAAAATATGGAGAGGGGAATTAATATATATAATGGGTTTGGGGTGTAAAAGATTTTTGTTGCCGTCATATGAGGTGATATTTATTCAAGCAAATCTATACGGTCCTCTCGCTGTCGAGAGAATTCGTGTTTATTCAAAGCATAAAAATTTCTACACTACTGGATTGATATCACCTATAGCAAAAGGCGGATCCAGTATCTTTGCCGGTGCAGGCAATTGCTCCAACTGCTCCTTCCGTGGCTTTGCCAGATGCGTATGTCCACGGACTCCAACGAACTCCAGTAATGCATCCTCCAGCATTCTCACAAGGACTCCACCTGTACCCTACAGAGAATAGGATGCATCAGTTCGCTGCGAAAAATTCACCCTCGTAATAAAAGTATCCCAAAGAGGATCGTCTATAGAAATATATGGAATAAATAATGGTGGACGATACTTCCCTGGAAATAATTCAATATCCTCCCGTGCTGTGATAGCTGTCTCCATGGTGTCTTCTCCATGCTGCTCAGGTAAATCTAGATCATAAGTGTGGACCTCATCAAGATGTTCCTCATCATCGTCAGACTCATCCCAGCGCACCTCTTGATTATATTCATATGCGTCCATGGGTGCTAACTCCTCGCTCTCCTCCTCGTATACATCCCATTGTACCTTTTGTTCATATGTATGTGTGTCCTGTAAAAGGCATGATGAGTCGTCAAAATCTGAATCACAAAAAACATCATACACGGGAGGAAAATCAAAGATAAAGGGCGAAGGAGTAAAGAGATCTCCCTGAATGGGGGCCAAAAGCTCTGTGGGATAGTCCTCTGTGTCAGTGGAAGGATGAGGTGGCTGCGGAAGCTCTAATGGAGGAGTGTAGTGCTCGGGATCCTCATGAATGGCTGTGTCCTCGTCCCGATGCACGACCTCCTCGGTGATAAGCTCTGGCTCTGTGTGTAAGGCCTCCTCAAAAGCATGCTCTGGCTCCGCATGTGAGGCCTCCTCGTCAACTATCAATGTAGGCTCTCTCTGGAATGGTGATGCTGGCTGCTCAGGTGTGTCAACTTATGGGGATGTATCATGTGGAGGGGAATGCCTGCAAGCAATCTGAAAATATAGTCTATCCCCCTCAAGACTGACATGGATGTCCTCCTCAATTGTTCCTGCAGCTGAAACACGGTTCATAACAAAATCTACAAATCGTAGATCAAATGCATCATCTGCTGTAATGCTCTCTGAACCGGTGAACCTCACTAACTCAAAGAGGCCCTCCAATGAGTTCTGAAATGCTTCCTCCTCAAAATCTGTGGTCCACATAATACCATCCATAACACCTGATAAACAAAGATAAATACCTGGAGAAAAATATCAGTGGCACAAAAGAATATAGAAATGATAATAATGGTGGAGGGGGTGAAAAATTCTTTTTGTTAAAATTTTTTTTCGTAGTCTAATCAACCTAATTGTGACAAATTGGCACCCAATGGGAAACACCTCCCCGGCAACGGCGCCAAAAACTTGATGCTCCCAAAATGTAACCCTAGACCACAACCTAGTATGGTGCAAATGCACGGAGATAAATCCCCGGCAACGGCGCCAAAAACTTGATCGGCCCCGGATATACACCCGGAGAACGATTGTAGTTTTACCGCAAGCGCACGGTCAAGTGGCGAGCGGGTATCAAACACGAGGAGGTGGTGTTGGTTCCAATCTATCCTAGGTTGGTTTGACTACGAATGTATTATTGGTGGAGATGGGTATGGTATGATGTAATGGCAATGGTGATGGATGTCGGTGTCGGAGATAGAGAAATCGGTCAAATATCGATTCAAATATAATATAATAAAAGTAAAAGTGTCTAGGGCTAAGGAATTCCCACTACGGATCGTCATACATCATTGTAAATAGTGAATCTCAATATTACTAGACTTGCGTTAAGGTGAACTAGTCGTAACTGAATAGAGAACCAAGCTCACGCTCTCGCGCTATTGCCGGTCTATAGCAAACCTAGGATAGGGCCCAATCTCTTGCAAACCCTAGCCTAAGCCGCTAGCATTAAGATCGACATCATCGTTCAATCGCCCCTCGAGCCCACTCTCGTGCAAACTCGAGTTACGATCTAGGTTGTGATAGTTCGTATTCGTCCAATCTCTTGCAAACGAATATGTGTATAGATTTATAATAAAAATCCTAGCCTTGGTCCAATCTCTTGCAAACCAAGTCTAGAGAATCTCGATTATAAACCTAAATCGAATATCTAGGCCTTCCCATCGATTAGAATCCAATCTCTTGCAAACCCCAAATCGATGGAAATCCCTAACTATCCGTAATAGATCAATCACAACCTAACCTCCTAGCAATTCTAGCAATTTAGAAATTCATTCATCACAAATATGAAATTAGATCCATAGGGTTCATCCCCAACCCATAGAACAACAAATCTACTCAACCATAGCAATAACGATAGAGAAATCGATAAAAAACATTGCTTGCATATATAAAGATATCAAAACAAAGATTCAAACAATAAGAACAAAATACTTAGCTTTGATGAAGATCTTCAATCCAAAATACAAGCTTTTTGATCCAAGAGGGGGCCTAGGGCATGGCCTAACCTCTAAAAATAACTCTAAGAAAACATAATGGGGACTTCCCTCTAATGGTGGCTACAAACCCCTTATATACTCTCCCAAAACCCTAGCAAATAACCCTAGAAAACCCCTCAAATTCGTGCCCAAAAACAGCCCAAACCGCAACTTAAAATCTGGGCCCAGGCCGCACTCGGCCGAGTGGAACATGTGACCCGGCCGAGTGGAAATTCCAGCACTGCAGCATCAACTTGCAGAAATTTTCCCAGATTTCATCCGACCTCCGATTGACGCGTTCTTGGCGGCGTTGGAACCTTCATGAAGTCTACTATCCATAAAAAATATGAGAAAAATACTTTGACCTCTGGAATGATAGCAGATTTCAAAAGAGTGGGAGGCTGTCTGAAAATCTGGGCGCTGCGTGTCCTCGGCATCACTCGGCCGAGCGGCAAATGTCACTCGGTCGAGGGGCTTTTGGTACTCGGCCGAGTCGGAGCTCGTAGTCGACTGACGGATTACAGTAAGTCTGGTCTTTTGGATGCCGTCGTTCGTGTGCCACTCGGGCGAGTGGTGTCTCTATACTCGGCCGAGTGGGATGTCGTCACTCGGCCGAGTGCACGCTAATCTTCAAGTAATTGCGTGTCCGATCTGGCCGACCGAGCGGGCTTCTTTGCTCGGCCGAGTGACTCCTTCACTCGGCCGAGTGGCATGCTGAAAATGCCCAATCTTCATCATTTCGCTTCCTCGTCGCTCCTACGACGTTCTTTCTTCTTCCACTCGTCTTCTATCGCTGATAGGTCCTCAATAAGTCCATGAGCGATGCTCCATTATGCGTGCAAGTCCTTTAAGCTCATTTTTGCTCCCAATTGCTCATATTTCCTGAAATCCGACAAAAACAAGAAATAGTGAAAAGTAACACAATATCATCAAATAATCGTGAAAATCGCAATATGAGCAACTGAAATGGCATGCAAATATGCAGAAAAAGGTGTAAAATATGGACTGATCAGAAGCTTGGTGTGTTTTCTACGATTAGCATACATATGAATCATCAGACTCAGCTAATAACAGAATTTCATCCATATTCATACAGAAAAAGAGTGGGTTACTATTTCAAATGCAAAGGAGGACATAGCATATGATATCTGAAATAAAAGCTATGACATGACAAAATAGCATGCATACATAAATAAGCTAACACCACATCATCATCATCACAGAAAAGTCATCTCTAGCAAAAGATGAAAGAAATAAAGATAAAAGAAAATAGAAACTACTATGTACAATGCAACACATAAAGAAAATAAGAAAACATAATGCATGATAATAAACGAAAAAATGAGTGAAAGTGGTGTAAAAACAAAGAAAATGTGGAAAAAATAAAAATAAAAGGTGACGAAAAACAAAAAGTGTGAGAACTCACTCCCCCAAGCTAAAGTGCACAGTGTCCTCAATGTGCAAAGTGTGGCACACCGAGAGACATGAAGTGGGTGGGGTGGGTGAGGATGCATGTTTGATGAAAAAGAAAGAAAAAGAAAATATGATGTGAATGTGAATGATGCATGTAGAGATCAGAATGGTGCAGATAAAAGTGTCCCCAAAAAGACTCTCCCTCACTCCCAAAAAGAGATAAAAAGATATGACCAAATAGATACTAAAATAGTAAGTGGAGGAGGGGGGGAAAAATCATCAGGCTCCAAAAATAACCAGCAAAACAGCAGAAATATAGGAGGCATCCAGTGTGTGCCTAGGCTGGTGGTGGTGCACCAGCACCGTCCTGTGGCGGAGGTGGTGGTGGAGGTGGTGGACGTGGTAGCTGCTGGGAGGGTGTCGGTGGTGGAGGCAGACGCGCCAGAATCTGATTCAGGCAAGCCTGAATACTGGGAAGGATGGCGACGCGGGTCTGCACGACGCTGATCGTGGCAGAGAGATACCTAAAGTCCCCTCTAAGTCCACTAACAGCCCCCACAAGAGCACGAATGCTCTGAACTAGAGTGTCTGGGGGTGGTGGAGTAGAGGGACGCACAGGTCTAACAGGTGAAGTGCGGGGCTGTCTCACGTGGGTAGTGTAGAGGACGGGTCCAGCAGGGAAGTGGGGTGGTGGTACTGTGCTCACTAAGTGATGCCCAGCCTCGGTGTGAGGCTGGGACACGGGCTGTGTCGAAGCGGAAGCAGCATCAGCAGAAGAAGAAGTGGAAGTGAAAATAGGCGACGAGGCGACAGGAGAGGTCAGTGACGCAGACGTGGGGACAGATGTCACGACGCTCTCGGTAAAGACAGGGGCGGTGGAGACCGAAAGGTCGACAACTGGGGAGGCTGTGTAGTGCACAAAAGATGACTCCCCAGGAGTCGAGAACAGCAATCAGGAGAGGGTCTCCACGGCATCAGTAAAGGAAGACTCGCCGCTCTCAAGAATGGTGGGTGGACGCTCGGGGCTCAGTGTGGTAATGGGCTCGACGGACATAGGCTTAGTGGTGGTGGTGGACGGCTCAGCTAAAGTGCTCTCGACACTAACAGACGTGTGGACAGAGGTATCGGGAGGTGCAGACAGTGCAGGTGCAGGCTGAGGGATCATGGGGGTCAACAGGTGGTACAGGGGGTGCCTACTCAGCATCCTCGGGATCAAGCACGTAGGCGGCGGGGATGAGAAGATCCATCGCTGGAATCCAGTCCCCGTGAGTCGGTCCAATATGTGTCTGAGCGGGGCTCGGGAGAACCATGTAATCAGCGCTGAAGGGATCGTGCAATCACACCCAGTGCTGGCGACCGTGGGGACAAAGCATCTTCATCCGGGCCATAACATCTATAGAAAGTGCAGTGGGGCCCGGAGGTCGACGCAAGTCATCAGGTAGGTCCACGCCGGTCATAAGGGCCAAGAGGGTGATCAAACCACCGCAACAGATAGGCGAGCGAGCGCTCACCGAGATGATAATACGGTCCAAAAATCAACTGGCAATGTCGATCTCGACGGCGGGGACCAATACGTCACTACCCCTATCTAGAACCCTAGGGCGAGTCATCGCATAGAGCATGTAGAGCTCTGGCGTAGACATGGTCTCGGGCTCGTACCTCACGAGGAAAGTAGTCACCATAAGGCGCTGTGCAATGCGGAGGTAGGGGTGGAGGATAGCTGAGGCCTTGGCCTTACTAGGGTCAAAGGCGAGTGGGGATCCCGTGATCCGTGTCCAGAAGGTGTGGGTCTCAAACGACGGGGGTGGGATGTGCGTGGGAGCGTAGGCACGGTCAGGGTCAGGGACGGCGGGCCACTGGAAAAATGCTCTAAGCATGTCGAGAGTGATCTCGCACTCTCGATCCATCAAACGGAAGGAGCATCCTCCAGGGGTCCGGTCAATGGAACTAAGGACCTCTAGTGTCGGACGGATGTAAGTATCCGCTGACACCGATAGAAAATCACGCCATCCCACGTTGTCGTACAACGTGAGAAGCCCCTCAAGTACCCCTAGGGGGTCTAGGTCAGCTAGGTGTGCAAACCTAGAGGGTACTATCGAGCAATGGCAGATACGCTCGAATCTGGCGCGGTGTGCGTCATTTCGAAACGTAATCCCCATCGGCCCGACGACGGGAGCGGGCGGTGGAACGGGATCAGCAGGGATCGGCTGTGTAGGTGGCGGTGGGCTAGGTGGAGGGGAGTCCTCCCTAGCGGAAGAGGGACCAGAATCATTGGTCCTCTTCTGCTTCGAAGCGGCTCCCCGTGTACGTGGCCTAGTGCGCGATGGCATATGTGCCGCGAAGCGTGTCCCAACCAAATAAGTAATGCGACATGCTAAATGATGGAACGAGTATACCTGAACACGCCGCGAGAGCAATCAGTAGTGTGTGCAAAGAGACGCCTCCGCTGCGAAGCTCAAAGAGCGTCCAAAAACTCCCCAAAGCTCCTCCAAGCTAGCCTGCAAATCAAACGATCAAATCAGCGAATAATATTCAATATATATGGGGGAGATAGGGGATAATAGATAGATATGGAAATTAATTTGAATTTGGGGCTCGCGGGCATACAAATCAAGAGAAATGGGGAGAAATGGGGTTTTTCGGGCAAAAGAGGGGTGATCGGAGGCGTCGCCGGCTGTGGGGAGGTTGGCCGGTCGTCGGCGGTCGTCGGAGCGTCAGTCGTCGGCGAGTGGTGGCCGGCTCGAGTGTCGGCGTGGGAGAATCGGGCGAGGGAAGGTCGCAGCGGGCGAGGGAAGCGCAATCGACAGCAGCTCGGGTGAAAATTGGGAAATTTGAGTATCGTAAATCATGCCCACTGCCGCTGCCGCTTATATAAGAAATGTTACGACTCGACCGAGTGACAATATCACTCGGCCGAGTGGCGTAAACTAAAAAAAATTTCAAATTCTCCTTGCCACTTACGACTCGGCCGAGTGGCTTTGATTCACTCGGCCGAAGGGAGAAACTCCACTCGGTCGAGTGGCTCTGCCACTCAGCAATTCTTGAGCTATGAGGGTATCTGTTTCACTCGGCCGAGTGATAAGGTACTCGGCCGAGTGATAAGGTACTCGACCTAGTGATAAGGTACTCGGCCGAGTGGCAATTAAGACTAAAACTTACAGAAAGTGACAGAGAGTTGGTCTGCAGAAACTTCCCTGTTTGGTGCTCCACTAGGCCGAGTGGAGTCTTTGCTCGGCCGAGCGGCAGATGGTACTCGGCCGAGTGACGTGCTGTTTTCTGCATCGGTTCTCTGTTTTCGCTCCAGTCTCTGTTTTTCTTCCTCCAGTCTGTTTCTTCCTCCTCCTAAGGCCTGAGCGCGTCCCTGGAGCACTCTCCCTTGCCTCGGTCATCCTCCATATGAGTGATCTCCCTTTCTCCTTCTCCTGTCATGAAAATTAGGACCCGTTGTCACGATTTTCATGGACACTAGACTCTAAACACTAATAAAATTCTAAACCAAAAATGAAAATCAAATAAAAATAATGCAAAAACCGTCGGGTTGCCTCCCGACAAGCGCTCGTTTAAGGTCATGAGCTCGACCCCTTTAGATATTCGTTTAGCTCGTGATGTTGGGCGCATACGAGATACACCCGTCAAATTTGCCGGGAAGGCCGCTTGGATTTGGGTCGTGATGATTCGTGGTCTTCCTCGGTGCCCCCTCATCATGGGTAATGTTGGGGGATAAGTCCCCCAAGCTAGAGCTTGTTCCTATCTTCTTCTTGGCCGGTGACACCGATCTTCTATTCAATGGAGCTTTCTTTGGTTTCCGTTGAGAGCTTGCAAAGCTCTCGTATTCTTGCGACATCAACGTCGCCTTCATCATCATCTGTGGAGCTACCTGGAGGGTCCTCCAACTTCTCTTCTTCGCTAGAAGCTTGTCCTTCTTCGAAGCCATCGTCATGGAGAGCGCCAATAGAGTGGGGGATAGCTTCTTCAATCACCTCGTCAAGGAGATACGAAAGATCGCGGGGGCATCCCGTGAGTAGATATACGCGATTCACTTCACCGGAGGGACTCCTTCAGAATAATGCTTGAGCCGTTGTCCATTCACCTTGAATGTGGCTCCGTCTTTCCCTTCCAATTCAAAAGCTCCCCCGGTTGTATGTGCTTAATGGTGAATGGTCCGGACCATCGCGATCTCAATTTTTCGGGAAAGAGTCGGAGCCGGGAATTGAATAGGAGGACTTTATCTCCGACCTTGAAGTCAGTGACGGTGATGCGTGCATCGTGGAGGATTTTAGTCCTTTCCTTATAAATCCTCGAGCTCTCATAAGCATCACGTCTAATCTCATCAAGCTCATTAATGTCTAAGAGTCGCCTCACCGTCGCACTCTTGTAGTCATAGTTGAATGTCTTAATATCCCAATATGCGCGGTGCTCCAACTCTACCGGCAAGTGATAAGCTTTCCCATAAACAATTCGGTATGGTGTGGTGCCAATAGAAGTGCGAAAGGCCGTACGATAAGCCCATAGTGCATCGTTCAATTTCATTGACCAATCTTTTCTAGATCTATCTACGGTCTTTTCTAGAATTTGCTTGATTTCTCGGTTTGACACCTCCACTTGGCCACTCGTTTGAGGGTGGTATGCCATGCCAACTCTATGATTCACCCCATATCTTTTCAACATGGCTTCAAATTTGTTCTCTATAAAGTGGCTTCCCCCATCACTTATCAAAGTACGTGGCACTCCAAAGCGTGGGAAGATGTTTTGCTTGAAAAACTTGGATACCACCCTCGCATCATTAGTAGGGGTCGCAATGGCTTTCACCCATTTAGAGACATAATCCACGGCTAATAAGATATACTTGTTTCCCTTGCTTGACAGAAAAGGTCCCATGAAGTCCACTCCCCAATAATCAAATAGCTCAATTTCTAGAATGGGCCTCATCGGCATCTCGTTTCGCCTTGATATATTCCCGGTCCGTTGGCATCGATCACATCCCTTGACGAAGTCATGCGTATCCTTGAACATGGTTGGCCAAAAGAATCCGCATTGTAATATCTTAGCGGTGGTCTTAGATGAGGCGTGATGTCCCCCTCATGGCATACTATGGCAATGCAAGATGATTGACGTGGACTCCTCCTTGGAAACACATCTCCGAATTACACCATCCTTGCAAATCTTGAAGAGATACGGATCTTCCCAAAAATAATTTCGGACTTCATGCATAAACCTCCTCTTTTGTTGTGTGGGCATTCCGCATGGTTTTATCCCACAAGCCAAATAATTAACGAAATCCGCATACCAAGGCACCTCTCCGGGTCTTGCGGCGAATAGCCTCTCGTCGACAAAGGTGTCATCGATTGGCAAGCTCTCATCCTCCTTGTCGCGAACGAGTCTAGATAAGTGGTCCGCCACAACGTTGTCAGTTCCCTTCTTGTCTCTAATTTCCAAGTCAAATTCTTGCAACAAAAGTATCCATCTTATCAATCTTGGTTTTGCCTCTTTTTTGCTTAGAAGATACTTCAATGCCGCATGGTCGGTGTGGACAATAACCTTGTATCCAAGGAGGTAGGAACGAAACTTCTCGATGGAGTAAACAACCGCTAAAAGCTCTTTCTCGGTGGTAGTATAATTTTTCTGTGCATCGTCCAATGTTTTGCTAGCATAGAATATAGCATGAAGCTTTTTGTCTTTCCTTTGTCCTAGCACCGCTCCAATGGCTTGGTCACTTACATCACACATAAGCTCGAAGGGAAGGTTCCAATCCGGCGGTTGTATGATGGGGGCGGAAATGAGCACTTCTTTCAACGTATTAAATGCTTGCAATCACTCTCCTGAAAAGACAAAGGGGGCATCTTTAGCAAGTAAGGAAGTAAGGGGTCGGGCAATTAGGGCAAAGTCCTTGATAAAGCGGCGGTAAAATCCCGCATGACCAAGGAAGCCTCTAATGCCCTTTACATTAATAGGAGGAGGGAGTTTTTCGATTACCTCAACATTCGCCTTATCAACCTCAATTCCTCTAGAGGACACAAGATGCCCAAGCACTATCCCCTCGGTGACCATAAAATGACATTTTTCCCAATTAAGAGTGAGGTTGTTTTGTTGGCATCGTTTGAGAACTTTAGTAAGATTAGCTAAACAAGAATCAAACTCACTTCCATACACAGAAAAATCATCCATGAAGACTTCCATAATATTTTCAATGTAATCAGAAAAGATTGATGTCATGCACCTTTGAAAGTGGCGGGAGCATTACAAAGTCCAAAGGGCATTCTACGATTTGCATATGTACCATAAGGACATGTGAAGGTGGTCTTTTCTTGGTCGTCTTCATGCAAGGGGATTTGAAAGAATCCCGAATAGCTATCCAAATAACAGAAGTATTTATGTTTAGCAAGACGCTCAAGCATTTGATCAATGAAGGGCAATGGGTAATGGTCTTTCCGGGTGGCTTTGTTTAATTTCCTATAATCAATACACATCCGCTATCCCGTGACGGTACGTGTAGAAATGGGTTCTCCCTTTTCGTTTTTTATAACGGTCATCCCTCCCTTTTTAGGGACGACATGAACGGGGCTAACCCACCGGCTGTCAGAGATAGGATAGATAATAACGGCTTCAAGTAATTTAAGAATCTCTTTCTTAACCACCTCCTTCATGTTAGGGTTCAACCGCCTTTGAGGCTCTATGGAGGTGGCTTCGATGTTTTCCAAGTGGATTCTACGCGTGCAAAGCCTAGGGCTTATTCTTTTAAGGTCAGAGATGGTGTAGCCAAGCACATCTTTGTGACTCCTAAGGACATCTAAGAGTCTTTCTAGTTGATCATGGTTGAGGTGGGCATTAACAATAACCGGATAGGTCAATTTATTACCCAAGAAAGCGTAATTGGTGGTAATTGTTTAAGCTCTACCTCAGGTGGCGATGTACCCTCTACTTCCTCTCCTTATGTAAGCTTGATTTCTCCTGCAACATCTGGGTTTAGTTCTTTCTCCTTGAGTGGGCTTCTCCACGCCGACTCGGATTCACTTATCGGCGAGGACGGTGCATCGGAATAGATGCTGCACGACTATGCGTGGGCATCGATGGGATCACCATTGTGCTCCGTTCCAAGCCTGAGATCAAGAGATGCGTCAGTGGGTTCACAAATATAAGAGTAAGGGTCGTAGAGTGTACTTCCCTGAATCTCGACATGACCAATAGATTCCTCGGAAGAGTAGTACTCTTCGATGCATGCTCCGTCATTTTCAAAATATAACTTGCCGTCCCTCACATCAACTCTGATGTTGCCCTCTATAGTCCCTTCCGGGGAGATTTGATCCATCACAAAAATGGAAAATTGTTGCTCAATGGGGTCCTCGATATCAACGGTGAATGCCCCTGTGGCATGGACCTCATCAACAAGTTCTTTAAGAAGGCTTGCAAAGGAGTCATCATCTCCCAGGCTTGACTCAGTCATTAACATTGCCTCCCCCATGTTCATGTTAAGATCTTATGGAGAATTCTGGGAAAGCAAGTAAATTGGGCAGCAAACAGAGTCAAAAAGGAAAAATAAAGAAAGGAAGATGGATAGATGGTGAGAGATAACCGGGTGATCAAAATCAAAAACCGTCAAATGCAACTCCCCGGCAATGGCGCCAAAAACTTGGTCGCGCCCCGGGAGTACACACACCCAGGACAAGCAACTCGTAGTCTTACCGCAAGCGCACGGTGTAGCGACGACCGGGTATCGAACTCAGGGAGGAACAATGACAGTGTCTCCTTCCAATCACCTAGCTATCAAAATGGTCGAGAATAATTTGGGGTAAAATTGTCACAATCGTTCGAATGTCGATAGAAATATCAATAAAATAAAGCGCCTAGGGATAGGGAATCCCCGCTACAAACCACATTTCATCATTGTGATTCATAGGTTTCGTCATTGCTAAACTTGAATTTTAGGTGAACTAGTCGCAACTAAATGTAGAACTAAGCTCACGCTCTCGCGCTATTGCCGGTCTATAGCAAACCTAGGGTAGGGCCCAATCTCTTGCAAACCCTAACCTAAGCCGCTAGCGTGAATAATGACATCATCGTTCAATCATATCTCAAGCCCACTCTCGTGCAAACTCGAGCTACGATCTAGGTTGAGATATCTCAAGCCTCCTCCTCCTCCCGCCTGCAGACGTCGCTCCTCCTCCGCCCTGGTCGCAGTCGCCGCCGACGAGGCCGCACGGAGAACCCCCCATGTTCGCCGTTGCATGCGGGGAGGTGACTAACGTAAACTTAAATACGTTTTAATTAAAACGTATTCGTATATATACGCGTATTTGCGTATTTCAGTAATTAGATAACATGAGTTTATTGGTTTTAAATTAATAATTAATAATATACAAGTCAGAAAAATGCAAGACTAGCTCCAGAAAATCAGAAATAACATTCTGTATCCAATGGTGTTAGTTTCATCTCAATCAGACGCTTAGTTTTTCCAGAATTAATTTTTAACCCTAAAAGTTAAATACGTTATCTTCGTTTAAAAATCCGTAACTTGTTATTTTTACGTACACTGATACGTGATAAAATTATATGTTATAATACTCTTCAAGACGATCATTTTGACAGCTCACTTGCAACTTTCTGATGCAGATTGCATCCAGGAGAAATTATTGAATAAATACGTTACATAAGTAAAATTAGGTTTAAATTGATTTTTGAGCTTTTAAAAATTATAAAAATTAACAGAGGCTTTCGAGAAATATTTCCTCCTACAGTAAAATTATTTTCATCATATCTAGCTTATATAAAAATTTAGAACGTTTTCCGACACCGTTTCAACCCGTTTTAAAAATCAAAGTGACCAAGAAAATAGATAGAAAATAGTGTGCTCTTTAACCGGATGTTTCTTGTGTTTACAGGTACCAATTCTCGTGCACCAGCTTCCTTGGAAGCTTGGGCTCTAACATCGTCTTTCTACGACGATATCGATAGTAAGTCACTCTAATTCTAGTTTTAGAAGTTAAGCCAGTGTAAAAGCATGAACTTAGGATGCTTATAAATAGTCTCAGAACATCCATTAATTCTAACTAACTTCAAATGAGTTTCTTCAATTGCACGTAAACTTATAACTCTCGTTTACACTTGTCTACCATGTTTTGATGCCAATCACTTGCAAAACTATGCATTCACTTTGTATATACTTGTTGCACGATTGCTCATGGACACATCACCTGCTGCATGCCATTTACTACTCAGTAAATGCTAATGAATTATCAAATGGAATAGCATGTGTGGAACATCTTGTGAAATACCTTGTGGAACATCTTGTGGAATATCTTGTGGAATATCTTGTGGAACATCTCGTGGAACATCATGAAAGGAACATGTATTAGATTCACATAACACATCACTGGGGTTTTTGGGGTAACTCATTGTAGAGAGTGTGTAGGAGATATGACCGGGGGTTCGTCTACTTGCATGCCTGTGTCGGCAAAACTACAAGGTCTGCCTGAGTGGCAAAATTACAAGGTCTGCCTGCGTCAGCAAAATTACAAGGTCTGCCTGAGTGGCAAAATTACAAGGTCTGCATGAGTGGCAAAATTACAAGGTCTGCCTGCGTCGGTAAAATTACAAGGTCTGCCTGAGTGGCAAAATTACAAGGTCTGCCTGTGTCAGCAAAATGGTCCCTGGCAAGAGATGAACTCAATGGTTGCATATCATACTCTCCTATGTGAGTCACGTAGTTACTTTGCACGATCACTTTTACTTTACGCATTACAGTCACCTTTACTTTACGCATTCCATGCACGTTACTTACTATCCTTATGCAGTCACAGTACTTTACTTGTCGTGCTTTAGCTACAACAGTAGTATGTTTCATTACTTAGCCTGCTTTACACTTGCACTACCACAGTATAGATTGTTCTTTTAGTTCAGTCTACCTTTACTACTCAGCTATGTACAGTTGTTGCTCAGTACTTTACTTTCACTCTGGTTTGCTTGTACGTAGTTACTTTTTGTCATACTTGTACACAGCTTTTACTACTATTGCTAGAATTTTTGTGACTTACCTACGGTTCCATCTTCGTGGCACCGCAAACGACGCACATATGGAGGTAGATGCTCTTGAGTTAATAGCGGCAGAGTTCGACCCTGAGACCGCAGGTTTCAGAGTTGTGTGCACTTATGTACTTCCTTTCCTTCATGTATATTTGTTGGAACATTTTGTACAATATGGATGTAATGATTAGACACTATTTGGGTATTTTTGCACATCTCTGCATCGTGGCTATTTTGGTTTCACTGGTAACCTGTAGGACCTGCGTAAATATCAAATAAGTAACTGGCCCCCGGGAGCGGGTCGTTACAAGTTTGGTGGCCCACGCAGGTCCGCACTAACTACCTCGTGAACAATATAGCAAGATCAGGGTGTATAATATAAAATACTCAAATTGAACTCTCGAGTACAGAACGCCTCGAGTTTTCACATGTACGGGACGAACATATGAAGTGTCCTTATTACCCATCTTTTTTGGCTATCATTCACTTCTTTGAACCCTTGGACTCTTGTTCCATCCTCTGAGTGTGTCTTTATACACTCTTCTACCAGAGTGACCTTCCATAGGTGGAAACCATTTATTCACTTCATCATCAACTTCTCATTTGAACTTTTAACCCTTGTCTAGGAATTCTTGTTCCATTCTTTGGATATACCTTCCATAGTAACCTCCTTTGCTAGCAGTTAGAGTAATTTTTCATAGGATGAACTACCTACTCACTTCATCATCATCCTCCTCCCTTCAGTTGATGATGGCACACATATAAATGATAAGCTTCCTTCAATCGACCATGATTCGGTCAATATGCTTGGCAAAGTTTGTTTGATCACCCTGCTAGACTGAGGGTAAGTGATCCTGCCTTAGTCACTTCCCCGGCCGTGTCCGCTGGACCGCAAGAACATGAATCATGATAATGTAACGCCATCAATCTTCATCACTATCACCCTTCCTTTAGCTTGATGACCTTTCGATTGACCTTTTTTAGAATCTTTCTATTTTTAGTACACTTGAACTCTAGTTACGTCTATTTTAAGGATGGTAGCGTTCGACTTTTCGATCCCCAGAAGTTCGAGTTCGACAACGGAAGCGAATCGAAGCACGCTCAGAAGTATTGGAGGATGGTGCTAGAGAATTTGAGACGAACCAAACCGACACATGCAAGCATAAGCAGCTCTTTCTTCTTCGTTTTTTTTGAATTCGTATTCTTCTTCTATCCATTGCTATCATCTTGTACCCATTTCTCCATGGGTTGAATCCTTTTCCACCTACCATCCCCCATCTTTATTTCCTTTGTCCGCTTCCTCTTCTCGAGCCCCGGTCCCGCCTAACCTAGCCTACCATACCAACGACTTTCGGTGCCCCCTTCCTTTTTTTAAAACCCTCCGCTCTTCCTTATCAAGCCACCCCGTGGTTTCATATACGCCTCAGGGACACCCACTCCTCCTCCCGGCCTCTTCCCCAAGTGAGCTCGACCCATCTCCCCTCAAGCTCCTTCAGTCTCACCCGAAGCTCCACCACTTCACCCCATTCCGGTGACACTCGCCACGTCGAGCAGTCGCAGCTGCCATGGATCGACAGCCGCCGATGGCCCACCGATGATTTTGGGGTTTGTTGGGCTTAGCGACGACCCTCATCGCCACCCTCGTTGTTGCCGTGTGGAGCAAATCTTGGGAAGTTATGATTCCTGGGCTTCTTTTGGGCTCCTTGCATTGGGTCTTGCCCATATTGATGTCCCGTTTAGGCTTCTGCTTGCGTCTACTCCTTTTGGTTTGCAGGAAAGTGTGTTTTTGGTTGTTTACTTGTTGGGTGATGTTGGGTGTTTCGAATGTCAAGTATTGGTCTACAGAAGGAGTGATGGCGATGATTATTGGCATGATATTGGCCTTGGGTGTTGAAGTTGGATGTAGGCCTTGTGCTTGGCTCTGGATGAGGGCTTGGGTGTTGCCTTATTGTGGGATATTATGGAGATTGATGGAAGGAATACTGGCAGTGAGTACTGACTTTGGGTGTTGGCCTTGTACTTACCTTTGGGTATGGAGATTGATGGAAGGAATACTGGCAGTGAGTACTGACTTTGGGTGTTGGCCTTGTACTTACCTTTGGGCGTTGATTTGGACGTTAGCATGTGGTTGGGCATTATGGAGATTGATGTTGTTGGTGCTTGGTTGGAAAGCACGAGTACCCGTGGATTAGTCGTTACATGCTATATTATGAACGACATCTTTTGCTAGACCCAGTTAGTCACTAGTAGCACGAATAAACTTTATGGTCTTTCGTTTTATGTGGTTTAAATAGCTAGCTACTGGCTTATCACCTCAGGTTCCAATTTCGAACAGATGTTGTCATCATAATAGCCCCCATTTTCATGTGATGTTATTATCACATGTTAATTTTGGGCTACTTGAGACGTCAGAGTAACTATTGTGATGATACTGGTCTCATCAATAGTTATGGAAGCTATAATGATGTCAATAGTATGTATTCATATATAACATCTCTTGTTTTCTTGATGCTATGATATCACATTATATTTACAACCTAATTTACTAGATTACTATTTCCTCTATCATTTATTTGCTTGAGCTTCTTCATAACATCAATTATTTGTTTCAGAAAGGTCTTCTTAATTCCGACGACTGAATTATTTTAAGGAGGGTGAATGTAACAGCCTGTTTTCATCAACACAACTATTTACATGTTTAACCTATTTTCAAATTTTTTAAAACTATTTTATAATAGTTCGTCGGGAGTTTTACGATTTCAAAAATTTCTTATAAAAATATTTTGAAGTATCCGACTAGTTATGGAGTATTTTAGTAAGTTTGGGTTTCATCAAATACCTCTAAATAATCTTGATAAAAATTCATTTTCGATTATTACTGTTTCAGCTTAATGAATTTATTTTCTATACAAACATCTTCAAAACGTTTTCAAACTTCTACGGTATCATTCTATGATCATTTAGGGCTCCCCACATTAATTTCGTAAATTTCTGAAGTCAAACCAATAGAGAACCCGCAAACCCGCTTGTTAAATGTTTTGGCCTAAAACTAGTATCCCAGTAGCTCAAACCCCAAAATGGATCTTGTATTCGCGATTCTCGCGACGATACGATCCCATGGGTATGTTTTCGTAATTTTTCGGACACGTTTACTAGTAGGGGCAAAATCGTAATTTCATGTTATTTGTACTAATTACTAATTTCATTTTTAACATTAACCTTACCTTTAATCTATCCTAATTACCCATAATTATCAAATCCAAATCATTTACGGCTTCTTAGCAGCCCACGAGGATCACCTCTAACCTATTTTTCCACAACCCCTCAACCAACCTCTTAATGAGGGTTGACTTATGATAACCTAACATTAATATCTATTTAACTTTAAAAATAATATACTTAATCCTATATAATACCCCCATCAGCTCTTTCGTTCTCCCCATAACGCACATACAGCCTCTCCCCTCTCGTTCTCAAGCCCCCACACACACCCCGTATCTATCTCTCATGTTCTCTCTTCCCCCCACCTAGGATCACTCACGCAAGCCCCCTATCTCAAACACCCATACACTCAGCTCTCTCTCTCTCTTAACTCTCGTTCACACTCCCGCCCCCTATCTCTCTCATTTTCGCTTGAACCAAGGCCAAACCCATGCAAACACCTCTCTCACGCTCTCCCCGTCTCCGACTCACCCCCGACCCATCCTCCCACCGCCGGCAACCGCCCGCTCTTCCCCCTCGATCACTCTCTTCCCCTACCCTTCGCACACAGCTCTCTCACTCTCTCTCTCCCTCACTTCCCCGCTCTCTTGCTCTCAGCCGAAGGGACGACCGCCACCACTTCACCCCGCCTGAGCTCCGACAGCTCGACCCACCGCAGCAGCCCTCCCCCGATGCTGTCACCACCCGTTCGACGTCGAAGCCGCCACACCGAACACCCACGGCCTCCTGAAGCTCCGCTCGCCGTCGACAGTCACTTACGAAGCTCCGTCGACCCCGCAATAATCCCCACCTCCGAGCCTCCACCTACACATCTCTCCTCCGATGACTCCACCCTCGAACAACCCTCGTCGCCGTCAGCTCGAGCACCGCCTTCGCCAGCAAACAGCACCACCTCCAAGCTTGCACATAGATGTCCACCGTGAGCCTTGCCGCCACCACCTCCCGCCTGCAGGCGTCGCTCCTCCTCCGCCCCGGTCGCAGTCGCCGCCGACGAGGCCGCACAGAGAACCCCTCGTTCGCCGTTGCATGCGGGGAGGTGACTAACGTAAACTTAAATATGTTTTAATTATAACGTATTCGTATATATACGCGTATTTGCGTATTTCGGTAATTAGATAACATGGATTTATTGGTTTTAAATTAATAATTAATAATATACAAGTCAGAAAAATGCAAGACTCCAGTAAATCAGAAATAACATTCTGGATCCAATGGTGCTAGTTTCATCTCAATCAGACACTTAGTTTTTCCAGAATTAATTTTTAACCCTAAAAGTTAAATACGTTATCTTCGTTTAAAAATCCGTAACTTGTTATTTTCACGTACACTGATACGTGATAAAATTATATGTTATAATACTCTTCAAGACGATCATTTTGACAGCTCATTGCAACTTTTCGATGCAGATTGCATCCAGGAGAAATTATTGAATAAATACGTTACATAATTAAAATTAGGTTTAAATTGATTTTTGAGCTTTTAAAAATTATAAAAATTAACAGAGGCTTCCGAGAAATATTTCCTCCTACAATAAAATTATTTTCATCATATCTAGCTTATATAAAAATTTAGAACGTTTTCCGACACCGTTTCAACCAGCTTTAAAAATGAAAGTGACCAAAAAATAGATAGAAAATAGTGTGCTCTTTAACCGGCTGTTTCTTGTGTTTGCAGGTACCAATTCTCGTGCACCAGCTTCCTTGAAAGCTCTAGCTCTAACATCGTCTTTCTACGACGATATCTGATGTGTCCATATTTTCCATATTTTCATGTCATTATTTCATTGCATCTCATATCATTTTCGCCCAAATCCCACTTTTTACTACGGATTTGCATTTCTGACGATATTTTCGAGTTTCGTAGTGTTTTGTGAGTTTTCAGGGATTTTGGAGCGATTTGGACCCCCACTCGGGTATGGACACATCCGACGTGCTCGTGAGCTCATGGGCAGGGCTCTGGAGGAGTTCACCGCACTTTCGGAGCCATTGGAGGAGAGAAGAGAGAGAGAGAGACAGAGCAGAGAGAAGCCCCAGGAGCAATCAGCAGCAGTTTCCCAGAAATTACTCGGGCCGAGCAGCTCAGCTGCTCGACCGAGTAATGACAACTCGAGAAGATGGGCAGATACGGGCTGACTCGGACCGAGCAGCTCATCTGCTCGGTCGAGTAGCCTCAATTTCCACAAGCCACGACATGAACCGAGCAGCCGGCCGAGTAGAGCCTTACTCGGATCGAGCAGATCCTACTCGGTCTGGGTAGGGCGATTTCAATTTCTCCCATGAAGTCGAGCAGCCGAGCAGATGACTACACGAGCCGAGCCACTGACCGAGCAGCCGAGTGCTCGACCGAGTAGCCTACTCGGTCGCTAACACCAAGGGAATTTTTGGAAAGTCTTTGAAAGATCGCGTTGCGCGCGATCTCGGGGGGCACTGAAGCTGGCGATCTGGGAGTGACTGAGGGAGACTTCCATTAGGCAATTTTTGGAGAGTTTCGGAGAGAGAGCTCTGTGCGATTTTTGTTGGATTTTCTTAGGGCAAATTTTTGTAAGAAGAATTTTGGATCTGATATTGGAGATTATCGTGCTTACTTTGGATTGTGCTTGCGTTTTGGAATCTGAGTTTATTTCTGGATTTTTCTCTAGCTATTCTTCGTCTATTCTCGTTGTAAGTCTTTGAGCCATAATCTCTCGATTGCTATAATGTTTTCTTCTGTGGAATTGATGTTTTTGTCTGCCGCTATTGCAATATGTGAGTAGACTTATTCTAGGGTTGATGGGGTAGCCCTAGGATTCTAGGGGGAAAATGTAGATCTGGATCCCTACGTTGAATTGGGGATTTAGGGTTGTATTTCGGTAGATCCTACCGAATCCGTAGATAACCCGTACTGAGATCATGCCCACGGTCTGTGGAATTGATGTGCTTAAGGGGTATCTAGGGATTCGAATAGGGAAATCGATGGATCCAACCATGACACGTGACCATGCCCGGCTCGCGTCTTGAGGAGATCCACCGACGAACTATACCACTACGTTGACGGCTACCGCCATTGCGTCAATGAGAGCCACCGAAATACCCCGCAATTCTAACCTACGAGAGTGGTACGAATTGGAGATTAACTCCCTAGCCCAAATGCAATGCAAGGATCCTATCCTAACATCGACCCCCCAACGATCTTAGTGGTGATCCCTAAAGCCCTAGTCCCTTTTTATTGATATTATCACAACAACAACCAACCCAAATCTGTTACCCCGACAGCTATCTCACTTCTACACTTAGAAATAGACTGAGAACCTATCGGCACTATCACCGTCCCCGTGGGATCCGACATTTTATATACTATAACTCGACACCGTCTGCTTGCGGATTGAGCCTGAAATCGTAGCCTAGGGGCCATACCACGCCTAGCGATCGTGACACCACCAGGTGGAACCTAGGTGTAGGTTACAGCTGCGTCAAGTTTTTGGCGCCATTGTCGGGGACGGCAATAGTGTTTTATCTCAGTTTATTTTTATTTTGTAAAGTTTGCTAGCGTTCCGATCGTTTCTTCACCTTTCCACCATTTTCATCCTCTTTCTATTTTCTCTGCCTTGCCACTAACGTCTCCCTCCAGCTAGCGATTATTTCCTTACCAAACAGGCATAATGGAGGTGGTAATGCAAGTGCAGTGGACTTGTGAGTCCGATAGCGACTCAGAGGAGTTCAGTCTTTCCCCTTATCATATACACGGCTTCCAAGACTCGTGCATGGACGAGTCCATGGTTGAATGCGCAGCGAGAGAACGAATCGATGCAGTTCAATTTATTGGCTCAGGAACCTATGTTGCAGGTAACGCAAATCAGCAACTAGTCATGGATTACTTAATGAACCAGGTCACTGATGCAGTTACCATTGAAGATGATATTCAAGTAGGCTTCGATGAGAATGTAATGCTCCTTCAAACCATTGAGGCCCCACCTGTTGATGCATATTGGGAAGAGACTCATCAATTAGAGTCACTGAACGACTCTCAGATGCTTGAGATAATAGAAAGTATAGTAGCTGATGTATGGGCCCATGGCCCAATTGAATTCCCTACGGACGACCCAGCTACGCAAGAGCTCTCGGTTTTCATCGCAACCGCTTTCCATAATGCGGACGCCCTGGATGGTGTCGCAGTAGCTGATGGAATTCATGTGCGGTATGAGGGAGATACATTATGTTTCTATAACGATAGTCTTCCGCGGATCTCAGCATATGGAGAACATGCCTATGAGGAGTACCCAGACTCATCACCATCGCTAAACCTCATTGACCAAGGAAGTACTCCAGATTTTATGTTTGACAGCGAACGCATACCTGAAAACCTTGCTTCTGTTGATAGGTGCGCTACGGGAGCGGAACCTGCAGACATGTGCCTCGACGTGCCATCATCTCCCTGCTCCTCCTATGATTCCGCGAATGAAGAGTTTTCACCCTCTGAACCCGAGATCGAGGATGCGTCATTCTCACAAGCAAGAGACGCCGGGGGTACAACGCCCCCTCAGGTAGAATTAAAACCCCTCCCTGCCAATTTGAAATATGCTTTTCTGGGGGAAGGTTCCACTTATCCTGTTATTGTAAATGCGGCCCTCACGGAACCCCAGTTGGAGAGTCTCCTAAAAATCCTTAGGTCTTATAGAAAAGTGATAGGGTATAACATCTCTGACCTGAAGGGTATTAGCGAGAGCATTTGTATGCATATGATTCACCTAGAAGACAAGGATGCTACCTCCATTGAGCCTCAAAGGCGGTTGAACCCCAACATGAAAGAGGTGGTGAAAAAGGAGGTCCTGAAACTTTTAGAGGCTGACATCATTTATCCCATTTTCGATAGTAAATGGGTTAGTCCCGTGCAGGTTGTCCCTAAAAAGGGGGTATGACAGTCGTGAAAAATGAAAAAGATGAATTAATCTCCACTAGGACTGTCACCGGGTGGCGCATGTGTATAGATTACATGAAACTGAACAAAGCCATCAGGAAAGACCATTACCCTCTGCCCTTCATAGACCAGATGCTCGAGCGCTTAGCTAAGCACAAATACTTTTGCTACTTAGACGGATACTCCGGATTTTTCCAAATCCCGTTGCATCGGGAAGACCAAGAGAAAACGACATTCACATGTCCTTACGGTACCTTTGCTTATCAAAGAATGCCGTTCGGGCTATGTAACGCACCTGCCACATTTCAAAGGTGCATGACGTCTATTTTCTCAGATTTCATCAAGAATATCATGGAGGTCTTCATGGACGACTTTTCCGTCTATGGCACCGAGTTTGATAGTTGCTTAGCTAATTTATCCAAGGTCTTGGAACAATGCCAAGATAATAATCTTACTTTGAATTGGGAGAAGTGTCACTTCATGGTGACAAAAGGAGTGGTTCTTGGGCATGTCATTACCTCTAAAGGAATTGAGGTTGATAAGGCCTAAGTAGAGGTTATCAAAAGTTTGCCGCCGCCTACCAACCTCAAGGGTATCCGTGGTTTTTAGGGCACGCCGGTTTTTACCGACGCTTTATAAAAGATTTTTCCAATATTGCTCGCCCTCTCACAGAGCTCCTAGCTAAGGATGCTCCTTTTGTGTTTACTGATGCTTGTTTGCTAGCTTTCAATAGGTTAAAGGAAGCCCTCATCTCGGCGCCGATTATACAGCCACTAGACTGGAATCTGCCATTTGAGCTTATGTGTGATGCTAATGACCAAGCGATGGGAGTTGTGCTTGGCCAAAGAAAGGAGGGGAAGCTCCATGCTATATACTATGCTAGCAAAACCCTGGACGACGCACAAAAGAACTACACTACCACGGAGAAAGAGCTGCTAGCTAGTCTATTCTATAGAGAAGTTCAGATCCTACCTTTTGGGGTCCAAGGTGATCATCCACATGGACCACGTGGCGTTGAAATATCTGCTAAGTAAGAAGGATGCTAAACCACGTCTAATACGGTGGATCCTTCTGATACAAGAATTTGACATCGAGATCAAGGACAAAAAGGGAGCAGAAAACGTGGTGGCAGACCATTTGTCGCGATTGATTCAGAGGCACGGGGATAACAACTTACCAATTGATGATTCGTTCACCGGTGAAGAACTATTTGTGGCAAATACCTCTGAAGCTCCCTGGTATGCCGACATAGTGAATTATTTGGTGAGTGGGATAGTTCCGCACAGGTTGGCGACTTATTCAAGGAGAAAGTTCCTACATGATGCAAAGAGCTACTTCTGGGACGACCCGTATTTGTTCAGGACGTGCGCCGACAGGATCATCAGACGATGTATCCCAAAAGAAGAAGCAATTTCCATCATGTCGCATTACCATGATCAACCATGTGGTGGCCACGCCGCGGTCACCAAAACCACGGCGAAAATTCTTCAAAGTGGCTTCTACTGGCCTACTCTATTCAGGGATGCTAATGAATACATAAGGAAGTGCGACAGGTGCCGGAGGACAGGGAATATCACGAAGAAGAATGAAACGCCCCTCCACGGCATCTTGGAGATAGAGCTATTTGACTGCTGGGGCGTCGATTTCATGGGGCCTTTCCCATCGAGTAACGGCAACAAGTACATCTTGGTTGCCGTTGATTATGTCTCGAAATGGATAGAAGCCATAGCCACCCCGACAAAAGACGCGAGGATAGTAGCCAAAATTTTCAAGAATACTATCTTCCCTCGCTTCGGAGTCCCCCGGACGATCATAAGTGACGGCGGGAATCATTTTATCGAGAGAAAATTCGAGGCAATGCTGAAAAAGTATGGAGTTCATCACAAGGTCGCCCTCGCCTACCACCCCCAGACCAGCGGCCAAGTGGAAGTATCTAATAGGGAGATAAAAAGCAACCTGGAAAAAATAGTCAGCGCCTCAAGGAAGGATTGGTCGCACAAGTTGGGTGACGCCCTTTGGGCGTACCGCACTGCCTTTAAAACTCCCATCGGCACAACCCCATATAGGCTGGTGTATGGAAAAGCTTGCCACCTTCCGGTAGAATTGGAGCATAGAGCATATTGGGCGATAAAGAAAATGAATTTTGAATATCAAAGCGCCGCTAACCGACGAGCCCTTCATTGCAATGAGTTGGACGAAATTCGGCGTCATGCTTATGAAAACGCGAAGATATACAAGGAGAGGACCAAAGCCTATCACGACAGGAATATCACGGTTGTTCGTCATGGTGTCGGTGACCAGGTACTTCTATATAACTCAAGACTACGCCTCTTCCCCGGGAAGCTAAAATCGAGGTGGTCCGGCCCCTACAAAATAGTAAGCTTATCCCCCGGAGGTGCCGTTGAGCTAGAGGGAAAAACAGAAATTTCAAGGTCAACGGTCAAATAATTAAACCTTACAGAGCTGGAGAGCCAATAGGACCAGAGGAGACGTACTTCCTCGAGGGATTCCCCAATGAAATCTGATATATCTAAAGGGTGTCAATCTCACGACTAAAAACGAGCGCTTATTGGGAGGCAACCCAACTTCTTGGATTCCGGATCCTCTCTTTCGGTTTCCTACTCTTATTTTATATGTTTTGGAAATAAAATTTTGAAAACCATACAAGAATTGATGAATTACTACCTTGTGCAGGTTAGATATGAGAGCAATTCACCAGGGGAAGATGGAGTACAGCACAGAGGATAGCCTAGGAAGATGGGCAGAAAAGGCACAGAAAACTCGGTCGAGCAGCATAGATACGGAGAAACGAAGCCCTTTTCGCTCGGCCCGAGAAGCTTGCTACTCGGTCTGAGTAGAAATATACTCGGCTCGAGTATCGAATTGCTCGGTCGAGTACTACATGGTATTGAAATAGGAGAGAAAATATCGCTCTGCCAACCCGGGCGGGATTATATCGACTCGGCCCGAGCAATATGCGACTCGACCGAGTATCCTTCTACTAGATCGAGCACTACAGGCTTTGAATTTAAGGAGAAAAACGTCGCTCTGCCAACCCGATTAGTAATAATCAACTCGGCCCGAGTAATAGGCAACTCGACCAAGTTACAGCCTGCTCGACCGAGCAGGCTGTAGGAATTTCATCATGGAGTTTCATCGTGTTCCGCCCGAGTAATAAGCGACCGCAGACAACTCGAACGAGAAATCAAATGGATCGGCCCGAGTCATTATTTCTCCAACTTAACCGACCGAGCAACAGGGTTGCTCGGTCCGAGTCTTGTCTCGCTGCTTATCGGGTCGATGGGCCTCTCGACCAAGCCGCTTTCGTCAATGAAGCTGAATCCCATTCGGAAACCCTCTCTTCGCTCAGCCAACCCCTCTTTCCCTCTTCACAGCCGTCGCCATCTCTCCTGAAGACGTTCCTTCTCTCCACAAGGCCGCCTCCCGTCATTTTATATTCAACCGAACACCCTTCGTAATTGAATCTGCTTGTTTGTGCTTAAGTGTTCTGACATCCTCATGTTCCCTATTTCAGGTTCAAATTTCCAACACTTATTTGAAAAGAATGGGGATACTCCGGATCAGCGGCACTCCCGACGAGGACACAATGCCATCCATTCTAGCCGGTAAATTCGTTCCCTATTTGCCCAATTTGCTTTACATAGTATAATACTATTCTCCTCCACTTACACAATGCCTCCACGCCGCGCTAGAGCCACCAACACCGGCACATCCACCCCAGGCCTACCCGGCGTACACGTCGCACGCGCTTGCCTACTCGAGCTAACATCGTTGCCAAATCATCCACCACCACCATTGCACCACCCACCGCCCCCCGCCCCTCTGACCCCTTTTACATAGGCGACGCCGAATACGAGGTTACGTTCCGTGACGATGACCAAGTTGACCGGTTCAGTGCCATGATCATACTAGCAGGATATGGTGGTCCGCTGACTCAACATTCGGTCGAGCGTGACCTGCCCTTCCTCCAGAGCCTCTTGCGTCACATTCGAACTGACCCACCACATGATTTCCAGCCAGACCTGCCACCCACCACCCCTGGTCCACAGCAGAGGGACCCATCACCACCCCCAGAGGGTGGTGCATCTGCTTGATGTACTACGTACCCACTTTGCCTCCCTTATATATTTTGTGCCCATCTGTCTGTTTGGGGCCCTACTTCTACCCAGCTTGGGGGAGGCACCACTCATGCATCATATCATATTTTTAGTTTTTTATCTATTTCCTTTTTCTTTTACTGCATAGTTTTTATTGTATCCCCCCACCCATCCCACCCCTTTAGCATTATCTCCCGCTCACAAGTATTTTCTTAGAAGTGAGGACACTGCTAGGTTTAGCTTGGGGGATGAGCGCTGGTCGAGCCCGGATATACACCCGGAGAACGGTTGTAGCTTTACCGCAAGTGCACGGTATAGCAGCGAGCGGGTTATCGAACACAGGGAGGACGAATGACCGTGCTTGTTCTAATCAACCTGGCTATTTAAGAAGATAGAAATTTGTCTTTGGCGATCCTGTCACAATCGTCAGACAAAGTACTGAAATATCAAATCAAATAAAGAACGTCTAGGGAATGGGGAATTCCCGCTACTCACCGTATTTCGTAAATGTGGTTCATCGGTATCAAAATTGCTAGAATAAGATTTTGGATGAACTAATCGCAACTGAATGTAGAACGAAGCTCACGCTCTCGCGCTGTTGCCGGTCTATAGCTATCCTAGGTTCGGGTCCAATCTCTTGCAAACCCTAGCCTAGGGAAGCTAGCATTAGGATCAACATCATCGTTCAATCGCGTACCGAGCCCAATCTCTTGCAAACTCGGCCCACGACCTAAGTTGGGATAGTTCCTACCCGTCCAATCTCTTGCAAACGGGTATCGGCACGGAATTGCAACAGGAAACCCTAGTATCGGTCCAATCTCTTGCAAACCGATACTACGGAAATTCGATTCCAACCCAATTCGGATTTCTAGGGTTTCCTATCGAATTGGGATCCAATCTCTTGCAAATCCCAATCGGTATGAACTCCTAGCTATCCGTAGTAAATCGATCCCAAACTAATCCCTAACAACGATTCTAGCAAAATTTCTACCAATTCATCGCAAATATGAAATTGGGCTTGTAGGGTTCATCCCCACGCCCCAAGACGTGGAGACTACTCACAATTCATAGCACAAACATAAGAATAATCAATGAAATAAGCAATAGAATTCATCACAATATTGAGATAAGCAATAAAAATAGAATTTTTAGAGAAGAGAGAAGCAAACCAATGGAGTTCTTCAATTAATCCAACAAAAATCAACTTTTGTCTCCTCTCCAATCCAAAGAATAAAGCTAAAAAGTTAATCCAAAAAGCTGCAAAAATCTAAGAGAAAAGCTCTCTAAAACTAGGGTAAAAACAGGGGTTAAATACCCCCCAAAATCGTCCAAAAACTGTGACCAAAATACCCCTGTGCAGCCTGAAATCCGCAATTTTCGCTACAGGCAGCGCTTCGCACTCGGCCGAGTGACAAAAGTCGCTCGGCCGAGTGAGAAACCCTGTAATTTTCCAGTAAGTCTCGATCTTCAGGGGTCTTCACTTCGGGGGGCGGCTCGGCCGAGTGAGTTGTCGTCACTCGGCCGATGGCTTCTTGGTACTCGGGCGGTCGGGATTATCCACTCGGCCGAGTGGGTCTTCTGAAGCTCAGGCAGCCGAAAAACAGTAAGTTGGCAATTTTTGAATGGCTTCGTCTGGGCGCCACTCGGGCGGACGGGATCTCGTCACTCGGCCGATGTGGTCTCCGTCGCTCGGCCGAGTGCACATATAAATCGTGTCTGATCTGGTCGGCCGAGCGGTGTCTCGCTGGTCGGTCGAGTGACTCCTTCACTCGGCCGAGTGGGACACTAAAAATGCCCAAACAGCTTGTTTTGGCCTCCTCGTCGCTCCTGCGACGTTCGTTCTTCTTCCGCTCCTCTCCAACAGTAAAATACCCCTTGGGGAGGTCGTCAGTGACCCTCCGGAGTAAGCGCATCTCGAGATCACTCCAAATCGCGCCAAATCACCTGAAATGCGACAAAAACAACAAATCGTGAAAAGCATCGCAATATCGTCGATATACCGTGAAAAACATGATCTGGGCGATCAAAATGGCATGCAAACATGCGGAAAAAAAGGGTAAAATAAGGAGTGATCAAGCGCTACCACCTTATCTTTGATTTTTTTCTTTAACATTTTCTTTCCTTACTTCAGTTTTTATTTCACTTTTCCACCATTTTTCACGTAGTTTTTCTTTTTTCTCATTTCACATCATATTTTCTATTTTTACCATGCATGCATCTCTTCTTCTACATTTTCCCTTTTTATCCTCCTCTTTTTCTTAATTTGCGAGGGATGTTTCCGCATGATGATATCTCTCGTGGCCCTATTAGTCGTTTGTGATGCTCATTTCTGTTGACGTGCTATTAGGGTGAATTTCAGCTTTACTATTTATATGCCTGCATTTCTTTTGATGATCTGTCTGATTTAATACTTGAAATGAATTGAAAATCGAATGCATGAATTAGTATCTAGTATGATTTGTGTTGGGAAACGCACCCAGGTTCACGCATCACTAGAACACTTGGAGCACCTGTTTTCCTATCTCAGTCACTTCTGTTTGCATGCCTGCTGATATTGTGATTATTATTGCTTGCCTTTTCAGTATTCATTTAGAGAAGTGAAAATATCCATGCTATATATAAGTTTAGTTAGGGTTTTATTTTATTAAACTGTGTGCACCCTCTTATGAGTGAACCGAGAGTCCCACCAATTTCCTTCTCCACATATCTATTTTATATCCCTACATATCAGTTGGTTGCACCCCCATAGCTATCTTTACCGCGTCTTACTTCCCAATCCCAACAAGAAAAAGTACAGATTCTAAATGAAAATGAAAAAAAAAAGAAAAAGAAAAAAATGTTTATATATTCATATCTGAAAAAAGGAAAGAAAAAGAATGAAAATGAATAAATACTGTTTTATATCATTTCATTAGAAGCTATCATCTATTTTGGGAAGAAAAAATAAAAATTCCATATCATTTTCCTTGATGCGACGCCTCAAGCTAAGCTTGGGGGGTAAATTAACTGATTACATGAGTGAGCTTGACATTAGAGTGGAGGCGGTGCACATCAGGGAGATTTTATAAAACTTAAACTTTACGAATTACTTTAGTTTTGGAGATTTTTCACGTATCAAACTGAATATCTGAATGGCATGATTTTTCTATTCTCTATTGCATGTTGTGTGATTCTCTTATGCTCCTCGTGTATCTGTGATTGAAAAGGGCGTTGCCAACTTCTTTATACTAGACTCTAGGGATTGCATGAGATTGATATGATTTGACGGTGTTATTTCAGTAGATCCATGTTCTTTGCCTGCACTGCATGCTAGTCATATGATGTGTAAAGCTAGAAATTGCCAGTAGCATGTATACTTTTCATTTAGGGCATCGTGATTTACTATGTGGGCCTGAGATCTGACCGATCATCCTTAGCACTCTGCTCTCGCTTCTCTTTTTTTCTTTTCATTTCTTTCTATTTTCATTTTCCTATTTTCTTCTTGTTTTTCCTCCCGGCTTACCGATTATTCGTCTTCCTCGAGGACGAGTAAGAGGTAAGATTCGAGGATTTTGACGTGTCCATATTTTCCATATTTTCATGTCATTATTTCATTGCATCTCATATCATTTTCGCATCCAAATCCCATTTTTTACTACGGATTTGCATTTCTGACGATATTTTCGAGTTTCGTAGTGTTTTGTGAGTTTTCAGGGATTTTGGTGCGATTTGGACCCCCACTTGGGTATGGACACATCCGACGTGCTTGTGAGCTCATGGGCAGGGCTCTGGAGGAGTTCGCCGCACTTTCGGAGCCATTGGAGGAGAGAAGAGAGAGACAGAGCAGAGAGAAGCCCCAGGAGCAATCAGCAGCAGTTTCCCAGAAATTACTCGGGCTGAGCAGCTCAGCTGCTCGACCGAGTAATGACAACTCGAGAAGATGGGCAGATACGGGCCGACTCGGACCGAGCAGCTCATCTGCTCGGTCGAGTAGCCTCAATTTCCACAAGCCACGACGCGACCCGAGCAGCCGACCGAGTATAGCCTTACTCAGACCGAGCAGATCCTACTCGGTCTGGGTAGGGCGATTTCAATTTCTCCCATGAAGTCGAGCAGCCGAGTAGATGACTGCACGAGCCGAGCCACTGACCGAGCAGCCGAGTGCTCGACCGAGTAGCCTACTCGGTCGGCAACACCAAGGGAATTTTTGGAAAGTCTTTGAAAGATCGCGTTGCGCGCGATCTCGGGGGCACTGAAGCTGGCGATCTGGGAGCGACTGAGAGAGACTTCCATTAGGCAATTTTTGGAGAGTTTCGGAGAGAGAGCTCTGTGCGATTTTTGTTGGATTTTCTTAGGGCAAATTTTTTGTAAGAAGAATTTTGGATCTGATATTGGAGATTATCGCGCTTACTTTGGATTGTGCTTGCGTTTTGGAATCTGAGTTTATTTCTGGATTTTTCTCTAGCTATTCTTCGTCTATTCTCGCTGTAACTCTTTGAGCCCTAATCTCTCGATTACTATAATGTTTTCTTCTGTGGAATTGATGTTTTTGTCTGCCGCTATTGCAATGTGTGAGTAGACTTATTCTAGGGTTGATGGGTAGCCTTAGGATTCTAGGGGGAAATGTAGATCTGGATCCCTACGTTGAATTGGGGATTTAGGGTTGTATTTCGGTAGATCCCACTGAATCCGTAGATAACCCGTGCTGAGATCATGCCCACGGTCCATGGAATTGATGTGCTTAAGGGGTATCTAGGGATTTGAATATGGAAATCTATAGATCCAACTAAGGCACGTGACCATGCCCGGCTCGCGTCTTGAGGGGATCCACTGACGAACTATACAGCTACGTTGACGGCTATCGCCATTGCGTCAATGAGAGCCACCGAAATACCCCGCACTTCTAACCCACGAGAGTGGTACGAATTTGGGGATTAACTCCCTAGCCCTAATGCAATGCAAGGATCCTATCCTAACATCGACCCCCAACGATCCTAGTGGTGATCCCTAAAGCCCTAATCCCTCTTTATTGATATTATCACAACAACAACCAACCCAAATCTGTTACCCCAACAGTTATCTCACTTCTACACTTACAAATAGACTGAGAACCTATCAGCACTATCACCGTCCCTGTGGGATCCGACATCTTATATACTATAACTCGACACCGTCCGCTTGCGGATTGAGCCCGAAATCGTAGCCTAGGGGCCATACCACGCCAAGCGATCATGACACCATCAGGTGGAACCTAGGTGTAGGTTACGGGTGCGTCAATATCGATAGTAAGTCACTCTAATTCTAGTTTTAGAAGTTAAGCCAGTGTAAAAGCATGAACTTAGGATGCTTATAAATAGTCTCAGAACAACCATTGATTCTAACTAACTTCAAATGAGTTTCTTCAATTGCATGTAGACTTATAACTCTCGTTTACACTTGTCTACTATGTTTTGATGCCAATCACTTGCAAAACTATGCATACACTTTGTATACACTTGTTGCACGATTGCTAATGGACACATCACCTGCTGCATGCCATTTACTACTCAATAAATGCTAATGAATTATCAAATGGAATAGCATGTGTGGAACATCTTATGAAATACCTTGTGGAACATCTTGTGGAATATCTTGTGGAACATCTTGTGGAACATCTCGTGAAACATCATGAAAGGAACATGTACTAGATTCACATAACACATCACTGGGGTTTTGGGGTAACTCATTGTAGAGAGAGTGTGGGAGATATGACCGGGGGTTCGTCTACTTGCATGCCTGTGTCGGCAAAACTATAAGGTCTGCCTGTGTCGGCAAAACTATAAGGTCTACCTGAGTGGCAAAATTACAAGGTCTGACTGCGTCTGCAAAATTACAAGGTCTGCCTGAGTGGCAAAATTACAAGGTCTGCATGAGAGGCAAAATTGCAAGGTCTGCCTGCGTCGACAAAATTACAAGGTCTGCCTGAGTGGCAAAATTACAAGGTCTGCCTGCGTCGGCAAAATGGTCCCTAGCAAGAGATGAAATCAATGGTTGCATATCATACTCTCCTATATGAGTCACGTAGTTACTTTTGCACGATCACTTTTACTTTACATATTACAATCACCTTTACTTTACACATTCCATGCACGTTACTTACTACACTTATGCAGTCACAGTACTTTACTTGTCGTGCTTTAGCTACAGCAGCAGTATGTTTCACTTACTGAGCCTGCTTTACACTTGCACTACCACAGTACAGATTGTTTTTTTAGTTCAGTCTATCTTTACTACTCAGCTATGTACAGTTGGTGCTCAGTACTTTACTTTCACTCTGGTTTGCTTGTACGTAGTTACTTTTTGTCATACTTGTACACAGCTTTTACTACTATTGATAGAATTGTTGTGACTTACCTACGATTTCATCTTTGTGGCACCGCAGACGACGCACATATGGAGGTAGATGCTCTTGAGTTAATAGCGCCAGAGGTCGACCCTGAGACCACACCTTTCAGAGTTGTGTGCACTTATGTACTTCCTTTCCTTCAGGTATATTTGTTGGAACATTTTGTACAATATGGATGTAATGATTTGACACTATTTGGGTATTTTTGTACATCTCTGCATCGTGGCTATTTTGGTTTCACTGGTAACCTGCAGGACTTGCGCAAATATCCAATAAGTAACGGGCCTCGAGAGCGGGTCGTTACACGGAAGGTTGCGGCAAGATGATGTTTTTCATAAAAGCTTTTCTTGTGTGAGGCCCCTTAGGAAATACTTTTTTTTCCGCACACACTGAAGCCCTAGAAGATAAAGGGTTATATATGGGCTAGCTAGGGTTTTTCTGCATGGCGGAGTTCCTTTGGGTTACGGCTACATGAGATCTTCAAGGAGATTTCGGTAATAGGAGAATATAGGGAGAGAATCCTTAGAGATACGGTTTGCCAACCAATTTGAGATTTGAATGGGATATTAGTTGGGATTTTGGGAGGATTTGATTAGGTGTTTGAATAGGAATTGGATAGTAGCATATCTTGCTAATTGATTTGATCAAATCCTGCTTGGAGTCAAATTGGCTCCATCTCTCTCCATGTTGACCAAGTCCAATTGATATGTAATTAGCACTTCCTCTCTCTCCCAATATTGGACCAAGTTCACTTTGCTTTACGAATATCCATTTCTCTTTCTTCAGACTGCTATATGATTAGCAATTCCTCCATACATTGACTTAGTCAGCTCTTTGAAGGATTAACACTTTTGCCATTCCTGAAACACACTTAGCACACACGTTAAATAATTCATAGACGTTTGTCATCATCAAACTAGATATCCTAAATAGTTGCTCCCAACAATCTCCCCCTTTTGATGATGAAAAATCCATAAAAGATTTGAGCAAATAAATGTGCATTTGTGAAGTGTGATGAAGGATGTAATGTTATATGATGTATACAATGAGACATTCAAGCATTACATGCATGCACAATTTACCAAAGTAATAGCATGCTCCCCCTTTTTTCAAGACCCCCCTTCAACCAATAATATCATATTCTTGCCAATAGTACCAAATCTTTTCAACACCTTTTCCCCCTTTTGTTATCATCAAAAGTGGATTAATGAAGTCATCAAATAACACATGCAAAAATAAAGTATTATAGATTATATCTATCACTTGCATGTCATTTTCCATAAAGTAGACAATTCAAATTCATGAAAAATCATAACTTAGACTTCACCACCAATGTGTAAGTGTGATAATATAAATAATGAAGTACAAAGGGAGATTCAATTTTGAACATCACCCAAAACAATCCACATTTTCCAATTAACATGAATTTCACTAGGATTGATTTTTCCCACTTTATTAAAAATGAGTTCAAGTTGCCAAACCCCCAAACATAACCTATAAAGACTCTTAGATGTAGGGTTGGCATTGCTTGCCGAGTAATATACACCAACGCTAAAGATTACCCATAAAGCATATGTTGGATACTCGTGGGTGGTGTACTTTCCATGAATTGTATCCATTTTACATACGGAGCGATTTTTATAGACCTTTTTTCATATTCATTTCTTTTCGTGCTCAATTTTTATTCATGTAAATACACATCATATCCCTTAGATAATTCTGTTTTTATTCATCCTACATACACTTTCCAATATTCATAAAAAGAATCTCCAAAATTACAACAAGTTTAGTATTCGTGGAAGTGCACATGTAGGTGTAGAAATCAAATTGATCATTTCATGAAGCATGTCATGGCTACTAAACGGATTCTAACATGCGCATGTGGCTATAACAATAATATAATGATTTATACAAAGGATATGAATGAACATTTGACAAATACCACTTATAATGAATCATAAAGAGGTATTCATTAAGCACTATATATATATATATATATATATATATATATATATATATATATATATATATAATAAAAACTAAAACAATAAAAAAAAGCAAACAATCACACAAACAAAAAAATTAAATCAAGCACACACACACACACACACACAACTATGAAGGTATGCAATGAATGCAAAGAGGGAATAGAAATATATCTTCGCGTCGCTATTTGACAAAGGAGCTAAAATAATGAGGCTTTAAAATCAGTGCTCCTTGCCAAATCTACATCCCACCTACATGAAATGTGTCAAGTGTGACCTTGAAATCCAACAAGGTCCACTCACGTTAGTCATCAAATCTTTAGGAACCCATATTTGCTTGAACTTAATGTTCTTGTTCCTATATTTGCAATAATAAGAGATATGACCAACGCAACCACATGTAGAGCACTTTGCATGAAAATTTCCAATCTTTGTTATTTCAATGTGAACTTTTCTATATTCTGATTTTTCAACATTTTTAAGACCATATCCTAGTCCTCGCATATTATTGCCATAAAGTTGATTTCCAAGAATAATGTCCAAACTTTGTTTTCCAATAGAAAATTTCTTTAATGACAATTCTAGACTAGCTACTTTGGATTTCAAATGCGCATTTTCGTTCACAATTAAAGTACATTTACTAATGAAAGCTCGCTTGATTTCCTCTTCTTTCTTTTCAAAATCACTCGTTTTTTCCTTAAGTTCAAGATTTAACATGTTAATCTTTTCAGTAAGCAATTCATTATCAATTCTAAGCTTTATCAAATATTGCTTGTACATGCTAATATCTTTTAACAATGAGGGACACGATGGACAATCACCTTTTTCAGGCAAGCTAGCTTTCTCCATTTTCAGCATATTAATGGTGGAGTTACATGCAACAAGTTCTTCTTTAAGTTTATCAATTTCTTTAGAAAAGTCATAGTTTTCTTGTTACAATTCAAAGATACCCTCCCTATAATCATCTATGGTAGATTCTAGCTCATCTATTTTAGCTTGCATACCTTTGCAAATATTCAACAATTCGGCTTTAGTGTAGGATTCTACCTCATTGTGTTTGCCCATTAAGCACATGACGGAGTGGGCTTCATGCTCCTCGTCCTCATCCTCAGCTTCGCTATCCATTTCCACGTTAGCACTTTTGCTTTTCCTTTCTTCTCTACGACATTTGATGTATGTTGTGGACAGTTCCTCATCATGTGTCCTTTACTCCTGCATTTAAAACATTCCATTTTATTAGTAGATTTCTGCTCAGAGGAAATTCTATCAGAATTAAAATTATTGGAACGAGTAAATATTTTTCCCATCTCAGCTCTTCCTTGGTCAGTCTGAATGTATCTTCTGAAGTTTCTAGCCATTAGAGCTTGCTCCTCATCCAGATCGTCATCGTTAGGTTGAAGAGCTAATGGTGTTGGAGCTTTGACTTTTTCTTCAGGTTTCTCTCAAGATTCTATACTTTGTAGCTCAAGCTCGTGGAACATCAGGTTGCCTATTAAATCCTCCACTCTCATCGTTGATAAATCCTTAGCTTCTTGAATAGTGGTTACTTTAGGCCTGAACGAGCTCGGCAGCACCCTTAAGATTTTTCGTACCTGCTCACGGCTAGAGTATGGCTTTTCGAGAGAGCTGGATTTATATACGTTGTCCGTGAATCCTGTGAACATCTCCTTGATGGACTTAGATGGCAGCATGCAGAAAGTCTCATATTCTGTACTTAGCAGCGCAAGTCTGGATTCCTTCACTTGCGATGTTCCCTCGTGCGTCACCTCCAGCGTATGCCATATTTCCTGCACACTTAGACAATGTGAGATACAGTTAAACTCAGATTTATCAAGAGAGCATATAAGCGCATTCATAACTTTACCATTAAGAGTATAAAGTTTCTTGTCAGCTAAATCCTACTTGTCTTTAGGCTTAATCATAACAATGTCTTCGATTTTAATAGTGGGTAGACTATAACCATTTTCAATAATATTCCACACATCATAATCTACAGATACTAAATATATTTTCATCCTAGACTTTCAATATGCAAAGTCTACATCGTTAAACTTAGGGGGACGGGCCATAGACTGACCTTCAGCAAATACAGAATCAGAAATATTCATGGTCAAACTAGACTAGATCCTCTAAACTGGCTCCGATACCACTTGTTGGATCTGGATCCTAGCCTAGAGGGGTGTGTGAATAGGCTAATAAAAATATTCGTGCAACCCACGAACAATCACACACAGTTATAGACTCAAGCAGCGTAAATAAAAAGTAATCACAGAGTACGCATAGATATACCCTGGTTCGGTCATCCCCACGACCTACTCCAGCCCCGAAAGCAACTACTAGATAGATATGTAATCAAGATACAGCTACAATGAGTTAAGATCCCAAAATCAACTCTCACCTAGCCCATACGCACTCCCGCGTGCTCTACACTATCAACCTAGTCAGATGCTCTCACCCTTGATGAGCCCCAACTCGTCAAGTCCCCAAAAATCACAAGTAACGGTAAAGTTTCCCCAACAGCGATCGATACACTAATACACAAATATAAAGAGTAAAGAGTTTAGAAATGCTCAGTTCATGTCTGTGTAGTCTTCTTTGTCAATCAGCATGTCGTCAGCTCCAGTCTAACGCAAACGGTGTCTCGATTTGACTCCTGGATCTAAATCTGTAGCTCATCAAACTTTGAAAGCACTCTGGTCTGTGCGTATAGCAATCCAGTTCAAAACTTAATATTATACGGTCTGTGCCACAACAATTCCCTTAATCAAATTTCCACGTCAGCAAAATTTCAATCGCTTCGTTTTTTCGTTCTCACGTCAGCACATCGTCCTCTCCTCGAATTAGGGCATGCAGCTTCGAACGACTTTAGACTTCGCCTGACTTCTACGATGACGCTCTGACTCCGATCAACTCAACTTCGACGGCATGGGCTCCGTGTTTCTCTGACCGCTCGACGACTATGACTTCGACAACGTCTTCTTCTCCTCGACGGCGGGGTATCGTGCAGTGGCAGCTTCTCGACGGTGGTCTCCGACAGCTCCTCACATCGTACGGCTCTCCGGTGGTGGGTTCTCAGACGGGACTCAACGTCGACAGTAGATTCGTGATCTTCTCCGACTGCTCTCCTTTGACAGCGAGCAGATGACAGCAGAAGGCGGTGATGAAGGCAGCGAGTTGTTTTTGATCGATGGTGGTGTGATGCCTCACGTGAGTTGATGTGGCACTCTCTTGATAGTGATCTCCTTTAGTTCTCGGCAACTTTGTGGTGGATTCGGCGGTGACAAACTCGACTTTGCGTGGAGAGCTTGACTTCTCAGTTCCCTTCGACGGCGACTCGAGCAGCGGCGATGCGTCGTCTTCGTCGACGACAATCTTCACGGTGGCATCTTGATCCTCCGACGCTTCGAATTTGCCAATAACTCAACGGCGACTCAATGGAAGCACTCTGACTGTGGTGGCATCACTGGCTTCGAACGGCACAAGTCGGCGATGTTGGATCCCATCGCGCGATGATGGAGGATCGAAAGAGAACTTACGTTAGCGTACGATGTGCTGTAGTCTCTGAACTTTGCCCTTGGATTCGCCACAACGGTCAGTACTTCGTCACAGAGGATCGAAGCAGCGTTTCCACAGTCTAAATCTCTATTTGGAAGAAGAACTAAATGGAAGGGAGAAGAGAAAAAGATTTGCCTTATGCAAACTTATGGCATGAAGGATTAGCCTTAAAAGCCTTACCCTTGGGTCCTATTTATAGGCTTTAGGGGCAGTTATTGTAGGAAATAACCATATATAAGCTTATTAGCCTATATTAGCACATTGCCTTATCCTCTTCTTTATGCACTTATCAAGTGCCTTTATGCACTTATAAAGTGACTTTTTCCACTTATCGAGTGGTCCTTTTCACACATGAAAAGGTTCCCTTCGCACATGCTTTCATGCACGCGACATCCGAGGTCCGTATACCCTCATACATCCCCTCATGGGTGTATACATGTCGTCTATATCCAACATCTCCCACTCACACTTGAGGGGATTGTAAGGAAACATCTTTTCCTTTAGTTCTTCAATTTATCATACCGAGAAATAGACCGTGTGACCATCATGCGCATAGAGTCCGCTGTTGTGCACTTGTTAGAGATACACAACAATCTTTGGGGTGCAAAGTTGAGTAGATCAACGCATGTTTAACCCTAGATTATTTCTTCACATTTCTTATACTTTATATTCAACAATTGAATCCCATCTGGATTACAATTGGCTGGCCAGCTTTGAATCTCTAAAGTTCAAATGTGAATATGAAATTAATCTTCCTCTTCTTGCGATCCTTTCGATCTTGACTTGACTCGTTTTTCTAACATGCCCCGTCGGACCGAATTTACCATAGTCCATAAGCAACATGCTAAGATAGTGATCACCCAGTCAAATCTAAAGGAACCAATTAGAGTCCATAAGGGTAAGAAGTTAAGACCCATGTGGTCTTTGGGTCTCACATAATAGTAAACACAATTACTATTCTAACCCAATGGTCAAATGCATACGTAGTATGAATACATATTACAACATCACTCCTTTCCCAGTGAGCGTATGTCTTAATGATGTTGTAAGGATGATGATCAAACACCACAATGTCTGACTTTGAGTCCCTTTTACTACTCAGTAATTTCCTGGACCCACATCCCGCATAAGACAGATAAGATTTAAAAATCATTTTAGATCTTTTGTAAGCATCCATATGATGCCGAACTTTCATACGACCATTTTGTTTAAGTCATGACTCTAAATCATCTGTCTGACGATTTTGACTTTAAACATGTCTCATCTTTATCTTATCCGTCCGATAGAATAAAGGCGGTTGCTCATGTGAGAGAGCCAACCTCAATCTGTCCGACATACTAGAAAAACATAGCTGAGATTTAAAAGAAATGCACGCAAACATTTTCTAAAAAATTATATGCAATGTCGAAAAAAGAACTTATTCTTTTATTAAATTTGATCTTTCATAGACATGGGAATACATTGATACAACTCAGCTCTTACGTAATCCTTGAGATGATAAGTGTTTGTAAAACACATCTCTGGGGATCGCTTTCGTAAGCGGATGTAACGACTGGTTATCATGTATCTGGATTTATTATATTATATTATATGTTTTGGTGGATTTTCTCCTCATGTGTGGTTTTCGTCTCCGTAGCCTTCATTTTCGATCGTTTCGTCGTATTTTCTAGCTTCTTCCTTAGAATCGTCGATTTTGGAGTAAGTCATTCGTGACGGGCTTCATATCGGTTATATCTTATTGTTAGATCAAGCCTAGGAGTCTTAGGAATCGATCCCGGAGCTTCGCACTCCATTTCGGAACTTTTGGTGCACATTAGCCGGTGTAAGAAGGGGCACCGACCGACTAGATGACGATTTAGTCGGTCGGCAAACCTTCATGGACCGACTAGTGGGCTTTGTAAATTATTCAGGAGTTATTGTTTATCGTTAGTCGGTCTAAGAACATTGGTCGACCGACTAGGTTGCAAACTAGTCGGTCAGCAATCGTTCTTTAACCGACTAGCTCTATGATCATTTTTGACACCAAGTACTATTCATTCTTAGTCGGTCTAAGAACGTTCATCGACCGACTAGATTCGAAACTAGTCGGTCAGTAGTTGTTCTTTGACCGACTAAATCTAAATCCTATTTTTGTACATGAGTTACTGTTTGGACTTAGTCGGTCTGCGTTGGTCAACCGACCGACTAGTTCCCAAACTAGTCGGTCAGTGGTTGCTCTTTGACCGACTAATTCATTACCCAGATTTTTCCCTAATTTCGCTGCTTGGTGTTAGTCGGTCACAGCTAATCGACCGACCGACTAGTTGCTAAACTAGTCGGTCAGCCAACCTTCTTTGACCGACTAATCAGTGTCGAAACCCTAATTTTTGGGCAGCCGCCAGCACTTCCTATTTAAACCCCTCCCAAACGTTTTCTTCTTCTTCTTCTCCAACTCTAAACCTAATTTCTCCCCCATTGAGCCCCCTACTACCTCAAACCCTTATTCCTTCATCCCAAGCCCAAAATCCATCATCCAAACCCTCACTTAACACATTCTACCTCTCATCTTCCTCAAACTTTCATCAAACCCCCAAAAATCCCCAAAATCCCATTTCTCCAGATTTTTCCCATCCATTCCAGATCTGAACCCTAGGTTCCCTGGAGCATTTCTTCCGTTGCCGTGCTTGCTCGGCATCATTCTTCCGCTTCCGATACGGTAATAATCGATCTCTTAATGTTTTCATAACCCGTTGTGTTTTTGTGAAACCCTAATGAAATGAATGTTGTTTTGGTGATTGCTTCTCCATAACAGCGACTTCCCCGTAGATTAGCATCCGTGAGACGAACCTTCGTGATCGTCATCCTCGGTGCTAGGCAAGTGAAACTTGCCACTTAGGGTTTTGGGCCATGTCTTAGGCCATTTGCTTGTTGTAGGCGTAAAAAAGACTAGGCGACGAAATGATACTCGCCTAGGCGCAAATTTAGGAACTAGTTTGACAACGAAGCTAGATCCGTCATTTATCATGTTGCACAACTACCATGTCATGTTTAATTTCCATTAACGGTATGCAAATTAATTGCCATGTCATTGCATTCTTTAAGTGTTCCCGTGATTGCGTAGCACACGCTGTAATACTTGTACTTCCTGGCTCGTGACCAGAAGCGAGCATAATGAGTTGCTAACCCCAACGCTCGATATTGAGGCTAGGTGTCCCCTACGCCAAATACTTCCTGATTCGTGATATAGAAAACAAGCTCCTGTGCGGGGCAACCCTGGCTCATTTAATGGGCTCATGTACAGGGACCCTGGCTTGTTTACGTGTGGGATGGGGTAAGAGTTAAGCGGTCATTCAACTGGGAGTCTGCCCGATCAACAACTGCAGTTGTAAGGCGTAAACTCTGGGTTCTGGGGTAGTGTTAAGCGGCCAATCAGCGTGAATGCCAAACCGTTCAGCTGTAAGGCGTAAACATCTACAAACAACTTAAAACGTGACTAGTGAAATGATTGAGATTGTTAGTAGCTTGGCTACTCCTGACTTGTCCCGATAATTGTTCTCTTGTACGTATTGTTTCACCATGTCTTGCTTGTGCACTCATGTTATAACTGCCATGTCATGCATACTATAACTGCTAGGTTGCTAGTTGCCTTCCTTTTCAGTTTCCTTGCCCAAGTCTTTTAGACTTGCTGACATGTGCCCCTTTACTCTTTTGGGTGACACATGTTAGATCCCGAGCCTGAGTACATTGTAGAGGACGAGGTGTTTGCTGACGCTGAGCCCGAGCCTGTGTTTGGCGAGGAGTACATGGACACTGGGGACCAGTCCTAGTGTCTTCGTTGAGCTTTCCCTTTTTGTTTAGACTGATGTTTTGTTGTCGGTGCGTAGCACCTATACTTGGTTACGTTGTTCCTTTTGTTGGCCGTGTTCTGGGCCTTTAGACTCTTCCTTTTAGCCTGGTGGCTTTTCTGGATGTTGGACTTAATTTTCATGTTGGACAAATTATGAGATATGAGAATTTATTTCTGTCTCTCCTTGTGTTATTATTGTTGTTCCATTTGTGGTTACAGGGACCTGCTTATGTTTTATTGACGCTTATCGGGTTTGGGGCTTCACAGCTCCACTCTCGTGCGGACCTTTTCACGTCTCGCCTCCATTTTAGTGAAGCGGGGCGTGACAGGTTTTGTTGGTGGCCCATGCAGGTCCTCTTCTGTAACTTCGATTATCGGAATGACGATAATAATATTAGAATGTCCAATAAACTAAGTTCGACATCCGAGTCATAAGCTATGAGTCTAATCTGCTTCGTTTTCTGTGTCATTAGTGTAATGTCCTACAAGCTACTGCACAAGTACTAGAGGGGGGTTAATAGTACTTTAAAAATAACGAGGAGTATAATTCCTAATTATAGTGCAAACAACTACCAAATCAATTTGCGAAAGCTTAAATTGAAGACAACAACAAAATTAACAATGCTAACAAACGATATTACTGGGTTCGGATCCACCCAAGTCTCCCCGACTTGTTCCCGGTGATCCTACGTCCCAACCACCCGGATCCCCTCCGGATACTTGAGTTAGAAACCCTAACTCAAGATTTCCACTATGAAATACTTGTGAAAAACCTTCACAAGTCAAATCATACACAAAGTAATTTGTGACTCCCACAACCTGGGATCACAACCACACTCTCACAACCGAGAGTGAAACTTACAATATGAAATTGAAATGAAATAAGAAACTTCTTACCGACAAAATACCTATGCCTTGAGTAATGCTTACGAATTAGGGCAAGGATGATTTTGAGGAAGAAGAAGTGGCACCAAACCCTAGCTCCAAGATGTAGATCAGCGATGGAGAGCTATGGGGATGTTGGTGACCTAGAATCAAGCACTTGGCTTGGAAGGCTTCACACTCAATGAATCTCTCTTTGGAAGTAAGAGTGAGGAGAGATTATTGAATGGAATGAATGAGCTTTGAAAGAGCTTGGAATGATTTCTCTTGATCTCTAAACTTGCAATAATATCAGCCTTGACTGCAATGAATGCAGCCCAACAAGTATATATAGGATAGAGGAGAGAGAGAGAGAGAGAAACGTTTCAATTAAAGCTCCAACGGCTCTTTTCTGAACCCAACTAGTCGGTCAAAGAACAACCACCGACCGACTAGTTCATCAACTAGTCGGTCGGTCAATTAACGTATACCGACTAATGAGTGAACAGAGAAAAGATCAAAGCACAGACAAAAGGAACTAGTCGGTCCAAGAAGAGTAGCTGACCGACTAGTTTCACAACTAGTCGGTCTGTTACTCAACTGAGACCGACTAACAGATAAAACTGAAGTCTGAGCATAAATAGATTTAGTCGGTCCAAGAACAAATGTTGACCGACTAATTCACCAACTAGTCGGTCGCCAAATGAGCGTAGACCGACTAACGATAAACAGTAAGTTAGGTGAAAAATTGGCATGTACAGTAAAAGTAAACTAGTCGGTCCAAGAAGGAAAGTTGACTGACTAGTTCATCAACTAGTCGGTCGATCAATGAACACAGACCGACTAATGATAAACAGTAGCTTAGGCTCAAATGTGCATGTACAGGGAAAGCTCAACTAGTCGGTCACAGAAGCATCACTGACCGACTAGTTCACAAACTAGTGGGTCGCTGAGTCAACTTAGACCGACAAACTATAAACAGTAAAGAGCTTAGAATTAACTGACAAGAACTAGTCGGTCCAAGAAGCTTTACCGACCGACTAGATCACCATCTAGTCGGTCAGTTCTTCTTCTTGAACCAACTAACATGCACAAGAAGTCGCGAATCGAAGCGCGAAGCTTCGGGAAGGATTGTATGGACTTCTACTAAGATCCTAGAGCTAAGATATGAGCGTTATGAAGATTTAAACCGTAAGACCTACTCAAGGCTTAACATTCTACGACAGAAGCTTAAAGACTATAAATAAAACTTGACGATACCGTCTTCAATAGCTTCAATCGAATCTTCATGACTTCTAAAATGGTCCATAAGCTTCAACGAAGCTTTAGGCATACGATCACGTGCTTTGAGAAGTCTTGAGACGTCGTAATTGATATTCATATGAATTTGGCGACGATCTGCATAACTGCGCTCACAAAGTGTTAGTTCACGTTATATTTATGTTTGTTCATCATCCAAAACCAAATCCGGGGAGTCCAATATCCAACATTCTCCCCCTTTTTGGTGATGACAAACCAACATAAATAATAATCAAAAATAATAATTCAAATGAAATTTACTTACTCCCCCTGCTTTGATGACACGTTAATTTCAATTTAAACAATAATAATACGCATCAAGCAGACGAGTGAAGTATATAAAATGAGAATCGATTATTGAAATACTGAATACCAAATGTAGGTTATTGAAATATCGGATTTGAAAATCCATTTATATATCTTAACTCCCCCTGAATCTAACACATCAAGTTAGATTCTTGGAATAATGCTTTAAATTTTCATTTAGCACATCGTTATTATTATATCTCTCCCCCTTTGGCATAAGCAAAAAGAGCGAGAGGATAACAACGACAACAACAATGGCCTTAAATAAAAAGCACGGGAGTCGTAGAATACGACGACGGTTCAAGTGACACCAAAAGAATACGAATAAAATCAAGGCGTGTCAATGAAACCATAGTCGAAAATCGTAAAACGAAATCATCAAAACTCAAATCATTTTTACGGATTGAGTTATGGAATATACTCTCCAATATCAACATTCTTGGTTAATTTAGTGCATGGAAAATAATTCTATGTTTCCATAGAAGAAATTTCTATTAAACCAAGTTAATATCGTCGAGCGACGAAATCAAACATCAGAGACATAAAAATTATAAATTGTGCACAATAGAATGAAATGTCAACTGCGATGTATATATATAAAATATGAACCAGAGTACATCAAAAATGAACATCACTGACATACAAAACATCGATCCACAGATCGGGGCACAAAAATACATCATCATATCACAGATATCGGAGTGTCAAAATACATGAAGATACATCATCAAAAGTATCAAAATACATCAAAAAGATCATCAAAGTACATCAAAATACATCATCAAAAAGATCCAAAACCCCACTCTAACCTAACCAAACTCTCTCACAGTAGATGTATCATCTAAGGAGCATCGGAGAGTCCTCAAAGAAGCTCAAGAGGAACCGGCAGGATCTGCAGCAGCAGCAGGCTCTGCAGGAGAAGCGGTGGAAACTGGATCAGCAGGAACGTCTGGAAGGTCAGCAGGAGCGACGGCAGAAGTGGCAATCTCTGGAGCAGCAACAGTAGTGGCCTCGGGAGCACCAGTCGGAGTATCCACCGCAGGAGCGGTGGCAACAGGTGTGCTCTCGGGGGCACCAGCAGACGAAGCAGCAACAGCAGCACCAGAAGAGGTAGCACCAGCAGCAGATGTGGTAGGAGGAGTGGGTTCCCTATGAGTCTCAGGCTCGGGGATATACTCGGTGTCGGAATCCGAAGCACCGGGTGGAGTGGGAGCACGAAAAATAACTGGCTTGGGCTTGGGCTGAGATCGGGCTCGGGGTTTCACAGTCGCCGTCCTCTTACGCTTAAGAGGAGGCGAAGACGAAGAGGGTTGGGTGGTTTTCGAACGACGTCTAGGATGGGTTCACGTAGGTTGATCGGGGTCCGTAGGGGTAGGTTCTACGGTCATCGGCGAGGGGCTAGATGGAGTGATCGGAATACGTGTACGAGCCATAATCGCGGCACGACACGACGCAAGAGAGATCAAAGCGAAGAAACCCTAGCCGAATTCAAGAAGCCCTATTCGAAACCCTAGAAGATGAAATCTAGAGAAATACCTAACCCTAAGGTGAAAATGAACCCTAGACAGGAGAGGGAGTGAGAGGGGTTACCCTAGGAGGAAGATCGACGGTCGGCGACGGCGGGAATGGTCGGAAAATGGCCGGAAGACGCAGGGTCACGAGGGAGGAATGGGGGTTTTCGAGCTGGAGAACAAAAAGCAACCGACTAAAATGAAAAAGAATCGGTTAGATCGAGTTTAAGTCGGTCGAGAGCTCAAAAGACCAAACAGTCCCTGGCACAACTAGTCAGTCACAGTTCAAGCACTGACCGACTAGATCACGATCTAGTCGGTCGGTCAATGAGCTTGAACCGACTAGTTGCAAACAGTGGCTGAACCCAAGTTAACTGACAAGAATTAGTCGGTCTGTGTTCATTTACTGACCGACTAGATCTCAATCTAGTCGGTCGGTCACTGAACATGAACCGACTAAAGAGTTAAGCTGGAGAGGAAACTCAAAATAGCTTGAGTTAGTCGGTCTGAGTTCTTTTACTAACCGACTAGATACGAATCTAGTCGGTTGGTGATTGAACTGAAACCGACTAAAGGAGTTCAAAAGTTGAGAGATAGAGCTAGTCAGTCTGAGTTCATTAGCTGACCGACTAGATGCGAATCTAGTTGGTTGGTTAATGAGCTGGGACCGACTAGATGAGTCCAAAAATTGATAATTAAGTTCTCTCCTCAAAACGCTTGGACGATACATCGCAATCCTCTCAAAAATCATCTAATCTACCCCATTAAGCATCGAAATCTCAAATACGACATTCAAACATGAATTCGAGCAAAAATTCAAAATATCACATAAAATCCCGAAAAATCCAATAAATCTAGCATGAATGAAATATTGCGAAAAATAATAGCATGCAAGATTATTGAATGAAACATGAATCCTATATCTCAGATTCACCCATAATCCCCAATTCTCGACGCAACCGCACAAAGGAGTCCTCCTTTAGGGGTTTCGTGAAAATATCGGCGATTTGCTTTTGGGTTTCAACGTACACTAAAATGATGTCCTTTTTAGCAACATGATCATCTAAAAAGTGGTGTCGGACATCTATGTGTTTCGAACGGGAATGGTGTACCGGGTTCTTGGAAAGACATATTGCACTTTGGTTGTCAACCATGATAGGGCAAGTATCACAATTTATACCAAAGTCTTTAAGTGTGTGTCTCATCCAAAGAACTTGAGCACACGCGGCACCGGCAGTAATGTATTCCGCCTCGGTGGTTGAAAGTGATACGGAATTTTGCTTCTTGGAAAACCAAGAGACAAGGGAATTTCCTATAAAATGGCAAGTGCCACTAGTACTTTTCCTGTCGGATTTGCATCCCGCATAATCGACATCACTATATGAGATTAACTCATACGTGCTAGATTTTGGATAAAGTAATCCAAAATCAAGTGTATAACTTAGATAACGGAAAATACGTTTTACCGCTACTAAGTGAGACTCCTTAGGTTGAGACTGATAACGAGCACATACGCATACGGCAAACATAATATCGGGCCTACGTGCGGTAAGATAAAGTAAACTACCTATCATACCTCGATATAGACGAATGTCTACATCCTTACTGCCCGTATCCTTATCAAGATGCGTAGTCGTGCTCATTGGAGTCTTTTTCCCGGAGGCACTCTCCATTCCAAATCGATTTAGCAACTCCACCGTATACTTCGTTTGGTGGATGAAGATTGCATCATCCATTTGGCGAATTTGGAGACCTAAGAAATACTTGAGCTCACCCATGTGGCTCATCTCAAATTGTTCCTTCATCACATTAGAAAACTCTTCGCAAAGAGCAAAGTTAGTAGCACCGAAAATGATATCATCAACATGTATTTGAACTAAAATTATATCATTATTCGAATGCTTAACAAAAAGTATAGAATCGGCTTCTCCTATTTTAAAATTCAAATCCAAAAGAAAATTCTTTAGGCGATCATACCAAGCTCGAGGAGCTTGTCTCAAGCCGTAAAGCGCTTTCTTTAGTTTAAAAACATGATTTGGAAATTTTTCATTAATAAAACCCGGAGGTTGAGAAACGTAAACTTCCTCAACTACATCTCCATTTAAAAATGCACTTTTAACATCCATTTGAAATAGTTTAAAATCCTTATGGCATGCAAAAGACAATAATAATCTAATTGATTCTAATCTAGCTACCGGAGCGAAGGATTCTTCGAAGTCAATACCTTTCTCTTGACGGTAGCCTTGAGCAACTAACCGAGCTTTGTTCCGGACGACGACTTGGTTTTCGTCGGTTTTGTTCTTGAAGATCCAATTTGTCCCTATGACGGTGTGGTTCTTTGATGGAAATGGAACAAGCTCCCAAACTTCATTCCTCTCGAATTGAATGAGTTCCTCCTCCATGGCTAAGATCCAAGCGCTATCTTCGCATGCTTCATTAACGTTCTTTGGCTCTATCGAGGAGGCAAAGGCACAATGAGCGAAGTAGTTCACTTGCGATCTCGTCTTGACACTATCATGGATATTGCCAATGACTTGCTCATGAGGATGGTCACGAACGGTATGAAGCCGTTTGGGAATACCTTGGTCACTAGGAACATTCTCAACAACTTCATTAGATGGGTTAGTCTCAATAGAATCAATAGAATCATTAGAGTGAGAATTACCAATTGAATCACATAAGACATCCATAGAGTCATCATCATTAGTAATTCTAGTTGGAACAAATCCTTCATTAAATGACACATGAAGCGACTCCTCGATCATTGAGGTTCGTTTGTTGAATATCCGGTAGGCTTTGCTACGCGAAGAATATCCAACAAAAATCCCCTCATCGGATCTTGGATCGAATTTGTCCAAACTACCATACGTGTTCTTAATAAAACATTTCGAACCAAAAACACGAAAATGTTTAACTTGAGGCAACCTACCAAACAACAATTCATAACAAGTTTGTTTAGTGACGGGCCTCAAAAGTATTCTATTAAACACATAGCAAGCGGTGTGTACCGCTTCCGCCCAAAATTGACGGCCAAGTTGGCTATCATCAAGCATAGTGCGAGCACACTCCACTAGCGTCCTATTCTTTCTCTCAACTACACCATTTTGAGGAGGTGCACGAGGGAAAGAGAAGGTGTGTGTAATACCAACTTCATCACAAAATGTCTCAAAAGACTCATTCTCAAATTCACCTCCATGATCACTACGAATAATGACAATGGTGGTTCCTAAGAGATTTTGTACTTTCTTAACAAAAATTATGAAGTTTTCAAAAGCTTCATTTTTATTACACAATGAAAATACCCAAGTAAACCTAGAAAAGTCATCAACGATGACAAGTCCATATCTAGCATTACCTAATGAAGCAACTCTAGTTGGCCCAAACAAATCTAGATGTAATAGCTCTAGAGTCCACTTAGAAGAAATCCTTTTCTTAGGTTTAAATGAAGATTTTGGAAGCTTGCCTCGTTGACACGAGTCACAAAAGCTTTTCTTTTGAAAGACAAGCTTAGGGAAGCCTCTAATAGAATTTAACTTGGAAAGCTTAAAAAGTGTTCCAAAGTTCACATGACCAAAACGTCGATGCCATAAGTGTTGTTCACTTGTGTTGGCAATAAGACATTGTTCATGTGATCTTGGAAGATCTAGGATATATATATCCTTATGGCGTGTGCCGGAAAACAATAATTCATTATTATCTTTTCTTAAAATATGGCACATTCCTTTCGCAAAGTTAACTTTGTAACCTTTGTCACAAAGTTGACTTATTGAAATAAGATTGTGGTTTAATCCTTTAACAAGGTACACATCACATATAATGGGTTTAGAAGGATTACCCACTTTACCAACACCTATGATGGTTCCGCTCTCGTTGCCTCCAAACACGACGTGGTTTCCATTTGCAAGGGGAACCACTCCGGAGAGCAATTGAGCGTCTCCCGTCATGTGTTTTGAACACCCGCTATCGAGTATCCAATTCCCCTTGGAGCTAAATTTAAATTTGTTGCTCCTTTTCTTTTTCTTTTCCTTGAGTACCTAAAGATAGAAAATTTCATATCATGGTACCCAAGGTCATTGGGTCCAAAAGATTAGACCTTTGGAAGCCAAGTCCAATTGGACTTAGACTTCCCCACATAATTTCTACTATGCACAACATCGAAAAATAAGCATTCATATACACTTGTTTTTCATCCATGCTTGTGTCCTTTGGGCTCCAAATAGTGAAAATCTTGGGAGCCCTCATCCTATTGGGTGCATGCATGCGACGTTGATTTCTACGTGATGCATGTTGTGGATAGGCATAAGGAACATGATGGAATGGTGCATGCGGATAATTATTCATATGATGTTGTGGGTGAACATATGCATGTGCGGGAACACGTGCGTGAGGGTGTCTCACATGGTGTGCACGTGCCCGTGAATGTTTTGCATAAAAATCATCATATGTGTGAGCCGGTGGAGTAGGACGTGTGTTCCTACGTGGCATAGTATTGGTGTACATATAAGCATGCCCCTTCTTTGGAGGTCCACCCAAAGTGGGTTTCTTTCCGAACGAGGGTGTGGACGAGGTGGAAGCACCATTGGTAGAAGAACTACCAATAGAGTGTTTGCTACCACTCGTTGAGTCACCGGAAGTTGGCCTAACAAAAGTAGTGGCCGATTTGGATGAACATCCCATCGTATATCCCAAGCCAATGTGGTGATTGGCCGAAAGTAAGTCACTTAGGATTTTATCCAAATGGTCCTTACCCTTATTGAATTTATTAATTCGGCCTAATGTGTTCTCATATTTCTCGGTGAGAGAACGCATAGAAGTATCCAAGTTGGATACTTGCGATGTGAGCACATAAACACGAGATTTAAGATTCTCATTCTCAATACTCAAAGTCGAGTTTTGAGAAGTCAAATCCGCTATCTTGTGATCCTCCGGATCTTCAATGCTAACATGTTCAAGTTGAGTCTTGAGATTAACAATCTCATTCCTCAACCCTTCAACAACGGTGTCGTTGTTGGTGATGATAGTTTTAGGCGAGGTTTGAATACTAGCTAGGTCATCTTTTACTTTAGTATACCTATTTACTAATTTAGTATACTTAGACCATAATTGAGAATTAGCATTCCTAAGGTCATCCATAGTTACCTCATCGCCTTCGTCGTCACTATCATCGGAAGAGGAGGATCCTTGATCATGCTCCTCTCTTGCCATGAAGCACATGTGCGCTTGCTCCACTTGCTCATCGTCCGACTCTCCGCTTGAGGAATCCTCGGAGTCGGTGAATGTTGCTCCGACAAGTCCCTTTTTGTTCCCTTTCTTGTACTTCTTGGACTTATCGAATTTCGGCGCCTTCCACTTCTCCTTTTGCTTGTTGAGAGGACACTCCGCTTTCATGTGTCCTGGCTTATTGCACTTGAAACACAAAGGAGAGGAGGAGGCGTTAGAAGAACCAAATTTAGCTTTGTTCTTATAGTTACCTTTTCGGAAGAAACGGTTGAACTTCTTGGCCATGAGGCATGAGTGCCATGGACTCCAAGTCCAACTCGTTTTCCGAGTCTTCATCATCGGTTGATGTGGATGTGGATGGAGCGGCCTTGAAAGCAATAGCCTTCTTCTTTGGCTCGTCTTGCTTTAGGTAGGACTTCATCTTTTCCTGCAATTTTAGCTTGCTATCCTTGCGTACCTCGTATGACATTAAAGTACCCATTAGTTGAACTACGGTGTACTTGTTCATATCATTACCTTCCTCAATGACGAAGGTACGCTTTTCCCAAGAAGAAGGAAGTCCTTCGATAAGCTTCGAACACTTCTCCTTTTGGGTGTAGGTTTTGCCGAGAGCCTCCAACTCGTTTATGATGTCGACGAAGCGAGCGTAATACTCCTTCATCTTCTCGCCCTATTGCATATGAAACATTTCGTAATCCTTGTTAACAACAACGAGTTTAGAGTCTCTTACCCTACTCGTCCCTTCATGTAGTATGAGGAGGGAGTTCCAAATTTGATATGCACTTTTACATGTGCATATCTTATTGAAGTCATCGGGCTCCAATGCGCATTGCAAGGCGTTCATTGCCTTGGCATTGCTTACCTCTGCGGCGACCTCCGCGGTTGTCCATTTCTCAAAGTCTTCTTCGGCGGGCTCGACGTATTCCTTCATCGTGGTCCTCCATAGAGATGCACTCCGGAGGAAAGTTTCCATCCGGCATTTCCAGTACCCATAGTAGAATGGAGGCCTCGTTGAGGAATGTCCTTCCATCACCGAAGATGCTCCTTCACGGTTCCTGAAGGTGCCATAGTCAGAAGGTGGACGCACGGTCTTGTTGTCGTTGGCAAACATAGCTAAGTATTTGGCTCTGATACCAAATGTAATGCCCTACAAGCTACTGCACAAGTACTAGAGGGGGGTGAATAGTACTTTAAAAATAACGAGGAGTATAATTCCTAATTATAGTGCAAACAACTACCAAATCAATTTGCGGAAGCTTAAATTGAAGACAACAACAAAATTAACAATGCTAACAAACGATATTACTGGGTTCGGATCCACCCAAGTCTCCCCGACTTGTTCCCGGTGATCCTACGTCCCAACCACCCGGATCCCCTCCGGATACTTGAGTTAGAAACCCTAACTCAAGATTTCCACTATGAAATACTTGTGAAAAACCTTCACAAGTCAAATCATACACAAAGTAATTTGTGACTCCCACAACCTGGGATCACAACCACACTCTCACAACCGAGAGTGAAACTTACAATATGAAATTGAAATGAAATAAGAAACTTCTTACCGACAAAATACCTATGGCTTGAGTAATGCTTACGAATTAGGGCAAGGATGATTTTGAGGAAGAAGAAGTGGCACCAAACCCTAGCTCCAAGATGTAGATCAGCGATGGAGAGCTATGGGGATGTTGGTGACCTAGAATCAAGCACTTGGCTTGGAAGGCTTCACACTCAATGAATCTCTCTTTGGAAGTAAGAGTGAGGAGAGATTATTGAATGGAATGAATGAGCTTTGAAAGAGCTTGGAATGATTTCTCTTGATCTCTAAACTTGTAATAATATCAGCCTTGACTGCAATGAATGCAACCCAACAAGTATATATAGGATAGAGGAGAGAGAGAGAGAAAAACGTTTCAATTAAAGCTCCAACGGCTCTTTTCTGAACCCAACTAGTCGGTCAAAGAACAACCACCGACCGACTAGTTCATCAACTAGTCGGTCGGTCAATTAACGTATACCGACTAATGAGTGAACAGAGAAAAGATCAAAGCACAGACAAAAGGAACTAGTCGGTCCAAGAAGAGTAGCTGACCGACTAGTTTCACAACTAGTCGGTCGGTTACTCAACTGAGACCGACTAACAGATAAAACTGAAGTATGAGCATAAATAGATTTAGTCGGTCCAAGAAAAAATGTTGACCGACTAATTCACCAACTAGTCGGTCGCCAAATGAGCATAGACCGACTAACGATAAACAGTAAGTTAGGTGAAAAATTAGCATGTACAGTAAAAGTAAACTAGTCGGTCCAAGAAGGAAAGTTGACCGACTAGTTCATCAACTAGTCGGTTGATCAATGAACACAGACCGACTAATGATAAACAGTAGCTTAGGCTCAAATGTGCATGTACAGGGAAAGCTCAACTAGTCGGTCACAGAAGCATCACTGACTGACTAGTTCACAAACTAGTGGGTTGGTGAGTCAACTTAGACCGACTAACTGTAAACAGTAAAGAGCTTAGAATTAACTGACAAGAACTAGTCGGTCCAAGAAGCTTTGCCGACCGACTAGATCACCATCTAGTCGGTCAGTTCTTCTTCTTGAACCAACTAACATGCACAAGAAGTCGCGAATCGAAGCGCGAAGCTTCGGGAAGGATTGTATGGACTTCTACTAAGATCCTAGAGCTAAGATATGAGCATTATGAAGATTTAAACCGTAAGACCTACTCAAGGCTTAACATTCTACGACAGAAGCTTAAAGACTATAAATAAAACTTGACGATACCGTCTTCAATAGCTTCAATCGAATCTTCATGACTTCTAAAATGGTCCATAAGCTTCAACGAAGCTTTAGGCATACGATCACGTGCTTTTAGAAGTCTAAAGACGTCGTAATTGATATTCATATGAATTTGGCGACGATCTCCATAACTGCGCTCACAAAGTGTTAGTTCACGTTATATTTATGTTTGTTCATCATCCAAAACCAAATCCGGGGAGTCCAATATCCAACAATTAGATGGCAGGAAGGCGATTCACCCGTGGTGGAGGTAGTGGTGCGCCCCCTCATGATGAGGAGCCTGAGCGGGAACCCACCAATGGAGAGATGATGCGGATGATGCTCCAGTTGATGCAGGTGCAGCAGGGCGTGCTTCTGCAAGTCCAAAATGCTCCACTTGCTCGAGCTGCCCGGGCACTTCCGGATGCCCCTCGCTCCGAGCCGGGAGCGAAGCAATTTCGGGAGCTGGGTCCCGCATATTTTGATGGGTCTGAGGGTCCTCTGGCTGCCGATGAGTGGATTCGGACCATTGAGGATAACTTGAAGATGGCCAAGATCACCCCGGCTGGATGGGTTGATTTGGCAAAGAGGCAACTCAAGGATAATGCTCGGAACTGGTGGGATGCGGAAGAGAAGATGTTGGTGGAGCCGATAGCTTGGGCTACCTTTAAGTCCAGGTTTGATGAGGAGTTCTTTCCGAAGGCTGCTAGGAAGGAGATGATGCAGTGCTTTATTGATCTGAAGCAAGGGAGCTTGACGGTGGACCTGTACCACCAAGAGTTCACTAGGCTGAGTCAGTTCGCACCGAAGATGGTGCAGGATGCTGATGAGAGGGCTCAGAGGTTCCTGTAGGGACTTGCTTTGGAGCTCCAGAGTTTTGTGTCCTCCTCTGATCTGGACTCTAATCAGAAGGTTCTGGTCGCTGCGAGGAGGCAGGAGCTGAACCTGAGTCAGACGAGAGGACATGTTTCTGGTACTGGGAAGAGGCCTATGGAGCAGGCCAGGGCGGCGGTTAGGCCTGGTTTCAAGCCTAATCAGCCAGCTCGGTTCAAAAGGCCAGGAGGGCCTATTCAGAAGACTTGCCATTTCTGCGGCAAGCCTGGCCACATCAAGGATCAGTGTAGGAAGTTTCTGGGCCAGTGTTTGGTTTGTGGTGATGCTTCTCATGTCGCGAAGGATTGTCGGCATGCGAATCCGCTGCAGAGGGCACATGTTGCAGCACAGCCGTTGCAGCAGCGAGCGCCTGTTCCTGCTGGACGTGGAGCAGCTCTTGTTCCACAGAGGCAGGCTTTTCAGCAGGCTATTCTGCCGAGGAGGCATGCTTTTCTGATGACCGCTGTGGAGAGCGAGGCTGTGGATGAGGTTATTGCAGGTAATCCTCAATCTAGCTGTTACTTTCCTAGCTGGTTTTGATTGTTAGATTGTGTTGTTTGCTTGAACATGATTGTTTGCTAGACTAGGGTTTGATTGTTAATTGCTTGTTAGGTGTGGTTTTGGTGTGCACATTTCCTGCACGAGTCCTCTTTGACTCTGGTGCATCGATGTGCATTATTTCTCGGAGCTTCGTGGAGAAGCATTCCTTGTCGACGTCCCCTCTTCCCAAGAGTTGGAATATCGTTACAGGAAATGGCGTGGTCTCGGTGCATCGTGGTTGCAATTCTTGCTCGTTGGTGGTCTGTGGACATGAGCTTTACGCTGATTTCATTGTCCACGACATCATCAACTATGATGCAGTTCTTGGGATGGACTGGCTTGCGAGCTTCTATGCTACGATCGACTGTCGGAGGAAGAAGGTGGTGTTCGAGATTCCCGGACATCCAGTATTTGAGTTCAGCCGTGGTAGCAGCTCGCTTGGTCCTGTCAGGTTTCGGGCCAGGCCGGTGGAGATTGTGGCTATGCAGATGGAGCTGGAGAGGCCAGCTGTGGTGCGGGATTTTGATGACGTCTTCCCCGAGGAGATGTCTGGTTTGCCACCTGATCGAGCTTTAGAATTTTCTATTGATCTTGTTCCGGGAGCGCAGCCGATTTCGAAGGCGCCTTATCGTATGGCACCCGCTGCGCTGGAGGAGTTGCGGAAGCAGCTGGATGAGCTTTTGAAGAAGGGTTATATCAACCCTAGTGTGTCTCCGTGGGGAGCACCGGTGCCGCTGGTGAAGAAGAAGGATGGTTCGCGTCGCATGTGTGTGGACTATCGAGAGCTGAATGCGGTGACCATCAAGAATAAATACCCGTTGCCTCGCATCGATGATATTTTTGATCAGCTTGGAGGTTCGATGGTGTTTTCGAAGTTGGATTTGAGGAGTGGTTACCATCAGTTGAAGGTGAAGAAGGGAGATGTTCCGAAGACAGCGTTCAGGACGAAGTATGGACACTACGAGTTTGTGGTTATGCCTTTCGGCGTAACTAACGCACCCGCAGTTTTCATGAATCTGATGAACCTGATTTTCTACGACTTTTTAGATAAGTTTGTCGTTATCTTTATTGATGACATTCTGATCTATTCAAAGTCGGAGGAGGAGCATGCATCGCACTTGAGGACGGTATTGGAGATTTTGAGGAAGCATCGGTTGTATGCTAAGTTTTCGAAGTGCGAGTTTTGGCTGGATAGAGTTGCTTTTCTCGGGCATGTGGTGACTGGGGATGGTATTTCAATGGATCCTGAGAAGATTAGGGCCATCAGAGAGTGGCCTGTTCCGCAGTCAGCGTCTGAGATCCGGAGTTTCCTTGGACTTGCTGGTTACTATCGGCGTTTCATTAAGGACTTTTCCCGTATTACCGAGTCGATGACCAGATTGACGCGGAAGGATGTACCTTTTGTTTGGTCGGGTGATTGTGAGAATGCCTTTGGCGTCCTGAGGGAGAGGTTGACGACTGTCCTTATTCTTGTTGTGCCTGATCGTAGCGGTGGATTTGAGATCTTTTGCGATGCTTCTGGTAAAGGTCTCATTTGTGTTTTGCATTAGCACGGGCATGTTGTAGCTTACGCCTCTCGTCAGCTCAAGGTTCATGAGAAGAATTACCCGACGCATGATTTGGAGTTGGCTGCTGTTGTGTTTGCTCTTAAGATTTGGAGACACTTCCTGCTGAGTGAGAAAGTGAAGATCTTCACCGATCACAAAAGCTTGAAGTATATTTTTACTCAGAAGGAGCTCAACATGCGACAGCGTCGATGGTTGGAGCTCATGGCGGATTATGAGATTGATTTGCAGTTTCACCCTGGCAAGGTGAATGTGGTTCCTGATGCGCTGAGTAGGCTTCCAGTGGTGATGATTTTGACCTCGCAGTGGAGATTGCAGCAGGATTTTTGCGAGTCTTGTGTGGAGATTGTTCTTCCTGGGGAGGTTTCTTCGTTGATGTGTATGCAGATACAGTCGACGATTGTGGATCGGGTCAAGGCTGGCCAGGCTGAGGATCCGAAGCTGGTGAAGATTCGGGAGCAGGTGGAAGCCGGTTTGCGGACTGACTTTTTGATTCATGAGGATGGCTTGCTGAGGTTTGGAGCCAGGTTGTGTGTGCCAGCTGGGGATATTAGAGAGGAGTTGATGGTGGAGGCACACAGTTCGCCGTATTCTGTGCATCCTGGTGGGACCAAGATGTACAAGGATCTTCGTCTGAACTATTGGTGGCATGGCATGAAGAGGAGTGTGGCTCGGAGTGTAGCCAAGTGTTTGGTTTGCCAACAAGTAAAGGCGGAGCATCAGCGTACGGCCGAGTTGCTACAACCGCTTCCGATTCCAGAGTGGAAATGGCAACACATCATTATGGATTTCGTGACTGGACTACCTCGGAGTCCGAAGCAGAATGACGTGATTTGGGTGATCGTAGATAGATTGACCAAATCCGCGCACTTTATTCCATTCCGAGTGGGACAGTCCAGTGAGGCGCTAGCGAGGAGATATATGGAGGTAAATTCTTTTACTCTCCGTTTTTATTTCCTTTTCCTAGTTTGGATAGTGATGTAACGTGAATCGTGCAGGAGGTCGTGCGACTTCATGGGGTCCCCGTGAGTATCGTGTCGGACAGAGACACGAGATTCACATCTCAGTTCTGGCAGAGTTTACAGAAGAGTTTGGGTACGCGTCTGAGTTTCAGCACGGCGTACCATCCGCAGACGGATGGCCAGTCCGAGAGGACGATCCAGATCTTGGAGGACATGTTGAGGGCGTGCATGTTGGATTTCAAGGGTTCGTGGGAGGACCATCTACATCTGGTGGAGTTTTCTTACAACAACAGCTTCCAGGCGAGTATTGGCATGGCGCCTTTCGCCGCTCTTTATGGGAGGAAATGTCGATCGCCGTTGAGTTGGGATGACGTTGGTGATCGAGAGCTGTTGGGACCTGAGATGATTGTGGAGGCTGTGGATGTTGTCAGGAATATTCAGGAGAGGTTGAGGATTGCTCAGGACCGTTTTAAGCATTGGGCGGATGCTAAACGTCGTCCTTTGGAGTTTCAACCGTGCGACCATGTGTTTTTGAGGATTTCCCCGAATCGTGGTGTGATTCGCTTTGGGAAGCGAGGGAAGTTGAGCCCGCGATACATTGGACCGTTTGATATTCTGGAGAAAGTTGGTGAGGTAGCCTACCGCTTAGCCTTGCCGCCATCTTTGGAGGGAGTTCACAATGTTTTCCACGTGTCGCAGCTTCGTCGATACATTAGCGATCCATCTCATGCTGTGGATTTCTCAGATATTACTGTTCGCCCCGACATGACGTATGACCAGCATCCAGTGCAGATTCTGGACAGGCGTCAGAAGTCACTTCAGAACAAGGTTGTCAATCTTGTGAGGGTGATGTGGCGACACGGCTCGCCTGGAGAGTCTACTTGGGAGAATGAGGATGAGATGCGAGAGCGTTTCCCACTTTTGTTCCCGAACACGTGAGTGTTGGGAAATTCCGAGGACGGAATTTTTCTTAAGTTGGGGAGGATGTAACGACTGGTTTTCATGTATCTGGATTTATTATATTATATTATATGTTTTGGTGGATTTTCTCCTTATGTGTGGTTTTCGTCTCCGTAGCCTTCATTTTCGATCGTTTCGTCGTATTTTCTAGCTTCTTCCTTAGAATCGTCGATTTTGGAGTAAGTCATTCGTGACGGGCTTCATATCGGTCATATCTTATTGTTAGATCAAGCCTAGGAGTCTTAGGAATCGATCCCGGAGCTTCGCGCTCCATTTCAGAACTTTTGGTGCACATTAGCCGGTGTAAGAAGGGGCACCGACCGACTAGATGACGATTTAGTCGGTCGGCAAACCTTCATGGACCGACTAGTGGGCTTTGTAAATTATTCAGGAGTTATTGTTTATCGTTAGTCGGTCTAAGAACATTGGTCGACCGACTAGGTTGCAAACTAGTCGGTCAGCAATCGTTCTTTAACCGACTAGCTCTATGATCATTTTTGACACCAAGTACTATTCATTCTTAGTCGGTCTAAGAACGTTCATCGATCGACTAGATTCGAAACTAGTCGGTCAGTAGTTGTTCTTTGACCGACTAAATCTAAATCCTATTTTTGTACATGAGTTACTGTTTGGACTTAGTCGGTCTGCGTTGGTCAACCGACCGACTAGTTCCCAAACTAGTCGGTCAGTGGTTGCTCTTTGACCGACTAATTCATTACCCAGATTTTTCCCTAATTTCGCTGCTTGGTGTTAGTCGGTCACAGCTAATCGACCGACTGACTAGTTGCTAAACTAGTCGGTCAGCCAACCTTCTTTGACCGACTAATCAGTGTCGAAACCCTAATTTTTGGGCAGCCGCCAGCACTTCCTATTTAAACCCCTCCCAAACGTTTTCTTCTTCTTCTTCTCCAACTCTAAACCTAATTTCTCCCCCATTGAGCCCCCTACTACCTCAAACCCTTATTCCTTCATCCCAAGCCCAAAATCCATCATCCAAACCCTCACTTAACACATTCTACCTCTCATCTTCCTCAAACTTTCATCAAACCCCCAAAAATCCCCAAAACCCCATTTCTCCAGATTTTCCCCATCCATTCCAGATCTGAACCCTAGGTTCCCTGGAGCGTTTCTTCCGTTGCCGTGCTTGCTCGGCATTATTCTTCCGCTTCCGATACGGTAATAATCGATCTCTTAATGTTTTCATAACCTGTTGTGTTTTTGTGAAACCCTAATGAAATGAATGTTGTTTTGGTGATTACTTCTCCATAACAGCGACTTCCCCGTAGATTAGCGTCCGTGAGACGAACCTTCGTGATCGTCATCCTCGGTGCTAGGCAAGTGAAACTTGCCACTTAGGGTTTTGGGCCATGTCTTAGGCCATTTGCTTGTTGTAGGCGTAAAAGAGACTAGGCGACGAAATGATACTCGCCTAGGCGCAAATTTAGGAACTAGTTTGACAACGAAGCTAGATCCGTCATTTATCATGTTGCACAACTACCATGTCATGTTTAATTTCCATTAACGGTACGCAAATTAATTGTCATGTCATCGCATTCTTTAAGTGTTCCCGTGATTGCGTAGCACACGCTGCAATACTTGTACTTCCTGGCTCGTGACCAGAAGCGAGCATAATGAGTTGCTAACCCCAACGCTCGATATTGAGGCTAGGTGTCCCCTACGCCAAATACTTTCTGATTCGTGATATAGAAAACAAGCTCCCGTTCGGGGCAACCCTGGCTCATTTACTGGGCTCATGTACAGGGGCTCTGGCTTGTTTACGTGTGGGATGGGATAAGAGTTAAGCGGTCATTCAACTGGGAGTCTGCCCGATCAGCAACTGCAGTTGTAAGGCGTAAACTCTGGGTTCTGGGGTAGTGTTAAGCGACCAATCAGCGTGAATGCCAAACCGTTCAGCTGTAAGGCGTAAACATCTACAAACAACTTGAAACGTGACTAGTGAAATGATTGAGATTGTTAGTAGCTTGGCTACTCCTGACTTGTCCCGATAATTGTTCTCTTGTACTTATTGTTTCACCATGTCTTGCTTGTGCACTCATGTTATAACTGCCATGTCATGCATACTATAACTGCTAGGTTGCTAGTTGCCTTCCTTTTCAGTTTCCTTGCCCAAGTCTTTTAGACTTGCTGACATGTGCCCCTTTACTCTTTTGGGTGACACATGTTAGATCCCGAGCCTGAGTACATTGTAGAGGACGAGGTGTTTATTGACGCCGAGCCCGAGCCTGTGTTTGGCGAGGAGTACGTGGACACTGGGGACCAGTCCTAGTGTCTTCGTTGAGCTTTCCCTTTTTGTTTAGACTGCTGTTTTGTTGTCGGTGCGTCGCACCTATACTTGGTTACGTTGTTCCTTTTGTTGGCCGTGTTCTGGGCCTTTAGACTCTTCCTTTTAGCCTGGTGGCTTTTCTGGATGTTGGACTTAATTTTCATGTTGGAGAAATTATGAGATATGATATTTTATTTCTGTCTCTCCTTGTGTTATTATTGTTGTTCCGTTTGTGGTTACAGGGACCTGCTTATGTTTATTGACGCTTATCGGGTTTGGGGCTTCACAGCTCCACTCTCGTGCGGACCTTTTCACGTCTCGCCTCCATTTTAGGGAAGCGGGGCGTGACAGCGGATCCGCTATCATCTCATGCGTAGATATGTATCTAATGTCTACCTTCTTGTTCTTATCATAGTCTTTTGCAAATTTGTAGCAGATATCAATGTGTTTGGTCTTACAATGGAATTTTGGATCTTTGACATAGGCTATAGATGCTTGACTGTCACTGTATATTGGTACAGCATCTGAGTCACTTGCATCAATTAGCTTGTCTAAGAACTTCCTAAGCCAAACAGCTTCTTGGACCGCCATGCTAAATGCTACAAACTCGGCTTCCATAGTTGAAAGTGCGATGCAGGATTGCTTTTTGCTACTCCAGGATATTGCACCAGATCCGAGTAGAAAAACATGTCCTGAGGTCGATCGTCGCTTATCGAGATCACCCGCCCAATCAGCATCAGTGTAGCCTTCGAGCCTCAAGGCATTTCCTTGATAGCATAAAGCATAGTCTGCAGTCCCTTTAAGATACCGCATTATCCTCTTAACCGCTTTCCAGTGTGCTTGCCCTGGATTGGATTGGTAACGACTTACCATTCCAACGACAAAACAAATGTCCGGTCTTGTACACATCATAGCGTACATAAGACTACCAACTGCACTGGAATATGGAACTTTTTCCATAATTTTCTTTTCCTTTTGGTTCTTAGGACACATCTTCAGACATAAATTATCACATTTGCTTATTGGAGTATCAATGGACTTACAGTCCTGCATATTAAAACGTTCTAGAACCTTCTTTATATAAGTCTCTTGTGAAAGAGAAAGAAGTTTCTTCGAACGATTCCTTGAAATCTTAACTCCAAGGATATATGCGGCTTCTTCCATGTCTTTCATCTCAAATACTGATGAAAGCCAAGCCTTGATATCCATCACAAAGCCCTTGTCATTTCCGGCTATTAAAATGTCATCTACATATAAAGACATAATAACATACTTGCTTTTGATCCTCTTGATATATACACAGTTATCTTCATCAAGCATGGTAAAACCATTTGATAAGACAACTTCTTGAAATCGTATATACCATTGCCTCGAGGATTGTTTAAGACCATATATGGACTTACGAAGTTTACAAACCTTATGTTCGTTTCCTTCTTTTACAAACCCTGTTGGTTGTTCCATATAGATCTCCTCGTCCAATTCTCCATTGAGAAAGGTAGTCTTTACATCCATTTGATGTAATTCGAGGTCTAAGCAAGCTACCAAAGCCAGAATCAAGCGAATCATGGTAAAACGAACAACAGGTGAGAAGGTCTATTTGTAGTCTATCCCTTCCTGTTGCGTAAAACCTTTCGTGACAAGGTAAGCTTTATATCTGTCTATAGAGCCATCAGCCTTATGCTTGATCTTGAGAACCCATTTGTTCCCAATAGCTCTACGTCCTCTGGGTAAGTTAACCAAGTCCCAGACTTGGTTAATTTTCATAGATTCTAATTCCTCCTTCATCGCTTCCATCCATTTGTCTTTTGCAGGGCAAGATACGGCCTGTTTGAAAGTAGCAGGCTCGTCATCTTCTTGTAGTAAAGTTATAAAGGTTTGTGGGAATTCATCCTCAAATCTTAGAGGAGTTAATCTTGTACGACTACTACGTCGTATTTGAGATTCTTCAAGTCCTTGTTGACTCGAATTTAGATCAATTCTAATATCACTCCCACTTGGAATGTCGTTAGAAATGCTCCCACTTGGATCATTATTCCCGTATGGAATAGGATTCGCATCATTCGTATCATCCATTGGTGAAGGTTGAAACGTATTTTCGTCTTCACCAAGAATTCACCCACTCGAATGAGGTAATCCTTCTTGATTATAAATCTCAAATAGAGATAAGTCCTGACTTATCTCGCCCTGTCTTGGAAACTTATTTTCCAAGAAAGTGACATCCCTCGACTCAAATTCGATTAGTCCTCCATTGTCTTCCTGACCAATGAAAACATAACCTTTGGAGTTTTCTGCGTATCGTATAAAGATACATTTCCTCCCCCTTGGCCCAAGTTTGCCATACTTATGGGAGGAAATATGTGCATAGGATGCACATCCCCAAGGTTTTAAAATGCTTAAGTCAGGAGACCTTTGGTTCCACAACACATAAGGAATGGAGCTAACTGATTTCGAGGGTACGCGGTTTAAAATGAAAGCGGCCGTCAATAATGCATCACTCCAAAAGGTGATTGGCAAGTTGGCTTGCGCCATCATTGAACGGACCATTTCCATTAAAGTCCTATTCCTCCTTTCTGCAACACCATTTTGTTGCGGAGTATAAGGCATAGTTACCTGATGAACTATGCCTTTTTCATCACAAAGTTCCTTAAAACTTGTTGATTGGTATTCACCGCCTCTATCGGTTCGCAAGACCTTAATCTTGCGATCTAATTGATTTTCCGCCAAACTCGTATAGTTTTTAAAACAGGTTAATGCTTCACTTTTGTGGGATATCAAATAGATATGACCAAATCGGGTGAAGTCATCAATAAAAGTGATGAAATAGGACTTCCCGCGTCTTGTCTTGACATTCATCGGACCACATATGTCCAAGTGGATGAGCTGTAATGGAACCTCGGCCCTTGTGCCGGTTCCAAACGGCTTGCGACAAGATTTCCCTACAAGGCAATGTTCGCAAGTCGACATTTCGACCTTTGAAACATTGGATAGAAGGCCACATTTGGCAAGTCTATCCATTCGTGTTGGTCCAATGTGACCAAGCCTTGCATGCCAACAAATTACATCTGACTTATAATTTGATGAATTTGCAACAATGAAATTTTCATTATAAAATGAGGAATCATACATCGTATTTAATACAACAAATCCTTTGAAAACATACCCAGAACCAATTAAAGAATTATTACAAGACAAGTCCACTTTACAACTATGAAAGAACCAACTATAACCAATACCCATTAAAACGACCACAGATATAATATTCCTTCGAATATCCAGAGCGAAGAGAACATCATGAAGTAGGATAGTGCGGCCATTGTCCAAGACGAGCTTGCACGTCCCAACGCCTTTCACTTCAACACGTGTGTTGTTTCCTACATAGATCCACTTCGTTCCTTGGGGTATCCGATGATACTCCACGAAGGACTGTCTGTCCCTTGCTATATGGTCGGTGGCACCTGAATCGATTATCCAAAAAGGATTAGATTCCACAAGAAATATTGAACTAGAAACACATATGTAACTAGTATTATTACAAGTTACCTCGTCACCTCCACTCGTACATGAACGAGCATAGTGACCTAACTTGTTGCACTTGAAACACTTGATCTTCTTCAAGTCCTTCTTCTTGTGCCATTTCTTGTGCCCACCCTTATGTTTGGATTTCTTGGTAGACTCTGGTTGCTTATTACGTTCATTAGTAAACTTCGAACGATTTTTCTGTTTCTTTCCCCCGTGTGAGGAACTAGCAACAATGTGCACTTCTGCACTTGGCTTGGCGGCCGCAAGCCGCTCTTCCTCTAACTCGAGGTGCTTAGAAACATCGCTGAAGGTCTTGATGCTCTCATTATGAGTGAGATGCATCTTCATTTGGTCACACCCATTTGGTAGGGAACGTATGATTGCTTGGATTTGTTGCTCATCTGTGAGCACCATGCATCCTTTAACTCTGAGATGAGATTCGTCATATGTCGCAGATGCTTCCCCATGGAATGATCTGGACGTTTCTTGTACGAATCGAATCTTATAGTTAAAGAACGAAGTTTGGACACCGAGGTGCCACCAAACTTCTCCTCTAGCTTGGACCATATGTCCATGGCTAGGTCATGCTCTCGGAAGATGCGCATTATGTCATCGACCATACTGGACAACAACGTAATGCGAGCAATCTTGTTCTTCCGAGACCAAGCATCGAAAGCTTCCTTGTCTCTTCTGTGTTGGGCCGTAGTGCCCAACTCTGGTTCAATCATTATGTTCTTCAGAGTTTCGAGCACATCTTGCTCCTCTAGAACATATTGTATTTTCATGGACCATAGTTTGTAATTATCACCGTTGAGTTTTTCACCTTTGTTTAACTCAGCGACGATGTTCTTGGAAGCGGAAGACATTTTAGCTTTAAAATGCTGCAAAAGATATAAAAAGAAGGTTCGATCAAAAATCATTGCATAAATTTCATATTTATAGTCATTATTTTAGACATTTTCATAATTCAGCAGTCTCGGCCAGCGGACCGACCAGGGGAATGGCTAGTCCATGGTTCACTACCCCCAGACAGAGCCGAGGTGTCCCACAAACTAGTCCAAAAGACCACTGGCCGAATCATGATCCATTGAGATGCTGAATCAATCGAATGTGCAAATTTCAGACTAGTTTAATATCACTCCCACTTGGAAAATCCCACTTGGAATGATATTATTATATTTGATAAGTTATTTTCGAAAAATATTGAAGATGTTGTTCTAGAATCGGAAAAGTCATTACGATCCCAATCACCATCTAGAACAACTTTCAATATTTCCCCATCACTTTATCAAATAACAGTACTCTTATAGTACTTTGCAGCGGAAAAGCGATTTTGAAAACGTATTTTTCAAACGTATTTTGCAGCGGGAGGTGTTGGCCTGCACCGGCCATTGCCGGGGTCGAGCCGTGGCCGCGCCAAGGCCGGATTTGCCCTTTCGTGGGGTTTTTCCGTATGCAACTGCCGCCGGTCCCGTATGGGCCGGCCATGCAGACCCCCCATCACCTTGGTCGAGGCCGGGGCTCGACGGTCATGGCTTGGCCAAGGGCCGGGCCTCCTCGGCGTGGCCATGGCCCCTCGGCCAGGGCTGGCCAGGGCCTCTGCCGTGGCCGAGGCCGGCCAGTACCGGCAAAGGGGGACCCTGGCCCCTCGGCCAGGGCCTCTGCCCTGGCCGAGGCCAGCCAAGACCGGCCAGGGGGCCCTGGCCCCTCGGCCAGGGCCTCTGCCCTGGCCGATGCCGGCCAGGGCCATGGCACTGGCCATACAGGCCAGGGCGGCCTCTGGCCTGGCCCTGGCCGGAGGCCAGGGCACCCTCTGGCCAGCCCTGGCCTCGGCTAGGGCCGGCCAGGCCCTGGCAGAGGCTAGGGGGCCTCTGCCAGGGCCGGCCCTGGCCCTGGCAGGGGCCAGGGCGCCCTGCCCTGGCCCTGGCAGAGGCCAGGGCGCCTGGCCCTGGTCTCTACCAGGGCCGGCCTCTGCCCTGGCCGAGGCCCTGGCCGAGGCCCTGGCCGGCCAGGGTGGCTGGCCGGACGGCCTCCTTGGAGTCCGGCCGGGCCGGCCGGACGGCCTCCTTAGAGTCCGGCCGCACACCCTCCCCCTATGGGGTGGTGGTCATGGTGGTTATTGGCCGAAGCCAACCCCCTTCCCAATGGGAGGGGGGTGCATAGCCATGCACCAAAGATCTTCTTCTCCGATGAGAAGTTTGCAACTTCCATCTTCTCCAATGAGACACCCGTTCATCGAGAAAGTAGTTATGTTTCAATGGCCGTGTGCCAAAAAAACAACATACCTTCAAGACCGCAAACTTCACGCTCCACATGAAGAGAGTTCACATTCCCTATTGAATGGAGACTCAGCATCCATGAAGAGTGCGAGTTTGGCGAGATGAATGGTCAGTTCTTCCCGTCACGGAGAGTTCTTGCCATATCCGTAATGACAAAAGACCCTAACGTGAAAAGAACAACTTTTGGCGTTCTCTCCGTCACGATGCGCTCCTACCATATCCATAATGGAAGGAAACTCATTCGTGAAAGAGACAACGCGTCATTCATCGGTGAGACCGGAGCGAACCCGTATGGCTCTGATACCAATGTTGGATCCCATCGCGCGATGATGGAGGATCGAAAGAGAACTTACGTTAGCGTACGCTGCGCTGTAGTCTCTGAACTTTGCCCTTGGATACGCCACAATGATCAGTACTTCGTCACAGAGGATCGAAGCAGAGTTTCCACCGTCTAAATCTCTATTTGGAAGAAGAACTAAATGGAAGGGAGAAGAGGAAAAGATTTGCCTTATGCAAACTTATGGCATGAAGGATTAGCCTTAAAAGCCTTACCATTGGGTCCTATTTATAGGCTTTAGGGGCAGTTATTGTAGGAAATAACCATATATAAGCTTATTAGCCTATATTAGCGCATTTCCTTATCCTCTTCTTTATGCACTTATCAAGTGCCTTTATGCACTTATAAAGTGACTTTTTCCCCTTATTGAGTGATCCTTTTCACACATGAAAAGGTTCCCTTCGCACATGCTTTCTTGCACGCGACATCCGAGGTCCGTATACCCTCATACATCCCCTCATGGGTGTATACATGTCGTCTATATCCAACAGGCGACTTGTAGATCTAAGGCAGCCAGCTCTCCTCCGATGGCTGCAACAAGCTTCATGACAACGGTTTGAAGATGAAGGTGCTATTTGCTTGCTTGGACGTGGAGTTCTTTTGTGAAGGAGAACAAGACTTTGGCCTGGAGTTTTCGGCTTGCTTTGTTATTGGGAAGGTTGCGGCAAGATGATGTTTTTCATGGAAGCTTTTCTTGTGTGAGCCCCCTTGGGAAATACTTTTTTTTTGCCGCACGCACTGAAGCCCTAAAAGATAAAGGGTTATATATGGGCTAGCTAGGGTTTTGCTGCATGGAGGAGTTCCTTTGGGTTGCGGCTACATGAGATCTTCAAGGAGATTTCGGCAATAGGAGAATATAGGGAGAGAATCCTTAGAGATATGGGTTGCCAACCAATTTGAGATTTGAATGGGATACTAGTTGGGATTTTGGGAGGATTTGATTAGGTGTTTGAATAGGAATTGGATAGTAGCATATCTTGCTAATTGATTTGATCAAATCCTCATTGGAGTCAAATTGGCTCCATCTCTCTCCATGTTGACCAAGTCCAATTGCTACGTAATTAGCACTTCCTCTCTCTCCCAATATTGGACCAAGTCCACTTTGCTTGACGAATAGCCATTTCTCTTTCTTCAGACTGCTATATGATTAGCAATTTCTCCATACATTGACTTAGTCAGCTCTTTGAAGGATTAACGCTTTTGCCATTCCTGAAACACACTTAGCACACACGTTAAATAATTCATAGACGTTTGTCATCATCAAACTAGAGATCCTAGATAGTTGCTTCCAACATGAATTTGGTGAAGACGTGATATATATATATTTATAGATGTTTGTATATGTGTGTGTGTATATATATAGTATTATGTGATACATGGACTTGTATGCCTACATTATTTTCTTATAGTATCGTGTGATACATATATATAGATTCTAATGGTCTAATGGGTGCATATGATAGTGTATATTTATATATTGACTATTAGATATGATATAGTATATGTACAGTATGTATGTATGGATCAGTTTTGTTATTATGTCTTTTAGGAGGGGTATTGTGTATATGGCAAAAATATTTGATGTTGTTGCCATTGCTATTAATAGGAGGGTGTTTGTGTAAGTTGGGGGTGAGACATTAGATGGAACTTTGAGTTATGGAAGGGGGGTTTGTGTAAGAGTGTGGCTAGGTGTCAGTAGAAGGATAGCCTTTGTCAAAGGATGACAACTCACCCTATGATTCATTAAATGTAGAGATCCTGTCTATGGAGAAAACACTAGAAGGGGGGTTGAATAGTGTTTAAGCAATTTAAAACGATTGTTACACCAAATTAAAATGCTAACCAACAATAAAGTGCAGAATTAGTTTTGAACCTAAATAAGAAACAAATGCAAACACAATTATGTTTCGAGGGTTCGGATTACCCAAGTCACTTCCCGACTTGTTCCCAGTAATCCTACGTCCCTTCCACCCGGATACCTCCGGATACTCAAGTTAGAACCCTAACTTGAGATTTCCTTAAAACCCCACTTGTAGCAAACTTACAAGTGAAATCGAATATAATCGATGTCCTTGACTCCCACAACTTGGGAGCAAGCAAACCGCTCTCACAACCCGAGAGCAAATTCAATATACGAAAATAATGAAATCTGAAAGCAACACTTACAATCACATATGCCTTGAAGTAGAACTTGAAGGAGTGGTGTGTTGTGTGTTGAAGACTCTCTTGGAAGGGAGGAGAAAGCCCTTTCTCTTGACTGCACCAATTGCCTAGAGGATCACTCTTTGGTTCTAGGTTGGAGAGCAAGAGATCAAAGATTTGGAATTCTTAGGGCTTTGGATTTGAGAGCTTTAAACTTTAGAATGAAAGCTTGAGATGAAAACGTGGAAGAATTGGTAACCTCTCAATGGAACAGTAGAAGCACCATTTATAGGTTTCTCAAATCCACAAAACAGTTTAGGCAAAGACTCTTTTGGAATCCGTGAGAAAATTCTCAACGTATAGAATCTGAACTCGCGATAGTCGACTGTTGAAGAAACCACAGTCGACTGTTGCACAGTCAGCAAGGGTAAGTAAGAATTCATAACAGTAACTGACCATGTGGACAGTCGACTGATGAAGCAAAGACAATCTACTGTTAAACCAACAGGCGACTGTAAATCCTTCTACAGGCGACTGGCCGAGAGATGGTAAGCAGAATGAAATCTGGAAATCCTGTAAGATAACAGGACAGATGACTGATGCAGATAATACAGTCGACTGTTAATCAGAACAGGCGACTGTAAATCCTTATACAGACAACTGTCAAATACCCTGAGAATTTCTAGAGAGCAGAGTCAATAAGTTGGCTCACAGACAGATGACTGTTGTAGCATATACAGTCGACTGATCCAAGGTGCAGTCGACTGTATATACAACAATAGTCGACTGGACGTAAAAGACATATCAACGAAGTTTTGGACAGAAGATAGACAGGTGACTGATTTACAAAACACAGTCAACTGTCATAAGGACAGGCGCCTGTGAATCGTTCATCAGTAGCCTGTGCGAAATAAACAGACAGGCCCAAAACTAGATTGTTAAAAGCTTGTGCATAACAGGCGACTGTAGAACAAAACACAGTCGACTGTCTTTGAGACAGACGAATGTAAAACGTTCAACAGTCGACTGTTATAAACAATCCAAGCACAATCACTAAAGAAATGAATTGGGGTCAAAGGACAAATGATCTTAAAAAGTCCTAAGACAGAAATGATGATGTGTGTGAGTGCTCCATCAATGTTCTACTTCTAAGCTACATACTAGAAGAGATAAAAGAAAATTACATTGACGAATTCTCTCTTTTATCCATCGTATGAGATTGAAGACTTCATGGAGCTTCAATCATCATCTACGATCATCCATTCCATGGCATTTGCCTTCAATCAACTTTGAGTGTCATCCATTGCAAATAGATCCTCATAATTAGCTTAGGCAATGGATTAACTGCAAAATAGGGGATTAGTCACAAGTATTTATGTTTGCTCATCATTAACACCAAGTAGGGAGAAGTCCAATACTCAACATTCTCCCCCCCCCCCTTTGATGATGACAAACAAACATAAACAAAAAGATAAATAATTGTGCTTACGAAAACTTACTCCCCCTACATAGATGCTAATCAAGTTAGTCAACAAATATTAGGGCATCTACATATCAATTGAAGCAAATGAGTAAGATACCTATGATTTTAAATCAAGAAATCTAGGAATTAAAATGCATATTCAATGTAATCTTACACCCCCTGAATCTAAGGCAACTTCAATCTTAGAGTCATAATGTTAGAACATACTTAGCACATTCATTATGAATCTTGTATGTTTATTTCTCTCCCCCTATGGCATTATCCAAAAAGGTGGGAGTAAATAACAACAACAATAATCGTGCTAAATACTAACTAACAACAATCAAGGAGTATAAAGATATATGGAATCAAAAAAATCTCATAAAAGCACATCATATACTTATGTGAATAGAGGGATTGAAGTCCAATATCAACATTTTAGATATACGAAACAAAAATAGTTTCAAAAATGCAGCACATCAGAGATAGCATGAAATATCCAATATCAAATCCACATTGACTCAACAAAACATCAGAAGAGAATAAATCATTCAATGAGACAATGAGGCAATCATCACACAGATAAGATAATCAATTTTACAAGGTGTGACACATGAGATTCAGCAACATCATATATATATATATAACAAAGATGATTTGAGTACATAGCATACGGACATCAACATGTCCAACCAAAAAAAATACATCCATCATGATCAAAAAAATACATCATGATGCCAAAAGTACAGATCACATCAAGTATCTATCATAACATCAGCATACATCGGTAATCAAAATATCCATCACAACATCAAAGTACAACCATCACCAAGCGAACACCACACGAACACCTATCTAAGAGTGAGCGTCTCCAGGGGCAGCAGAAGAAGAAGCAGGCTCTGTGTTAGCAGGTGTATCCTCTGGAGGAGGGTCAGAAGGAGCAACATCATCATCATCAGTAGCATCCTGAGTAGAAGCTACACCAGGATGCTCAACGACATCAGTGGGCTGAGGAGGCACATGAGGCTGGGGAACAAACTGTCTCAGATCCTAAGAGAAGGGTATTCCCTGATGGAGGAAAGAAAGAGACATCAACCTGTAAAGTCCAGAGACCATCTCAAAAAGAATATCACGAGATGGTGGAGCAGAGGTGGAAGGCTGGTCAGCTGGAGGAACAGTGGAGGAGCACGGGGCTGATGTGGATTTCCTCTTCTTCGAGGCAGACTGCAGAGCCGAAGAGACTTCGACTTTGCAGATGCATCGAAGAGAGGAGCAAAAGGCATGGGCTCGTAGCCAGACAAATCAACACCAAAATGTCGGAAGACAAGAGCCAAAAGACCACAGTATGGAATGTGAGCGGAGGAAGAAGTAAACTCGACCTTGTCCATCCTGTCAAGGAGGACACCGGCCCAATTCACGGATATCCCAAAGAAAATCGCATACATACACTTCAGAATATCCTGAGACGGCTGGTCAGATGATCCATACCTCCGCAGGATGTTGGACTTCACCACTAGGTGAACTGCCCAACCTCTAGACGAAAACATAGATGACCTGACACCAGAATCCAGGGCTAAATGTATCTCACGAAACATAACTCGAAGGACAGACTGGTCAAGCTCGTCAATCTCAGAAATGGAAATATCTGAAGGAAGAGAACCGGTAGAGGGAATCCTAAGAATGGTCCCTAATAGAGCGGGAGTAATCTGAATGAGGGTTCCCTGAACAATGGTATCAAGAACTCCGGTGGTAGAATACTCACCGCGAACGCGGTTAGCATAGAATAGCTTAACCAAAAATGGGTAAGCTCTAGGTGATTCGCTCTGAGAGAAGCGAAAGAGATCGGCCAAGTGGGTAGCAGATAGAAGATCAGAAAGTCTCTCAGCAGTAAAGGCGGGAAAAGCAATGTACCGCTCCCTAAGAAGATTGATCCTAAGAGAGAGTGAAATTTTGCCAAGCAAAGATCATCTCGGCAAAGAGGAACTAGGGGATCAGTAGGGGGTAGGACAGGAGACTCTTCTCCAGAGCTCGAATCAGAAGCAGACTGATGGGGTGCGGCAGTAGTAGGCTCATTGATGGTAACACCAATGGGCTTCTGCTGACGCTTGATCAGGGGCTGAGCGTCGGAAGAAGATGCTGAAGGAGAGTATCCCTGCGAAGCAGACAGCGAGGGAGAATCGACATGTTTGGTACGAGCTTTGTAGGGCTTCTTCTTCTTGGCTATATGTTTCTTGGGTGCCCTAGGTCTCTTAGAAGCAACAATTTTCTCTTTTCCCTTGGTTTTGGGTGCCATGGAAAAGAGAGAGAGAAACGATGGACGAAGAAATCAAAAGACAAAAATCGAACGAAAGACTTGAGAGAGAAACAAACCAAGTCGAGGAGATGCGAGGAAGCAACGACGAAACGATCGACTTGCAAAGAGGAGGCGATCGACGGCAACGGCTGAGAAAACGAGCGAGAAGACGAAGCGGTTCAATCGGAGGAGAGAGAAACACAAGAGTCGAAATAAACAAGCTCGAAGAATATAAGAAAGAGGGAATAAATCTGGGCCGTTGGATCAAAGAATCGACGTCTCGGATCAAAGTAGTGAACCATCACGAACAGTAGACAGTCGACTGATGAACAAACGTGAGTCGACTGGATGAAGTGATAAGAATTAGTCTCAGGAAGACAGACAGTCGACTGTTGAGTAACATACAGTCGTCTGTCCGATGGACAGTCGACTGTACCATACACATCAGTCGACTGATCGAGAATCAATAAACTTCATCAAAAAGACAGAGAGCTCTGTAAAATTTTGACAGAGAGAACAGTCGACTGATGACTAAAGTTCAGTCGCCTGTTAAAATAACAGTCGACTGTAAAACAGTCATCAGTCGTATGTGCGAAAGATACAAATTCTCAGACAGAGGTGATAGAATAGGGCAGTCGACTGTCGAAGGAAAGACAGTCGTCTGTCTCGGTCCAAAAATGCACAGTGAGATACAAATCCAGAGAATAAGAACACTCACCCTAGGACCTATACTCTAAACACAGACTCATCATAAAAACAATATAATACGATAAATCGATTGAAACACAAATCTCTAAGAACAATCGCAAAGAAATCATGAAATCACATAAATCGCAATTGCCTTTCTTAAACACATATGAAATAAATCAAATCAAGATAGGCAACAAGATGATATGAGCTCAAAGAGTGTTATAACATGTATATTGAGCTTCTAGATTTCAGATTCACCCATAATTTCTAATTATCCACACAACCTCACAAATGAATCTTCTTTAAGAGGTTTTGTGAAGATGTCGGTAATTTGTTTCTGGGTTTCAATGTACTCTAAGATGATGTCCTTCTTAGCTACATGATCATTTATAAAATGGTGTATCCCGTGTATGTGTTTGGTACGGGAGTGGTGTACCGGATTCTTGGAAAGACATATGGCACTTTGTTATCAACCATGATCAAGCAAGTATCACAGTTGACACCATAGTCCATAAGAGTGTGTCTCATCCAAAGAACTTGTGCACATGCAAGACCCGCGGCAATATATTCCGCTTCAGTCGTGGACAATAACACCGAATTCTGTTTCTTAGAAAACCAAGAAACTAAGGAATTTCCTAGAAAATGGCAAGTGCCACTAGTACTTTTCCTGTCGGACTTGCATCCGGCAAAGTTGGCATCACTATATGAAATTAACTCATATGTGCTAGATTTAGCGTAAAGTAACCCATAATCTAGAGACTGATTGAGATAACGAAATATTCGTTTAACCGCAATCAAGTGTGACTCCTTAGGTCTAGCTTGATATCTAGCACACAAGCATACAGAAAACATGATATCGGGCCTACTAGCGGTTAAGTAAAGTAAGCTACTGATCATACCTCGATATAGACGAACGTCTACATATTTTCCGTTTTCATCTTTATGAAGGTGGGTAGTAGTACACATGGGAGTCCGTTTGCTTGACGACGATCCCATCCCGAATCGCTTTATAAGCTCCCCGGTGTACTTTGTCTGATGTATGAAGGTGCCATTCTCTATTTGTCGAATTTGCAGTCCAAGGAAATAGGTGAGCTCTCCCATGTGGCTCATCTCGAATTCATCCTTCATTGACTTAGAAAATTCTTGACAAAGATTAAAGTTAGTAGAATCAAAAATTATATCGTCTACATAAACTTGAATCAAGAGAATGTCATTTTCATAATCTTTAATGAAGAGTGTAGAATCAACTTTTCCCATTTTAAAACCTAAATTCAAAAGAAAGGTCTTGAGTCGATCATACCAAGCTCTAGGAACTTGTCTCAACCCATACAACGCTTTCTTAAGTTTGAAAACATGATTTGGAAATTTTTCATGAATAAAACCGGGAGGTTGTGAAACATAAACTTCTTCATTGACAAACCCATTCAAAAATACACTTTTAACATCCATTTGGAAAAGTTTAAAATTCTTATGGGATGCAAAAGATAAAAGCAACCTAATAGCTTCTAATCTAGCTACGGGGGCAAAAGATTCTTCGAAATCAATACCTTCCTCTTGCTGGTAGCCTTGAGCTACTAACCTTGCTTTGTTCCTTGTGATCACCTCGTTCTCATCCGTCTTGTTCTTGAAGATCCATTTGGTCCCAATGACTTGGTGACCACTTGGAAGAGGAACGAGTTCCCAAACTTCATTTCGCTCGAATTGCATTAGTTCTTCTTCCATTGCCACTATCCAAGAGCTATCCTCACAATCTTCTTGGATGTTCTTTGGCTCAATGGTAGAGACGAATACTCAATGAGAGAATTCTTCAATCCTCGACCTCATTCGGGCACCCACACCAATATCTCCAATAATTTGGTTATGAGGATGATTGCGAGCGGTCGGATAAGCTTTGGGTATACCTACATTACTATGAACATCTTCAACAATTTCGTTAGTAGTGTTAGTCTCAATAATCGAATCATTGATCTTAACATTACTAAAAGTATCACAAATAACTTCTACACTATCATCATCAACATAAGGAAAATCAAAATCTTCATTAAATGAAACGTGTAGTGATTCCTCAATCGTTGAAGAAGTTTTGTTGTATATCTGGTAGGCTTTGCTACGTGTGGAATATCCAACAAAAATTCCTTCATCGGATCTTGGCTCAAATTTATTTAGATTATCGAAAGTGTTCTTGATAAAACATTTTGAACCAAAAACACGAAAATATTTTACTTGAGGCTTTTTGTCATAAAACAACTCAAAACAAGTTTGTTCGTTCAGGGTCTCACTAGGATCCTATTGAGCACATAACATGCCGTGTGCACCACCTCTGCCCAAAATTGTAGTCCAAGATAACTATCATGGAGCATAGTACGTGCACACTCAATAAGTGTCATATTCTTTCTCTTTACAACACCATTTTGTGGTGGTGCTCGAGGGAAGGAAAAATTATGAGTTATCCCGGTGTTATCACAAAACATAGTAAAAGATTCATTCTCAAATTCTCCTCCATGATCACTACGGATAGTGATAATGGTGGATCCTAAGAAATTCTGAATCTTCTTTGCAAATTTGGTAAACTCTTCATAAGCTTCATTCTTATTAGTTAAGAATGAAACCCAAGTAAATCTAGAAAAGTCGTCAACGACAACTAATCCATAATGAGCATTACCTAAAGAAGCAGTTCTAGTTGGCCCAAATAAATCTAGATGAAGAAGTTTTAGGGGCCTCTTAGAAGTAATCCCTTCTTTAAGCTTAAAGGAAGATTTACTAAGTTTACCTCTTTGACATGAATGGCAAAAGTTTTTCTTATTAAAAGCAATTTTAGGAAAACCTTTGACTAGATCATGCTTAGCTAACTTATATAAGTGCTTGAAGTGAACATGACCAAAACGGCGATGCCATAATAGTTGTTCACTTGTGTTAGCAACTAAGCAATGTTCTACGGTTTTAGGCAAGCTCAAATAATAAATATTTTTATGCCTAATACCGGAAAATAAAACATTTGAATCACAATCAACAATAGTACACAATCCTTCTCCAAAGTTAACCTTGTAACCTTTGTCACGAAGTTGACTAATGGAAATGAGATTGTGACACAAACCACTAACAAGATAAACGTTAGTAATTAAGGGTTTGGAAAGATTACCAACGATACCTACTCCTATGATGGTTCCCTTTTGATTACCTCCAAAAGTGACCGTTGCACCATCCTTGATGCTAATCACTTCGGAGAGCAATGAGGGGTCTCCCGTCATATGTTTGGAGCAACCACTATCGAGAATCCATCCTTTCCCTTTAGAGCAAGTTTGACTTTATTGCTCTTCTTCTTTCTCTTGGGTACCTATATAATATACCATAAGCTCATGGTACCCAATATTTATTGGGTCCAAGGGGATTAGCCCTTTGGAAGCCAAGTCCAAGTGGACTTCCGCTTCCCAACATAATTACCATTATTAATCACATCATGAAAATAGGAATCAACATAAGCATTCTTATCGTTTTGGCTAGTGTTCTCAGGACCCCAAATGGTGTAAGTTTTGGGTGTCCTTTTCCTAGTTGCATGCACATTAGTTAAATTTCTATGTGGTGCAAGCTTCTTGGAAACATGGTTTCTAGCATAAATATGAGGTGGTGGATATGCATTGTACATACGAGAATAATATGTATGCTTGGGAATATGCATGTTGTATGAAGCATATGGGTTATGCATGACATGCGGAGGAGGTGCATACATGTAAGAATGATGTGTATGTGCATACGGGTGTATAGGAGCACGTACACAAGTATTTCTCATGTGTGGTTGTGTACGTGTCCGTGGGTGTGGAGCATAAAAAGTTTCATAATTATCCACTTGTGAAGTAGGAGGTTTCCTACGTGGATGAGTGTTAGTGTATATGTAAGCATGGCCTTGCTTTTGGTTTCCACCCTTAGTGGGTTTCTTGCCAAAAGGAAGAGAAGGTGAAGTGGTGACTTTCTTGGTAGGTTTGCTACCTATAGTGTCTTTGACACCACTTGTGGATGCACCGGAGGAAGGCCTCACAAAGTCTATAGTGACACCACTATAGGAGGTGCGATCATTGGATGCATTTGCTTTCACAAACCCAAGACCAACACGATGTGTGGCCGGAAATTGGTTTGCTAGCAAATCATCCAATTGTCTTTTTCCCTTATTGAATCTCACAATACGGGAGGGCATGAGCTCATATTTCTCCTTTAGACAAGAAATGTTGGTATCCAAGGTGGACACCCGTGCTTTGAGCTCGTGCACTTGGGTTTTAAGAGAATCATTCTCTAAACCCAATTGTGTGTGACGTGTGACTAGATCACTATTATCCGTTGAATGTGTTTGATCTAGTTGAGATTTGAGGTTTTTCACCTCAACTCTTAAGGTGACATTTTGAGAAGCTAAGTTTGCTTTCTCAAGAGTTAAAGTATCAACAATGGTGTCATTGTTGATAATGCATGGAATGGATGACTTGCTAACATTTGATTTCTTTAAGCTAGTATATCTAAGCATTAAAGATTGATATTTAGCAAATAATTCTTCGTTAGCAATACGAAGTTCATCCATTGTTACCTCGGTTTCATCCGTATCGGAATCACTCTCATCGGAGAGTGGATCCTCTCGTACCATGAAACACATGTGTGTGCTCTCACCCTTCTCATTATCGGAATCGCTTAATGAGTCCTCACTTGAGTCATCGAAGGCACCTACAAGTCCTTTCTTCTTGTCTCTCTTGTTCTTGTCGGACTTGTGGTACTTAGGTGCCTTCCACTTCTCTTTGTTCTTTAGCATTGGGCAATCCCTCTTGATGTGTCCTTGTTTATTACACTTAAAACAAAGAGAGGAAGAAGCATTAGTAGACTCAAAACGTTTGTTGGAGGGAAACTTACCTTTGCGAAAGAAGCGTTGGAACTTCTTCGCCATTTGGGCCATTTCGCCCAAATCCATCTCATCTTCCGAATCTTCGCTATCCGAGGATGATGAATTGGCATTGAATGCCAAAGCCTTCTTCTTGGCCTCCGAAGGATTTATCATAGCCCGAATCTTTAATCGGTTCTCTCGTCTTACCTCATAAGACATGAGAGTCCCGATAAGATTCACAACTGTGTAATTCTTCAGATCATTGACCTCCTCGATGGCGATCGCTCTCCTTTCCTATTTGGAGGTCATTCCCATGATGATCTTCCTTACCTTTTCAACTTCGGTGTATGTTTGGCCAAGGGCTTCCAATTCATTTGTGATGTCGATAAAGCGTCCGTACATCGATGCAATGCTCTCTTTCTCCTGCATATGAAACAAATCGAAGTTTTGCACGTCAACATATAACTTCGAAAGTTTTACCTTATTCGTTCCCTCATGGGTAACGATGAGATGGTTCCAAATTTTATATGCACTCTTACATGTGCATATCTTGTTGAACTCATTCGGGTCCAACGCACAATGAAGAACGTTCATTGTTTTAGCGTTGTTGACTTCGACGGACTTCTCGGAAGACGTCCATTTCTCGAAATCATCTTCGGTGGGCTTGACGTACTCTTGTGGAGAGTTCTCCAAAGTGAAGCACTACTAAGGAACGTCTCCATCCTACACTTCCAATATCCAAAATTAGTACCATTGAAACGTGGAGGACGTACCGTAGATTGACCTTCGAAAAGTGTGGACGCTCCATCACGATCGTGATTGTTGTAGAAGTCGACGGAGGAATGTTGTTGTTGTTGGATGTCATAGCTATAACCTTGCGCTTTGATACCAATTGTAGGGATCCTGTCTATAGAGAAAACACTAGAAGGGGGTTGAATAGTGTTTAAGCAATTTAAAACGATTGTTACACCAAATTAAAATGCTAACCAACAATAAAGTGCGGAATTAGATTTGAACCCAAATAAGAAACAAATGCAAACACAATTATGTTTCTAGGGTTCGAATTACCCAAGTCACTTCCCGACTTGTTCCCGGTAATTCTACGTCCCTTCCACCCGGATACCTCCGGATACTCAAGTTAGAACCCTAACTTGAGGTTTCCTTAAAACCCCACTTGTAGCAACCCTACAAGTGAAATCAAATACAATCAATGTCCTTGAATCCCACAACTTGGGAGCAAGCAAACCGCTCTCACAACCCGAGAGCAAATTCAATATACGAAAATAATGAAATCTGAAAGCAACACTTACAATCACCTATGCCTTGAAGTAGAACTTGAAGGAGTGGTGTGTTGTGTGTTGAAGACTCTCTTGGAATGGAGGATAAAGCCATTTCTCTTGACTGCACCAATTGCCTAGAGGATCACTCTTTGGTTCTAGGTTGGAGAACAAGAGATCAAAGATTTGGAATTCTTAGGGCTTTGGATTTGAGAGCTTTAAACTTTAGAATGAAAGCTTGAGATGGAAACTTGGAAGAATTGGTAACCTCTCAATGGAACAGTAGAAGCACCATTTATAGGTTTCTCAAATCCACAAAATAGTTTAGGCAAAGACTCTTTTGGAATCCGTGAGAAAATTCTCAACTGATAGAATCTGAACTCGCGACAGTCGACTGTTGAAGAAACCACAGTCGACTGTTGCACAGTCAGCAAGGGTAGGTAAGAATTCATAACGGTAACTTACCACGTGGACAGTCGACTGATGAAGCAAAGACAATCTACTGTTAAACCAACAGGCGACTGTAAATCCTTCTACAGGCGACTGGCCGAGAGATGGTAAGCAGAATGAAATCTGGAAATCCTGTAAGATAACAGGACAAACGACTGATGCAGATAATACAGTCGACTGTTAATCAGAACAGGTGACTGTAAATCCTTATACAGACGACTGTCAAATACCCTGAGAATTTCCAGAGAGCAGAGTCAATAAGTTGGCTCACAGAAAGACGACTGTTGTAGCATACACAGTCGATTGATCCAAGGTACAGTCGACTGTATATACAACAATAGTCGACTGGCCGTAAAAGACATATCAACGAAGTTTTGGACAGAAGATAGACAGGCGACTGATTTACAAAACACAGTCAACTGTCATAAGGACAGGCGCCTGTGAATCGTTCATCAGTAGCATGTGCGAAATAAACAGACAGGCCCAAAACTAGATTGTTAAAAGCTTGTGCATAACAGGCGGCTGTAGAACAAAACACAGTCGACTGTCTTTGAGACAGACGAATGTAAAACGTTCAGCAGTCGACTGTTATAAACAATCCAAGCACAATCACTAAAGAAATGAATTGGGGTCAAAGGACAAATGATCTAATAAAGTCCTAAGACAGAAATGATGATGTGTGTGAGTGCCCCATCAATGTTCTCTTTCTAAGCTACATACTAGAAGAGATAAAAGAAAATTACATTGAAGAATTCTCTCTTCTATCCATCGTATGAGCTTGAAGACTTCATGGAGCTTCAATCATCATCTACGATCATCAAATCCATGTCATTTGCCTGCAATCAAATTTGAGTGTCTTCCATTGCAAGTAGATCCTCACAATTAGCTTAGGCAATGGATTAACTGCAAAATAGGGGATTAGTCACAAGTATATATGTTTGCTCATCATTAACACCAAGTAGGGAGAAGTCCAATACTCAACATTAAATTACCCATTAATTGCTCTTTTTCTTTTCTCTCACTCCCTCTCCCCTTCCCTAAAATAATGAAACCGAACCAGCAAGGAAAGCTGGGAAAATTCTGTAGAAAATAGAGAGGAAAAAGAGATGAAATGAAACCCTAACTCAATCCCTTCTCCTTCCCTTTCATTTCCCCCCATTTCCTTCAAATTCCATGGCCAAAAGTTTCACCAAAACTGCAATTTCAGATCTGGGCTGAAATATTCATGGCTCTATTTCCTTATTTTTTCCATCCCAAACACCTCATCTCATTCTCCTTTAGAGCCTTGAAGAGTAGCTAGTAGTTGTGTAAGAGTTTGGAGCTTTGTTTAGGGGGGATTCATGAGCTAGATGATGTCTTTTGGAAGGGTGAAGATTAGAAAACGTGGATTCATGAAGAAGATGGGATCTTGTGTATTCTCTTGGAGGAATTCTTGGCTATGCATCAATTTTGGATGGGATTCATCAACTTCTCATTGCATATTATTTTTATGCCATGATTTAATTGTCACGCCCTAGTTTTAATTGTCATGCCATCAATTATTAAGATTCTTGTGTTTTAATTGCAATACCTTTAATTGTCATTGTTACGCCCTAAAGGTCGGCCTAGTTGATAAAGGCCCACTCAAATAGCCCATCAACAATCCTCATTAATGAGGGCCAGTTCGCCAAAGCTAAGGAGAGCTCGCCGAGACTTAAAGCAGTCAGCCCAAGCAGAGCGGCAAGCTCGTCATCCGAATCGAATAGAAGAGCCCTCCAGTTGACCACACACGCTAGCTCGCTCCAGAGTAGCTCGTCCCGGAGGCAGCTCGCCTACCTCTCCACCCCAAAGCAGTCTACCCAAGGAGGTAGGAGACCTACCACAAACATCGTTACCCGTCTCTTAACAGACAAAAGTCTGACAAAAGCACCCATAGCCATTTTGCCACCAGACAGCCAGACAGAAGCGTCACCTGACATTTACTGCTCAGACGACCTGACAAAAGTGTTCCTAACACGTTCTTCTCTAACGCCAACGGTCGGATCCCAGACATCCTGACACCGCCAGCTTAGCAAAAGCAACCGACACCAGCAGCCCATAAATACCCCCGTACCTCCAAGGGTGAACGGGGTTGGCTGAATAATTGGTAACAAATCCCTAACACATTTATTCACATTCAAGGCTGAATATCTTCCACGTATTTTCACCTTCCACATTAGTCTGCCACACAAGCGTCGATCTGCCTCTTTGATAGCACTTCGTGTCCGACATCTCTTCTTCAGTCATATACTGACTTTGGCATCGGAGGGGCTGCAGGCTGAAAGTCGGCCCGGCCTTTCTGATAAGTTGCTCCTCTTGTAGGAAGTTTGCCATTACTGCCATCTGACGAGCGACCCGTCTCATCCTTCATCAACCAGCGAGCGACCTGCTCCATCTGACGGGCGAGCTCGAGATCTTCATCTTCAAATCGTCCTCAGACTGCAGCTGGCCTCATCATCCCCCCTAAACTTGTAACCATTGTGCCCTTGGTTCCCCACATCAATACAAATTTCATTGTGTGTGGATCTAACCCGCAACAGTTGGCGCCGTATGTGGGAACTTAGGGTCACACCCATGACAAATCCCATACACTTCAACACTTTTCCGACCGTGGCAAACATCCCATGGAGGACGAGCCACGCCTTCTCGGAGGGACTTCCCTGGCAGATGTACCCCTCGAGGGGACATCCGAGGCTACTCATGCCTCTGCCCATGCTATCCACCAAGGCTTTGAAGCCTTTTCAAAGATGATGAATGATTGGGGTGCAGGTGGGGCCGGGGCATCCACTGTCCCCCCTTATCCCTAGAGCATGAGTGTAACGACTGGTTTTCATGTATCTGCATTAATTATATTATATATATGTTTTGGTGGATTTTCTCCTAATGTGTGGTTTTCGTCTCCGTAGCTTTCATTTTCGATCGTTTCGTCGTGATTTTCTAGCTTCTTCCTTGGAATCGTCGATTTTGGAGTAAGTCATTCGTAACGGGCTTCATATCGGTCATATCTTATTGTTAGATCAAGCCTAGGAGTCTTAGGAATCGATCCCGGAGCTTCGCGCTCCATTTCGGAACTTTCTGTGCACGTTAGCCGGTGTAAGAAGGGGAACCGACCGACTAGATGACGATTTAGTCGGTCGGCAAACCTTCATGGACCGACTAGTTGGCTTTGTTAATTTCTCAGGAGTTACTGTTTATCGTTAGTCGGTCTAAGAACGTTCGTCGATCGACTAGGTTGCAAACTAGTCGGTCAGCAATTGTTCTTTAACCGACTAACTCTATGATCATTTTTGATACCAAGTACTATTCATTCTTAGTCGGTCTAAGAACGTTCATCGACCGACTAGATGAGAAACTAGTCGGTCAGTAGTTGTTCTTTGACCGACTAAATCTAAATCCTATTTTTGTACTGGAGTTACTGTTTGGACTTAGTCGGTCTGCGTTGGTCAACCGACCGACTAGTTCCCAAACTAGTCGGTCAGTGGTTGCTCTTTGACCGACTAATCAGTGTCGAAACCCTAATTTTTGGGCAGCCGCCAGCACTTCCTATTTAAACCCCCCAAACGTTTTTCTTTTCTTCTTTCCTTTCTCCTGAGCCTCCTTCTTCCCCAAATCATCATCCATCTAACCCTAGCCCTCCTCCTTCATCAAGAGCCTCTCCCCCTCTCCATTTTGGCCGGCCACCACCTCTAGGTCGCCGGAAAACCCCCAAAACCCCCAAAAACCCCCAAAACCCCATTTCTCCAGATTTTCCCCATCCATTCCAGATCTGAACCCTAGGTTCCCCGGATCGTTTCTTCCGTTGCCGTGCTTGCTCGGCATCGTTCTTCCGCTTCCGATACGGTAATAACTCGATTTCTTAATAACCTCATAGCCCATTTGTGTTTTTGTGAAACCCTAATAAAACTAGGTTGGATGTTGTTCTAATATTGTCTTGCCATGGCAGCGATCTCATCTCCGTAGTTAGCATTTGTGTGACGGCCTCGTTGATCGTCATCATCGGTGCTAGGCAAGTGAAACTTGCATCTCTTGATTTGGGCCATGTCCTTAGGCCATTTCCTTGCTTTAGCGTAAAAGAGACTAGACGGTGAAAGGATAGCCGTCTGGACGCCATTGACCTAGCTTGACAACGAAGCTTGGTCCGTCACCTTCATCATGCTTGTATGTCACGTTTAATTTTAAATTAACGGTACGCGTATTAACTGTTCATGTCATCCATGCATCTTTAACTGCCATGTTTAATTTAAATTAACGGTACGCGAATATCTGTTCATGTCATTGCATTTTGCCTGTCATGTTTAAATTCAATTAACGGTACGCGAATATCTGCTCATGTCATTGCATGCTTGAACACTCATCGTGATTGCGTAGCATCGCTACATACTAGTGCTACTGGTTCCGGCTAGGCACCCGTTTTGCGGGCACAACCCTAGGCCAAATACGATTCTGGCTCGTGGACCAGAAAACGAGCTCAATACAGCCTGCGGGCAATAGGGCACTCGCCTGTGTGTGAGTGATCCCTTGTACTTGAATACAGCCTGCGGGCAATAGGGCGCTCACATGTGTGTGGGTGATCCCTTGTACTTGTTACTTGACAATACATGTCACACCTACCACTTGTTACTTGCTACTTGTACTTCACTTGTTACTTCCATACGATACTTGCCATGCCATGCACCATACTTTAACTGCTAGGTTGTTAGTTTTACCTTTCTTTCAGTTTCCTTGCACAAGTCTTTCGACTTGCTGACATGTGCCCCTTTTCTCTTTTGGGTGACACATGTTAGATCCCGAGCCTGAGTTTGTCGCTGAGGACGTGGTGCTTGCTGACGCTGAGTCAGAGCCCGCGTTGATCGAGGACTTCGTGGACACGGGAGATCAGTCTTAGTGTCCTCGTAGAGCTTTCCCTTTTGCTTTAGACTGCTGTTTAGTTGTCGGTGCGTGGCACCTATACTTTGTTTTGTTGTCCCTTTTATTGGCCTTGTTCTGGGCCTTTAGACTCTTTCTTTTAGCCTGGTGGCTTTTCTGGATGTTGAACTTATCTTTAATGTTGGACAAATTCTGAGATTTGAGATTTTATTTCTGTCTCTCCTTGTGTTATTATTGTTGTTCCGTTTGTGGTTACAGGGACCTGCTTATGTTTTATTGACGCTTATCGGGTTTGGGGCTTCACATCTCCACTCTCGTGCGGACCTTTTCACGTCTCGCCTCCATTTTAGGGAAGCGGGGCGTGACAGGTTTTGTTGGTGGCCCATGCAGGTCTCTTCTGTAACTGCGATTATCGGAATGACGATAATAATATTAGAATGTCCAATAAACTAAGTTCGACATCCGAGTCATAAGCTATGGGTCTAATCTGCTTCGTTTTCTGTGTCATCAGATGGCAGGAAGGCGATTCACCCGTGGTGAAGGTAGTGGTGCGTCCCCTCATGACGAGGAGCCTGAGCGGGAACCCACCAATGGAGAGATGATGCGAATGATGCTTCAGATGATGCAAGTGCAGCAGGGTGTGCTCTTGCAAGTCCAGAATGCTCCACTTTCTCGAGCTGGTCGGGCAATCCAGGATGCCCCTCGCTCCGAGCCGGGAGCGAAGCAATTTCGGGAGCTGGGTCCCGCATATTTTGATGGGTCTGAGGGTCCTCTGGCTGCCGATGAGTGGATTCGGAACATTGAGGATAACCTGGCGATGGCGAAGATTAACCCGGCTAGATGGGTTGATTTGGCTAAGAGGCAGCTGAAGGATAATGCCAGAAACTGGTGGGATGCTGAAGAGAAGATGCTGGTGGAGCCGATAGTTTGGGCTACCTTTAAGTCCAGATTTGATGGAGAGTTCTTCCCGAAGGCTGCTAGGCAGGTGATGCTGCAGCGCTTCATAGATCTGAAGCAGGGGAGCTTGACGGTGGATCAGTACCACCAAGAGTTCACGAGGCTCATTCGGTTTGCACCAAAGATGGTGCAAGATGCCGATGAGAAAGCTCAGCGGTTCCTCCAGGGACTTGCCTTGGAGCTTCAAAGTTTTGTGACCTCTTCTGACCTGGAGACATATCAGAAGGTTCTGATTGCTGCGAGGCGGCAGGAGTTGAATTTGAACCAGAGGAAGGGACATGTTTCAGGAGCTGGGAAGAGGCCTGTGGAGCAGGTCAGAGCGGCGGTTAGACCTGGATGCAGGCCTATCCAGCCTGTTCAGTTCAAGAGGCCAGGAGGGCCTATTCTGAAGACTTGCCATTTCTGTGGCAAGACCGGGCACCTCAGGATCAGTGTAGGAGGTTCCTGGGGCAGTGTATTATCTGCGGAGATCCTGCTCATACCATCAGGGAGTGTCCTAAGTCGAAGCAGCCTTGGCGGGCACCTATTGCGGCACAGCCGTTGCAGCAGCGAGCTCCTGTGCCCGCTGGACGTGGAGCACCCCTTGTTCCACAGAGACAGGCCTTTCAGCAGGTTGTTCCGCCGAGAGGGCAAGCTTTCCTGATGACTGAGGAGGAGAGCATGGCCATGGATGAGGTTATCAGAGGTAACTTCCCTCCTAGCTGTTTCTTCCTTAGTAGTGTTTGATTGTTAGATTATGTTTGGTTGCTTGCTCATGTTTGTTGCTAGACTAGGTCATGATTATTAGACTGTTTGTAGGTGTGATTTTGGTGTGCACATTTCCTGCACGAGTTCTCTTTGACTCAGGTGCGTCGATGTGCATTATTTCTCGGAGCTTCGTGGAGAAGCATTCCTTGTCGACGTCCCCTCTTTCCAAGAGTTGGAATATCGTTACGGGGAATGGAGCGGTCTCGGTACATCGTGGTTGTAATTCTTGCTCATTGGTGGTTTGTGGACATGAGCTTTACGCTGATTTCATTGTCCACGACATCATCAACTATGATGCGGTCCTTGGGATGGATTGGCTTGCGAGCTTCTATGCTACGATCGACTGTCGGAGGAAGAAGGTGGTGTTCGAGATTCCCGAACATCCAGTATTTGAGTTCAGCCGTGGTAGCAGCTCGCTTGGTCCTGTCAGATTTCGGGCTAGGCCGGTGGAGTTTGTGGCTATGCAGATGGAGCTGGAGAGGCCAGCTGTGGTGCGTGATTTCGATGACGTCTTCCCCGAGGAGATGTCTGGATTGCCACCTGATCGGGCTTTGGAATTTTCTATTGATCTTATTCCAGGAGCGCAGCCCATTTCGAAGGCACCATATCGTATGGCGCCAGCAGAGTTGGAAGAGTTGTGTAGGCAGTTGGATGAGCTTATGCAGAAGGGTTATATAAACCCTAGTGTGTCTCCGTGGGGAGCACCGGTGCTGCTGGTAAGAAGAAGGATGGTTCACGTCGCATGTGCGTGGACTATCGGGAGTTGAATGCGGTGACCATCAAGAATAAATACCCGTTGCCTCGCATCGATGATATTTTTGATCAGCTTGGAGGATCGAGGGTGTTTTCGAAGTTGGATCTGAGGAGTGGTTATCATCAGTTGAAGGTGAAGAAGGATGATGTTCCGAAGACAGCATTCAGGACGAAGTATGGACACTACGAGTTTGTGGTTATGCCTTTCGGTGTAACCAACGCACCCGCAGTTTTCATGAATCTGATGAACCTTATTTTCTACGACTTTTTGGATAAGTTTGTCGTTATCTTTATTGACGACATTCTGATCTATTCAAAGTCAGAGGAAGAGCATGCATCGCACTTGAGGACAGTGTTGGAGATTTTGAGGAAGCATCGGTTGTATGCTAAGTTTTCAAAGTGCGAGTTTTGGCTGGACAGAGTTGCTTTTCTCGGGCATGTGGTGACTGGAGAGGGTATTTCAGTGGATCCCGAGAAGATCAGGGCCATCAGAGAGTGGCCTGTTCCGCAGTCAGCGTCTGAGATCCGGAGTTTCCTTGGGCTTGCTGGTTACTATCGGCGCTTCATTAAGGACTTTTCCCGTATTGCCGAGCCGATGACCAGATGGACGCAGAAGGATGTACCTTTTGTTTGGTCGGGTGATTGTGAGAATGCTTTTGGTGTTCTGAGGGAGAGATTGACGACTGCCCCCATTCTTGTTGTGCCTGATCGCAGCGGTTGATTCGAGATCTTTTGCGATGCTTCTGGCAAGGGTCTAGGTTGTGTGTTGCATCAGCACGGGCATGTTGTGGCGTATGCTTCACGACAGCTCAAGACTCATGAGAAGAATTACCCGACGCAATGACTTGGAGTTGGCTGCTGTTGTGTTTGCTCTTAAGATTTGGAGGCACTTCCTGCTGAGTGAGAAAGTGAAGATCTTCACCGATCACAAAAGCTTGAAGTATATTTTTACTCAGAAGGAGCTCAACATGCGACAGCATCGATGGTTGGAGCTCATGGCGGATTATGAGATTGATTTACGGTATCACCCTGGCAAGGTGAATGTGGTTCCTGATGCGCTGAGTAGGCATCCAGCGGTGATAATTTTGACCTCGCAGTGGAGATTGCAGCAGGATTTTTGCGAGTCTGGTGTGGAGATTGTTCTTCCTAGGGAGGCTTCTTCGTTGATGTGTATGTAGATACAGTCGACGATTGTGGATCGGATCCAGGCTGGCCAAGCTGAGGATCCGAAGCTGGTGAAGATTCGGGAGCAGGTGGAAGCCGGTCTGCGAACTGACTTTTTGATTCATGAGGATGGCTCGCTGAGGTTTGGAGCTAGGTTGTGTGTGCCAGCTGGGGATTTTAGAGAGGAGTTGATGGTGGAGGCACATAGTTCGTCGTATTCTGTGCATCCTGGTGGGACCAAGATGTACAAGGATCTTCGTCTGAACTATTGGTGGCATGGTATGAAGAGGAGTGTGGTTCGAGTGTAGCCAAGTGTTTGGTTTGCCAGCAAGTAAAGGCGGAGCATCAGCGTACGGCAGGGTTGCTACAACCGCTTTCGATTCCGGAGTGGAAGTGGCTACACATCACTATGGATTTCGTAACTGGACTACCTCGGAGTCCGAAGCAGAATGACGCGATTTGGGTGATCGTAGATCGATTGACCAAATCCGCGCACTTTATTCCATTTCGAGTGGGACAGTCCACTGAGGCGCTAGCGAGGAGATATATGGAGGAGGTCGTGCGACTTCATGGAGTCCCCGTGAGTATCGTTTCGGACAGAGACACGAGGTTCACATCTCAGTTCTGGCAGAGTTTGCAGAAGAGTTTGGGTACGCGTCTAAGTTTCAGTACGGCGTACCATCCGCAGACGGATGGCCAGTCCGAGAGGACGATTCAGATCTTGGAGGACATGCTGAGGGCGTGCATGTTGGATTTCAAGGGTTCGTGGGAGGACCATCTACATCTGGTAGAGTTTTCTTACAACAACAGCTTACATGCGAGTATTGGCATGGCGCCTTTTGCCGCTCTTTATGGGAGGAAATGTTGATCGCCATGAGTTGTGATGACGTTGGTGATCGGGAGCTGTTGGGACCTGAGATGATCGTGGAGGCTGTGGATGTTGTCAGGAACATTCGGGAGAGGTTGAGGATTTCTCAGGACCGTTTTAAGCATTAGGCGGATGCTAAACGCCGTCCTTTGGAGTTTCAGCCGGGTGACCATGTGTTCTTGAAGATTTCCCCGAATCGTGGTGTGATTCGCTTTGGGAAGCAAGGGAAGTTGAGCCCGCGATACATTGGACCGTTTGACATTCTGGAGAAAGTTGGTGAGGTAGCCTACCGCTTGGCCTTGCCGCCATCCTTGGAAGGAGTTCACAATGTTTTCCATGTGTCGCAGCTTCGTCGATACATTAGCGACCCATCTCATGCTGTGGATTTCTCGGAGATTACCGTTCGCCCTGATATGACGTATGACCAGCAGCCAGTGCAGATTCTGGACAGGCGTCAGAAGTCACTCCGGAACAAGGTTGTCAATCTTGTGAGGGTGATGTGGCGACACGGCTCACCAGGAGAGTCTACTTGGGAGAATGAGGATGAGATGCGAGAGCGTTTCCCACTTTTGTTTCCGGACACGTGAGTGTTGGGAAATTCGAGGACGGAATTTTTCTTAAGTTGGGGAGGATGTAACGATTGGTTTTCATATATCTGGATTAATTATATTATATATATATGTTTTGGTGGATTTTCTCCTCATGTGTGGTTTTCGTCTCCGTAGCTTTCATTTTCGATCGTTTCGTCGTGATTTTCTAGCTTCTTCCTTGGAATCGTCGATTTTGGAGTAAGTCATTCGTAATGGGCTTCATATCGGTCATATCTTATTGTTAGATCAAGCCTAGGAGTCTTAGGAATCGATCCCGGAGCTTCGCGCTCTATTTCGGAACTTTCTGTGCACGTTAGCCGGTGTAAGAAGGGGAACCGACCGACTAGATGACGATTTAGTCGGTCGGCAAACCTTCATGGACCGACTAGTTGGCTTTGTTAATTTCTCAGGAGTTACTGTTTATCGTTAGTCAGTCTAAGAACGTTCGTCGACCGACTAGGTTGCAAACTAGTCGATCAGCAATTGTTCTTTAACCGACTAACTCTATGATCATTTTTGATACCAAGTACTATTCATTCTTAGTCGGTCTAAGAACGTTCATCGACCGACTAGATGAGAAACTAGTCGGTCAGTAGTTGTTCTTTGATCGAATAAATCTAAATCCTATTTTGTACTGGAGTTACTGTTTGGACTTAGTCGGTCTACGTTGGTCAACCGACCGACTAGTTCCCAAACTAGTCGGTCAGTGGTTGCTCTTTGACCGACTAATCAGTGTCGAAACCCTAATTTTTGGGCAGCCGCCAGCACTTCCTATTTAAACCCCCCAAAGGTTTTTTCTTTTCTTCTTTCCTTTCTCCTGAGCCTCCTTCTTCCCCAAATCATCATCCATCTAACCCTAGCCCTCCTCCTTCATCAAATGCCTCTCCCCTCTCCATTTTGGCCGACCACCACCTCTAGGTCGCCGAAAACCCCCAAAACCCCCAAAACCCCCCAAAACCCCATTTCTCCATATTTTTCACATCCATTCCAGATCTGAACCCTAGGTTCCCCGGATCGTTTCTTCCGTTGCCGTGCTTTCTCAGCATCGTTCTTCCGCTTCCGATACAGTAATAACTCGATTTCTTAATAACCTCATAGCCCATTTGTGTTTTTGTGAAACCCTAATAAAACTAGGTTGGATGTTATTCTAATATTGTCTTGCCATGGCAGCGATCTCATCTCCATAGTTAGCATTTGTGTGACGGCCTCGTTGATCGTCATCATCGGTGCTAGGCAAGTGAAACTTGCATCTCTTGATTTGGGCCATGTCCTTAGGCCATTTCCTTGCTTTAGCGTAAAAGAGACTAGACGGTGAAAGGATAGCCGTCAGGACGCCATTGACCTAGCTTGACAACGAAGCTTGGTCCGTCACCTTCATCATGCTTGTATGTCACGTTTAATTTTAAATTAACGGTACGCGTATTAATTGTTCATGTCATCCATGCATCTTTAACTGCCATGTTTAATTTAAATTAACGGTACGCGAATATCTGTTCGCCTGTGTGTGAGTGATCCCTTGTACTTGAATACAGCCTGCGGGCAATAGGGCGCTCACATGTGTGTGGGTGATCCCTTGTACTTGTTACTTGACAATACATGTCACACCTACCACTTGTTACTTGCTACTTGTACTTCACTTGTTACTTCCATACGATACTTGCCATGCCATGCACCATACTTTAACTGCTAGGTTGTTAGTTTACCTTTCTTTCAGTTTCCTTGCACAAGTCTTTCGACTTGCTGACATGTGCCCCTTTTCTCTTTTGGGTGACACATGTTAGATCCCGAGCCTGAGTTTGTCGCTGAGGACGTGGTGTTTGCTGACGCTGAGTCAGAGCCCGCGTTGATCGAGGACTTCGTGGACACGGGAGATCAGTCTTAGTGTCCTCGTAGAGCTTTCCCTTTTGCTTTAGACTGCTGTTTAGTTGTCGGTGCGTGGCACCTATACTTTGTTTTGTTGTCCCTTTTATTGGCCTTGTTCTGGGCCTTTAGACTCTTTCTTTTAGCCTGGTGGCTTTTCTGGATGTTGAACTTATCTTTAATGTTGGACAAATTCTGAGATTTGAGATTTTATTTCTGTCTCTCCTTGTGTTATTATTGTTGTTCCGTTTGTGGTTACAGGGACCTGCTTATGTTTTATTGACGCTTATCGGGTTTGGGGCTTCACATCTCCACTCTCGTGCGGACCTTTTCACGTCTCGCCTCCATTTTAGGGAAGCGGGGCGTGACAGGTTTTGTTGGTGGCCCATGCAGGTCTCTTCTGTAACTGCGATTATCGGAATGACGATAATAATATTAGAATGTCCAATAAACTAAGTTCGACATCCGAGTCATAAGCTATGGGTCTAATCTGCTTCGTTTTCTGTGTCATCAGATGGCAGGAAGGCGATTCACCCGTGGTGAAGGTAGTGGTGCGTCCCCTCATGACGAGGAGCCTGAGCGGGAACCCACCAATGGAGAGATGATGCGAATGATGCTTCAGATGATGCAAGTGCAGCAGGGTGTGCTCTTGCAAGTCCAGAATGCTCCACTTTCTCGAGCTGGTCGGGCAATCCAGGATGCCCCTCGCTCCGAGCCGGGAGCGAAGCAATTTCGGGAGCTGGGTCCCGCATATTTTGATGGGTCTGAGGGTCCTCTGGCTGCCGATGAGTGGATTCGGAACATTGAGGATAACCTGGCGATGGCGAAGATTAACCCGGCTAGATGGGTTGATTTGGCTAAGAGGCAGCTGAAGGATAATGCCAGAAACTGGTGGGATGCTGAAGAGAAGATGCTGGTGGAGCCGATAGTTTGGGCTACCTTTAAGTCCAGATTTGATGGAGAGTTCTTCCCGAAGGCTGCTAGGCAGGTGATGCTGCAGCGCTTCATAGATCTGAAGCAGGGGAGCTTGACGGTGGATCAGTACCACCAAGAGTTCACGAGGCTCATTCGGTTTGCACCAAAGATGGTGCAAGATGCCGATGAGAAAGCTCAGCGGTTCCTCCAGGGACTTGCCTTGGAGCTTCAAAGTTTTGTGACCTCTTCTGACCTGGAGACATATCAGAAGGTTCTGATTGCTGCGAGGCGGCAGGAGTTGAATTTGAACCAGAGGAAGGGACATGTTTCAGGAGCTGGGAAGAGGCCTGTGGAGCAGGTCAGAGCGGCGGTTAGACCTGGATGCAGGCCTATCCAGCCTGTTCAGTTCAAGAGGCCAGGAGGGCCTATTCTGAAGACTTGCCATTTCTGTGGCAAGACCGGGCACCTCAGGGATCAGTGTAGGAGGTTCCTGGGGCAGTGTATTATCTGCGGAGATCCTGCTCATACCATCAGGGAGTGTCCTAAGTCGAAGCAGCCTTGGCGGGCACCTATTGCGGCACAGCCGTTGCAGCAGCGAGCTCCTGTGCCCGCTGGACGTGGAGCACCCCTTGTTCCACAGAGACAGGCCTTTCAGCAGGTTGTTCCGCCGAGAGGGCAAGCTTTCCTGATGACTGAGGAGGAGAGCATGGCCATGGATGAGGTTATCAGAGGTAACTTCCCTCCTAGCTGTTTCTTCCTTAGTAGTGTTTGATTGTTAGATTATGTTTGGTTGCTTGCTCATGTTTGTTGCTAGACTAGGTCATGATTATTAGACTGTTTGTAGGTGTGATTTTGGTGTGCACATTTCCTGCACGAGTTCTCTTTGACTCAGGTGCGTCGATGTGCATTATTTCTCGGAGCTTCGTGGAGAAGCATTCCTTGTCGACGTCCCCTCTTTCCAAGAGTTGGAATATCGTTACGGGGAATGGAGCGGTCTCGGTACATCGTGGTTGTAATTCTTGCTCATTGGTGGTTTGTGGACATGAGCTTTACGCTGATTTCATTGTCCACCGACATCATCAACTATGATGCGGTCCTTGGGATGGATTGGCTTGCGAGCTTCTATGCTACGATCGACTGTCGGAGGAAGAAGGTGGTGTTCGAGATTCCCGAACATCCAGTATTTGAGTTCAGCCGTGGTAGCAGCTCGCTTGGTCCTGTCAGATTTCGGGCTAGGCCGGTGGAGTTTGTGGCTATGCAGATGGAGCTGGAGAGGCCAGCTGTGGTGCGTGATTTCGATGACGTCTTCCCCGAGGAGATGTCTGGATTGCCACCTGATCGGGCTTTGGAATTTTCTATTGATCTTATTCCAGGAGCGCAGCCCATTTCGAAGGCACCATATCGTATGGCGCCAGCAGAGTTGGAAGAGTTGTGTAGGCAGTTGGATGAGCTTATGCAGAAGGGTTATATAAACCCTAGTGTGTCTCCGTGGGGAGCACCGGTGCTGCTGGTAAAGAAGAAGGATGGTTCACGTCGCATGTGCGTGGACTATCGGGAGTTGAATGCGGTGACCATCAAGAATAAATACCCGTTGCCTCGCATCGATGATATTTTTGATCAGCTTGGAGGATCGAGGGTGTTTTCGAAGTTGGATCTGAGGAGTGGTTATCATCAGTTGAAGGTGAAGAAGGATGATGTTCCGAAGACAGCATTCAGGACGAAGTATGGACACTACGAGTTTGTGGTTATGCCTTTCGGTGTAACCAACGCACCCGCAGTTTTCATGAATCTGATGAACCTTATTTTCTACGACTTTTTGGATAAGTTTGTCGTTATCTTTATTGACGACATTCTGATCTATTCAAAGTCAGAGGAAGAGCATGCATCGCACTTGAGGACAGTGTTGGAGATTTTGAGGAAGCATCGGTTGTATGCTAAGTTTTCAAAGTGCGAGTTTTGGCTGGACAGAGTTGCTTTTCTCGGGCATGTGGTGACTGGAGAGGGTATTTCAGTGGATCCCGAGAAGATCAGGGCCATCAGAGAGTGGCCTGTTCCGCAGTCAGCGTCTGAGATCCGGAGTTTCCTTGGGCTTGCTGGTTACTATCGGCGCTTCATTAAGGACTTTTCCCGTATTGCCGAGCCGATGACCAGATGGACGCAGAAGGATGTACCTTTTGTTTGGTCGGGTGATTGTGAGAATGCTTTTGGTGTTCTGAGGGAGAGATTGACGACTGCCCCCATTCTTGTTGTGCCTGATCGCAGCGGTTGATTCGAGATCTTTTGCGATGCTTCTGGCAAGGGTCTAGGTTGTGTGTTGCATCAGCACGGGCATGTTGTGGCGTATGCTTCACGACAGCTCAAGACTCATGAGAAGAATTACCCGACGCATGACTTGGAGTTGGCTGCTGTTGTGTTTGCTCTTAAGATTTGGAGGCACTTCCTGCTGAGTGAGAAAGTGAAGATCTTCACCGATCACAAAAGCTTGAAGTATATTTTTACTCAGAAGGAGCTCAACATGCGACAGCATCGATGGTTGGAGCTCATGGCGGATTATGAGATTGATTTACGGTATCACCCTGGCAAGGTGAATGTGGTTCCTGATGCGCTGAGTAGGCATCCAGCGGTGATAATTTTGACCTCGCAGTGGAGATTGCAGCAGGATTTTTGCGAGTCTGGTGTGGAGATTGTTCTTCCTAGGGAGGCTTCTTCGTTGATGTGTATGTAGATACAGTCGACGATTGTGGATCGGATCCAGGCTGGCCAAGCTGAGGATCCGAAGCTGGTGAAGATTCGGGAGCAGGTGGAAGCCGCGTCTGCGAACTGACTTTTTGATTCATGAGGATGGCTCGCTGAGGTTTGGAGCTAGGTTGTGTGTGCCAGCTAGTGGGGATTTTAGAGAGGAGTTGATGGTGGAGGCACATAGTTCGTCGTATTCTGTGCATCCTGGTGGGACCAAGATGTACAAGGATCTTCGTCTGAACTATTGGTGGCATGGTATGAAGAGGAGTGTGGTTCGGAGTGTAGCCAAGTGTTTGGTTTGCCAGCAAGTAAAGGCGGAGCATCAGCGTACGGCAGGGTTGCTACAACCGCTTTCGATTCCGGAGTGGAAGTGGCTACACATCACTATGGATTTCGTAACTGGGACTACCTCGGAGTCCGAAGCAGAATGACGCGATTTGGGTGATCGTAGATCGATTGACCAAATCCGCGCACTTTATTCCATTTCGAGTGGGACAGTCCACTGAGGCGCTAGCGAGGAGATATATGGAGGAGGTCGTGCGACTTCATGGAGTCCCCGTGAGTATCGTTTCGGACAGAGACACGAGGTTCACATCTCAGTTCTGGCAGAGTTTGCAGAAGAGTTTGGGTACGCGTCTAAGTTTCAGTACGGCGTACCATCCGCAGACGGATGGCCAGTCCGAGAGGACGATTCAGATCTTGGAGGACATGCTGAGGGCGTGCATGTTGGATTTCAAGGGTTCGTGGGAGGACCATCTACATCTGGTAGAGTTTTCTTACAACAACAGCTTACATGCGAGTATTGGCATGGCGCCTTTTGCCGCTCTTTATGGGAGGAAATGTTGATCGCCATTGAGTTGTGATGACGTTGGTGATCGGGAGCTGTTGGGACCTGAGATGATCGTGGAGGCTGTGGATGTTGTCAGGAACATTCGGGAGAGGTTGAGGATTTCTCAGGACCGTTTTAAGCATTAGGCGGATGCTAAACGCCGTCCTTTGGAGTTTCAGCCGGGTGACCATGTGTTCTTGAAGATTTCCCCGAATCGTGGTGTGATTCGCTTTGGGAAGCAAGGGAAGTTGAGCCCGCGATACATTGGACCGTTTGACATTCTGGAGAAAGTTGGTGAGGTAGCCTACCGCTTGGCCTTGCCGCCATCCTTGGAAGGAGTTCACAATGTTTTCCATGTGTCGCAGCTTCGTCGATACATTAGCGACCCATCTCATGCTGTGGATTTCTCGGAGATTACCGTTCGCCCTGATATGACGTATGACCAGCAGCCAGTGCAGATTCTGGACAGGCGTCAGAAGTCACTCCGGAACAAGGTTGTCAATCTTGTGAGGGTGATGTGGCGACACGGCTCACCAGGAGAGTCTACTTGGGAGAATGAGGATGAGATGCGAGAGCGTTTCCCACTTTTGTTTCCGGACACGTGAGTGTTGGGAAATTCCGAGGACGGAATTTTTCTTAAGTTGGGGAGGATGTAACGATTGGTTTTCATATATCTGGATTAATTATATTATATATATATGTTTTGGTGGATTTTCTCCTCATGTGTGGTTTTCGTCTCCGTAGCTTTCATTTTCGATCGTTTCGTCGTGATTTTCTAGCTTCTTCCTTGGAATCGTCGATTTTGGAGTAAGTCATTCGTAATGGGCTTCATATCGGTCATATCTTATTGTTAGATCAAGCCTAGGAGTCTTAGGAATCGATCCCGGAGCTTCGCGCTCTATTTCGGAACTTTCTGTGCACGTTAGCCGGTGTAAGAAGGGGAACCGACCGACTAGATGACGATTTAGTCGGTCGGCAAACCTTCATGGACCGACTAGTTGGCTTTGTTAATTTCTCAGGAGTTACTGTTTATCGTTAGTCAGTCTAAGAACGTTCGTCGATCCGACTAGGTTGCAAACTAGTCGATCAGCCAATTGTTCTTTAACCGACTAACTCTATGATCATTTTTGATACCAAGTACTATTCATTCTTAGTCGGTCTAAGAACGTTCATCGACCGACTAGATGAGAAACTAGTCGGTCAGTAGTTGTTCTTTGATCGAATAAATCTAAATCCTATTTTGTACTGGAGTTACTGTTTGGACTTAGTCGGTCTACGTTGGTCAACCGACCGACTAGTTCCCAAACTAGTCGGTCAGTGGTTGCTCTTTGACCGACTAATCAGTGTCGAAACCCTAATTTTTGGGCAGCCGCCAGCACTTCCTATTTAAACCCCCCAAAGGTTTTTTCTTTTCTTCTTTCCTTTCTCCTGAGCCTCCTTCTTCCCCAAATCATCATCCATCTAACCCTAGCCCTCCTCCTTCATCAAATGCCTCTCCCCTCTCCATTTTGGCCGACCACCACCTCTAGGTCGCCGGAAAACCCCCAAAACCCCCAAAACCCCCCAAAACCCCCCATTTCTCCATATTTTTCACATCCATTCCAGATCTGAACCCTAGGTTCCCCGGATCGTTTCTTCCGTTGCCGTGCTTTCTCAGCATCGTTCTTCCGCTTCCGATACAGTAATAACTCGATTTCTTAATAACCTCATAGCCCATTTGTGTTTTTGTGAAACCCTAATAAAACTAGGTTGGATGTTATTCTAATATTGTCTTGCCATGGCAGCGATCTCATCTCCATAGTTAGCATTTGTGTGACGGCCTCGTTGATCGTCATCATCGGTGCTAGGCAAGTGAAACTTGCATCTCTTGATTTGGGCCATGTCCTTAGGCCATTTCCTTGCTTTAGCGTAAAAGAGACTAGACGGTGAAAGGATAGCCGTCAGGACCGACGCCATTGACCTAGCTTGACAACGAAGCTTGGTCCGTCACCTTCATCATGCTTGTATGTCACGTTTAATTTTAAATTAACGGTACGCGTATTAATTGTTCATGTCATCCATGCATCTTTAACTGCCATGTTTAATTTAAATTAACGGTACGCGAATATCTGTTCATGTCATTGCATTTTGCCTGTCATGTTTAAATTCAATTAACGGTACGCGAATATCTGCTCATGTCATTGCATGCTTGAACACTCATCGTGATTGCGTAGCATCTCTACATACTAGTGCTACTGGTTCCGGCTAGGCACCCCGTTTTGCGGGCACAACCCTAGGCCAAATACGATTCTGGCTCTTGGACCAGAAAACGAGCTCAATACAGCCTGTGGGAAATAGGGCACTCGCCTGTGTGTGAGTGATCCCTTGTACTTGAATACAGCCTGTGGGCAATAGGGGCGCTCACATGTGTGTGGGTGATCCCTTGTACTTGTTACTTGACAATACATGTCACACCTACCACTTGTTACTTGCTACTTGTACTTCACTTGTTACTTCCATACGATACTTGCCATGCCATGCACCATACTTTAACTGCTAGGTTGTTAGTTTACCTTTCTTTCAGTTATCGGTATGTGGCACCTATACTTTGTTTTGTTGTCCCTTTTGTTGGCCTTGTTCTAGGCCTTTAGACTCTTTCTTTTAGCCTGGTGGCTTTTCTGGATGTTGAACTTATCTTTAATGTTGGACAAATTCTGAGATTTGAGATTTTATTTCTGTCTCTCCTTGTGTTATTATTGTTGTTCCGTTTGTGGTTACAGGGACCTGCTTATGTTTTATTGACGCTTATCGGGTTTGGGGCTTCACAGCTCCACTCTCGTGCGGACCTTTTCATGTCTCGCCTCCATTTTAGGGAAGCGGGGCGTGACAGTGAGGCATAACCTTCACCCCCAGATCGAATGAGAGGCGGCCGCCTGGCAAATGGGGGCCAATGAAGAGATATCGGCTCTACAAAGATTTCTTGATGCAGAGATCAAGGTCGCTCATCATAAGCGGCTCAGTGAAGAAGCTACGGCTCGACAAGCGCTTCCATAAAGCTCCAACCCCAAAATCGAAGCTCCTCTAAGTAGGCCGACTATGTGCCCCATGGCTCGAGCCCTCGCAGGACGATCTGGGTCGAGAAAATAAATGTTTTCCTTCTCTCACACCTATTATTAAGTTTTGACTCACACTCTTCGAGTTTTCTCTTGGGTGAGAAGTCCCAGGTCAGGTTCGGCCTAATCGCAAAGAGCGAGCTGCCTTGCAGCAAACATGATTTGGGAAGGTTTCCGAGCTACACGCCCGAAGGGTCTCCAAGGGCTGGAAACGGGCTACGCACCTCGACCCTTCCCTACTAAAGATCGGGGGCAAGCCACATGCTACACCACGAAAGGCGCCAGGGGCATAGGACCCCCCATGGGTGCTGGAAGGTCCATGACCCACACACACCCTCTCGAAGCCCTCCAGGGCAGGTCGCGACTTTGCTACATGTAGCATGTCGGACCTTGCTACCCAAACCGGGGAAGAGAGCGAGCTACCTCGCAGTAAAGATCCGGGGCAGGCCTCCGAGATGTGCCCCCAAAAGGTCGCCAAGGGCTTGGGTCAGGCTGCATAACTCAATCCTTCCCTCTCAGAGACCCAGGGCAGGCACCGAAACTGCGTCCCCGAAAGGGCGCCCTCAGGAGAAGGTTGTCCTCGGCACATGTCATCCTCCCCCGGCATGTTACCCAGGGGTCCGGGGCAGGTTTCCAGACTGCACCCCCACCCAAGCAGGTTTTATTCTATCTTCAACCTATGTCGATATGTTTCTACTAACACACTCTTCAAGTTTTCTCTTGTGTACGAGAAATCACAGGTCGAGATCGGGTCAACTATGTGCCCCAGGTTCTATTCTATCTCCGACCTATGTTGATATGTTTTGACTTATACACTCTTCGAGTTTTTTCTTGTGTGCGAAAAATAATAGGTCAATATCGTCTGACCCTTGGAGGTGAGCTGACTCGCCATAAACCACACATCCGAGGCAGGTTTCCGAGTCGCACACCCGAGGGGTCTCCAAGGGCTAGAGACGGGCTACGTACCTCGACCCTTCCCTATCAAAGATCCGGGGCAGGCCACGTGCTGTGCCCCCGAAAGGCGCCAGGGGCATAGGAACCCCCAGGGGTGTTGAAAGGTCCACGACACACACAGACCCTCTCGAAGCCCTCTGGTGCAGGTCGTGGCCTCGCCACCCGTAGCAGGTCGGACCTCGCTATCCAAACTGGGGAAGAGAGCGAGCTACCTCGTAGTAAAGATCCGGGGCAGGCCTCTGAGCTGCACCCCCGAAAGGTCGCCAAAGCCATGTGGCAGGCTGCGTAACTCAATCCTTCCCTCTCAGAGACCCAGGGCAGGCACCGGAACTGCGCCCCCGAAAGGGTGCCCTCAGGAGAAGGTTGTCCTTGGCACATGTCATCCTCCCCCGGCAGGTTGGCCAGGGGTTCGAGGCAGGTTTTTGGACTGCACCCCCACCCAAGCAGGTTTTATTCTATCTTCGACCTATGTCGATATGTTTCGACTTACACACTCTTCAAGTTTTCTCTTGTGTGCGAGAAATCACAGGTCGAAATCGGGTCGACTATGTGCCCCAGATTTTATTTTATCTCTGACCTATGTTGATATGATTCGACATACACACTCTTTGAGTTTTCTCTTGTGTGCAAGAAATCATAGGTCGAGATCGGGTCGACCACGTGCCCCAGGTTTTATTCTATCTCCGACCTATGTCGATATGTTTCGACCTACACACTCTTCAAGTTTTCTCTTGTGTGCGAGAAATCACATGTCGAGATCGGCTCGACTACATGCCCCAGGTTTTATTCTATCTCCGATCTATGTCGATATGTTTTAACTTACACACTCTTCGAGTTTTCTCTTGTGTGCGAGAAACAATAGGTCGAGATCGCCCGACCCTTGGAGGCGAGCTGACTCGCCATAAACCACACCTCCAGGGTATATTACCGAGTCGCACGCCCGAGGGGTCTCCAAGGCCTAGAGACAGGCTACACACCTCGGCCCTTCCCTATCAAAGATCCAGGGCAGGCCATGTGATGCGCCTACGAAAGGCGCCAGGTGCATAGGACCCCCCAGGGGTGCTGGAAGGTCCACGACCCCCACACACCTTCTCGAAGCCCTCCAGGGCAGGTCGCAGCCTCGTTACCCGTAGTAGGTCGGACCTCGCTACCCAAATCGGGGAAGAGATCAAGCTACGTCGTAGTAAAGATCAGGGGCAGGCCTCCGAGCCGCGCCCCCGAAAGGTCACCAAGGGCTTGGTCAGGCTGCGTAACTCGATCCTTCCCTCTTAGAGACCTAGGGCGGGCACCAGAATTGTGCCCCGATAGGTTGCCATAAGAAACCGAAGGGTATGGGGATCGCCTCCGGAGCGTCCCCCACCCAAAGGAAGTCCGGGGCAGGCTTTCGAGCTACGCCCCTGATAGGTCGCCAAGAGCCCTGAGGGTTTGGTGATTGCCTCTGAGGCATCCCCCACCCTAAGGAGGTCCACTGCAGGCTTCCGAGCTGTGCTGCCAACAGGTCGCCCATGGGTTTGGGACATGTTTCCAGACTACGCCCCCACCCGAATAGGTCTTCACTCTATCGCTGACTTATGTCAATATGTTTCGACTCACACACTTTTTGTGTCTCTGTGAAATGAGAAACCCTAGATCAAGATCGGCATGATCACTAGGGCTGGGCTACCTCGCCACACTCAAACTCTGGGGCAAGCTTACGAGCTGTGCCCTTGGTAGGCTCCGAAGGGCTAAGGCCGAGCTATGATTTGCCCCTCCCCCTTCCTCATAGGTCACCCAGGCTTTCGAAGCTCGCTACCAAATAAAAGGTACGAAGAGACTCTAAAAATTTGCTAGCGTGTCTACTCAACATTCAATGTCTCATCTGGCCGAAGATCATCCACACCAAATGTTGGGGGCAATTGTTACGCCCTAAAGGCATGCCTAGTTGATAAAGGCCCACTCAAATAGCCCATCAACAATCCTCATCAATGAGGGCCAGTTCGCCAAAGCTAAGGAGAGCTCGCCGAGACTCAAAGCAGTACGCCCAAGCAGAGCGGCAGGCTCGTCATCCGAGTCAAAGAGAAGAGCCCTCCGGTTGATCACACACACTAGCTTGCTCCAGAGTAGCTCGCCCTGGAGGCAGCTCGCCTACCTCTCCACCCCGAAGGAGTTTGCCCAAGGAGGGAGGCGACCCGCCACAAACATCGTTGCACGTCTCACTGCAGACAAAAGTCTGACAAAAGCACACCTAGCCATTTCACCGCCAGACAGCCAGACAAATGCATCACCTGAGATTTACGGCTCTGACGGCCTGACAAAAGCGCGCCTGACACGTTCAGCCCTGACGCCAACGGTCAGATCCCAGACATCGTGAATCCGCCAGCTCAGCAAAAGCAACCGACACCAGCAGCCTATAAATACCCCCTTACCTCCAAGCGTGAAAGGGGTTGGTTGGCTAATTGGTAACAAAGCCCTAACACATTTATTCACATTTAAGGCCGAATATCTTCCACGTATTCGCACCTTCCACATTAGTCCGCCACGCAAGCACCGATCTGCCTTTTAGATCGCTCTTCGTGTCCGACATCTCTTCTTCAGTCATATACTGACTTTGGCATCGGAGGGGCTCCGGGCTGAAAGCCAGCCCGGCCTTTCTGACAAGTTGCTCCTCTTGTAGGAAGTTCGCCCTTGCTACCATCTGACGAGCGACCCGCCTCATCCTTCATCAACCAGCGAGCGACCTGCTCCATCTAACGGGCGAGCTCGAGATCTTCATCCTCAAATCGTCCTCAGACTGCAGCTGGCCTCATCATCCCCCCTAAACTTGTAACCATCGTGCCCTTGGTTTCCCACATCAATACAAATTTCATTGTGTGCGGATCTGACCCGCAACAGTCATTATATAAAGATATTATCCTTGTAGTATATTATGTGCACACCATTTATAAATGAAAGTTGCATGTTATAACTAAGTTAGTTCCATTCTAGTTTCTGTTCCAAGTTTGGGTGCTTGTATCTACTGTTTGGGTGCTGCAGAAATCCAGAAAAAATATATTTGGAAAGCTTAGTAAATTTGTAACAACTGTCATTTTTTACACTTTTGCCGAATCTAACTGCAATTAAATGAAATATGGTCTATTTTGCTGGATAGCCATTTTAGGCAGAATATGCACCTTTGCATGGTACAAATCGTATCCTTTATTGTAGACATGCAAATTTTACAATCTTGAGCATTTTCGGATATCTACACTTCATTAGCTATAATTTTCATGTTTTGCATTAAATCAAAATGTTATTGGACATGCTAGTAATTCATTGATTTAATTACAGCAGATTTTAGATCATGGACAGATTTTCTATACTTTACTCTACAGGTCATACTAAATTCTGAAATTTTATAGCAAAATTTATGTATCTCCAACTTTTATTCAGTACATTTTGTCAAAATCTATCTACAATTTGTAGTATGCTATATTGATGCGGAGTTTATCAATGTGGGTACAATATGTGAGATATCACTCTATAAACTATGTTGTTTCAATAAGCTTAAAGTTGTGAAACTCCTCATTTTTATGAAGAAGAAATGTGGCTTTCCATTCCTTTATACTTTCAGGCCACTGCTTAGTAATAAGACTACGAAATTGTTATGAGAAGAAATAAAGATAGGGAAATGAGAAATGTTGTGGAATGTTAAGTGTTGGGATTTGGCTTAATACTAATGTAGCTTGGTGTGGAATTTCAATACCACGCATATGTGGGTGCAAAGGGAAGGCATGACATGGATTTATAGTGGTATATGAGATGGAAAGGGGGTGTACAAGGAGATGCACGTCCTTATATGAATGAAATGTAAAGTAAATGAAAAAATCATACGAAGCCATGTCATGATAGCCCTATGACCCATATGTGCAGGGTATTATTATTCCATATTCATACTAAATGCAACTTGTAATATTGCAATGTGTGAACTCATGTGATAGATAATTGGTAAATTGTTGTAGTTCACCTTTCTTAAATTTTGCAAATCATCGTGCCTTTATGTTTTTAATCTGGGGTAAATGACATTAAAATACCCCAACGTTTGGGCCTTTGTCAAGTATATACCTTATCGTTCACGTTGGTAAATTTTGATACCCAAAACACAATTTGGTAACAGGGGACTTATTTTGAAACGTTGGACCGTTATGCCCCTGAATTAAATAAAGGGTACCCTTAAATAAAAGGGCAACTGAATTGATCTCGATGCTTCACCGTGCAACGAAGGAATCCGCGATAAACGCTAGGGCGAAAATGGGGGGAAAGCTCAGGAATCCATGAAATTGAAGAGAAATCGCGGGCTTGAAGGTCATCAGAAGCAAGAGGGCCGGAAGAGGGGCTGCTGGTGGGCGTGGGTAGAAGAAGCTTGAAGAGAGGTGAAGAAGATTGAGATAAAGCTCACGATGGTGTGTACTTTTTCTTTTTTTCAGAAATATGTGTAAATTTAAAAAGGGAAATGATTTATGTGTATGGATTATGTTAAAATTTCATATGCTTGGAAGATTATGCTGTTGATTGGTCGGAGCTAGATGAAATAGAGTAAATTGGGAAAAAAAATTTGGTAAGTTAAATTGGAAATTTTTTAGGTTAGTTATGCATGGTAAGTATGTTAATTAAAGCACAGATGATGTAAGTAGTTAGCTAAGTAGTAGAATTTGCCAAGACTTAAAGGAATTAGCTAGGTAAGGTAAGTTGTTAAAAGTTGGGTTAGTAGTGAGCTAAGTAGTAATATTTTTCAATAATTAGATAAGTTAATTATGCTAATTATGGAATATGCAACATGCAGCATGCAACATGGTATATATATGTGCAAAATAATTTCTTATGCTAATTGGCAACATTCAACAGAAGCAATTATATATGTGCACAATAATTTCCTATATGTGCAAAATAATTTCTTATGCTAAATTATGCCTATTATACACATTGTTAAATGTTTTTTTGCAGAGCCACAAAGTTAATTTGAAGATACATCATGGGGGAATGCTGAGACTTGGTTATCAAGGGGGTTATGAAGGTGGGCAGGAGGTATTTTACCCAGACTGTATTGTTGGATTGTTGTCATTGGACAATATAAAAATGTTGATAAAGGAGTTGGGACATAAAGGAAGGTGCTTCATATACTACAAGCCTTGGAGAAAGGATTTTAGTTGGTGCACGAGAATAGATGATGAGGAGAAGGCATCAACAATATTGAACTTGCAGGGGAGTAGAATTGTTGACTTGTATGTTGCACATGAACTTGAAGGGCAGCAAATAGAAGATAGTTACACTGCAAAATATGGTATTGTTGACTTGACTTAGTCAGAAGGGGAGGACACAGATGGTGGGAATAAGGCTGGAAGGGAAAGGAGGAGGGAAGTATAGATATATTTTGAACATGATAATGTATGTCCATCTTCAGTACCAAATGAGGATGGAAGCATAGAGGAAACTGTTAAGGGAAAGGAGGCTGAAACTTGGCCAAGTATGATGCAAACTGCAGACACATATGATGCTGAAATGTGTGAGGAAATTGAAGTTAACCCCAACTGTCCATACTCACTGTAAACTGATTTTGATAAGGCACTGGATGAGGCAACAGGACATATAGAACAAGAGCAGTTGGATGAGGGACTGGCTGAGGCAACAGTGCAAACATGACATAATGAACAAGAGCAGGTAGAAGAGGGACTGGCTGAGGCAACAGTACAAACAGGAACAGAGCAGTTAGAGGAGGAACTGAAGGATGCAACATTACATAAAGAACAAGAGATGTTAGCTGAAGCATTAGATGAGCCAACAGAAGAGGCAGTAACAGAGCATGTAGATGAGGAGCTGGAGGAGGGAACATTACATAAAGAACAAGCGCAATTAGCTGAAGCATTAGATGAGCCAACAGAAGAGGAAGCACAATGTTGCAGGAAGAGTTCACTGCTGGAGCCACCACAAGAAGATAATGATGAGCCAAGGGCCACTGCAACAGAGGGGACATCACCAATGGATGGAATACATGGAGAACACAACAATGAGTCAGGAACTGAATCTGAATATGATCCTACAGATGAGGATAATGCAGAGGATGAATATAATGATGAGTCAAGGGCCAATGCAACAGAGGGGACATCACCAATTGATGGAATACATGGAGAAAACAACAATGAGTCAGAGACTGATTCTGAATATGAACCTACAGATGAGGATGATGCAGATGATGAAGGTGGAAGCAGTGAAGATGATGTAGGATTGGTGGATGAAATAATGTCCGAAGAGGATGCTGAATTAACTGTGCATCCCAGACATAGGAAGACTGATGGAATGCATGCATATGGAGGCCCTGAATGTGAACCACAAAATGAATGGGCAACAGATTCAGATGACTCTGATGTGATTAGGAGCATGCAAGGGAGTGAAGATGAGATGCACAACAGAGGGGGGCATGTTGTTCAGAAGGTTGATTTGGATAACCCTCAATTGGAAGTGGGCATGAAGTTTGCCACACCAAATGTATTTAGGGAGTTGTTGAGGGAGCATGCCATTAGAAATGGCTATGAATTTACATTCAAGAAGAATGAGGGCTAGAGAATAAGTGTAGAATGCATTAACAAGTGTGGTTGGGTGTGTTCGGGATCAGGGGATAGAAACAGAGAGACTTTTATAGTGAAGAAGCTTACTAAACATGTAGAGTGCCATGTTGTTAGGAGCAATTCTCAAGTGACATCCCCATGGATTGCCAAAAAGTATATTGAGCACTTCAGAGACCAACCCCAGATGCCAATTCATGTGTTGAGAAAGTTTCTGAGTAGAGACTTTGGCCTTGACATTAAGAAAGATAACAAGTTATACAGGGCCAAGAGATTTGCAAATGCATACATTGAAGGATCTTACAAGAAACAGTTCAAACAACTGTGGAACTACTCTCATGCACTTTTGCAGAGAAACCCTGGGACTTATTGCAAGATTAGGAGAAGGCCAAGTGAGAATGAGGATGAGCCCATTTTTGATGGAATTTTTATCACATACCCATGTCAGTTCAAGGGTTTCAAAGATGGATGTAGACCTTTCATTGGCCTGGATGGAACTTTCTTGAAGACAGAAATTGGAGGAGTGTTGTTGAGTGCAACCAGTCGTGATGGGAACAATGAAATGTTTCCACTGGCCGTAGCTATTGTCACAAATGAATCTAAAGACACATGGACTTGGTTTTTGACGTGCTTGCTTGAGGCTCTTGATGTTAACAATGATCACTAGTTCACATTCATTTCTGATAGACAGAAGGTACAGTTACTAATTACTATGCATACTGTAGTAATTGAATACAAGCAAGTTTTTATGACTATAATTGTGGGTTTTTACTTGGTTTTTTCCTACAGTAATTGAATACTGCAGTAATTGAATACAATTACTACTCTTACTTGGTTTATTACTACATTTCTAATTGTGGTTTTTTTGTGTAGGGACTGTTGGAGACATTTAAAGATATATTGCCTACAACACACCATAGATTTTGTGTAAGGCATATGTATGAGAATTTCAGAAAGGTGTTCAGGCCAATGCTATATAGGAAGTTGTTATAGAAGATTGCAACAGCTTATGTTGAAGAAGATTGTGTAGCTGGCATTGAGGAATTCTGTCACGACCCGCTTCCCTAAAATGGAGGCGAGACGTGAGAAGGTCCGCACGAGAGTGGAGCTGTGAAGCCCCAAACCCGATAAGCATCAAAAATACATAAGCAGGTCCCTGTAACCACAACGGAACAACAATAATAATACAAGGAGAGACTGAAATAAAATCTCACATCTCATAAATTGTCCAACAAGAAAATAAGTCCAACATCCAGAAAAGCCACCAGGCTAAAGGAAAAGAGTCTAAGGCCCAGAACAAGGCCAACAAAAGCAACAACGACAAAACTAGGTATAGGTGCTACGCACCGATAACAAAACAACTGTCTAACAAAAGTAAAACACAACGGAGACACTAGGACTGGTCCTCAGTGTCCACGTACTCCCCGTCAAACACAAGCTCGGGCTCGGCGTCAGCAAACACCTCGTCCTCAACAAGGTACTCGGGCTCAGGATCTAACATGTGTCACCCAAAAGAGTAAATGGGCACATGTCAGCAAGTCTAAAAGACTTGGGCAAGGAAACTGAAAGTAAGGCAACTAGCAACCTAGCAGTTTAGTATGCATGACATGGCAGTTATAGCATGAGTGCACAATCAAGACATGGCAAGACAATTTGTACAAAAGAACAATCATCGGGACAAGACAAGACAAGACAAGACAAGAGTAGCCACGCTACTATCAATCTCAATCAATTCACTATTCTCGTTGTTTGTAGATGTTTACGCCTTACAGCTGAATGGTTTCACATCCGCTGAGTGGCCGCTTAACAACTACCCCAAAACCCAGAGTTTACGCCTTACCACTGCAGTTGCTGATCGGGCAGACTCCCAGTTGATTGGTCGCGTAACTCTTACCCCCAATACCCACACGTAATGGAGCCAGGGTCCCGCACATGAAACTCAGCTAGTGAGCCTGGGGTTGCCCCGCACATGAGCTCGCATTCTAAACATTTGGCGTAGGGGGTGCACCTAGCCGGAAACACGCAATTCGGGCATTGGCTATCAACCAACACATGGCCCGCTTCTGGAACACGAGCCAGGAACACAAGCATTTGTAGCAAAGCTACGCAATCACAGAAACACTTAAAGAATGCAATGACATGACAATTAATTCGCGTACCATTAATGGAAAGTAAACATGACATGGTAATTGTGCAACATGCTATATGTCGGAACTAGCTTCGTTGTCAAGCTAGTTCCCCAATTTGCGCCTAGGCGAGTATCATTTCGTCGCCTAGCCTCTTTTACGCCTACAACAAGCAAATGGCCTAAAACATGGCCTAAACCCTAAGTGGCAAGTTTCACTTGCCTAGCACCGGGGATGACGACCACTTCGTCACACGGATGCCAATCTACGGGGAAATCGCTGTTATGGGGGAACAATCATCAAACAACATGAAATTTTATTAGGGTTTCATAAAAATATAAATAGGTTATGAAAACAACGGTAGATCGATTTCTTACCGAGAGGAGGCGGAAGAAACACTCCGGAGAACCCTAGGATCAGATCTGGGAACCTATGGAGAAGTTTGGAGAATTAGGGTTTTGGGAGATTTTTGGGGATTTTGGGGATTTGATGGAGATTTGGGGAAAATGAGAGGTGGAAAGAGTGGATGGAGGGTTTGGATGATGATTTTAGGGCTTGGAATGAAGGAATGAAGCTTGGAGAAAGATGGGGGCTCAAAGGGGGAAGATTTTAGGGTTTTGGGTCGAGTGGAGGAAGATGAAATCGTTTGGGATGTGTTTAAATAGGATGGGCTGGCGGCTGCCCAGAAATTAGGGTTTTAACACAGGTTAGTCGGTCAAAGAGCAACCACTGACCGACTAGTTTGGCAACTAGTCGGTCGGTCGACCAACGCAGACCGACTAAGTGTAAACATTAACCTCTGAACGAAAATAGGATTTAGAATTAGTCGGTCCATGAACAAATACTGACCGACTAGTTTAGCAACTAGTCGGTCGATGAACGTTCTTAAACCGACTAAGAGTAAACAGTAGCTGATACTAAAATTAGATGATGTGTTAGTCGGTTAAAGAAGCATTGCCGACCGACTAGTTTGCAACCTAGTCGGTCAACCAACTTTCTTAGACCGACTAACGATAAACAGTAACTCCTGAGAAATTTAGAAAGCCAAATAGTCGGTCCAAGAAGGATTGCCGACCGACTGGATCGTCATCTAGTCGGTCGGTGCCCCTTCTTATACCGGCTAATGAGCACCAAAAGTTCCGATACGGAGCGCGGGGCCCCGGGATCGATTCCTAAGACTCCTAGGCTTGATCTAATAGTAAGATACGACCGTTATGAAGTCCGTCACGAATGACATACTTCGAAATCGACAATCCTAAGGAAGAAACGAGAAAATACGACGAATCGATCGAAAATGAAAGCTACGGAGACGAAAACCACACATGAGGAGAAAATCCACCAAAACATATATATATTATATTAAATCCAGATACATGAAAAGCAGTCGTTACAAATTCTATAAGACCTCTCCTGAAGCTGTGAAGTGGCTATGTGGGGTGAGGATGGAGGCATGGTTTAGATGTTACTTCACAGATAATAATTGTTGTGATTTACTAGTCAACAATATTTCTGAATCTTTTAACAAGTTTATTTTGGAGGCTAGGGATAAACCTATCATAACATGCTTAGAAATGATTAGGAGGCAGTTGATGATAAGGTTTCAAAAGAAGAAAACAAGTGCTGCCAAGTGGAGTGCAGAGACATGCCCTAGGATTCTTGAGAAAATTTTGAAGTTCAAAAGGAAATGTACTACTCTACCTGTGGTGTATCTGGTGAGGGTCAGTATGAAGTAAGAGCAGAAAATGGTGTATACACTTTGAATGTGATGACTAAGACTTGTGATTGTAGATATTGGGATAGGAAAGGGATCCCTTGCATTCATGCATGTGCAGCATTGATGGCTGAAAATAAACACCCTGAAAATTATGTTCATAGATATTACACAAGGAATACATATTTGCAAGCATATGCAGGCATGATCTCACCCATTCCAGATTCAAGATTTTGGCCTAAGACTACTTACTCAGAGTTAGTGCCCCCAGCTTTTACCAAGCAGCCTGGGAGGCCTGCCAAGAAGAGGAAAAGAGGTCAGTTTGAAACTGGGTCTAGCTCAAGCCAACTTTCTAGAAAGGGTCAGACCCAAACATGTCAAAAGTGCCAAGAAGTAGGGCACAACAAGAGGAGTTGTAAGAATGCAGTGGTACCTAAGCCCTCTACAAGAACTGGTCTACATAGAGGCAGGCCATCAGCTCAAACTAAGGAGCTTAGCAAAGAGGGTCAGCCATATTTTGTGTCATTGTTGATGGGTGCTGGGATCAATGTCATGGGTAGAAGGCCAAGCCCAATTGTCCATCAGGTTCCTCCAGCTGTGAGTTACATTTTTTTACATGAGTCATAATTAAATGCAAGTTTCCTCATGCAGTACACATAGTGATACATGTTTGAATATATCTGTCCATCAGGTTCCTCCAAAGCAGCAATGCAAGAGGCACATAGGTGCAAGAAAAAAGGTTCCTAGCAATATTTCTGTTGGGGATGGCTGTAGTGTGCCACAACAACAATTTCTTCCTCCCCATCAGCAAGCCAGAGGCACAGCAGTGCAAGAAAAAATGTAAGTAGAAATATTTCTTTTGGTGATGGCTGTAGTGTGCCTCGGCAACATTTTCTTCCTCCCCAGCAGCAAAGCCAGAGGCACAACAGTGCAAGAAAAAATGTAACTAGAAATATTTCTACTGGAGATGGCTGTAGTGTGCCTCAGCAACAAGTGCTTCCTCCCCAGCATCAGGGCCAAAGGCACATGAGAGGAAGAAAAAATGTTCCTAGCAATATTTCTACTGGGGATGGCTGTAGTGTGCCTCAGCTTCAGGTACAGCAAGTTGTAATTTCAATTTTATCCTATCCAACTTGTTTAGTTTAGGCATATTTAACTGCAATATTCAAGGTGCAATCTTCATTACAGACACTTCCACCACAACAAGGCCATATGCATAGAGGAGGTAGGAAGAAGTCAAAATCAATAGGGAGTGAAGAAATTGGAGAACGCGGTGCAGCCTCCAGAAGCTGATGTGTTATTCTGAACATGTGTGGCACATTGGAGTTTTTAGTGTATGATAATGTGTTGACATGGTATTACTTGGATGTAATATGGGTACAATGTGTGAGGTCATTGTCTACTTTGGTGTATGTAAACTGTGTGAGGTCATTGTGGTGTTTTATGGCTACAATGTGGTGTATGAACTGAGTTATGTGATGTAATATATGTTAATTAGAAGTAATATATCATGGTTTATGGCTATTCCTTCCCAGCTTTTTACTGTGTACTGTGCATACTGTGTTATGTGTGCTGTGTTGATATGAACTGAGCTAATCCTCCCCAGCTTGTTATACTGAATCTGTTCTTGGTATGTGAAATGTGCATCAACATTTGCTGAGCTTTCAAAATTTGCTGAGCTTTCAAAATTTGCTGAGCCTTTTCTGTTCCATTATCTTGCTCCAGTATTTTGGTCCTGGAATGTGTATCAACTGACCTGTAATGTGTATTAACTTGTTCTCATTTATAATTGCAATCTTGTGCTCCAGTCTTATATGTTGATATGTGTAATGTGTTTAATGCAACTGAGCTATTGCCAGCATGTGCTCCAGAATTAACAGTGTATACAGTGTTTGCTCCAGTATTTTGTTGCTGAAATGCTTGTTCTCCTGTATAATCGCCAGCATGTGCTCCATTATTATATGTTGCCAACACATATTCACTAATCCACAACTGATATCATTTTGGATACACAAAAAATGAAAGGTTATATCATTTAATTGCCAGCTTGTGCTCCAGTATTTTGTTGCTGAAAGGTTATATCATTTTCTCTCAGAATCATGGATATGGATACACAAAAAAGCTACATGTTGAATCACAGATAATAAAAGTTTAACATTGTTTAATGTAACATATACATCATCACTACAACCATAATTATAAGACCAATTAGTGAGCTCACATATAGCTTAATTGATCTACACTCATTTATGAACCTCTAAAGTTGTACATTGCTTTCCTCCCACATTCCTATTGCCTTATCCTATTTGTTCTCTCTATCTATCATCCTTTTATCTATAAATGCATGTGCAGAATTGTCCACCTTGATCCTTCTCTTATTTGCATCCATTAAGTTTAGTATCACCATTCTTGACCACTCAAAATGTGGTTGATCCTTCCACAAGAAGAATTTGCAGCTTTTCTCCTTATCCCTACTTGGACACGACCAAAATCGTCTTCCTGGGTTTGCTCTTGTCCATGACATTTTGCTTGGCGTCCGCAACCCACGGTAGCAGTACTTGCAATCTTCATGATATGTTTCAAAATCTCAAAAACTCTACCTTGATTTCCCACCATTGCTATCCCCAACACTCATTTTCTTGCTTCAAATAACATCAAAACATATAATTAGTACAATTTTTGGGGCAATTACTTGTTCTAAATTACAAAATTTCCTTACTTACCCGTATGCTGTCTTCCTTGCCGCAGCTATCTCCTTGCAGCAGCTCCGTGCCCTAGTTGATGAAGAACCAGCAACCGGCGCCAACAAATTTCCTTCCTCCCTGTGATAAATTTATTTGCTGCTGAGGGGCATATTTGTCCAGCTTCTTTCACGTGATATCACGTGATCCACTTATTTGACGGAAAACCTGAAAAGGGTATCACGTTTTACACTTCATCAAACGTTTGGGTATCAAAATTTACCAAAGTGAACGATAAGGTATATACTTGACAAAGGCCCAAACATTGGGGTATTTTGATGTCATTTACCCTTTAATCTATCATTGTAACTTACATTGCATTCCATGACTTCATGTTTTTTATGTTCAATGTTATGAAGTTGTATCTTTTACCCCTATGTCATATATGCTTCCTTCATGTTTCATTTGCATTATGTCACCATGCCATGCCATGTAGCATTTGCATAAACATGTTAACAATGTACCATGAGATTGGGAAATCCTACTTGGACACGCTTTGACGTGCTCTTCTCGTGGTTTTTCAGGTGGTATTAGTCTTGCAGATGCAGCTGGATGTTGGAGGTTGGAGTTAATTTGTGGGTATAGTTTTGAGTGTTGTACTAGCGAGTTATTGTTGTACTTTGAGAGTGCGTTAAATATTTGTACTCATATTTGTAATCGATATCCCATGTATATGAATGTGTTATTCTTGTTGTATATTGTGTTTAATTGTTATTCTCTGGTGTTGTATTATTGGAGCATTACACGTACTTCCCAGCACATGCGCAGTAGCCTGCTGGTTTTATTGTATCTATTTTCTATTCTTCATTTGTAACACTCGCTAGTCTGGAAAAACCTGGAACATATTCGTACTTCTCGGGTACCCTGGGAAGTGGGGCGTTACACTTGGCCAATTTCCAGTGGGTTGGATCGACATCTGGTCCTCCTTCGTCACTGGACGAGTTAACGGTCTACCAGAAGAGCTGCCTTCAAACTTCTTAAAACAAAGGCAGAGGAGCCTTTTCATCTTTGTAATCATGTTGAATCTTGCCCAACCATCCCTGCAAGAAGAAAGAAGATTAGTAAGCAAATATGAAAACAAAATCAAAAAGCTGACCTTACCCAGAGCCCACAAGACGCTCTTCAAAAATTAATCACCCAACTAACTATTAATTGACATCTCTTCAGCTAGCAGAGTGAACAAAAGCTTAGCTGCCTCGGATTCAGCATTGGAAAGGTCTAGTTTCGTTAATGCTGAAGATCCAAGGCGACCCCAATGCGTAAGAAAGGCTGCCTTAGTTAGGAAGGTAATAAAAACAAAAGTATTCTTCCAAACCAAAATTTTTCTTGGAAGGTTCATGATAAGGTTCTTGTTCCTCTCGTTGGTGATATAATACCACACGCCATGAGGAGTAAGCTTCACTTGGAAGAAAAATTGAAAAGTGGTAAGGTCAGCTCCACTTCGTGTAACAAGCAGAGCATAATGAAGCCGACCAAAGAAGCAACAGAATTTGGCATCAATTGGCAAAGTGAGAGTTCGAGAAAATTCATGACTTCAAGAATAAAAGGATGGAGGAGAAAGAGAAGTTCAAGCTGAAACATTTTGAGTACATCATGACATCACACTTCTTGGGGAAACGGGTCCTTTCGTCATAAAAAGGGGCCCAAACCCCATAAGGATGGAAGGTATATTCAACCTTAATCTTAATGACCCAGAAATGAGATATTTTGGGAATCATATCAAATATCTCTCCGGGTACAACAGATGTTTCACTTCTAGCTTGTAAGATTAAGCTACTTGGGTCGGAAAGCTCGACGAATAAACCCTTTCCTTTCTTAGAAACGGGCTGGGATTCTGGGGGTTGGGAGGTCTATGGCACTTCATTATGACGATGAAGCTCCTATGATCGAATAACCAATCCAGTAGAATCATGGATTCTCACTATCTTGGCCTCCAATTTGTCAAGATACAATTCTATGAAAGAAACAGGTCGACAGGAGGGGAAGCTACCTTGATTAAGGATGGTAACAAGATCAAGCGAGAAAGGCAAAAATAGAGGCGTTAAAGGGGCACAGTTTCTTCGAAAAGAAAGGGAAATATTCTCTTCTAACCATAGATCCATATATATACAAGAATGCATTTTCTTTAAGGTGAGCCCAATTGTTCGATCCTGGACGCATGTCTACATCTCAGAGCAGCAACTCTTCGAATTCTGTGCTCCATTGGTGGGAGAATTTTAGGGTGTCCCCCTCCGACGACCAACATTAAATGCATCGTCTCGGCTGTTGCGCCCATCCAATCCCTATGCGTTACATCACCTAACCTAATTCGCCACGTCGGTTAAGCTCGGTAGCTGGGGACCGTTGATACGATCATATGCCGGTCCAGAGACTGCTAAGTTAATTATCTCTGGTTGATGAGCCCAGTATGGCCCACAAGTTCAGCCTAGCATTCCATAAGCCATCACATGCGGCCTATCACATCGTCACTCATAGCGACATCTTGACAGATCGTTGAGCTCCTTCAGTTAATAGGTTTGCCCATTAACAAGGCATTCAATGATTGACAGTTAAGCTCGTCATTAATACTGACAGCTCAATCTAGAGGCAATAAAGCGTCATGAATGCTTGGACGTTACATTCAACAGACATTCACAAGACTGTTGCTTACAAATAGTCTCCCAGACAACAAAAGAGGGGAGGAAGGATTGAGATCCTACACTCAGGTATTCGTGTACTCAAAATTTGCCCCACATAGCTTAAATTTCCTCCATAGCTCGGCACAAAAACTAGCGGACGACCTCCCAATAGGTCGGACATATTTCCACCGAGCCTTTTCGAGTCATCCACTGACTTAAGCATCGGAGGGGATTAGGTCGGATCCTAGATCCCACCCCTGACGAGCTTTGTGTGTTACATATGGCTTGGAGATAGCTCGGACCCGATGCCCATATCTCGAATCGGAGTCCCCTCAGCCGGATGACAACTCATCCAATCTCCAGTCGGCGGCATACGTCATCCTACGTGAGCTGCTACTTCTAATCTATCTTCTAATGATTCATGTGGTGAGAAAACACCATGAAACAGAACACACATCACGCACACACTCCTATCATCGATTTTCCTAAGTTTTCTTTGTGTTCAGTTAATTTTAGGTTAATTGTGTTAGTTAAAGCATTTTCTCAAACATTAAACCATCCTCTGAAAGTGGTAGTTTCCTTGATAATTACTCGCTCTTACTGATTTGGGTTGTGGTGATTGCTACAGTTCTACCCGTGGATACAACTTCGGACTCACCGGATCTTTATTACTTGTTTGACCTCATGCGCTTGGTTGCAATAATTTGAGGCAAGCAGTCACCAAATTAGCTCCAATTTACCTGCATTCAAGTAAAAGCAATTACCATTGAGTAATAATTTGTCGAATTTTTTCGCCAAATATTTTTTCTCACTAATTTTTTCGCAACTAAAATGTCATGCACATAACATTATTTCCCAATTCATATTTAATTCTAAAAAAATTCAAAATATTGCTTACTACATGCAGGATGATCCAAATCACTTTGCGTTTCTTTTTTATTATGCTAGGTCATGATTATGCCTAAATCTTTGGATTTCTCAGTATTACTTCACTGGATCTCTCAAGAAATCATTGGATCTCTCATGAATCAAAACGAAATTTGTTGGATCTCTCAGTAAAAATCATGAAGTTGTTGCATGTATCGATTAGCAATTAGGTATGTGTGCGATTAGTAAATTTCACTATGAAATTAAATATACACGCTTAGGGGTGTGCATGGGTGCATGGTGCCCAGATACCAGATTGGAACCTTCCCCGAACGGGCATGTTTCGGAAAGATACACGTTAGTCCTAGGTAGGTTCTGGATAAAAAATTAAGAACCAGTGTCAACCGGTTCCAGTTCCAGTTCTCATGTACATGGAACCGATACACTAATCGAGAACCGGTACCCGGAACCGGTTCCCAATCACATATTATTGTATTTTTATGAAATATTCTTAATTTTATTTATCATGTCTATACTTGTAGTTCATTCTACACTTCACTTCTTCTGCTTGCATTAATGTTATGTTAGTTCTTTAAGTTGTAAAATTTTTTAATAGAAGGAGCTTCAATATTATTGTGTCAATTCTACATTGCTAGGCTTATGATGATGTATCAGTTCCATTGATCTAATAGATATAGCAGAGCATATATCTTCTTCTATTTTAAGTTTCTACAACGTGAATTCATATTTACAGTGCTAGAAAATATCACAGCATTTCAAAAAAAATCGGCTTTTACATAACCATCATGATTTTTTTATACACACCAAAAAATTAATTTTTTTACCGGGCACTTGGAACCACATGATTTGGGTAGGCTTCTGGTACATTGTCCAACAGGGTAGGTTCTAGTTCCAAAATTTAGGAACCGGTCCCTTACATGGTAGGAACCAGGTACCATTAAAAAACAGGGTACTTGGACTCGCTCACCACTATTTGCACTGTGAGCAAAAAGGTATGTGTCTGAGCAATTTTGACATGACTAAGTTATGTGTGCAATGCACAAAAAAGTATGTGTATTGAGTAATTTTGAGGGAATTTCGGTGATTTAAAAAGGATATTTTTGGTATTGTTTTTAGGGTTAATTGCATAAAAATACCCTCACGTTTGGGCCATTTTAAGTAAATACCTTGAGATTTATTTTCATCAAAATATATGCCCAAACATTTTCTGACGCTGTTAAGTTGATACCTTTTTTAATTTTCCGTCCAAAAGACAGAAATTTGGACAAATTTACCCCTGAATGGGCCTTTATAAGTTAATACTTGCACGTTTGAGCCTTTTATAAGTTAATAAACTGAATTGGGTTTGTATGTCTATTAGGGTGGAGGGGTCCATGGGTGTTGTTAGGGGTGTGTGTGCGTGTGCGTGCATTGGGGTGGGTGGGTGCGCGCGCGTGTTGGTGGGGTGGGCGTGCATGCGTGCATGGGGAGGGTGTGTGGGCATGGGTGTGTGTGTGGGCATGGGGTGTGTGGGCATGGGGTGGGTGGGTGTGTGTGCATGGGTGGGTGGGTGTGGGCATGGGGTGTGTGGGCATGGGGTGGGTGGGTGGGTGTGCATGGGGTGGGTGGGTGTGGGCGTGCATGGGTGGGTGTGGGCATGGGGTGTGAGTGCATGGGGTGGGTGGGTGGGTGCATGGGGTGTGTGCATGGGGGGTGTGTGTGCATTGGGGTGGGTTAGTGCATGGGTTTGTGTGTGGGTGTGTGCGTGCATGGGGTGTGGGTGTGGGTGTGGGCATGGGTGTGTGTGCATGAGGTGGGTGTGTGCATGGGGATGTGCGCGCTCACACATTTGGGTGGGTTGGTGCATGGGTTGGTGTGTGGGTGTGTGCGTGCATGGGGGGTGGGTGTGGGCCTGTGTGTGTGTGCATGAGGTGGGTGTGTGCAATGGGTATGTGTGGGTGTGTGCATTGGGGTGTGTTGGTGCATGTGTGATCGTCTACCTTGTAGTGCCCAGATTGAGCCAATACTTCAACAGGTCACACATGCACATGCACTCACCCACCCAAAAGCACACACACACACCCTATGCACACAACCCACCCCATGCACGCACACCCACCCCATGCACACAACCCACCCACGCACGCACCCACGCCCACACCACTACCACGCCGCCACACATGCACACACTCACCATAAGCACACACACCCCATGCACACAACCCACCCACCCACCCACGCAGACACACCCACCACACACACCCCCCCCAATGCCCACACCCACCTACCCATACACACACATGCACACACACACACACATACACCCCTTAAGCACAACCCACCTCACCCACCCCACGCGCACACGCACACCCCACGCACCCCCCAACCACACACACCTCCCATGCACACAACCCACCCACCCCACGTGCACACACCCACCTCCCACCCATAAACACACCCACCCACCCATGCACACACGCCCCAACCCCAAGCACACACCCACCCACCCACCCCACGCACACCCACCCACCCCACGTATATGTACCCACCCACCCATGCATACACACACCCACGCACACAACCCACCACCACACACACACCCCCATGCACACGCGTGCGCACGCACACGCACACCCCATTGCACACACACCACACACACAACCCACCCGCCGCACGCACGCACGCACGCCCCACGCACACACCCGCACACATCCCATGCACCATCCCACCCGAGAGAGAGAGAGAGAGAGAGAGAGAGAGAGAGAGAGAGAGAATCGGTAGAGAGAGAGAAGAGAGATGTGAGGAGGGGCAAAACGGTCCAATTTAACACCGTCAGCCCATAATCCGCCACATGATATCAATTTGTCACAAAATGAACCGCAGAGTATTTACTTAAAATGGCCTAAACGCGAGGGTATTTTTATGCAATTAACCCTCGCTTTAAAGTTTAAGCGATATGAAAACGGAGCGAAAAGGTACGTTTGCATAGCAATTCCCATTAAAATAATACCGGCACTGCCGCGACACGTGTTTTCCCCTTAAAATTGTCTCCTTTTTCACATGGGCGATTTTTTCATTTAGGCTTATTTTAAAAAATATATTTTAAAAAACGACCAACTTAAAAACTATTTCTCAAAACAGACCAAGTTTGGTCCAGCTCAGCGCGCGCGTGTGGGAGCAACTTTATGCCTTGCCACGGTTTGAAACCACGACCAAAACACAATTTGGCCGTGGTTTCAAACCGCGGCCAAAACGCATGATAGAGCTGCTGACGGGGTAGCTAGTGAACATGAGCATTGCTAGCAACTTGTGATGCATGCATCTATTATACGGTTTGGCCGCAGTTTGAAACCACGGCCAAATTGCGTTTTGGTCACGGTTTCAAACCACGACCAAGCATAAAGCTGCTTCCCACACGTGCGCGTGCTGAGTAGGACTAAATTTGGTCGGTTTTTTTTAGTTGGTCGTTTTTGTCGATATGTTTTAAAATTTAGACTAAACGAAAAAATCGTCCTTTTCACATCCCCGTCCCCCAAGCTCCCGTTTGATCGAGTCGAACGGGATCGAATTGAAGCAGAGGAAGGAGGCGGAGTTTGGAAGGTTGTAAAGATGTCGGGAATGGGTGACGGGTATGTGGGCACCGCCCAGGACGCGGTGCGAATAAGGAGGCTCGAGAAACAGCGCGAGGCTGAGCGGCGTAAGATTCAGGAGCTCAAGAGCAAGTCCGCCGCCGCCGGTGGCCAGACCGGCCTCTTACAGTTCGGATCCAGCACATCCGAGGTCGCTCTCTAGCTCTAAATCCACTCTCTCTTCTATTTATCTCGCACCATCTCTCTCTCTCTCTCTCTCTCTCTCTCTCAATTTTGCTTATCCCCTGTTCATCAATCTAGCTAGGGTTTTGAGATTCTAGGAAATTACATTGAAATGAAAAGAACCATTTCTAAGGTTGCTGAGTACGCTAATAATAAGAATCATACCGAACTTTGGCTGTTGAAAACCGGTTTCTTTTTGTGTGTGGGGAAAGCCAACAAATGTGTTTCTCGACAATTCCAAGCATTTCAGTTTTTTCTGTTTGTTTCCCCAAACAATGAGAAACCGCATGAAGGGAATCATATTCGTTCATTTCTATTGCTTGTTTTGTAAAGGAAGGCAGACATAAGAAAAGGAAGAAATTTGATATGATTTCCCAGTGTGCGCCCCCCCCCCCCCCCCCCCCCCCCCCCCCCCCCCCCCCGCGCGCGCGTATAAAGCAGTAAACTTGATCTCTATATTTTTGTATGTTTGGTAGGATTCACATACAATCGTATCATTTGAATTCCGTATTGGAATGAGGTATTAGGTTTAGCGTCCATTAATTATATGATGATCAAGGAAATTATTGTTATTAGAAACTGTGTTAATGTTTTAATTAAGCTTAGAACTTGTCCATGACCTTTAAACCGAGGAACCTTTATTGCATTTGATGCTGAATTGGATGGCGAACTTTTTGTCAAATGATGGTTATGTGCTGATAGGAAGTAATATATAACTTCTTGCACACGTAAACTCTAATCGAATGATACAATATGGTGTGAATATAATTTATCTTTATCAAAATTCATCACTAACACATCCTTCACGATCAGCAGCTTTGAATTAGTTCATTGTAGAGCAATATTAAATACTAGAATATCTACTGTAGACCTCATCATAGATCTATGTTACCATAGTAGTCATCATCATCGTTGCACTTTTCAAGGGCTTCAGCCTTTGAGCAAACCTCAATACAGTTTGTGGGAAAATTGTAGGAAAATCATGATCACAGCTTTTTACTGATGCCAAACCCCATATTTGTTAGCTTGATGTTTGCGTGCAATTCCTTGGTTTTTGGTTTTATGGTCAAGAGAACTTCAATAATCAAAATTTTCATTCTTCGGCAAGCAAAACATGTCTTATTATTCATGCAATTTAAGCTCGTGGTAACTACTCATTTGGAAACACCCTAAGCGAAAAAAATAGTGGTTGCAAATTCAGCATCTGTCCAGTGCTTTAGTTGTCTGGAAACATACTAGTGGTAATAAATTAGCATTTATCAAGTTCTTCATTTTCAAGAAAGCTCATATATGTTGCCAAGTTAACAAATAGAATTCTCTATCTAAGCAATAATTACATGCCTATGAGCATGTGTCTTGTATATATCTCATATCCTTATATTTATTCTTTATTTTACATGGAACCTGCGTATGGATTATCTAATGTACATGATTATCTGCCATGTATATTGTGAGGCTGAAATGCCAATGCGTCATTAGCTTCCCTGTAACAACAGTTTTGGTCTTCATAAATTTAATTTTTTATAAGAAATCTGGATCTAGTTCATGACTTCAAAATATATTTTTTGCATTGGGTATTTCACGTGAGGATTTTGAAGACATGAGTGAGGGATATTTACCACACTTCCATTATTATGCCTCCTTATTCATTCCTTGTCCAATCCTAAACGTTGGACCTTTCAATATACATTCGCTTGTTATACTGAAAACCAGTAAATGTACCCACCTTGCATATCGTAACGTACCTTGAAGCTCTATTTTAATCATATACCTGTTTGAAATATGTGGAGTATGATTTATTTTGTTCTAAGGCTTGCAATGTGGCTCACGTAGAATTAAACTTGTAACCCAAGAGTGTGATGTGAAGAACATCAGTGTGTGCTCCTAGAAATGCAAGTTGCTTGCTACAACTTGGCCACATGGTCCTCAGTTTGTCCATGCTATGTTATATCTTGCATCTGTACCACCAATACATTGATGAGGATCATTGTTTAATAGCAATGACAAAATACACGCCATTTTCTGTGAAAATTTTGTTGTACATACAAAATTTTCGGCATAGTATGATTGCCTTGCAACATGATTAACGTGTTCAAGCAGCTAGGAGTAAAAGATAAAGATTATCAATGGCATGTGAGGTATGGACCGTACTTATCTTAAAAACTTCATGTGTGATGATTTAGTCCACACACCAGTGTACAAAGGCAGGATAAAAGCATACATCAAGAAATTTTTTCTTTGGTTTTGGCACCCGGCTAAGCCCTTGGAACTGTGTAGCATGGAACTATATCATGGAGCCTACCCATGTTAGACACATCAATATTCATGTCAAACACCTTACTCCTTGCATGCTCCTTGGATATGTATCAGGACACTTTTCAAATGTGTCTTCAACTATGCTATAATTTTCAATTTAGAACCGTGCTTGAAAACATCTTAGGCACGTCCTACATGACTTGTGGCCTTACTTGTTAACATAACATGTCTATATATGTTTTAAATGTTTAATTACACATATCAATGACCACAAATTAGTTGAAAGGACCATCAAAATGTTGAGTTATATGAATCATGAGGAGTTTAGATAAACTTGATAGGAAAAGTTAGAAAAATTAAGCTACTTCGTAGAAAGTTGAAGAACCAAAGACCATAGATTCTCATATCATATATTCTTTTGCACATAATAATTCCCTCTCACATTATCATAAATCACCTGAACACACACACGCACACCCTCTCCCTCCCTCTCTCCTTGATCCCATCATCATTCTTATCCACTATCTCTATCTTTTTCACCTCAAACCCTAAGATTTTCTCTTCAAAAAATTTCAAAACTTTTAATCACAATTACAGCCCTTGATTCTTTTAGAATAAATCTTAGCCTTCCTTCCAACTATCTGGTTATCATAATCAGTAAACCAATTCAAAAACAACAATCTTTTGTATATTAGATTTTGGTATCTTGTTCCGCGTCTTACTATCTAAGCATAGTGTTGCCTGTGTGACGTGCTCATGCCCAATGTCCGTGTTTCTATCCATGCTTCATACTCTTGGACACTGTATAAAGTTGTCATGCTGAGGGACTTTGAATGCTACAATTATAACATATGGTAACTACTTGATGAAGTTGCAGAAAGTTTTTGCTTCCATGCTATATGTTAATCCTGTTTGTAAGTGTGTAACAATTCTTACCTACTGTACCACCCAATTGTGTAGGTGACCGCCATTATTTGTATGAAGGCGTAGTTTTTGTTGTTAGTCTGGCCCCTTTGGTTGTTTTGTTGATTATGTTACTTACACTTCTTTGGTGGAAATCAGATTCTTGAAACTGCTTTCAAGAAAGAAACGGTCGGTCTAGTTACTAGAGAACAATATGTCGAGAAGGTATGATTGTTCTATCTCTTACATTCATTAGTCAATGATGTCTTGACACATGTAGTCTACAAGAATCGCTTTCCTGATTTTTTATTTTTTCCCATCCCCCCCTGCCATAGAGGGTTAACATCCGCAACAAAATTGAAGAGGAAGAGAAGGAGAAACTGCAAAAACTACAACAAGAGTGGGTGAACGTTTACAAACCTTTAACCATATCACCTTCTTACCACCACCTTTCTCTGAAATTTTTCGACGTGCTATGATTATGAATGACATGCCTATTGACATTTGTAGAGAAGAGGAACTTGAACTACAAAAGCGGAAAAAGAGGAGAGTAAAAGGAGATTCACGCCTGTCATTTGTTGATGAAATTGAGAATGGAAGTGATGAGGATGACACGGATGCAGGTGAGTTCCTTTTACCCCTTTGATTTAACGCATGCAATCTCAATGGGTTTATTTTCCTTAGAATAAAATTTTTAAGTAAAATCTTTTTGGTTGAGTTGCTGTTTATCCCAACTTGATCATTTTCTTTCAATATAGGTAAACTCACCCGAACCTGTTTGAGTTTCAACCATATCAGATACAATATATCAGAAAATAGAAACCAGAAAACAGACCATCTTTATTTATATTTCATATGTTGTTTCTGCATGTTAAGACTAATGGTTCCACATCAAATAAAATAGAAAAAGATGATGTTTATACATTACTGTTTGGGCCTCTACCCACTGGCTCAAGATTTTGGGCTAGATATGGTTGCAAATATCAATTTGTAGCTTCACCAATGTAAAATAATTATGGGCCTTCCATTATTGTTTCTAATTCCAATTGGTATTAGAGCGAGTGCTCTTTTTAATCTTATTGGCTATTCTTTTCTAATTTGGCTTCATATTTCAAAGGTGAATCCACTTTGAGTTTGAAGCGTAGCGTTAAGAATAATTGTCGTAGATATAAATTAGAAAAAGCCAATGTCTATAATTTAGTAGTTAGGTCTATGACTATATGCTTAAACTTTTGAGTTATTTGCTTAAACTTTTGAGTTAGATATGGTTTCAACAACCGCTTTTATGGCTTTATCAGTATAAATAATAGTGGGCCACATTAGTATTTCTAATTCTAACACGGTAAATGTGATAATTTCATAGTTTTTTAATTAATTGTTATATATATATATGATGTGGAATCTTTTAAAGGAGATATACAATATATATTTGAAATCTTTTATGTTTATTGATTACAATGCTCTATCTGAATTTAGTTGAAAATTCAAGTTTCTATAATTTTTTCCTCTTATCAATGTCTAGAAGCACCCATATACTAGCCTTTAAGCACGTGCGATTAATGTGGCACAATCTTAACAAATAATAGTGCAATAATATCAATCATCAAGATAAAATAACTACAATAATATCAATTATACAATTGAGGGATGCTTTGAATGTAGTTACCGACTAGGACAAAAGGACGTGTTGAAGATCTTGGGATTGAATCTTGGGGAATCAATGGATATGATGAAAGTTTGTAAAAATTTCGGGGAACTAATTCTGAAGGGAATTATATTTTTGAGAACTAAAATTTTAAATTTTGGGAGATTTAAATATGGTGAAAACTAAATTTTGTGGGGAAATAAAATGTTTGTGGGGAGCTAAATTCTTTGTGGAACTAAATTTTAATTTAAAATTTTGGATAGAACTAAATCTAAAGGAAACTAAAATTTAAAACTTAGGGTAAAACTAAATCTGGAGAGAAACTAAACTTTGGGAGAACTAAATTCTCTGGAGAAACTAAATTTTAGTTTGAACGTGGTTTAAATTTTTGTTGGGAAGATATTTTGAAGGTGGCTACAAATTTTTTTGGGGGCTTCTGAATAGGCTGCAAACTTTTGGGGATTTTGAATGAGTTGAAATTTTTTAGAGCAATATTTTGAATGCCTCGTGACCTATGGTCACGGGTTATGACTAGTGTTTTGAACATTGATTATGGCTTATATATTTACTTGACCGCATTGAGCCTGGTTTTCAAATTAGGATGTTATACCTCACCATTTTCTCTTCCAATGAGTAAGAATCATAACGACGATGATGCCAATCCCTTTTTAATCAAAGGATTCTTAATTAAATATATTAATTTTATTTGAATAAAGATATTATATTAAAGATATAAATTCTAATTAAATAAGATTAATAATTATTCTTACTTAATTAATCCATTTAGGGAATTTTTGAAAATAATTCAGAAATTCTTTAATAAAACTCTATTTTTAATTTATGCTTGACTAATAATTTAACTGGATGCCTAATTACATAATAATTCAAAATTTATTGAGTATCAAATATTGTTAGTTACAATTAAAATAATAATTCAAAATTACTGAATATCAAATATTGTTAGTTACAATTAAATTAATATTTGATGGGTCTGCACCAATTAGAAATTCATAATTAGTTAATCCATGCTAATTAAATAATATTTTAAGTAATCATAGTCAAGTAAGATGTCTTATTTATAAGTGAACTAGTCATAACCTGGGTCCTAAGGGCATGGTTTATTTAAAATTCACTTCCTCAAAATATGGGATCCACTAATTTTAAACGAACAGTAATAAGTAAAGCACAATAATTGTTATTTAACTCTCTCATAAAATTGTAGTTTCCCTATAGAAATAAGTTCCCCCAAAATTTTTAGTTCCAACAATAGTTATTCTCGCCAGATTTAACCCGCCCTAAGGGCGTGGTTCATTTAAAATATTCCCGCCTCAAAATCTTAGATTCCTCAATTTTAAATGAACATCAATAATTACAACTCAAAAATTTTGTTTTGTCCCACCAAAAATTTTAGTTAACTCAAAATTTGGTTCTCTCCAAATATTTTTAAAATTTTAGTGCACCCCAAAATTTAGTGCGACCAAAAAGTTTAGTTCCTCCAATATTTAGTTCTATTCAGATTTAGTTTTCCCTAAAATTTTAGAGTTTTTCCCCAAAATTTTCACACATTCTCATCCTACTGTTGATTCTTCAACATTTAATCTCAACCGTCTTTTCTACCTGCATTTTTGTTCGAGTCAACACGCCCATTCAAAAACATCCCTCATTTGCATAATAGATCATATTTAACTATTGAGTTTTCTTTCCAAATTAAGAAGTATTTTCATCTGAATTGTACATCAAGTCTAAGCATTACTAATTTTATGTTTATTTATTGGGGAGTCTAATCAATAGAGACAAAATTGGAATCTAGAAAGTTTTTTTGACACTTTTTTACTGTTTTGCATACACATATATTAACAAAAAGTGTATGCAAAACACAAGTTATATAATAACTACATATAAAAAAATGGGGGGGGGGATTTATAGAAACTTTTAACAAATTCTACTTGATTGAAGATAACTTCTTCCACACATTGTTAATTAATAATATAAATCTAACATATAGTCACCATTCCAAATATTATGGAAATATGTTCATGTATGAAAATAAAATGAGTCTTTCAATGCTTCATAAAGACTTGCAAACCATTGTTACTTACGCCAACGTCAACTTATCAGTTCCATAGTGCAAATTCAGGAGTGAGGTAAAGTTTGATAGCTCTTTGTAAGGCTTAAGATAATTTTGAAGAGAGAAGGATACAAATCCCATGAACAATAAACATCAAAGTGGCGCCTTTCTGTCTCAATGTACATTAAGGCCAATGCTCCTAAAGTTATGATGATGATGCAAGAAACATCTTGCAAAGAAAAAGTTCTGAAATAGAATGCCTCATTTTAAACATTTTCATATGCTCTACCTGTCTCTTAATACAAGAAAATTCACTATTTGATGTCTTCATGCTCCATCACTGGTATGTTATTCAACGTTATAGTTTAATCCAGCTTAATCATTGCTTTTGGTTACACGTGTTGACTGACATCGTCATTTAGTTAACACATGGTGAGTATCATAGATGCTGTAAGAACTTGCCTAATACATGCAAGAGTTATTTCTTGGTGTAAAGCGGGCAAAGCTCCTTCAAAGCATGGATGAAATAGTTTAAATGAATAAGCCATCCTAATATATATTTTAATAGTTAAGATAGACTACAATAGAATCGACATTTCTCTTGTAAAACCTTATTACAGCACATAGAGCAAACATATAACTAAAATCTGTTAATAAAACATTGGAACATGCTAAGCAACTCGTGACAACCTAGAAGAGTTTAAGCAATTGTAAACATTCAAATCATGCGTCAGATTCCAGGAGCTCCTTAAGAGTTAAGAAGCTCAAAAGTTTATATATATGTAGACCATAAAACTGCTAGATATCAGAATCAATAATTATTGGGATGGTGACAATACAAATAGAATCATATGACAAAGAAACAATTCACACGTGAAATGAACCAGGACTACTGCTTTTGCTTCAAAGCAGAAACGATATTTGGCTATTAATCTTAGGAAGTCATAAAATTGTCTTGATGGGTATATGTATTTGAACATGAGGATTCAATTTAACGAGATTTGTTGACAAATATAACACATCAAAATGTGGACACTATCACTCAATATATAATAACAAAATCAATACATAAGATCAATTGTTACCTTAAAAGTTGTTGGTAAGAATGATCATAGTGCGGCTCTAACAATGAGAATATTGCTCCTCTTCTGCAATCATTATTGATCCTCTGTTTCAATGCATTATGAAGAGCATTAAGCAAAAAAGCATTCAACTCATAAATTACATGTAAGCAATAGGGGAGAGAGATTCACCATAGCACACATTTTGGCTACCAAATAGATCACCGTGACTCAAGAAGAAGCTCATACAAATGACAAAATATCCTCCAAGCTAACAAAAAGACAAACAAACCAATCCTCAACAGGTTTCCTACATCATAAACACTACAAAAAGAAAGAGAAAGAAAATAGCAGATCATACTTCCTTTAAGGATGACGCATTTATCTAGAAATTCTACTAATTCTTAAATCCCACCTTCCGCCCAGGTCCTAAAATAAGTATGAAGTTATGGCAGATTAATATTTGAAGTCAAACGATATAGAATTTTCATTAAGCTAATAACAAAAGAACATGGAGTTTTTCGAGTCCTAAAGCTACTATCAGTAACTCTAGCCAACAATTGAATATGTCAGGTGGAAAAAAGAAGTCAAATTGACTTGGTGTTACGTACATCATGATGGTTTCTTCGTTGAGATGCGGAAGTTAATTTCAACTGAATTTCTAAACAATAGTTTCCTCAAAATTTTCATTGGGAACCTAGTGACTAGAGCTTATTATAACACCAACAATTATATTTAAAAAAATAAAGTTCTTTAATTTGACCAAGATACGATAATTATTCAGTGACTTAAGGAACATTTAATTTTAAGGCTTTCCATGCAGGAAAAACCCGTTTACATTAAGTTTTAAGGCTTTCCAAGCAGGAAAAAACCCGTTTAACAAAGTTCTAAATTTTTTTGCCAACTGCCTCTAAACATCACAAAATCAGGAATTTTTACAAATAAAACTGGTGCCCCATCTGAGGCCTCATTTTCCATCCCAAAATTCAGCAGAAAAAAGAAAACATGGAACAACAAGATGATTTGCAATTTTTATTAACATCGAGAGTTGTAATAAAATTCTCCAAATAGAGCAAAAGTATCAGAAACAATCACTTAGCACTTTAAGAGCTTTTTATATAGCCAACAAGCTAGTAGTTCTACTGATTTCCCCTACAATTTCGAAATTACAATGATGTGAATGCCCTCACACAATATCGCCATAATTTCGACAATTCAATATCCATATGGAATCAGGAGTCTTTCAATTAACAGAAATCATAAATAGAATCACTCTAAAACCATCACAACAAACAAAGAAACAAAAAATCTTACCAGCCAATCGATCAAAAAACCCCAAAATCTCCCACGTCAGAAATACAAATTAAAATATCAATTTAAAACACAAAAATAATATCAATGAAGAAAGAAAAAATAAAAAAGAAAAGCAGAACTAAATCACCCCATTTGTGACTAAAGTTCCGGTCATTTCTTCCGATTAGAACTTACCATGATAAATGACAAAGGTATATCAAACGAATCAAACCCTAACTCCTAAACAATAGAGAACCTCCACAATCTCGTACAACACTAAAATCACATGCACTAAATTCCAACGAAATTAGATAAAAGGAAAAAAATAATAGATCAATCAACAATATAAAATAAATTGAACTCGAAAGATAGAATGGAGAAAGTTTGGAAGAAACAACCTCAAGATGGATTTTATGTGAATCGATGGCGATCGAATACTTGATCGTCACACACCAGGGGATATATAGGAGAAAGGCGATGGAAAGTATGCTTTTTTGATCTTTAAAGATGAAATTTTTGGACTGTTTCCCCCAGACTTTTGTTTTCAACTTCACCTTCAAATTTCAAAGCTCCTACCAAATGGTGTTCCACCAAAATTCAGAAGTCTCCTCCCCAAGTTTTTTTCATCAACTCTCATCTCAACCATTGATTTCTTAAGATTAAATCCTAGCTGTCTTTTTATCTACCTTTTGTCCTAGTTAGCTTGTCCTAGTAAGCAAACCAATTTAAAAACATCCTCACATGTATAATAGATTATAATTCGATGGCTTTCTTTTCTTTGAAATATTGAAAACTTGTAGTGAATCCTAATTAATCAAGATTTAGTAACCGATTGATAATTGAGAGGTTTTCTTTTTATAAGGAAAAGAAGAAAAGCAAATAAGTGTTTTAAAGAAGAATAAATTCATGCCATTTGCTAGACATACACCAAGATTTTTTCATAATTTCTCTTTATATTTTAGTTTTCTAATGTAAAGTAATACATATGTGACTATATATCATTGGATTTATTAAACTTAGCTTTCAAATGTTTTCTGTTTTAGCTTTATCCGAGTTTTATAATAGGCTATAGATCCAAAACAATATAGCTTGCTTGGAAATTTCAGACCAATTTGTTTGGATGGTCAAAATTTTCCTAAGACAAGCAACGTTCATGTTTTTCTGGATAGACCTTAAAGGCAAACTCGTAGTTTTTATAATTGAAAGGGTATGTATATATGTAGTGTTTGAGTCACATCCTATTAAGATAATAAAAATGCAGATCCTATTACTTCAAGTTTAAAAATGGGTAACCTAAGCAAAAATCCATTCCATTGCATATGATCTAACACATTTATACGCATTAAAAAACTCTAAATATGGATTCTATATGAATACAACCAAGATTTGCGAACTCGGTTATGGCAATTGGAATATTTTTAGGTTTCAGTTAATGTCACCCGTTTTGTAGGTTTCATTGAGTTTTGGTTTCAGATTTATTTGTATTTTTGTGTATATGTTTCTATAATAATACATTTATAATATAATTTTCAGAGTTCTAATGAACTGTTCTAATTTTTATAATATAAATTTTATAGTTTTAATGCATTTTTAGATTTTTTAGGATTTTAATAAATATTTTTAGAATTTTAATAAATTTTATAGTTTTATCATTCAAATGGGTTTGGATATTTAAACTCAAACACATACTTTATTGGCTTAAGTTTCAATTTCAAATAAGCTTAGGCATTTAAAGCTTAGGCATTTCAATTTCAAACAATCATTTTTTAACTCATCAACATCGGTTTCGATCAGGGTCGATTGGTTATGGATGAAATTGATCGAAACAGACCGAACTAGTCGTAACTGAGATTCAAAACAGTTCTGTATCGCCCCACTTCGAAACCAAAGGAAATAGTCGAAACCATTTGAACTAGTCGTAACTGAGATTCAAAACAGTTCTGTATCGCCCCACTTCGAAACCAAAGGAAATAGTCGAAACCATTTGATTTGGTTTCGATCGAAATCTCATTCCTTGGATACAACAATTAAATGCTATATTTTTTGGCACATGCAAATAGACGTGATACTAAATTGAAATATTACCCATCTCTAGACATTAATGCATTTTATCAGTGTTGAAGAATTATTTTAAATACATATGCTCACTTGATTAAGTGGTTCATATAAAGATTGGATATGTAGGGATATTTGGCACATCTGACCTGAATTTGGTATGCTTTATATCCACATGTGTTGGTGATACGACTAGGGCTTTTTGTGGGGATCAAAGGTAGGATTTTTATGGCTTTTGTACTTCCTAATCTAGGGTTTAATGCCAAAGAACTGATCTGAAATTGCTAATTAATTGCTAGAATAATAGATCTAATGACTAAAACAACTAATTAGCAAATAGGAATTAAACTAGGGAAACTAAGAAATAAAATACCTTGATCAATTCTTCGATCATCCGCATCCTAGGGCCGGCCGGCCCCTTTAATGGGGGAGGGGTTAATAAATGTCTAATTACCCCCTTACCCTCCCCACTTGTGAATAATCACAAGTTTGGGACCGGGTCCGTGGTGGACCCAAGTCACCGCCTCCGATGGTAGACCCGAATAGCCTACGCCGGCCCCTCCTCTTGCCTAGCCGCCGCAACCGCATCATTACTCCCCCCAAAAGTGCCACCTTGTCCTCAAGGTGGAAGTCTGGAAACTGGTTGCGGATCACTGAAGCGGCCTTCCAAGTAGTATCGTGGTTGGGAAGGCCCCGCCAACGAATCCGCACCTCCTGAATCCCGCCGGCGGTCTGCCGGATCCCCGTCAACTCCTGAGGCTCCAGAAGCACCTCCATGTCATCTGTCAGAGTGGGTGGGAGAGTGGGTGACAGAGTGTGATTCCCGATGGCCCGTCGCAACTGCAAAATGTGGAACACCGGGTGAATGGTCGAAGTGGCGGGCAACTGCAGTTTATAGGCCACTTTCCCGATCTGAGCGGTCACCTCGAAAGGTCCATAGTAACGGGCTGCTAGCTTCTCATTGCTCCGACGGGCCAAGGTCCTCTGCCTGTAAGGTCGAAGCTTCAGGTACACACGGTCCCCGACCTCAAAGTGCTCATCTCGCCGGTGTGCATCAGCCTTGGTCTTCATGATCTGCTGGGCTCTCAACAGTTGTTTCTTCAACTCCTCCAGGTATTTATCCCTCTCAGTTAAATGCTCCTCTACCTGGGACACCGGCGTGGCTCCTCTGCTGTAATGTATCAACTGTGGCGGGTCTCGGCCATATAGGATCCGAAATGGGGTGCTCTGTGCTGCCGAATGGTACGAGGTGTTGTACCAATATTCTGTCCATGCCAACAACCTGGCCCACTGCTTCGGTGCCTCTGAAGCGAAGCACCTCAGATATGTCTCTACACTCCTATTCACCACATCCGTCTGTCCATCTGTCTGTGGGTGATAGGCAGTGCTCCTCCGTAACTTGGTCCCCTGCACCTTAAATAACTCCTGCCAGAAGCTGCTAATGAACACTTTATCCCGATCTGACACTATAGAGCCTGGAAACCCGTGCAGGCGAACCACCTCCCTCATGAAAGCTGCTGCCACCATAACTGCAGTGTACAGGTGTTTGAGGGGTATGAAATGGGCGTACTTGCTGAGCCGATCGACCACCACTAGTATAGAACTGTAACCCTCTGATCGCGGCAACCCCTCAATGAAATCCATACTGATATCCTCCCAGACTCTCTCTGGCAAGGCTAATGGCTGTAAAAGACCCGCTGGTGCCATTGCCATATATTTGTGACGCTGACACACGTCACACTCTGCTATCCGCTGGGCAATGTCTCTCTTTATCCCGGGCCAGTATAGCTCCCTCGCCATCCTCCTGTAAGTCTGTTGTACCCCGGAGTGTCCGCCGATGGCGCTGTCGTGGAACTCCTGAAAGATCATGGGAATGTGGGCGGACCCCCTGGGAATCACCAGCCTGCCGTGGTATAGCATCATCTGTCCCTCCATGCTGTATCCCTGAAAGTCAGCGGACCCCTGCTGCAGTGCCTCACGGATCCTCGCCAGATCTGCATCAGCCTCAATCTCTCTACTCAAGAGCTCCCAATCCAAGAGGACTGGTGCTGAGATGGCTGCTACCTCTGCAATCTCCTCGCGGCGTGACAAGGCGTCAGCCGTCTTGTTCTCCAGGCCTGGGTGGTACTGTATCTCGAATGTAAAATGCACCAGCTTGGAGAGCCACCTCTGATGCTCCTCGGTGACCATGCGCTGCTCCAATAAATATCTCAAACTCCGCTGGTCGGTCCGCACTATGAACTTCCTACCCATCGGAGGCGGGTCGGTCCGCGCTATGCACTATGAACTTCCTACCCCTCGCACTATGAACTCCGCTGGCTAGTCGGTCCGCGCTATTCGGGTCTACCATCGGAGGCGGCGACTTGGGTCCACCACGGACCCGGTCCCAAACTTGTGATTATTCATAAGTGGGGAGGGTAAGAGGGTAATTAGACATTTATTAACCCCTCCCCCATTAAAGGGGCCGACCGGCCCTAGGATGCGGATTATCGAAGAATTGATCAAGGTATTTTATTTCTTAGTTTCCCTAGTTTAATTCCTATTTGCTAATTAGTTGTTTTAGTCATTAGATCTATTATTCTAGCAATTAATTAGCAATTTCAGATCAGTTCTTTGGCATTAAACCCTAGATTAGGAAGTCCAAAAGCCATAAAAATCCTACATTTGATCCCTACAAAAAGCCCTAGTCGTATCAAATTGGTATGCCAAGTCGCCGCCTCCGATGGTAGACCCGAATAGCTTGAGCCGGCCCCTCCTCTTGCCTAGCCGCCGCAACCGCATCAGTTGGCTTTTTGTTTTGGAGGCAATTAATCACATCCCGGCGAAGTGGATGAGTTTACTAGAAAATATATAAAGTTGTCTTTCAAAGTAAGAGACAATGAATCTTTTTCAAAATATGGATGCGAAGAATGTAACATTTCCAAAAATCAAAATTTATTGGAAGTTGTTAAGATATGTAGAGAAAAGAGTAACCATGGCAAAGTGCCATGGTTCTATATTTATAAATCTCAAAGGGAATGTCAAGAGGCGTAGAAGCCAAAGGTCCCCATTACTCCAATAAGTGGGGAGTAATGGAGGGATAAAGTGGTGGGTAGGCCAAAGGCTTCCCTCACTCACAACACTCCCCCTTATCCATCCATTACTTTGGTCTTAGCTTATAAAGCTAAGGGGGTGGATACTTCTGGATCCAGAGTAGTCGTGTTTGCCTCGTTAAAACCTTAGCTATGGAAAACCCAGTGGGAAAAAACCAACAGCTTAAGGAAAAAGAGTGCAACCCACATGTTACTCCCCCTGATCCGTACAAGCCTTATGCTTGTAGTTCTTTCAGCTTTCATTAGAGGTGGACACTTCAGGGTCCAGAGTTAAATGAGGTTGCCTCATTAAAACCTTTGGCTATGGAAAACCCAATGGGAAAACCCATTGCTAAGGGGAAAAGAGTACAACTCTACTACAATTCCTCCTGATCTGTACAAGCTTCAGGCTTGCAGATCTCCTATGTATCTATACAATCATTTCCTATTCGTCTATACATCCATCATGTTCTGAAAGCAAATACAATCATCACTCATCTATACAAGTTTCACTCTATCTAGCGGCTACTGAAAAACAGTGGCGCTCAGGAGTGATACGCTCTTCGAAGTTTGGTAGATGACTCCACGTATGTATTCTTTTACCCAGTTTACACAGTGTCTGCAAGGTACTGCTGGACCTGGATGAGCAAATTCTAGATATGCTTTTTGGATGATGATCTTCTCAGAAGATGTAGACTTTTGGAGGATGATGCTTAGATCTTTAAGAGGTGGCCGTCCATTTGTGCTTAGTCATTGCGATGGTCTGTAAACCTGCATATGCGATATTTATTCCTTGGATGCTGATCCTTGACCCTTGGAAGTTGCGCAGAAGCGCTTATCCTTGGTCCAATGGTGCTCTCCAGGGCAGCACTGTATCTAGCTAACAGCTTTACTGCAAAGTTTTATTAGAGACACGTGCAGTTGGCCAGATAAAGGAGTGTAACTAGTACACTAGAGCTAGGTTCTTCAGGACCTAGGGTGTCCTCCCCATCTTCTAGCGACTGGAAGGCTTCATAAATAAGCATCCAGTTTTAATAGATTGAAAATGGACATCTTTCTCCATAAACTCCTGGTGTATGAAGAATATGATAGGTATAAAAGGATTCCACCACGAAGGTGTTTAATCTGTAAGCCGAGACAATACCTTGTTTTGCATAGGTATTTCATTTCGAAGGTATGCTTAAGGCTATCAGATATATCAATGGTCTCTGCAGGAGATCCTATTAGATTTAAGTCGTCTATATAGAAGGCGACTAATACAAATCCTGTCCCTGTTCTTTTGTTAAAGATACATGGGAGATTTCATTATTTAGGGAATCCTTGTTCAGCAAGGAATTCGCTAAATCTGTTATACCACATTTTTCGTGATTGCGTAAGATCATATAATGATCTTTGAAGCCTTTATAGAGGAGACGTTCATACGTCTCTCTTTCATCTGTGGGGGTAGAGTATACCCTTCTGGAAGTTTCATATAGATCTCTATATCTATATAGCCGTATAGATATGCAGTCACAACGTCCACAAGCTGCATTTCTTGGCTTTTCCAGAGACGTTTAGGCTTAGTATGAAAATAGGAAAATGATCACATTTCCTTCATTTCTTATTCTTATGAAAACCCAACTTATATTCCACAGGTTTTACACATTCAGGTTTTGGGACTACTGGTCCAAAGACTTTGCTTTTCAAGAGTGAGTCCAGCTCTACTCTTATTGCCTCGTCCCACTTTGGCCAATCTATGTGTTTACGCTATAGAAAAGTGGGTTGAACGTCATCGTCGTATTCAGCGACGTGAACAACAATAGCGAAAACAAAATCGTCGACGACGACTGTGCTGTATTTGTCCATTACCTCTCCAATACGTACGTAATATAATGATGTTTCTCCTATTGTTTCCTCTGCAGGGGAAATCAGGAGGGGAGAGGTTGCTGGTCTGAGCTCAACATAATGTGTAGGGATCATGTTAATATCTCCAGGAATCTTCCTCTTTCGAGGAACTTTATCTTTTGAACCTGGCGGGCGTCCTCTTTTCAATTGAGGTATAGCCAATTCTGCTGCCGGTGGATTGCATCCATCTATGGGGATGTCAATCCTAGCTGGCGTGTTGGTAGCAAGGACGTGTGAACGAACAATCTTATGGTTGTCCATGAATTTATCCGCCAATTTATGTACTTTAGTCTGAATGTGAAGGATCTTCCGGATCTCATCTTCACACAGAAATAGTATGCGGATCATAACGAGATTAGGACTTTTGTGTCCCATGATATGGTCTCAGAAGCTTCAGGCTTTTTTAGACTGCGTGCCTATTATAATGAGAATTTGATCATCAAATTCACAGTTATCAAGACGTGATGATATGGGGACATATATTAGCACATCCAAACACTCTCAAATGAGATATGTTTGGTGGTGAACCATAAGCAAGCTGCATCAGCAATAAGATATGGCCACAAGAGGGCCGTATCGTGATAAGCGATGTGGATTGCAGTATGGCGTATCCCTAAAAATCCACAGGCAACTGGGATTTAACAATGGACGTGAAATCCATTGGAGTCTCTTTATCAGAGACTCTGATAACCCATTCTGAGTATGAACATGCTACAGGATGTTCAATTTCAATGCCAGTTGCTTGGTAGTAGTCTTGAAAGACCTGTGTAGTGAATTCACCCACATTATCAACTTTTGAGAAAGCTAGGGTGCGGGTGAACAAAAAGGCATACATGAGACCATCTAGTAGATGCATCTATCAGTACATTGAAGTACTGAAATAGGCCACTTGCGGGGTGAATAGGCCCGCAAAGGTTACCATGTATTCTCTCAATGAAGCCAGGAGACTCTAATCCCACTTTCAGGAGGGAAAGTCTATCTATAAGTTTTCCCTTATGACAAAGGGGGACAAGGAAACTCAACCTTTTGAAGAATCTTCAGGTTCTCCAAAGGATTCATTTGATGATGCGTCCATCATCGCTGATCCAGGATGACCAAGTCTATTGTGCCAGAGTTGAAAAATCTGGCAATGAAAGGCACTTCTGGTGCTCAGTCAAGTTGGCTTTATATAGGATGCATATCTGTAATGATAGGGACCCGACGGGGGTCCAATGAAAACGTGCGTAGATGGTCTTCTGGCCATCCTCTTGATGAGTTACATAAAGATATTCACTATTTATTATCTACAGTTCCCAAGTTATGTTCGTTTAAACGAAAATTACTTGAAACTTGGAAGATTACTCTATGAATTAGGAGAGAAAAATGCATCTTTTAGTCTCGTTGTATGTGGGAGCAATTTAAATGCTTTAACAGTGCATCAATGCACTGTCCATAAAATATGACATTTCATCTATATTAATGCAAAGTGGAAATTTATTTGAGTAATTCAAAATAAAGTTCATTCAAAGCAAACTACAGATGAAGCTATATAAATTTAAATGCATAGATATAAAGATAGGGCTCAATCGAGCAGATCGTCATTCTCGAAGTCTTGTGCAGTGAACTTGGTAAGAGCTTGAATATTTGCCAGGTTTGTTTCAAGGGGAGGCTTCAGGCTCGCCTGATACAGGTCCTGGAGATGGCGAGGAGTGCGACAATTTCTGGACTAATGTCCAGTCATGCCACATCTATAGCATATGTCCTCCCAGTTCTTCTTTGGAATTTGCACTGGACCAGTGTTCTTATTATTCCATGTGAAGTTTTTCTTCCCATTGTTGGTCTGGGGAGGTGCTCCTCTTGCTGGCTTCATTACTGCTTTCCCTTTGTTCTTTCTAGCCTTCTTCTTGTTTTTCCACTTCTGGGGAGAAACATGGTGGGCTTCAGGGATAGGGACAGTACCAGCATGGCACAAATTATGAGTGGCAAGCAGTAAATCTCTATTTTACTCTGCCCTAAGAAGGCAAGAGATCAGGTCAGAGAACTTCGTGAAGTTGCGTTCACGATACTGTTGCATGAGGATTGCATCTTTCTCGTGAAACGAGGTAAATGTCTTTTCCAACATGTGATGCTCAGTCACTTCTTCACCGCACAACTTCAGGCGTGAGGTGATATTATGAAGTGCAGAGTTATACTCAGGAACAGACTTATAGTCCTGAAGTCTGAGGTTTTCCCATTCATAATTGGCACGTGGTAATATTACATCGATTTGATGTTTATAACGTGCCTCCAGCGCTTGCCACAACTCCAACGGGTCTTCCACCGTTAAGTATTCGGTCTTTAAGGTCCGATCTATGTGTCTCATGATATAGATAATGGCTTTCGCCTTATCTATGTCGGAGACAACGGTTTGGAGAACTGCTAGATGGTTGTGCCTCTTCAGGGGCACTACTAGCAGGTGTCTCGGCCACTGCGGGGGCCAGAATAGAGTGGAGAAGTGCCATCGAACTCAAGTGGAACTTCAGGTCCACTCGCCAGCTAAGATAGTTCTTTCCTACTGCATCAAGAACCTTAAAATCAACGCTTGCCAATTTTGTCATTTTAATCTATGCAATTTAAATAAGCATGTATTAATAATTAAACATCATGCTTAAAAGAAATAAAATAAGAAAAAATGCGGAGATCGGCCAGATACCCAAAACATAAAATGTCCAAAGTCCATATTACAGTCCATAAAGAATAAAAAGAAAAGTACAATTTGGAAACCCTATTTGGGTCCCAGATATATGCAATCTCCTCCATCTTCATTGGTAGTAACACCGGTCTTTGGCATTATACATAAATTCCTCACTACAAATTTCTCTCAGAAAAGAAAAAGAAATTACAAATAGAAGGAATATAATAAAAAGGGTATCAAAAACTGGCCGATCCCTAAAAACGCATTTTAACTTATTTAAACATTCACACAGTTATATATGCAACATGCAAATAATAATAGCGCAATATCACAGACATTACAAAAATCATCAAGCCCAAATATTGGATAAAACAATTTTATTTAAGTTAAAAAGGATTAATTGGACCACGGGGAAACGTCATTCATCTTTAGGTTAGGTAACTAAAGACAGAGTGGTCTCAGGATCCTTTTAACCAATTTAACTTGAATTAATGTTTTATCCAATGCTAAAGAGATTAAAAAGAAGCAGATAAAATAATATAATCCGCAAGTCCTGAATATCAGGGATATAAATCTTTTTTTTGGCCTTGCTGGTAAGTGGCAAGGTGGCAGGTTGCGGGCTGCAGGCCCGTTAGCAAAATAATACTCATTTTAATTGTCAATGTTATGAATTGGGCTTCAGGCCCAATAAACAGCCCAAATAATATATAATGCAGTTTTGGGCTGCAGGCCCATGGGCTGTAATATTAATTAAAATGTCCAAAAAGGAGTAAATGTCCTTTAAAAATACACAAGCCTCAAAAACCAATTTTAGGGTATCAGTAAAGGAATGCAAAAAGACATCAACCCCTCATCAAACAAGTTTTATGCCCATGGGTAGCCGGAAGGACCCCTACCCCGTCCGGGAGGGGGGGGCAATGGACAGAGAGCCCAACCCCTCATCTCATGCTTTCCACAGTTAGCATGACATTTGGCCATTGTTTTATTGCATGACATATAATTGCATTCACGTTCTAATTTGTCAAGAGGCTCTCCAAGTATCCGAATGAACTCCTTTATTTTGCCCTGTTGGTAGAATCCCAAATGGAATCTGTTTCCAAAATTTGTGTGTTCAATTTTTATTTCCTTTTTCTTCTTTAATCCCGACGATCACGTTTTTCTTTTGTGTTTACAGGTTAAGGTCCTTGTCATTTTGACTAAGGCTTTTCTAGTAATTCTTTTTTAAGGAAAAAAAACCCATCATGTTACTGTAAGTCTGTAATCAACATAAACCCCAAATCGAATCATTTTTAAAGCAAACGTTCCAAATAGATATGATTTTGTGGAAATTTTTTTCTATATTTTAATCAAATTTGGACAAGCGGCAGATATGTTGGGCGGCATAGAGCCCCCCGCCTGCCGGGAGGAGCTGAAGGGTTTTTTTCTGGGTTTTTTTGTTTTCTTTTAATTTGATCAGAAAATTGCAGATTTATACAAGCACTAGTCATAACCCGTGCCCGCGGGCACGGTTCATTAGATATATCATTCTCTTATAAACTTTATACATTATAAATAATCACATGATTAACACTCCAATAACCAACATGCCAAGAACTGAACTTTAAGAATTTCCCAAATGGATATTACAAAAATATCATCAAGATTAGATTTCACATGAATATATGTATTTCATCTAACCATGCAGTAACTCAATACAAATTTCACAACTTGGAAAACTTTAGTGAAGTAATTAAAGCTTTGTTGACCGGACAAATTTAGGACAAATTTCCTCCTTGCAGGTGATGAGCTGATCAGGGTGGAAGAGCTGACGATAGGTATCACATTATTGAGTGGGTTCGATATCAATGCAGACAGCATGGGGCACATGCTTCCCATCGCCCGTCTCACTGAAGAAGGTGTTGAAGGCATAGTCCCATCCACCGCCCGTCTCACCAAAAAATTAAGCATGCATGATCATACATGTGAATTAAAGACAAAGAAGGGATAACGATAAGGACTTAAGGCCCAAAATGGTAAAGAAACCGAAGAGTATGGATGCCATGTTCAGGGGAGATCGCCAACAGAAAACTTGCGGTGCAGGCTTTGCTACCCACATTAAGGGCATTTTTAGTTGCTTGCACTTGTTTTTCAACCATGGATTTTTATTTCATGGTAAACTTTTCAAGCAGCCCTAGGATTCATAAACATCATTTGTTTGTTTGCTAGAAAGGGAAAGACTATAAAAAATTAAGCTAATCAAAAATTGATTGCCAATAGTAATACCAATTATCATTAAATGAAATATCCTCCTAAAAACTAAAAAAAATTTGTTAGCCGTGTTTTTAACCAGCATCTAGCATTGAGCACAAAAAATTATAAAATGGTGAATGGTGCTTTTTGCAGGTTGATTCACCAACAAATGTTCATATACTTGTCAACTTTTTCTTTTTTTTCATTCAAACAAATAACCAAGCTTTTTAACTTGATTTTAATTTTTCCATGTTGCTCCAGCTTTGCTACAGGCAACAAATGGGCCCTAGATGTCATTTGCATAATCACATAACTTGCTTTGCATTGTTGATGGTGATCAACTTAAGTTTACTCCAAATTCGAATTTTGAATCCCATCTGTAGGATGCAGTCCATATATTACTCAAGCAGACACGAAAAGAGCATTTCATATGTGCCTATTTTCTTTTGCAAGAATTAGGAGCTGCTTGAGATTGGAATGTGCTTAAATATTATCTCAATTGCCATGATTCACATGATAGTTATCCCAGAGTTACCTAATTTACCACCAGCCACATGATTAACGGTCTGGATTGTGTGACCCAATTCAGGGACCACTCATGATCCAGATCACAAAAGTGTGTTCTGAATATATATGAAGAAAAAAAGATCTAGATCAACTACAATATAGCATAAAAATTGGAACTTCAATGAAATAATTGTTTAGGTGTTAATTGACTATTAATTCTGTCATATGATTCTACATATGTATTATTGTATTCGGTGTTCTATCAGCCATACATGCATGCATTCATACAAACTGTCTCACCTTAACCCCACCCACCCCCCCCCCACCCCCCTCCAAAATAAATAAATAAAATAAATAAATAAATTAAATAAAAATATTGTGTGGGTTTCAAACTACTGGGTTGAAATGTCTCGCCACCTACATATGCTCCATAATATAGACTTGAATTTGTCATTCATGTGCCAAAATAAGTGACAGTCTCTCCTTTCTGAAATTTTTCATGTGTGGGTTTCAAACTAATGGACTTAGTAAGTGCATCCAAATCAACCCCCCACCCCCACCCCCACACCCAATAAATAAATAAATAAATAAATAAATAAAAATACGGCGTACTGCTTAAAGCAGTGTACTGTTGCATCCCAAACCTGTAAGTGTATATTAAAGTTTGAACCATGTAACATTGAGCTAGCTTGTGTTGAAATTGTCTCGCAGCCTACATGTTCCATAATATAGACTTGTATTTGTTATTCATGTGCCAAAATAAGTGACCGTCTCTCCTTTCTGAATTTTTTTCATCTGTGGGGTTCAAACTGATGGACTTAGTAAGTGCATCCAAATCAACTTACCATCTCCTAATTTCATCAGCAAATGAGCATTTAGACTAAATGAACTTTGAAACTGAGGAAAAGCTGGTTTCTCTCGACAACGTTCAAAGTAAAGAATTCTGTACCTGTGAAGATTATATCTTTGCCTCCAAGAAATTGCAATAGCAAACTACATTTTTCATTCTATTTTCTTTTCTGGTTAGCCTTAAAATGGAATATAAGCTGATCCAATGTGTCTGTGATAATGAATACAATAGCATTATATGCCCAAAATTATTTAAGCTGATCCAAGGTGTTGAAGGTGTTGAAGGCATATGGCCATCAGGTTGAAAACAAAACGTTTTAAAAAACTCTTTAGCATTGATCAGATGTGAGGATAAAAAATGCATATTTGTAAAGATTAGACCTTTAAACCGATGAGGGATAAATTAGCAGATCCAACATTGTTATTGTGAATTATCACAAATCAACAGATCTGAGTACAAAAGAAATGTTTGGAATACATGGGTTTAAGATTAGTAAACACAGATAAATTGCCAAAAATGTACAGTAATAAGAACATTTCTCTTATAGCTTTCATAGACCCGGATCGTTCCTCGCACGTTTCTCTTTAACATCTCTTTTAACATTTCTTTTAGTTAACATTTCGTGCAGGCTGTACATCATCTACTGTGATCAAAAAATTGCCAAAAATGTTCATCTCTTTCTCTTTAACATTTCTCTTATTGCCAAAAAAATTGCCAAAAAATTGCCAAGAAAAGAAAAGTTACAAAACGTTAAATAAAAGACAGCTTTTAGCCAAAAATGCAAGCTTTTTAGCAAGATTCGAATCATTGAAGAGGGAGAATGAGATTTGCGAACTTGACGCGCTCTCCTTGCTGTCCCTTCACCAACGTGATGCTGTAGATGAAGCGGCGGCGACACGATTCGATCGGATGGAGAACTTGGAGGCAGGCGATGGGACTCGAAGGAAACCCTACGTCTGGGTTTAACAGAAACCTAGGGTGATTTTTGCTATCGATCCAGACATAAGAATTGGGGATTCAGGCGTTGCGAGAAGAACTGGGGATTCAGGCGTTGCGAGAAGAATTGGAGTTGCGTTGATTCAGGCGATTCAGGCGTTGCGTTGCGTTGCGTTGATTCATGCGTTGCGAGAAGAACTGGGAGAGAAGAATTGCCGCTTTGGGGATTTTGCGAGATCTGGGGTTCCTTTACGTCCTCCTGTCATAGTTAAAGGACTTCCAAAAAGCAAGCACGCAAATGGCTGTTGCTATCCCCAAAAAAGCCCATTGCTCTCCCCAAAAAGAGACTTGCAATTACGAAAAGAAATGGGACCCACAAAAACTCAAAAATACAAATCATTCATCCCAAAGTTTAATCTCAACCATCGATTCAGCAAGATTAAATCCAGACCGTCTTTTATCAACCAGTTTGTCCTAGTCAGCTTGTCCTAGTCAGCCCTAGGATTCAAAAATCGCTGTCAAATGTATAATAGATATATAAAAGCTGCGTAAAATCATAGCAAACAATATTTTGTTATTATCTACGGGATTGAAAAAGTTTACCTCTAGATCAAAGATCTAGGGACGATCGTAATAAAAAAAAATCCGTAGAACAAAAATCCACGCTCCCAATACGTCAAAAAGGTCGCCGCAACGGTTCGCCGCAAGCCGGATCGCCACAACAATAGATTCCTTCGCGCGTAGGAGGTTAATTTTGAGGGGATACGGGAGATAAAGCTAAAAAATACAAGAGCTTCGATGCTGATAACGTGTTAAGATATGTAGAGAAAAGAGTAACCATGGCAAAGTGCCATGGTTCTATATTTATAAATCTCAAAGGGAATGTCAAGAGGCGTAGAAGCCAAAGGTCCACATTACTCCAATAAGTGGGGAGTAATGGAGGGATAAAGTGGTGGGTAGGCCAAAGGCCTCACTCACTCACAACAGAAGTGTGTTTATAACACATGTATTTTTTTAACTCCTAGAATATCCCAAAAATACCACCTAACTTTTGGATCCAATTTAGCTCTATTATTATAATGATCAAAGCAAACACAATCGAAGATCCACGGAGGCAAGGGAAAAGCTTCACTTTTACGATAGAGCATGTGATACGAAATTTGATTGTCAATGATAGTTAAAGGCATGCATTCAATAAGATAATATGCTTTGAGTACTGCATTCTCTTAATGGTATTTTCGAACATTCATTTGGATTAATAAAGTTCATGTAATCGCAAGCAAATGCCGGTTTTAATGTTCAACTATACTGAGCTATACTGTTCTGCTGTATTGTGTATGGACAAGTTTGATGAATTATTTCAAGAGCAGATAAGAAATCCTCAAAAGATGAATTAAGAAATTTTTTTGCTTCATAAGTTTGAAATTTGTTTTGCATTATAATTTTGGGGTTTTTCGATGTTCATCCCTTAAATCTTTCTTTTTTGATATTAGTACCTTAAATATGAGTATTTGCTTGCAAGTCCCTCAAATACATGTCTTTAACCTTAAGTCCCTTAAATATGAGTATTTGCTCTACGTCCCTCAAATACATGTCTTAAACCTTAAGATTCCATTGAGTTTATTTCAGTTTAATAGTACCTCGATATCCCATAAGTTTTTCTCTCCATTTAAGAACACATGTGAGGCTCACGTGCTATTAATCCCAAGGGCAGCTTAGCCCAGTGCATCTTTAACTAGAGATGAAACGAAATTGTGTTAAGTTTTTGACAGAATAAAGACAAGAATGGCTATTAAGGTTTAATATATGTATTTAAGGGACTTATAAGCAAATACTCAGATTTAAGTTCAGATTTAAGTGACAAATATCAAAATATGCATGATGTAAGAACGGATAGACGAAAAACCCTATAAGTAATGTACGAATGAGAACATCAAAATGATTCTTTTTAGCATAAAAGTTTGAAAAATAGAAAGAATCTTTAAGCGATTTTTATTACATATAACCAGGTTATACAAGAAAAAGCATCCACAAAGATAAATATATCTAAAATCAAGGTTGGAAATAGCTGAATTGGTACCCTAAATATCTGCACGAACTAACTTAAAAGGACTATCGACTTTTTATTTGTCCATAAATGATAAAGCTTATGATGATGCTTACCAAATTGACATGACTCGCAATTGAAAGATACTTACAAATTGACTTTTTGCGTTTATGCCGGGGAAGAAGGCATATAATGGTATAAGGGTATTACTCTATGGATTAATTGTTATGAAGTTTGCAAAGATAGTTGACCAAACCAATAATGAAAATCAAATGAAGTAGACCTAGTTCAAGCAACTAGATTATCATTAGTTTTCAAATGGTGCAGCCACGTATTGTGCCAATCATCTACATCCTAATCTTCTAAAATACACAATGATCAGGAAATAATATTACAAGCATTTCCATAAACGTTTTGAGTTCCGCTAATAGATAACACATTGAACAAACATCTTAGAATATAGCAGACAGAAGGCAAAGATGGATTTACAATTCCAGGCATTGCCTGCATCCTTCACGTAAGATATATAATCAGCTGCTAAAATTTCCATTGGAAGTGATGGTTATGGATTCAAGTCATATAGGATATTTTTGTTTTTAGGCCAAGCAAATCATCTGCACTTAAGTCAATGACCCAAGTAGCGTGAGCTTTGAAAGAGACGCATTGAAATTACTTATCTTTGTTAAAGTGGTAGCATATGAGGATGGTATTGCGAGGGGTGGCAAATGGGTTGGTCGGGTTCGAGCCTGGTTAAGTTTAACCCGCCCCGTATTAGGGTGTATCCGAACCTAAATTGGATTTAATTGGGTTAGGTACTGAAAATTCTTACCTGACCCAGATTAAGTCCACATCACATGTACCCGACCCATTTAATAAATCAGGTCTGGGGTGGGTCATGTTTGGGTCTATGTTTTTATTGGACAGAAATGTTCACTAATGAAGACTATAACTTGTGACCATAGAATAGAATTCAAAGGAGTTATTTAATTAACATTAGAAATCGTGATGGTTTAAAATGAATTTTTGCATGTATTTATTAGTTTATGATAATAATATTAAACAAAAAAAATAAAATTATTGTAGGACATATGACTTAACCCCCAACAACGAAGTTCTAATGACCCACAAACATTTAAGCTAACTTGCAATGGTGGTTAAGTAATGTGTGTGCGTGTAAAACCATGTTGAATTGAGGTTGAATTGAGGTCAATCCGGTTGGATCATCAAGCCCAAACCAGACCCGATTAGAAACCAAGTTCGACAAGCTGATCCGGGTTGGCCTTGAACCGAGACAGATCCTAACTTATACCTGAAAATTCGGGTGGGATTTGGGTGACCTATTAGGTCAAACCCGTTTGCTACCCCTAGATATTAAAGGAGCCACCCATATCTGATAGAATATCTAACACTCGAACTTATCATTTGACATAGTTTTGTTGGATCGTGAGGTAACATGCTTCTTTGAAATGCAAACCATGTGTGTAGACTTGCTATGCAATTTAGGACGTGTATTTTATTAACTTTCATCCTTACAACATAAACAAATTCTTGGATATGTCATATGATCTGTTCCTCCTTTACCTTTATGCCTAGCTCGAAATTAACCTTCACATCAAACTGACCAACCCCTCGACCATTACCACCCATAGTCACACGGTCTCTAAAATCACCAAATTAACTCCCACATCCTCCAATGATTGTAAAATGTCCTTATTAAATGGATATAGCTAGCTGTCCATGTATGTAACTCATTCCCAATAGGACTTTGAGATTCCCTTTGAAACACACATAACTCACTCCCAATAGGACTTTGAGATTCCCTTTGAAACACACATTGAAGAAAGCAATGTCTCTAGCAAATAATTAAAAACAAAACTATCAATCAGTTCAACCACAACTACTCCACAACAACCACAGCCTCCAAAGTCATCAAATTAACTTGCCCTCTAGTGGCCGCAAAGCTTTCTTGTTGAATGGTTTGAGCTGGCTGTTAACGAGACTGATTCTTAGCATGAGTCCGAGACTCCTCTAGAAGTACACGATGAAGAAAATGATATTTTTTTAAAAACAATTAATAACAGAACTGTCAATCAACTGTGATCATGCTAGAGTATACTTCGGTGTCAAACTACTTAAGAAAGTCAATATTACTAATTGATCCCAATGCCTTTTCGTCTTCTTCATGTCTAACGAGAGAGGAAATTACACATTTAGCTCTTCGTATAACTGGTTGAAATCAGCATAGTGTCGAGACAAGGTATTGCTCCTTTTCATCGGAACATCTCCTAAATGAAATTAAGTGCTCAATTCATGTTATTTTTTCCCTGGATATAACTCCTCTGGATACTTCCACAACTCCTTTATAGCGAAAGTGTGGATTATCAAATCCTCTTGGGTTCTATTATGTTTAGAACTTGGCTGGATATCGTGACATCATCTTGGTCATATTCACCTGTTATAGGATTAGCAGAATCCTCAATAAGAACTGTTCTTTCTTCTTTTGATTAGATTAATCTATGTAATCTTTGAGTTTAATGGGAATCAGGTGGCTAAGGAGGATCTTCCTCCTTAGTCCACCACCGATCAAGCCCACCCTCATATTTTTTGAATTTATTTCCAATATACTCTACACCTCATGGATGATTACCACACCAAAAAATTAAGTGATTCCAACACTTTTTGCCTATTGATCTATCTCTTGCAAAATCAACAGTCGCATAACATAGAACTTTTTGCAACGGCTGGATCATTGGAAAAAAGTGTTGGAATTACTTGATTTTTGTTGTCATGGTCGTCCATTAGGTGTAGAGCATATTAGAATTTTTTTTGGGGGGGGCGCTTCGTCGTGGGTGGACCAAGGAGGAAAATCCTCCTTAGCCACCCGATTCGCATCAAACCCATAATCTTTTTACATTGCAAGTAATTGTCCTTTTCTAATTACCTATTAGTAATTTTGTCAGAAATATTACAAAATTACAAATTTTGAGTAAGGGTTCATCTCTCAGCCATAATGGCAATTAAATATCCATTAAACAATTAAAAGATAGAAGTTACGATCCTTCCAAATAATCGAAAAAACAAAACAGAAGTCTTTCTTCAAATCCGAGACAACCACTAAACAATCCTAAAACAAAAGCATATCCATATGCCTAAAAATCTTAAAACAAAAGCACTATCGATAAAAGAACATTCTTTTACTTTTTTGCCTACTTTTTTTTATTGTTTTCCTCTTTCTTTCCTTGTTTTCCTTTCTTTTTTTAAAGGAAAACTTAGATCTAGATCAAATCTAAAAGAAGAGGAGTAAACGAAGGACAAGTCTGGATTAGGATGGTGATCAAGATTATTAGTGCTGCCATCCACAGATGTCGACGGGCTAGAAGATCTCGAAGAGTAAGATTGAGAAGAAAAGGGAGAAGAAGAAAAGAAGGCTGAATTAGAAGAGGCTAAGAGCTGCTAAGTTTAGGGTTAGACAGTGAACAAATTCGTGTCAAGGTTGAGGCGGCTGATGGTATGATTGGGGTGATCTAATGTTGGGCTTGGACTGCAGAACAACGCATGTTGGAGCTAAGTGTGTGGCTAACAGGAGTTGAGGTCGGACTACTAGCGAGCTTGTGGGGTCGATGCGGATTTAAGGGTTCGATGACAAGCTGGACAAAGATTGGGTTAAGGCGGAATCAGCATACAAGCTAATATGGAGGAAGATGATGGTTGGATTTTAGGGCTAGGGGTTAAGCAAGAGGAGGAAAGAGAGTCGGGGTTGGGGTTTTAGTATGGGTCTGGCTTTGAGTTACAGGTTTGTGTTTCGATACAGGCATTGTTGGGTTAATTTTGACTTGGGTTGGGTTTGGGGGTTGAATTACAGAGAAGAGTTTTGGTGCTTTATCAGCGATGATCCCACCTCTCTAGATTGGGAGCTTTGAGCTGCAGGCAGCTACACCAACATTAGAAAAGATGACAAGTTTTTCCAATTTATTAATAGTTTAATAAAGACATCATAGGGAACTGAAAGTTATTTATTGTTGATTTAATGATGGCATGCTACTAGAATTTAAATTGAATTAACTTTTGGCTCCAATAATTTTTCGTTTTCATCTCAAAACGACTGAGCATATAACATTATGTTAGTCTTTGACATAACATTGAATGCCAATTTCTATGGGGAGAGGGGTGGTGGAGTTGGTATTTATAATATTAAAAATTTTGTTATATATGTAGTGAAAAATATGACTCAATCATGAATGAACTATTAAACTCACATTTTTTTTGCTAAACTATAAACTGATAACATAATATAAAACTTACCTTGAATTTTAGGAAGTTAAAGTCTTTACAAAATAACAAGAATCTAACCCGTAAACTCGAAACACGAATAGGAAAGCCTTGCACGATGAATGCGACCGTTACTGTACACCGTTTTAAACTTAATATTCACACAGAAAATATCGCATAAGAGTCATGCAGATATCTGCAAGTATTATTATCAGATACATATGTTATGTGTATAAGTCCATAGTAGAAGATTTAGTGTGTCAGAGCCTGTGTGACACATACCGGGCACATATCCAACACTTTGGAGCTGTGGCAGCTTTGGAACAACGAAAGTCATGCATCATAGCTGTGTCGGTTTAAAATCATAAATCGACCTAAATGCCACTCATCATTTTTCCGACATACGATAGCCATGTCTTGCTTGAATGAACACACAAACTATCCTTTGAAATTGGTTGGATGCTATTTAATGCAACCTAAACAACTCAAAATGCGAGGACTTCATGGACTTACATCCATCCATAATGGAATTTTTTGTTAGACTTAATATTAGAATCTGGGTTGTTAGTACATAAGGTTCTGTTTTGATCATCCCCAACTTTTCTGTTTTGATTCCAACCCAAACCCCTTCCCCCATTTTGGTAAATAATGTCATACTCATTGCTGATGATTAGGTGTGAGTTACTCATATCTTTGTGCTTGGGGTTGACGCCACACCCTTGGCCTGCTGTTAAGATTTTCATTTTTGTCGCATTCATGTCCCATGCAGCGTCAACTGTAGTGCAAGATGTTTCTAGTTGCAATCATCTTTTGGGTTAAATCTTCAGCATGACTTGCTAGTTGTGGGGTCATTTACATCGGTTGAAAAGTGAGAGGAAAAAAAGACTATGCTGCATCATCCAAGAAGGTTTCCAGAACATGCCTAGAAAAATATAAGTTCCATGCACATCCAAAACCTATCTTGGAGAAAGGGGACTGGATAGGGAAAGCTTGCTAAAGAATGAGTTCATGTAGTCAACTACGCAATCTGAAGGTCCTCACAAATCATTGAATCCGGATACCACATGCAGAAGCTGCCAGTGATAGAGGTATCCTGAGAGCTTTCCTAGGATAGGGGAGTGCACATTCATAAACGTTGGCCACTGTCTTCAACTCTTCATGTCTTTATTTGGTTGAAGGCTTGCCAGAATTCTTTACATGGTAGACAAGCATACTGTACCACAGGACACAGAATATAGATGCAAACAAATAATGAGGACATGAAACGTACTGGAAAGGGAAAGCTAGGTAAAGAATGAGTTCCCGTTGTCATCCATGCAATCCGAAGGTCTGTGGAAATCCTTGACTCCCAGATGCCACATGCAGAAGCTGCCAATGAGGAAAGGTATCCTGAGAGCTTTCCTAGGATAGGGAGAGCGCATATTCATAAACGTCCCCCCCCCACTTAACTCTTTGTGGCTTTATTTGTTCCAAGGACGTGAAGGAATTTTTTACATGGTGGACAAGCATACAGTTCCTGTTTCACCACATGAAACATAATGTAAATGCGTAAAAATAATATAGATCTTAATCTGATTCTGTGTTACAGTCCGATTATACGGATATACGATATCTGTTCACTGGAGTATGAATGGAAGTACAGCTAGTACTTCTAGATTCCAGTGGCCAGTGGCATTCATATCTGAATTGGAATCCTTCAGCGGAAGAATATCCGGAATCAGACTCGCATTTGTGATAATATCACACTGTATTTAACTTCACTGTCCATGGTAGAACTTTTCTAATTATGTACAAGTAAGGTGGTCCTTTTGAGAATTTCTGTGTACAATATCAGGCTATTACAGACATAGTTCAGATGCTGTTAATTTATATGCATCTAATTCTATTCTAGGAGAGTTGCAACGTAAAGTGAGGCATGCTTACTATTTTTGTGATTTTTTTTTGTTTTTCAAAATTATCTAGTCTATAAATGTATCTGTGTAATCTTATTTATCATCCAAAAATATGGGTAAGAAGCTCAATGTTTTTGATAATAAATTTCCATACTCATTGTGTAAAACTATGTAGCACAGACACTATTACCCGAAGCCGTGTCATGTCAATTATCAATGTTGAACACGTGTCATGTGCATTTTCAAAATTTGCCTTGTGTCACCATATTTGTGTCCAGATCAGCATAGCTATGTCCATGCAACACGCCTGTATAAGCTTGGGAAAACAAATTTAGATGATGAACTGTAAGTACAAGCACTCCATATGCGCCTATTTACACGCCCACATGGGGGTTCAGGTGTATACAAACGTAATGAAGTTTATAAATTTATGTACGTAATTTGATACATGCAGATCTAAGTTTCTGCATCTAGACTACATGTTGACTGATTGCTTGCAGTAATTTTGTGGTCTTATGACGTAGTCATACAGGTTGAAGAGGGCATTACCCATCTGCTGCCAGCACATATTAATATCATGATAAGATGTGCATATATCCCTTAACATCATTTTCTTACAATTAGTCACCTGCTTCATCACCTGCCCCTAGCAAGTGCTCAAATTGGAATCCATGATCGGGCATATCTAACTTAATAAGCTATATGAGAAATGCATTAGTATTATCAGCCTAGAAATCTCATCATTTCGGAGATACAGTGTTAGAGTTGATGCAAGGTTGAGTCTGTTGACAACTGGTCATTAACTTTTGGTCTCTTTCATATTTTGTTCTACACACACATTGGTCAGAACCCGTGAACATAGATCATGGGGAATTCAAAATATTCCTCCAAAAATTTCAACCCAGTCAAAATCTCTCTTCCAAATTTACAGCCACCTTCAAAATACCACTCAACAAAAAATTTTAACATTCAAACTAAAATTTAGTTCCAGAGAATTTAGTCCACTAAAAATTTTAGTTCCTCACAAAATTTAGTTCCCTCTAGATTTAGTTCCCTCTTAAAATTTAAAATTTTAGTCCCTTCAGAGAATTTAGTCCATCAAAAATTTTAGTTTCCTAAAATTTAGTTCCCTTCAGATTTAGTTTTCTCAAAATTTAAAATTTTAGTTTCCATCGTACTTAGTTCCATCTAAAATTTTAAAGTAAGTATTAGTCCCATGTTAGAGAATTTAGTTTCCCCAAAAATTTTATTTCTACCAAAATTTAGTACCATTCAGATTTAGTTATCCTTAAATTTAAAATTTTAGTTCCACCAAACTTTAGTTTCTCCAAACTTTTATGGTTTTCTTCTCAAAATGTTCACAAACTCTCATCCCACCCATTGATTCCTTAAGATTAAATCTTAACCGCTTTTCTACGCATCCTTTGTCTTAGTCATCAAACCCATTCAAGAACATCACTCATTTGTGTGTCTATATATGGAAAAACATAACTATGCACGTGCGTAGCTCAGTTAGCTATGCACGCGCATAAAAACTAATCTTTACATTTTTTTGAATTTTTTTACAGAATTGTTGTACATCTTATGGATTATCAACGCACCTAAAATCAAGTGAATACAATACTATTTGATTCTCCATCTAACCCTTGCAACTTCAACGGTCTCAGAAGTTTCAAAAAAAAAACTAGAACTTGTTGCATCGGGTGAATCAAGGGTCAAATGCCCTTAGGGTTCATCCATACTTGAGGTTTTAGAATGTGTACATCAATCTTATAAAAAATTTCAAAAATAGGAATGTGTGTTTTTCGTGCACGTGCATAGCCAACTTAGCTATGCACGTGCACTGCTACGTAATCCATATATAAATATAAATATAAATAAAAATCTTTATATGAGAATGCGATTCGCACCAAGCTGGCGCGAATGTAATTTTGTCGTTTTAAAAATCTATTTTCAAAAATTCTTTTTGTAGTATTTTATCCAAACAGTTACACACCACACAAAAAAGTGGTTGAAAAATAATGTGATTTGGCCCCCGATCAAGGCATTGCAAAAAAATATACTTTTCTGCAAATATATTTACTTTTCTGAAGCATTGAACTTGTAATACCTTGATCGAAAGTTAAATCACGTTAATTTTCAACCATTTTTATGTGGTGTGTATATGTGGATTGAACACTGCAAAAAAAATTATGATTTTTTTTAAAAGATAAAATTCCATTCGCACGGAGGTTGGTGCGAATGGCATTCTCATAGGAAGATTACCCTACACACATATCACACACATCTGTGTGTGAGTGGATGGGTTGGTTGGTGCATGTGTCTTTTGACCTTTGGAGGTTTCTCTGGTTTGGGCTTGTGCTCATCAGCAAAACCTTGTTGATCGGAAAGGAGCAGACAATGATGATTTGGATGGTGTGGTTGTAAAAAGCAGACATCCAAAACTATTGGGGTAAATTGATGCATAAATACCTCGTTGTTTGGGAGGTTCTGTAGAAATTGTCATAGGGATATCATATATATTTAGAATAAATCGTTCTCTACTAAAGTTACGCGTATGAAATTGTAGCCATCTTGCTAGAAAATGCTGATTTTCCACATTGTTTTCTTCTTGTTGTTTCTCCAACATAAGCACGGTCATTTGTTATTCTTTTCTTTTGCTTCAAGGGAAAATTTCCACTGAATTTCTGAACCATGTAATATATAAAGTAAGCTATTGTAATTTTTAATAAAAATATTTTGGCAAAAAGCAAATAGTTTATGTAGTAGTTGAAGTTAGTGAAGTTTTGCTCTCTCTTATGCACCATGCGGTTTCTGCTAACTGAAGAGAACCAAGAATCAAAGAAGTTTAGCAATGGGAAACTTGGCAAGGACCCAACTGTGGAGACGAGCTTTTTACCTGACAGGTCTGGGTTTTATTTGTGGTTAAATTATATTATTATCTGCAAATTCTTACACTTTTTACTTCTTGCTTGGGCTTTAACCTCTGAATCGCTGTTTGCAAGGATGATCATTCAGTGAGCGAGAAGCAGAGGAGCAAGCTGAGCGTGAAAGGTTGCGGAGACAGTGGCTTCGTGAGCAGGAAATCATCCGAAGTAATTTCACATTCTGACGATGATATTTTAGATTTTTTTTGGGAATGAAGCGATTACATAGAACTAAAATTCACAATTTTTACTCCGTTAGATGAGCCCCTTGAGATTACTTACAGCTACTGGGATGGAGCAGGACATAGAAGAGTGATTCAGGTGGGTCCTTTTTCTTGAAGTTATACCTTGAATTCTTGTCACCATCTCAACCTTTTGAATAACCAAGCTTGGACATCCAGGTCCGGAAAGGTGATACTATTGGTGAATTTCTTCGAGCTGTCCAGCAGCAGCTTGCCTCAGAGTTCAGAGAGATACGGACAACATCAGTCGAAAACCTGCTTTATGTCAAAGAGGACCTGATCATTCCACATGTGAGTCCCTTCTGCTTGATTCTGATTAGCATTGATTGTTGATAGCTGATTGCTGACTTTCCCCTGATTTGGGTGACATTAAAAATTTCAGCAACACAGCTTCTATGAGTTGATTATCAACAAAGCAAGAGGCAAAAGTGGACCGGTAATGTTTACTAACAATTTTTTTTTAAAAATTAAGCATTTGTTCTTTTGTATATATGATTATTATGATTTTTGATACAGTTAATCGAACATGCTGCCAATTGCTGCTCAGTTAGTGGTATTCATATATTGAGATCGTAACTGTTACAATCAATCTTCGTATCGTGCCTTGCCGTTGTTTCAAATTTCACATTCACTTTCAGCTACGTGGTTTTTGGGTTCTGTTCTACACTTGATGCCATTATTGGTTCACATGGTCTACTAGAAGTCTAGAATAGATGGGCATACTCAATCTTTCCTTATAGCTTAGGAGTCCAAACGTAATGAAATGCCGAGTCCAAAGTTGTTTTCTCACTAAGCAATTTTTTTATATCTAAATGTGCACACAAAAATTGTTTCTTGCTAATTCCACTTTATGACTACTGCATACGGCTGACAATTATAAGCTACTACTACTGGCAATGACATACTGGTTGAGTTATTTGCAACTGATGAAAACAATTTGGAGAATTGCATAGTTATTGTTCGTATGCTTCCCACTGATCTTGTGAACAATTATTCATATGGATTTTTTCCCACACAATTGAAAGAGACGAAATTTATCCTTCTAAATTGGCATTTTCATCAGTACTTCAACTCGGTTAAAGCTGACTTTTCGTTGAAGAATGCACAGTTTAACTAGTGTTTCTAATGCGCGACTCCTTTCTGCAGCTTTTCCACTTCGATGTGCATGAGGATGTGCGGACCATTGCTGATGCCACGATAGAGAAAGACGAGGCAAGTTTGTCTTGATTCTATGTGCATCTTCATGAAACTTTTGAGTCTTCAACTGCAATGATGCATTTTGCAGAATGTTTGTTGAAGACAGACTGTTCACCGAATTTGGATGTAATCCATGCTTGATTTTCCTGCTTTGGCAAGAATCCTTACTTGAATGTTTTACTTGCCTAATTTGCCTAACTATATCGTTCTGAATTCTATTGTACAAAAGTCTGGAGAAACACTACAAAGCTTGTGTTGACATTAGAGACGTGATCTATTATTTTATGTGATTTTGGTTATACCAAAGGATTTATAAGGTCCTTTTTTGCGCTTAGGAATATCATGTTCTCATTATGAACTTCTTTCCTAAACTGTGAATTCTTCAACAAAGTTCAATGGCATTCTCATTATACTGTATGCTTTCTGCATCAGCTCATGATATGCTGCCACCAGCAGTTTCCAGAAGCATGTTGTTTTTGCCTTTACGTGTATTTTATATATTCATGACATGCCTTTACGTTATGATTAATTTCTGTTCGTCTGTTGTATGAAAGACCTTGTTCCGTAGCAATGCAGTCGAGGGGATGAATCATCGTGTTTTTATATTCACCAATCTAGCAGTGTACCACACAAACAACAAAACAAAACAAAACAAATGAGGAAAGGAATTTCGTTGTGCATGCCTAGAGATATTGTGTCCTAAGGTCTTGAATATTGTCTCCTTAACATAGATCTTTTTAAATCATTGAGCAAATGGTTTGTGCTACTTTCTATCGTTTGGTGACCTTTATGGTAGTTATGCCAGGTTTGAAACTAGAAATATTGGCTCTGTTCGTTGAACGCCGTGGCTGAGACCTTGGCATAATTGAGCATGGATTAGTAGGCAATACCCTCCTTTTGATATTTAACGTCACTTTGGCTCAATCCCACCAACAGAAAACTGCAATTTGGATATGCTTTAGTTTTCAAATTCTGATTATACGTTACAGGGATGATCATGATGCAATTTCACATACTGATTAATCTCTTGTCATGTTTGGCAGTCCCACGCCGGCAAGGTGGTTGAAAGGCATTGGTACGAGAAGAACAAGCACATATTTCCTGCTTCAAGATGGGAGGTAGCTTCCAGTTCTCTCACTTTTGACATTTTTCATCGATTAGATCTGCTTTCAATCAGGGTCGATAGCAAATTTGCTTTAGTTTCTACAATCAACTCCAACTCTGGTTGTGGTTTTGTTTTTCTCTAGATATATGATCAAACGAAGAAATGGGAGAGGTACACGATTCACGGAGATTGAAGCTTCCATTTCCCGCGGTGTGCGCTAAGAAAATTTGGTAAAGCATCGCTCCTCAGTTCATTAGCGCTCTTGACTGTGGTCTTTCTTCGGCACTTCTAATGAGACTTGTAATGAACGTCAAGCTGTGCATTGAGCATAAAATGGGATGGTTAAATTGGTTATGGTGTTTCTCTGTATCCGAGTTGATTGTATGCTTGGTTGGGGATGTGAATATTGCAGGGATGCTTCATTTGCTCATATTTGGTACTTGCGTATCTGCTGCCTTTGAAGGATTTCTTAAAATTTAGCCATAATATAATTATTAAACATCTTCCACGCTGCTAAAATTGTCAACTCAAACGGCAACCGAAGGGCATCATGATTCATGAGCCAAAGCATAGTAAGATTTAGTAGCCAGCTTTAACGAGCAAAATTTACCGTAAAAGTTAATGTGCACATATTCCCTACGTAAGGCTAATGTGAAACGGTGCATTGGTCAAAAACACTGTATTATGTCGAGCGCCTTTGGCGTTGTGGCAGCCGGGTGAAAAATCCGGGACCTCAGTGTGAGGTCCCGGTTTCGAGCCTCTATTCCACCTCTCCAATATGTAATATCTTCCCCCTCCCTCCCCCTCTAGTGTTGTAGGTTGTGTAGCGGCTCCCCTTGACTCTTGTTCGGGTTGCCAGCCAACCTTCGGACGCGGTTTACTGCTTTTCGATGAACAAAAAAAAAACACTGTATTATCATGAGTTAACTTCTCTCGTTGGTGAATGTGATGGGACTTTTCTGTAGAAGGGGACCCGATCTTCATTTAGTTAAGTTTATTTTGATTTTTATAAAAATAAATTCTTAAAAGTTAGGCTTACTAGTTGTGATCAGGGTTAGGAGCGATGGTTCTCGTTGGGCTGAGTGAATCCGTGTCAAGATGATATGGCTGTTGACGAACAGAACATTCGACAAACTACTCGTGAACAAGCTCGGTACATGTTCGTTTATGTTCGTTCGGGAAGCTTAATGAACAAGCTTGAACAGATTTTTAGAGCTCGGTTAGTAAACAAAGAGAGCTTGAACATAACTGTGTTCGTTCATTTATGTTCATGAACAAGCTCGTTAAGTGTTCGCGAACAATCTCGTTAAGTGATGTTCATGAACAAGCTCGTTAAGTGTTCGTGAACAAGCTCGTTACATTGTATTGTATTTAGACAAATACTATATTTTTTACTATGATTGAAATGGATGCTTGTAATGAGATTTATTGAGCTATTATGCTGGATTTGTTTGTTTTTGTCCTGGAAATATTTAATCCTTTTATTTAATTGATTTAGTCATTGGCAATCATGGTTAAATATTATTATTAATTCCTGATTAAAAAATTGACGTTCGTTCGTTTGTTTGAAAATCTGTTCATGAACAAGATTGATTATGTGTTCTGAACATGTTCACGAACAAGCTCGATAAGTCTTGTTAACGAACAAGACGTTCGATGACTCCTCGTGAATAAGCTCGGTAAATGTTTGTTTACGTTCGTTTATGTTTGTCGGTAAGCTTAACAAACAAGATTGAATAGGTTTTTAGAGCTCGATTAGTAAACGAACAGAGCTTGAACATGGATTTTAACTCAAATCAAAAGCGAATCACGCACGTGTTACCAAGATTTATAAGGGTTTCACCTAATTCTTGATGTATTTCCAGTTGCAGAGATCATTAATACCTCAAACAATTTAGATTACAAAGTGTGTCACTTGGATTCAAGGAAAAACCAAGCAAGTTAAGAAATTTGGAGAATAAACGTAAGGGGTGTGCACGGGTACATGGAACTCAGATACCCGATCAGAACCTACCCGAATGGGTAGGTTCTGGGTAGATACCCATTAGTTTCGGGTAGGTTTCGGATAGGAAAATTAGGAACCGGTGTGAATCGGGTCCAGTTCCGGTTCCCATCTATAGGGAATGGGTACCCGGACCTGGAACCGATACCCGGACCTGGGTTTAATTATAGATAGCTTTATTTTCTTATATAAATAGTTCAGTGTGAATCGGGTCCCATAGTATCGGGCGAACACGTCTATGCATATCCATATGGATATGGTATACATCAGATAGATATTTTGATGAATACCATATTAGTTTCATAGACATTTAGCCGAGATCTATTACCAAGTTGTCATTGTTCAAGTAGGCATGCTTCTATATTCCCATTTGGGACCAATGATGTCCACATCGGCCCAACACCTCATTATATCACGATTCCCTATCAAATAAAAATCCGTATCTGGTAAAAAATTCTGGGTAATATATCTGCTGAAAATGACAGCACATTGAGTGTTGCGTAAGAATTTACAAGGTATCTGGAACCTATCCGGAACCAAAGGGTCAGGGTAGGTTTCAGATATAGGGTCCAACTGGATAGGTTCCCGATCCAAATTTTAGGAACCGGTCCTTTACCAGGTAGGGTCCGAGTAACATAAAGAAACACGGTACATGGACCCGCACACCTTATGTAGAACAACCTAATTTTGGCTTCCAAACAACTCACAAACATATCTGTTTTAACACTGGGTAGATGCTGCAGGAAATGCAAAAATCAACAAAATGGATTAGGCTTGAGCTATACCAACCCATAGTCGAAATAACCTTAAATAGCACTTAAAAAACAGATCCGATACCCGTTACACGGTGACGGATTCACGTGGATTCAAAGTCCAATGCCCACACATTGCTCATACTGCTTTTGCTTTCTTTGCTTGTCGTTTGATCATGCGCATGATCGCTTACCATTGTGCACATGTCCGCTCCTCTACGCATGCTGCAGGAAATGCAAAAATCAACCACATGGATTAGCTCTTGAGCTATACTAACCCCTAGTCGAAATACCCTTAAATAACACTTAAAACAGATCCGAAACCCGCTACACTGTGACGGATCAACGCGAATTCAAAGTCCAATGCCCACACATTGCCCATACTGCTTTTGCTTTATTTGCTTGCCGTTTGATCATGCACATGATCGCTTACCATTGTGCACATGTCCGCTCCTCTACGCATACCGCTTGAGACCACGACTATCTCGTTCGTGTGTTGGGCCGTGCATGAGCAATGGAAAACATCGGAAACAACCAAGGAAAAATTTGAAGATGGTTCTTGTAGTGAGATTCGAAAATTTAGTGTTTTAGGCTTCTAAAAATTGGTAAATGTTAAGGCCAAATTTGACAGGTACAGTTGTCAGGCTTACGTAGAATCATACAGATGAGTTGGAGCCTCGTCAGCAATTGGAGTGGGACCCTCAGTTGAAAGAACCGGGGTCGAATGATGATGGTTGGGCGTGTTACGAACTTCGATCGACCTTCGGGCGACTATTGTGTTGATCGTTCGAGGCTGGAGGGCTCGACGTCGACCTTCGGGGCTGGACGGCAATCATTGATCTGCACCACAGGAGCTCGTTAGGGGGTCGGATCTGGGTTTCGACCCAAATCCCCTCCAATGCTCAAGTTAGAATGGAACTTAAGGGGGGATGGAGCTTGGTGTAGCTTAGATCGATCCACGGAGGTACGTCTCGAGACTAACAACGCAAGATCGAATATAGAGAGGTAGAAGTGAAAAGATAGAGTTATATGTCTTAGATCTCGTAACTTGAAGATATGACCCTTTCTCCTACTTATAGACGTTCAGGGTCCATTTGGAGACGTTAGGGAGATAACAACCATCCATAATGGGGCCACGATCTCTCCCCATTAATAGGAGTAAATGTGGCACACGTCCCCGAGATTCTCGAGTCCGCTTTTAATCCCACGTTCGAGCATACGGGACCCAACGGTCGATTAGCCGCTTTGGCTTTGACTGAGTCGACGTTGGGCTTCTTTGGTGGGCCCGTTGGGCCTTAATCATCCAGCGACCAAGTTGCCTAGAACTCCGGTCCAATGACTCAATAATGGCCCCCGTCGCGCGACCTTCAAGGGTCCATCCGCTGAGGTCAAGCGATGTTACATCGCATTTAATGGGACACGGCAGTCGAGAAAATATCACTCGATTTATAGGCGCCAAAACGCCCACCTCGTCGATTCGGATGATTTGTCGGTTCGAAATCCAAGACATTCTGGGTCCTTAGATTCTTGACGCGTGTTCCATCATGTGGTTGCCGCCTTGCCCATATATGACGATTCCAGCGCAGGAGTGCGGGAGTACCGTCTTTATTTGCTCGATTCAGATTTTCCTTCTCTCGAGAGTGATGGCTTCGTTCTCTGCCTTCAGAAGGAATATGGTCACCGCCATCCAGAAAAATCGGGAGGGGTTCATAGAGCCGGGCTTGCTGGCGAATGTGCGGTCCAAAGTCAAGGCCGACCAAATCGACGTGCTTCAGAGAAGTTTTGTTCACCTCGATTATCAGATCAGACTGCCTGGTAGGGATGAGAGGGCTCATTGTCACAGCGGCCGGGAAGCGGGGGTCTATGTCAGAGCCTTCGAATGGGGCCTCCGATTTCCCTTGCATCCCTTTGTTGGATATGGATGACGTTTGTAAACCCTTGTAGGGGATGTACGAGGGAATACGGACCTCGAACGTCGCATACACGAAGTTGTGTGCAAAGGGAATCTGTTCCCTTGCAGAGAGGATCTCTAGATAAGTGGGAAAGTCGCATTATATGCATAAGTGCATGCGACATATGGCTAATAAAGGGGGAATATCTTAAGCTTATGTTGTACCATGCATATGGTACAACTTAAGCTTATAATGTGCCATGTATGATGGTACACCTTAGTTAAATTGTTCCAAAGGAACAATTACTCCTAAAATAACTACCTTGGGGGCTATAAATAAGACCCAAGGCTTAGCCATTTCCTTACACTTTTGCATGGTATTCTTGCCTTGCATTTCATTCTAGCGAAGCTCTGCCGAAATCCTTTCTCTCTCTTTATCCAAGTTCTTAATCTAAAAGTAGAGATTTAGATTGTGGATTTAGTAGCCTTACTCCGTTCGTGAGAAGACTTGATCCGTCGTGGTGAATCCGAAGGCGAAGTTCCAAGACTACCGTGCCGCATACGCAAGCGTAAGTCTCAACTTCATTTATCGACCCTAACGCTGTTTTGATAGGATCCAACATTGGTATCGGAGCCATACGGGTTCGCCCCGGTCAAAACCACTGCCACGTCGAACCGATGAACGAGGCGTTGTCTTTTTCACGAATGGGTATCCTACCATTACGGATATGGTAGGAACGCTTCGTGACGGAGAGAACGCAGCGGTTGTTCTTTTCACGTTAGGGTCTCCTATCATTACGGATATGGTAGGAACTCTCCGTGACGGGAAGAACCGACCGTTCATATCGTCAAGCTCGCTCTCTTCATGGATACTGAGTCTCCATTCATAGGGAATGTGAACTCTCTTCATGTGGAGTGCGTAGTTTACGAACTTTAAAGTGTGTTATTTTCATTTTTGGCACACGGCCATTAGAGAATAATTACTTTCTCGACGAACGGGTGCTTCATCAACGAACGGGTGCTTCATCGAGGAAGATGATGGTAGGTATCTACATCGGAGAAGATGACTTTTGGTGCATGATCACCATGGCCAAATGGGCTATGAAGGCAACGCACCCCCTTCCCATGCGGAGGGGCTTGGCTACGGCCAATATCCACCACGACCACCGCTCCGGCGTGGATGTGCGGCAACCCCAAATAAGGGGGTGGCCGGCCATGGCCATATGGGCCATGGCCGGCCAAGGCCAAATGGCCATGGTCCAGCAATGGCCGGCCATGGCCATGGCCGGACCTGGCCGGCCCCGGCCAGGGCCAGGGGGCCCTGGCCAGGCCAGGGCCAAGGGGCCCTGGCCGGCCTCGGCCAAGGCCAGGGACCGGCCTGGCCGACCCTGGCAGAGGCCAGGGCCGGCCCTGGCAGTGGCCAGGGTCGGCGCCCTCGCCTCTGCCGGGGCCTGGCCGACCCTGACAGAGGCCAGGGCTAATGCCCTGGCCTCGGCCAGGCCCTGGCCGGCCCTTGGCCGGCCTCGGCCAGGGCAGAGGCCCTGGCCGGCCCTTGGCCAGCCTCGGCCAGGGCAGAGGCCCTGGCCAGGAGAAGTTTCAGACCATTATCATTGGTCGACCAATTCGGGTGTTTTGGTCGACCAATTCGGCAAAAGGCCTTGGTCGAACATGAACGTGCCGACTAGCCCATACGGGGCCAAACGACAGTCGTCTGCACCAAAATTCTCTCATACGGGGGGAAAACGCCTGGATCCATACGGGAGCCGGCGACGATAGTTTGCAGAAAAATCCCCAAAAGGGGGATCCGACCTTGGCACGGCTACGGCTCATTCCCGACAAATGGTCAGGAAGTGCCGAATATTTCACTAGTATCATAAGGGTACTAAGTTGAAATATACATTTTTTTTTTGAAAAATACGTTTTCATACGTTTTGAAAAATACGTTTTCAAAAACGCTTTTCAGCTGCGAAGTACTATAAGAGTACTAACATTTGATAAAGTGAGGGAGAAATATTGAAAGTTACTCTAGATGGTGATTGGAAACATAGTGACCTTTCCGATTCTAGAGTAACATCTTCAATATTTTTCGAAAGTAACTTATCAAATTATAAATATCATTCCAAGTGGGAGTTGAAATTAGAACTATCCAAATGGGATATTCTATTATCACTTCAAATGGGAATTGTATTTTAAGAATTTTCAATGCAATTTTTTTTGATCAAACCTTTGGTTTTGTGTCTTTTACAGCATTTTAAAAGTAAAATGTCTTCCACTTCAAAGAATATCGTCGCTGAGTTAAACAGAGGTGAAAAACTCAACGGCGATAATTACAAACTTTGGTCCATCAAGATACAATACGTTCTAGAGGAGCAAGAAGTGCTCGAAACTCTAAAGAACGTTATGATTGAACCCGAGTTGGGCACTACGGCCCAACACCGATGAGACAAGGAAGCTTTTGATGCTTGGTCTCGGAAGAACAAGATAGCGCGCATTACGTTATTAAGCAGTATGGCTGATGACATAATGCGCATCTTCCGAGAACATGACCTAGCCATGGACATATGGTCCAAGCTAGAGGAGAAGTTCGGTGGCACATCGGTGTCCAAACTTCGCACCTTAACCATAAGGTTCGATTCATATAAGAAACGTCCAGATCATTCCATGGGGAAACATCTGCGACAAATGACGAACCATATCTCGGAGTTAAAGGACGCAGGTCATGTGCTCACTAATGAGCAACAAATCCAAGCAGTTATACGTTCCCTACCAAATGGGCGGGACCAAATGAAAATGCATCTCACTCACAATGAGAGCATCAAGACCTTCAGCGATGTTTCCAAGCACCTCGAATTAGAGGAAGAGCGGCTTGCGGCTGCCAAGCCAAGTGCAGAAGTGCACATGGTTGCTAGTTCCTCACACGGGGAAAGAAACGGAAAGATCGTTCGAAGTTCACTAACGAACGTAATAAGCAACCTGAGTCTACCAAGAAACCCAAACATAAGGGTGGGCACAAGAAATGGCACAAGAAGAAAGACTTGAAGAGGATCAAGTGCTTCAAGTGCAACACGCTCGGTCACTATGCTCGTTCGTGTACGAGTGGAGGCGACGAGGTAACTTGTAAATATACTAGTTACATATATGTTTCTAGTTCAATATTTCTTGTGGAATCTAATCCATTTTGGATAATTGATTCAGGTGCCACTGACCACATAGCAAGGGACAGACGGTCCTTCGTGGAGTATCACCGGATAACCCAAGGAACGAAGTGGATCTATGTAGGAAACAACACACGTGTTGAAGTGAAAGGCGTTGGGACTTGCAAGCTAGTCTTGGACAACGACCGCACTCTCCTACTTCATGATGTCCTCTTCGCTCCAGATATTCGAAGGAATATAATTTCTGTGGTCGTATTAATGGGTCTTGGCTATAACTGGTTTTTTCATGATTGTAATGTGGACTTAAGTTGTAATAATACTCTTATTGGTACTGGGTTTGTATTTAAAGGATTTATTGTAATGAGTACAATGTATGATTCCTCATGTAATGAAAATTTCCTTATTGCAAATTCTAAGACTTATGAGTCTGATGTGATTTGTTGGCACGCAAGGCTTGGTCATATTGGACCAACGCGTATGGATAGACTTGCCAAACGTGGCCTTCTATCCAATGTTTCAAAGGTTGAAATGTCGACCTGCGAACATTGCCTTGTGGGGAAATCTTGTCGCAAGCCGTTTGGAACCGGCACAAGGGCCGAGGTTCCATTACAGCTTATCCATTCGGACATATGTGGTCCAATGAATGTCAAGACAAGACGCGGAAAGTCCTATTTCATCACTTTTATTGATGATTTCACCCGATTCGGACATATCTATTTGATATCCCACAAAAGTGAAGCTTTGGCTTGCTTTAAAAACTATATGAGTTTAGTGGAGAATCAATTAGATCGCAAGATTAAGGTCTTCCGAACCGATAGGGGCGGTGAATATCAATCAACAAGTTTTAAGGAACTTTGTGATGAAAAAGGCATAGTACATCAGGTAACTATGCCTTATACTACTCAACAAAACGGTGTTGCAGAAAGGAGAAATAGGACTTTAATGGAAATGGTCCGTTCAATGATGGCGCAAGTTAACTTGCCAATCACCTTTTGGGGTGATGCATTATTGACGGCCTCTTTCATTTTAAACCGCGTACCCTCGAAATCAGTTAGCTCCACTCCTTATGAGTTGTGGAACCAAAGGTCTCTTGACTTAAACATTTTGAAACCTTGGGGTTGTGCATCCTACGCACATATTTCCTCCCATAAGTATGGCAAACTTGGGCCAAGGGGAAGGAAATGTATCTTTATACGATACGCAGAAAACTCCAAAGGTTATGTTTTTGTTAGTCAGGAAGACAATGGTGGGCTAATTGAGTTTGAGTCGAGGGATGTCACTTTCTTGGAAAACGAGTTTCCAAGACATGGCGAGATAAGTCAGGACTTATCTCTATTTGAGATTTATGATCAAGAAGGATTACCTCATTCGAGTGGGAGAATTCTTGGTGAAAACGAAAATACGTTTCAACCTTCACTAATGGATTATACGAATGACGATTATCCTATTCCATACGGGAATAATGATCCAAGTGGGAGCAATTCTAACGAAATTCTAAGTGGGAGTGATATTAGAATTGATCTAAATTCGAGTCAACAAGGTCTTGAAGAATCTCAAATACGACGTAGTAGTCGTACAAGGTTGGCTCCTCTAAGATTTGAGGATGAATTTCCGCAAACCTTTATGACTTTATTACAAGAAGATGACGAGCCTGCTACTTTCAAACAGGCCGTATCTTGCCCTGCTAAAGACAAATGGATGGAAGCGATGCAAGAGGAGTTAGAATCCATGAAAGTTAACCAAGTCTGGGACTTAGTTGACTTACCTAGAGGACGTAGAGCTATTGGGAACAAATGGGTTCTCAAGATCAAGCATAAGGCTGATGGCTCTATTGACAGATATAAAGCTCGCCTTGTCGCGAAAGGTTTTACGCAACAGGAAGGGATAGACTACGAAGAGACCTTCTCACCTGTTGTTCGTTTTACCTCAATTCACCTGATTCTGGCAATAGTAGCTTGCTTAGACATCGAATTACATCAAATGGATGTAAAGACTGCCTTTCTCAATGGAGAATTGGACGAGGAGATCTATATGGAACAACCAACAGGGTTTGTAAAAGAAGGAAACGAACATAAGGTTTGTAAACTTCTTAAATCCATATATGGTCTTAAACAATCCTCGAGGCAATGGTATATACGATTTCAAGAGGTTGTCTTATCAAATGGATTTTCCATGCTTGATGAAGATAACTGTGTATATATCAAGAGGAATAAGAACTAGTATGTTATTATGTCTCTATATGTAGATGACATTTTAATAGCCGGAAATGACAAGGGCTTTATGATGGATATCAAGGCTTGGCTTTCATCAGTTTTTGAGATGAAAGACATGGGAGAAGCCGCATATATCCTTGGAGTTAAGATTTCAAGGAATCGTTCGAAGAAACTTCTTTCTCTTTCACAAGAGACTTATATAAAGAAGGTTCTAGAACGTTTTAATATGCAGGACTGTAAGTCCATTGATACTCCAATAAGCAAGTGCGACAATTTATGTCTGAAATCATGTCCGGAGAACCAAAAAGAGAAGGAGATTATGGAAAAAGTTCCATATTCCAGTGCAGTTGGTAGTCTAATGTACGCTATGATGTGTACAAGACCGGACATCTGTTTTGCCGTTGGAATGGTAAGTCGTTACCAATCCAACCCAGGGCAAGTACACTGGAAAGCGGTTAAGAGGATAATGCGGTATCTCAAAGGAACTGCAGACTTTGCTTTATGCTATCAAGGAGATGCCTTGAGGCTCGAAGGCTACACTGATGCTGATTGGGCGGGTGATCTCGATGAGCGACGATTGACCTCATGATATGTTTTTCTACTCGGATCTGGTGAAATATCCTGGAGTAGCAAGAAACAATCCTGCATCGCACTTTCAACCATGGAAGCCGAGTTTGTAGCATTTAGCATGGCAGTCCAAGAGGCTGTTTGGCTTAGGAAGTTCTTAGACAGGCTAATTAATGCAAGTGACTCAGGTGCTGTACCCATACACAGCGACAGTCAAGCATCTATAGCCTATGTCAAAGATCCGAAATTCCATTGTAAGACCAAACACATAGATATCCGCTACAAATTTGCAAAAGACTATGATAAGACCAAGAAGGTAGACATAAGGTACATATCTACGCATGAGATGATAGCGGATCCGCTTACGAAGGCGATCCCCAGAGATGTGTTTTACAAACACTTATCATCTCAAGGATTGCGTAAGAGCTGAGTTGTACCAATGTAAATTCCCATGTCTGTAAAGGATCAAAATTAATAAAAGAATAAGTTCTTTTTCAAACATTGCATATGAATTTCTTGAGAAATGTTTGTGTACATTTTTGAAATCTCAGCTATACTTTCTAGTATGTCGGACAGATTGAGGTTGGCTCTCTCACATGAGCAACCGCCTTATTCTATCAGACGGATAGAATAGAGATGAGATCTGCTTGAAGTCAAAATCATCAGACGGATGATTTAGAGTCATGACTTAAAAAAAATGGTCGTAGGAAAGATCTGCATCATATGGATGCTTACAAAAGGATCCGAGATCTGTATCACAAGGATATTTAAAAGAGATCTCATAGGATTTTTTAATCCTATCTGTCTTATACAGGATGAGAGTCCGGGAATATTTCATGGGTAGTAAGGGGACTCAAAAGATAGACACTGTGGTGTCTGATCTTTCATCGATACAACATCATTAAGACATACTCTCCCTAGGAAAGGAGTGATGTTGTAATACGTGTTCATACCACGTATGCATTTCGACCACTGAGTTAGTAGCAATAGTGTTTGCTATTATGTGAGACTCAAAGGCCATATGGGTCTTAACTCTTACCCTCAAGGACTCCAATTGGTTCCTTTAGATTTGACGAGATGATCGCTATCTTAGCGTGTTGCTAATGGGCTATGATAATTCGGCTCGGCGGGACACGTTAGAAAAGCGAATCAAGTCAAGATCAGAAGGTTCGCAAGAAGAGGAAGATTGATTTCATATTCGCATTTGGACTTTAATGATTCAAAGCTGGCCAGCCAATTGTGATCCAGATGGGATTCAATTGTTGAATATAAAGTATAAGAAATGTGAAGAAATAATCTAGGGTAAAGCATGCGTTGAACTACTCAACTTTGCACCTTCGAGGTCGTTGTGTATCTCTAACAAGTGCACAACAACAGACTCTGCGTGCATGACGGTCGCACGGTCTATTTCTCAGTATGATAGATGAAAGAACTAAGAGAAAGACGTTCTCTTACAATCCCCTCAAGTGTGAGTGGGAGATGTTGGATATGGATGACATTTGTACACCCTTGTAGGGGATGTACGAGGGAATACGGACCTCGAACGTCACATACACGAAGTCGTGTGCAAAGGGAATCTGTTCCCTTGCAGAGAGGATCTCTAGATAAGTGGAAAAGTCGCATTATATGCATAAGTGCATGCGACATATGGCTAATAAAGGGGGAATATCTTAAGCTTATGTTGTACCATGCATATGGTACAACTTAAGCTTATAATGTGCCATGTATGATGGTACACCTTAGTTAAATTGTTCCAAAGGAACAATTACTCCTAAAATAACTACCTTGGGGGCTATAAATAAGACCCAAGGCTTAGCCATTTCCTTACACTTTTGCATGGTATTCTTGCCTTGCATTTCATTCTAGCGAAGCTCTGCCGAAATCCTTCCTCTCTCTTTATCCAAGTTCTTAATCTAAAAGTAGAGATTTAGATTGTGGATTTAGTAGCCTTACTCCGTTCGTGAGAAGACTCGATCCGTCGTGGCGAATCCGAAGGTGAAGTTCCGAGACTACCGTGCCGCATACGCAAGCGTAAGTCTCAACTTCATTTATCGATCCTAACACTGTTTTGACAGGATCCAACATCCTTCCTGCGGTACTTCCTAAGCACTTTGAATATTTTCCTCTGCCAGCTGATGTCGAATGCTATTGGCATGTTGACGGGCTTCATAATTTTGTCCCTGCGTCTGTTCAACCACTTCTTCTCGATCCCCCCCTTAAAGACTCCGGGGTGGTACACGATAATGGTCCGTCGAGGGAAGAAGCTGCTGGAAGATCTTCCCACCTCCAATCATAAGTGGAAGGATAAGTTCGTGTTTGTGGTCTTCTAGGGGTAGGTGAGCTTCTGCACCGGTTGGGTGCCCCTGATTTGGGGCCTGCCAAGGATAAGCTGCTGATCGTCGAGGAGAAGAAAGCTGCCGACACTCTGAAGAGCCTACCCAAGAGTATGAGGTCGACCGAGTGGCTGTGGTCGGACGAGGTGGTGCGTCGTACTGTGTGGACGAAAGGTCGGTTCGACCATGCTCGCCAACTGTTCGACCCTTGTTACTCGACCTAACTTGTTTGTGGCTTTGGCAGGTATGACCAATATGGACTACCAGGTAGATCCTGCCTTGAAGGAAGCGGTCGAAGCTTCCATCAGAGAGGCAGAGGCGAGAATGTTGTCACCTCGGGTGCCGATCGTATCAAGATCGATGGTCCAACTGTCTGGAGATCGGTCCATGATCGTCGAAGGGATTGCCCAGGTGCATCGCCCTCAGCAGAAGAAGAAAGTATCCACCACGTAGTTCGAGGTAGTTGCATTGGAGGGGGCAAGAAGCGGCAGAGGATCCTCCTCAACGACTCGGAGTCGTCTGGTTCGAACGCATCCGCGGATCAGGCCTCCTAGCCAGGGAGCGATGCACTCTATGAGGAAGATTCGATGGAGACTCAGGTTCCACCGGATCTTCGCATGCATCAAGACACCTGGCCCTGGGGGAGTTTGTCTCCCTCCACAGGGTTGCCGGAAGACATCCCTGAGGAGTATAGGCCGATGTTGCTGGGAGGCCGATCTCCACAGGCTCCCCTCGACTGTTCCGAGGAGGAGCTTGTCAAAGCAAGGTATCCATTAAGGAGTATGGATTTTGCTCTCCTCGACTGTGGGGCTGCCTCCCGCATCGCAGAGAATGCGACCCTTCCATAGGACATGGCTGTCGTGGAAAGGGTCGACTATGAGCGGCTTGCGTCAATAGCTTCCCATGCCTGCATCCATGTGACTATCGTTTAGGCCTCTATCGATGCCAATATCAGCGTATAAGCCGACCATTAGATGTTGTGTGCAGGCTCTTGTAGCGACCACGGCGTTGCGTCGTGAAGCTTCAGAGGTTGCCAATCACAGCGTCACTTTGGAGGCCGTCAGGTCAAGGGTGGAGAAATCCCAGGCTGAGCTGAAAAAATCAGCTGCCTCTACGAGATGAGGTCATTAATCGTTGAGAGACTCGAGCGAGAGCTAAGCAAGTCTCGTAGGAGGGAGTCGGAACAGATCGTCTTAAGAGAGCGAGCATAGAATGCCCTGCTGGAGAAGAGAGTCGAAGCTGACGTCATTTCAGAGAAGGCGATCCGGGATTTCACGGATGCGTTTCCCGACTTTGATGAGCTATATAAGCAGGGCTATGAGCGATGCTGGCTGCAGATGAGGAATCGATTCCCTGACCTCTCTGTGGAGATTGACGAGATCTCGGTGATATTTCCAGACCTCGGTGTGGATGAGTCTAGCCAGGGAGACGACGAGTCGAGCTGAAGCATTGAGGAGGAAGCTCCCGTGGACGAGGCTAACACCACGACCGGCGACGAAGCAAAAGAGGTTGCTACTAGGGAGCTGGAGCCCACGGCCGTGTTGGAGGGAGATCAAGGGCATGAATGGCCGATGTAAGATCCGACCTGCCTGATAGGAATTTTTGAAGAGGCCAATGTAAATGCTAAACAATATTTTGTAATAAAGAGTGACAGGAGAATTAGCCAGTGTATTCTCGTATGCCATTGCCTCTTTTTGTTTGTTGTTGCTCATGCCCAGTGGTGGTCTCAATGCCTGATGATCACTTTCGATGGGTTAGGCGCTGCTTCGGGGTGATCAAGGGTAAACCATCGAATCACATTTAGAATTTGACCACCATGTTTCATGGGGAGAGAGAGAGAGAGAGAGAGAGAGAGAGAGAGAGAGAGAGAGAGAGAGAGAGAGAGACCCGTTTCGTGGTTGACGAAGTGGGGTATTTGGGTCATTCAGTAGCGAAGGGGTGGCCCCCTCGACTTACGGCTGGCGCTCGTTCGAGAGAGTCGTTTAGTCGCGAATGGATGTCCCTTTCGACTTACGGCTGACGCTCGTAAGAGAGAGTCGTTCAATCGCGTAGGGGTGGCCCCTTTGATTAATGGTTGACACCCACAAGAGAGTCGTTCAGTCGTGAAGGGGTACCCCCCCTCAACTCACGGCTGACCCTCGTAAGGGAGAGTCATTCAGTCGTAAAGGGGTGGCCTCTTCGACTTACGGTTGACGCTCGCAAGAGAGTCGTTCAATCCTGAAGGGGTGGCCCCCTTAACTCACGGTTGACGCTCGTAAGAGAGAGTCGTTCAGTCGTGAAGGGATGTCCCCTTCGACTTACAGCTGACGCTCGTAAGAGAGAGTCGTTCAGTCGCGAAGGGATGGTCCCTTCGACTTACGGCTGACGCTTGCAAGAGAGAGTCGTTCAATCGCGAAGGGGTGGCCCCCTCAACTCACGACTGACGCTCGTAGGAGAGAGTTGTTCAGTTGCGATGGGATGGCCCCTTCGACTTATGGCTGACGCTAGTAAGAAAGAGTTGTTCAGTCGCGAAGGGATGGCCCCTTCGACTTACGGCTGACGCTCGTAAGATAGAGTCGTTCAGTCGCGAAGAGATGGCCTCTTCGACTTACGGCTGATGCTCGCAAGAGAGTCGTTCAGTCACGAAGGGGTGGCCCCTTCGACTTATGGCTGATACTCGTAAGAGAGAGTAGTTCAGTTGCAAAGGGATGTCCCCTTCGACTTACTGCTGATGCTTGTAAGAGAGTCGTTCAGTCGCGAAGGGGTGGCCCCTTTGACTTACGGCTGATGCTCGTAAGAGAGTCGTTCAGTCGCGAAGGGATGGCTACTTCGCCTTACGGCTGACACTCGTAAGAGAGTGTCGCAAAGGGATGGCTCCTTCGACTTACGGCTGACGCTCGTTCGAGAGAGTCGTTCAGTCGTGAAGGGGTGACCCCTTCGACTTACGGCTGACACTTGTTTGTTTTGCCTCTACTAAGTAAGTTCAGTTTTCCAACACCTCTTAAGGGTCGGATCCTTTTTTGAGGGGAGTTTTGATTGGACGATACAAACTTTACGAAGGCTCAAAGAAGAGAAGTTTTATTCGATAAAGAAAAACATGCATTATTGATGGAAGAAAGAAAAAAACGGGAAAGGCGTACAGGTATTTTCCGATCGTCATCGGAGCTGTTGCCGTTCATCTTTATTCGCCAGGAGTTTCGGGTGGTTCATCAGTCGACTACCTTGGTGACAGGTGATCCTGTCATCTCGTCCTTCTGTTTCGAGGATCCTTCCACAAAAAGATAAGTGTTAGACGATCGCCTCCATAGAGTTCGACATTCTACAAATACTATAACGCACCGTACACTTGCGGTGACTCGTCCGTGCATCGCAGGCAAGGAACACGCGCCAAAACTCTTAACCAAAAGGTTGCGAATGCACATTCTAATGAATTTACGTCATGGCTGAAACTAAAGGTACGCACACCGATTTCTCATGATAGTAACATTCCTATCACAAAATCAATTTCGAGAACGTGCATTTATGAAAGCGATTTTTATTTATATTAAAGGTGGCAGAGCAATGTGTTCGCGGTGCATGGCTATCCGAGGAGATCCAAAAATATGCCAGAGGTTCTGACAGCACAGTACATCGATATGGAGGTTATTCTATCAATGGTTACAGATTTATTACCATTGAAGTCGAGAAGAAAAAATGCATCCAAAATAGTGGAATCTTCTCATCCTTTATGTAATGCCCTACCAGCTACTGCACAAGTACTAGAGGGGGGGTGAATAGTACTTTAAAATAATAAGGAGTATAATTCCAAATTAAATTGCAAACAACTACCAAATCAATTTGCGGAAGCTTAAATTGAATGACAACACAAAATTAACAATGCAAACAAATAATGTTAATGGGTTCAGATCCACCCAAGTCTCCCCGACTTGTTCCCGGTGATCCTACGTCCCAACCACCCGGATCCCCTCCGGATACTTAGGTTAGAAACCCTAACCTAAGATTTCCACTATGAATATCTTGTGAAAAACTTTCACAAGATCAAATCATACATGCAATGGCAAAGTGAATCCCACAACCCGGGATCACAATCTTCTCTCACAACCGAGAGAACCAATTAGCAATATTAAAGAGTTTAAATGAAATAAACAATCTTACCACAAAATCCTATACCTTGAGTTTTTCTTACCCAAATGGTGAAATGAAGGATTTGAGGAAGATGAAGTCACCAAGACCTAGCACCAAGGAAATGACCAGCAATCGGTGCCTAGGAATGAGTTGGAGACTTGGATCAAGCAATAGCTTGAAGAGCTCACCACGAACAAGCTTCTCTCTAGATCTAGAAATGAGAGAGAATGGGTTTCTTGTGAGGAAGAGAGCTTTAGATTAGAGTGAGAATGGCTATCTCTTTAGAACTCAATGAATCTCTTAATGGCAGCTTTAACCTAGATAGAAATGACCTAGGTTCGTATTTATAGGAACCCAAAAACACAAGTTAGGTCATTCACCAACGGATAGAAATCTGTGAGACTTAGTTGGTCAAAGAACAATCACTGACCGACTAGTTCATCAACTAGTCGGTCAGCCAAACAACGTGGACCGACTAAGAGTAGATCTGAGAAGAGATAGAATTTCAGACCTAGAAATCTAGTCGGTCCAAGAAGAATGTCTGACCGACTAGTTTCACAACTAGTCGGTCAGCCAATGAACGTAGACCGACTAAGAGGCAAAATGAACTAGTCTGAATGCAAGTTGACTTAGTCGGTCCAAGAACAAAAGTTGACCGACTAGATTGTCAACTAGTCGGTCACCAAACGTTCTTAGACCGACTAACGGTAAACAGTAGCTTAGGGAGAAATTTAGAGTGAACAGTAAGTCACAACTAGTCGGTCAAAGAAGCATCACTGACCGACTAGTTCACAAACTAGTCGGTCGGTGAGTCAACGTAGACCGACTAACTGTAAACAGTAAAGTCCAAGAAATTAAGGAATCAAACTAGTCGGTCCAAGAACAGTTGCCGACCGACTAGATCACCATCTAGTCGGTCAGTACTTGTTCTTGTACCAACTAACATGCACAAACAAATCCGAAACGAAGGGCGACGCTTCGAGGAAGTTAGAATGAACTTGTGCAAGGATCCTAGAGCTACGTAAAGAGCGTAATGAAGATAGAAACGTAAGATATACTCAAGGCTTAACATTCTATCAATCGAGACTAAAAGACTATAAATAAAACCTTAATAAACGGTCTTTGAGAGCTTCGATTGAATCTTCATAACTTCCAAAACGGCGCAAGAGCTTCAACGAAGCTTTAGGCATGAATATGAGCTTTGGGAAGTGTTGAGATGTCGCTTTGAATGTTCTCGTGAATTTGGCGACGATCTCCAAAACTGCGCTCACAAATTGTTAGTTCATGGATTATTTATGTTTGCTCATCATCAAAACCAAATCCGGGGAGTCCAATATTCAACATTCTCCCCCTTTTTGGTGATGACAAACCAACATAAATAATAATCAAAAATAATGATTCAAATGTAAAATACTTACTCCCCCTGCATTGATGACACGTTAATTCCAAAATGAATATATATGAATTGCATCAAGCAGACGAGTAAGATAAATAAAGAGAATCGATTTTCGAAATATCGGATTTTGAAAATCCTTATATATATCTTAACTCCCCCTGAATCTAACATATCAAACTAGATTCTTGGAAATTGAGTTAAATTTTCATTTGCGCTATTTATTATCATTATCTCTCCCCCTTTGGCATTATCCCAAAAATGGGGGGCATACAACGACAACAACTAGGAAATGGAAAATCCAACATCGGGAGTCGTAGACAATGACGATGGACCAAATTGACACCTAGGGAAAAATGTGGAAATCAAATCAAGGTGTGCCAAAATGTCCATTATCAAAAAAATAATCAAAATCATCAAAAATACCAAATAATTATTCATTTCTTGAATAAAGAAACATACTCTCCAATATTCAATATTCTTGGTTAAATTTGTGCATGGAAAACAATTCTATATAATTATAGAAATATAATCTATTTAACCAAGTTTTTAATCGTCGAGCGACGAATTCACATTTTATATATATGTAGAGACAACATGAGTACATCCAAAAAGATATCACATCGAATATATGAGGTACATCATATCAAGTGCTACATATCATCAAAAAGAAATACATCATACATCATCGACATCATCAAAGTATATCAACATACATCAAAACAACATCATAACATAATATCCAACTCCGACATCCAGAAAGCGCAAAAATACATCAAAACATCTCTCAAACCCCATCCTAACCCAAAATACTCTCACTAAGATATATCATCCAAAGCGTAGTGGAGAGTCCTCGAAACAAGCGATCACGAGGAGGTGGCAGGATCTGCAGTCTCCGTGGGTCCAGTCGACGGAGTGGACTCAGGCTCTGCAGGGAGTAGAGGTGTCTCAACAGATGGAATCGTCGGGGCAGGAGTGGAGATCTCAGCAACAGGCTCAACATCGGGAATCTCAACAGCAGCAGGGGTCTCGACAGAAGCAGCAGCAGTGGCAGTGTCAACAGCAGCAAGAGATACATGAGCAGGCTCGTCAACAGGGTCAGCAGCAGGCTCAGAAGGCTGAAGAGCTGAAGCAGTAGGCTCTGGAACACCGGTAGTGGTGCCAACTCCAGGAGCAGAAGTGGAAGTACCAGCAGCAGCAGCAGTGGCCTCATCGCCACGGGCAAAAGAAGTGACAAGCTCGTCAAGCTCCTCATCGTCCATCTCCTCGGCCTCAGACACTGAAGGAGGAAGATCAATCCCCATCTGACGAGCCATACGGCAAACTACCTCCTCGGTACGAGCCAAGCGAGACTCGTGCCGACGAAGTATCCGTACGACATCATCCAAAGTAGCAGGACGAGAGGGGGCACCAGCAGCAGAGGGAGTCGCCTGAGAAGCAGAAGTGGTAGACCTCTGTACGTGACGAAGTGCCGCTAGAGATTTCTTCACGGCCGTCGCGTTCAGAGGCGTACCCAAAGGACGCTCATCGTCAGGAGGGAGAGGGACTCGGAAATGTCGAAATGCAAGAGTCAACAGGCAGGGGTATGGAATGTGCGCAGACTTATTGGTCTTGCGTATACACTCGAAAGAATCCATCTTATCGAGTATCACGCGAGCCCAATTAATCTCGCACCCCAAGAAAAGAGCGTAGATCAATTTCAAGAACGGCTGGGATGGGAGTGAAGAGGATCCATACTTAGGGAGGAGACATGACTTCAAGATCAGGTTAAGAACCCACGCATTCGGCTTGAAAGATTTCGATGGAACACCAATGAATGCAGAGGGGATAACCTGGAAAATCTCAGAAAGAATAGACTGATCCAAGGAAGAAATGTCATCTACGGAAATGTCCGAAGGGAGGAGACCACACGACGAACAACCAAGAATCTCCCCCAAGATTTCTGCCGTGAGAACTATAGGAGTTCCCAAGACAGTCGTCTCAATGGAGTGGCTGGCATCGTACTGGCCTCGAACACGATTGGCATAGAACAATTTCACGAGGCGAGGATACGGTTTGGGATTGGCCTTGGGGTCGTATCGGAGATAATCTAGGAGGCCACTATAAGAGAGAAGATCAGCAAGGCCGAGAAAATCAGAAAACTGAACGTAATGCTCCAACAACAGTGGACAGTGCTCTATACGGTTGTACGCTGTGAGACACTGAGGGTCATCACGGCACAACGATATGTCTACACTGCCGACTGGCATAGGAGCTTTACCCTTAGCCTTACGGGTCTTCGGAGGTGGAGTGGGTTCCCTAGTAGGCTCATCCTCAGGGATAAATTCAGAGTCGGAATCGGGAGGAGTAGCCGGAGATTGAAGAATAGGCTTTTTGGTCTTGGATTTGCGGGGTTTAGCTGTGGCAGTCCTAGGCTTCTTAGGAGGAGGCGAAGATGGAGAGGCTTGGGTTGACTTGGCACGACGCTTAGGCTTCGGGGGATTCCTAGGGTCGGAAGGTTGTTCTACGGTCATAGGAGAAGCCCCGGAAGAGGCGATAGGAATTCTCGTCTTTGCCATGGTCGAGGCACGACGAGAACAAGCAACTGAAAACGAAGATCAAATATCCTAGCACAAACCCTAGAAGCTAACACAAACCCTAGGATGAAAAATTCCGAAACCCTAGGAGCTAGATGAGACAAATAACAAACCCTAGAGTAGGAATCGACCTAGGAGAGGGAGGGAGATACCTAGGAGGCGGAGTCGACGGCGGCGGACGGCGGGGATCGCCGGAGATCAGGCCGGAGTCGACGGACTTTGAAGGGGCTCAATCGGGGTTGGGGGTTTATCGGGCTGGAGAAGAGGAGAAGACCGACTAATAATGAAATTAGTCGAACCAAAATGAGTATAAGTCGGTCTGGAAGCAAAAATACACAAATGCCCTAACCCACTTAGTCGGTCACAGTTCAAGTACTGACCGACTAGATTACGATCTAGTCGGTCGGTCAATGAGCCTGAACCGACTAAGTCGAAACAGAGGCACAGATGAATTTCTAGGGCAAGAATTAGTCGGTCGCAGTATATTCACTGACCGACTAGTTTTCAATCTAGTCGGTCGGTAAGTGTACTGTGACCGACTAACGAAAGAAAATGATAGGAGTTAGATATAGGCTTGATCTAGTCGGTCTGAGTTCATTTACTGACCGACTAGATGAGCATCTAGTCGGTTGACAAGTGAACTTAGACCGACTAGAGGAGTCCAAAAATTGATAATTGATTTCTCTTCACAAACCACTTGGATGAAACATCATAACTCACTCATTAGTCATCTAAATTACCCCATAAAACGTCGAAATCTTAAATACGACTTTCAAATACGAATTCGAGCAATAAATTCGAACAAATCACATAAAATTCCCAAAAATTCAATAAATCTAGCATGAATGAAATATCGCGAAATATAATAGCATGCAAGATAATTGAATGAAATATGAATCCTATATCTCGGATTCACCCATAATCCCCAATTCTCGACGCAACCGCACAAAGGAGTCCTCCTTTAGGGGTTTCGTGAAAATATCGGCGATTTGCTTTTGGGTTTCAACGTACACTAATATGATGTCCTTTTTAGCTACATGATCATCTAAGAAATGGTGTCGGACATCTATGTGTTTTGATCGGGAATGGTGCACCGGATTCTTTGAAAGACAGATAGCACTTTGGTTATCCACCATGATAGGGCTAGTATCACAATGAATACCAAAATCCTTCAAAGTGTGTCTCATCCAAAGAACCTGGGCACAAGCGGCACCGGCGGCAATGTATTCTGCCTCGGTGGTTGAAAGTGATACCGAATTTTGCTTCTTGGAAAACCAAGAGACAAGAGAATTTCCTAGAAAATGGCAAGTGCCACTAGTACTTTTCCTGTCAGATTTGCATCTCGCATAATCAGCGTCACTATATGAGACTAACTCATATGTGCTAGATTTCGGATAAAGTAATCCAAAATCTAAAGTGTAACTTAGATAGCGAAAAATACGTTTAACCGCTACTAAGTGAGAATCCTTAGGTTGAGACTGATAACGAGCACATATGCATACGGCAAACATAATATCGGGCCTACTTGCAGTAAGATAAAGTAAACTACCTATCATACCTCGATATAGACGAATGTCTACATCTTTTCCGCCCGTATCCTTGTCAAGATGCGTAGTCGTGCTCATAGGAGTCTTTTTCCCGGAGGCATTCTCCATTCCAAATCGCTTTAGCAACTCCACCGTGTACTTCGTTTGGTGGATGAAGATTGCATCGTTCAATTGGCGAATTTGGAGACCTAAGAAATATTTGAGTTCGCCCATGTGGCTCATCTCAAATTGTTCCTTCATAACATTAGAAAACTCTTCGCAAAGAGCAAAGTTAGTAGCACCGAAAATGATATCATCAACATAAATTTGAACTAATAATATATCATTATTCGCATGCTTAATAAAAAGTGTTGAATCGGCTTCACCCATTTTAAAATTCAAATCCAAAAGAAAATTCTTTAGGCGATCATACCAAGCTCGAGGAGCTTGTCTCAACCCATAAAGAGCTTTCTTTAGTTTAAAAACATGATTTGGAAATTTTTCATTTATGAAGCCCGGAGGTTGAGAAACGTAAACTTCCTCAACGACATCTCCGTTTAAAAATGCACTTTTAACATCCATTTGAAATAATTTAAAATTCTTATGGCATGCAAAAGACAATAATAATCTAATTGATTCTAATCTAGCTACCGGAGCGAAGGATTCTTCGAAATCAATACCTTCCTCTTGTCGATAGCCTTGAGCAACTAACCGAGCTTTGTTCCGGACGACGACTTGGTTTTCGTCGGTTTTGTTCTTGAAGATCCACTTTGTCCCTATGATGGTGTGGTTCTTCGATGGCAATGGAACAAGCTCCCATACCTCATTCCTCTCGAATTGAATGAGCTCCTCCTCCATGGCTAAGATCCAAGCGCTATCTTCGCATGCTTCATTAATATTCTTTGGCTCTATCGATGAGGCAAAGGCACAATTTGCGAAGTGGTGAACTTGCGATCTCGTCTTGACACTATCTTGAATATTGCCAATGACTTGCTCATGGGGATGGTCACGAACCGAATGAAGCCGTTTGGGAATACCTTGATCACTAGGAACATTCTCAACAACTTCATTAGTTGGGTTAGTCTCAATAGAATCAATAGAATCATTAGACTTAGAATTATCAAACGAATCATATAAAACATCCAAAGAATCATTATCATTTGAAATTCTAGTTGGAACAAATCCTTCATTAAATGAGACATGAAGCGACTCCTCGATCGTTGATGTTCGTTTGTTGAATATCCGGTAGGCTTTGCTACGCGAAGAATATCCAACAAAAATCCCTTCATCGGATCTTGGATCGAATTTGTCCAAACTACCATATGTGTTCTTAATGAAACATTTCGAACCAAAAACACGAAAATGTTTAACTTGAGGCAACCTACCAAACAACAATTCATAACAAGTTTGTTTAGTGCCGGGCCTCAAAAGTATTCTATTAAACACATAGCAAGCGGTGTGTACCGCTTCCGCCCAAAATTGATGGCCAAGTTGGCTATCATCAAGCATAGTGCGAGCACACTCCACTAGCGTCCTATTCTTTCTCTCAACTACACCATTTTGAGGAGGTGCACGAGGGAAAGAGAAGGTGTGAGTAATACCAACTTCATCACAAAATGTCTCAAAAGACTCATTCTCAAATTCACCTCCATGATCACTACGAATAGTGACAATGGTGGTTCCTAAGAGATTTTGTACTTTCTTAACAAAAATTGTGAAGTTTTCAAAAGCTTCATTTTTATTACACAATGAAAATACCCAAGTAAATCTTGAATAGTCATCTACGATGACAAGTCCATACCTTGCATTTCCTAAGGAAGCTACTCTAGTTGGCCCAAATAAGTCTAGATGTAATAGCTCTAGTGGCCGTTTAGTAGAGATGCTTTTCTTAGGTTTAAATGAAGATTTAGGAAGCTTGCCACGTTGACAACAATCACAAAAACTTTTCTTTTCAAAAACAAGCTTCGGAAAACCTTTAATAGAATTTAATTTCGAAAGCTTATAAAGTGTTCTAAAGTTCACATGTCCAAAGCGTCGATGCCATAAGTGTTGTTCACTTGTGTTGGCAACGAGACATTGTTCATATGACTTAGGAAGATCCAAAATATAAATGTCTTTATGACGAGTTCCGGAAAATAATAATTTATCATTATCTTTTCTTAAAATATGACACAATCCTTTCGCAAAACTAACTTTGTAACCTTTGTCACAAAGTTGGCTTATTGAAATAAGATTATGATTTAAACCACTAACAAGATAAACATCACTAATTAAGGGTTTAGAGGGGTTACCGACTTTACCAACACCTATGATGGTTCCGCTCTCGTTGCCTCCAAATACGACGCGGTTTCCATTCGCAATGGGAACCACTCCGGAGAGCAATCGAGCGTCACCCGTCATGTGTTTTGAACACCCGCTATCGAGTATCCAATTCCCTTTGGAGCTAAATTTAAATTTATTGCTCCTCTTCTTTTTCTTTTCCTTGAGTACCTAAAGATAGAAACTTTCATATCATGGTACCCAAGGTCATTGGGTCCAAGGGATTAGACCTTTGGAAGCCAAGTCCAAGTGGACTTAGACTTCCCCACATAATTCTTACTATGCACAACATCCGAAAAATAAGCATTCATATACATTTGTTTTTCGTCCATGCTTGTGTCCTTTGGGCTCCAAATAGTGAAAATTTTGGGAGCCATCATCCTATTGGGTGCATGCATGCGACGTTGATTTCTACGTGATGCATGTTGTGGATAGGCATACGGGACATGATGGAATGGTGCACGACGAGAATTATTCATATGATGAGGTGGGTGTACATATGCATGTGTGGGAAAACGTGCGTGAGGGTGTCTCACATGGTGTGCACGTGCCCGAGAATGTGTTGCATAAAAATCATCATATGTGTGAGCCGGTGGAGTAGGACGTGTGTTCCTACGTGGCATGTTATTGGTGTACATGTAGGCATGCCCCTTCTTTGGAGGTCCACCCAAAGTGGGTTTCTTTCCGAAAGGGGGTGTGGACGAGGTGGAAGCACCATTGGTAGATGAACTACCAATAGAGTGTTTGCTCCCACTCGTTGAGGCTTCGGAAGTTGGCCTTACAAAAGTAGTGACCGACTTGGATGAATTTCCCATCATATACCCCAAGCCAATGTGGTGTTTGGCCGGAAGTAAATCTTTTAGGATATTATCCAAATGGCCCTTACCCTTGTTGAATTTGTTGATTCGGCCCAATGTGTCCTCATATTTCTCTTTGAGAGAACGCAAAGAAGTATCCAAAGTGGATATTTGCGATGTGAGCACATAAACACGAGATTTAAGATTCTTGTTCTCAATACTCAATGTCGAGTTTTGAGAAGTTAAATCCGCTATCTCATGTTCTTCCGCATCCTCAATGCTAACATGTTCAAGTTTAGATTTGAGATTTACAATCTCATTTCTTAACTCTTCAACAACGGTGTCGTTGTTGGTGATGATATTCTTAGGCGATGTTTGAATGCTAGCTAGGTCATCTTTTACCTTAGTATATCTATTTACTAACTTAGTGTATTTTGACCAAAGTTGAGAGTTAGAATTTCTAAGATCATCCATCGATACCTCATCGCTTTCGTCATCACTATCATCGGAAGAGGAGGATCCTTAATCGTGCTCCTCTCTTGCCATGAAGCACATGTGCGCTTGCTCCACGTGCTCATCGTCCGACTCACCGCTTGAAGAATCATCGGAGTCGGTGAAGGTAGCTCCGACAAGTCCCTTCTTGTTTCCTTTCGTGTACTTCTTGGACTTGTCATACTTTGGCGCCTTCCACTTCTCCTTTTGCTTATTGAGGGGACACTCCGCTTTCATGTGTCCCGGCTTATTGCACTTAAAACACAAAGGAGAGGAAGAGGCGTTAGAAGAACCAAATTTACCTTTGGTCTTGAAGTTACCTTTTCGGAAGAAACGGTTGAACTTCTTGGCCATGAGTGCCATGGACTCCAAGTCCAACTCGTTTTCCGAGTCTTCATCATCGGTTGATGTGGATGTGGATGGAGCGGCTTTGAAGGCAATAGCCTTTTTCTTTGGCTCGTCTTGCTTTAGATAAGACTTCATCTTTTCTTGCAATTTGAGCTTGCTATCCTTGCGTATCTCGTACGACATTAAAGTACCCATTAGTTGAACTACGGTATAGTTGTTCATGTCATTACCTTCCTCGATGGCGAAGGTACGTTTTTCCCAAGAAGAGGGAAGTCCTTCAATAAGCTTTGAGCACTTCTCCTTTTGAGTGTAGGACTTGCCGATGGCCTCTAACTCGTTTATTATGTCAACAAAACGAGCGTAATATTCTTTCATCTTCTCGCCCTGTTGCATATGAAACATTTCGTAATCTTTGTTTACGACTACGAGTTTAGAGTCTCTTACCCGACTCGTCACTTCATGTAGTATGAGGAGAGAGTTCCAAATTTGATATGCACTCTTACATGTGCATATCTTATTGAAGTCCTCGGGCTCCAATGCGCATTGCAAGGCGTTCTTTGCCTTGGCATTGCTTACCTCCGCGGCGACCTCCGCGGTTGTCCATTTCTCAAAGTCTTCTTCTTCGGGCTCGATGTACTCCTTCATTGTAGTCCTCCATAAAGATGCACTTCGGAGGAAGGTTTCCATCCGACATTTCCAGTACCCGTAGTTGGTACCGTTGAAGAATGGAGGCCTCGTAGAGGAATGTCCTTCCATCACCGAAGATGCTCCTTCACGGTTCCTGAAGGTGTCATAGTTGGAAGGTGGACGCACGGTCTTGTTGTCGTTGGCAGACATAGCTGAGTATCTGGCTCTGATACCAAATGTAATGCCCTACCAGCTACTGCACAAGTACTAGAGGGGGGGTGAATAGTACTTTAAAATAATAAGGAGTATAATTCCAAATTAAATTGCAAACAACTACCAAATCAATTTACGGAAGCTTAAATTGAATGACAACACAAAATTAACAATGCAAACAAATGATGTTAATGGGTTCGGATCCACTCAAGTCTCCCCGACTTGTTCCCGGTGATCCTACGTCCCAACCACCCGGATCCCCTCCGGATACTTAGGTTAGAAACCCTAACCTAAGATTTCCATTATGAATATCTTGTGAAAAACTTTCACAAGATCAAATCATACATGCAATGGCAAAGTGAATCCCACAACCCGGGATCACAATCTTCTCTCACAACCGAGAGAACCAATTAGCAATATTAAAGAGTTTAAATGAAATAAACAATCTTACCACAAAATCCTATACCTTGAGTTTTTCTTACCCAAATGGTGAAATGAAGGATTTGAGGAAGATGAAGTCACCAAGACCTAGCACCAAGGAAATGACCAGCAATCGGTGCCTAGGAATGAGTTGGAGACTTGTATCAAGCAATAGCTTGAAGAGCTCACCAAGAACAAGCTTCTCTCTAGATCTAGAAATGAGAGAGAATGGGTTTCTTGTGTGGAAGAGAGCTTTAGATTAGAGTGAGAATGGCTATCTCTTTAGAACTCAATGAATCTCTTAATGGCAGCTCTAACCTAGATAGAAATGACCTAGGTTCGTATTTATAGGAACCCAAAAACACAAGTTAGGTCATTCACCAACGGATAGAAATCTGTGAGACTTAGTCGGTCAAAGAACAATCACTGACCGACTAGTTCATCAACTAGTCGGTCAGCCAAACAACGTGGACCGACTAAGAGTAGATCTGAGAAGAGATAGAATTTCAGACCTAGAAATCTAGTCGGTCCAAGAAGAATGTCTGACCGACTAGTTTCACAACTAGTCGGTCAGCCAATGAACGTAGACCGACTAAGAGCCAAAATGAACTAGTCTGAATGCAAGTTGACTTAGTCGGTCCAAGAACAAAAGTTGACCGACTAGATTGTCAACTAGTCGGTCACCAAACGTTCTTAGACCGACTAACGGTAAACAGTAGCTTAGGAGAAATTTAGAGTGAACAGTAAGTCACAACTAGTCGGTCAAAGAAGCATCACTGACCGACTAGTTCACAAACTAGTCGGTCGGTGAGTCAACGTAGACCGACTAACTGTAAACAGTAAAGTCCAAGAAATTAAGGAATCAAACTAGTCGGTCCAAGAACAGTTGCCGACCGACTAGATCACCATCTAGTCGGTCAGTACTTGTTCTTGTACCAACTAACATGCACAAACAAGTCCGAAACGAAGCGCGACGCTTCGAGGAAGTTAGAATGAACTTGTGCAAGGATCCTAGAGCTACGAGATGAGCGTAATGAAGATAGAAACGTAAGATATACTCAAGGCTTAACATTCTATATATCGAAGCTAAAAGACTATAAATAAAACCTTAATAAACGGTCTTCGAGAGCTTCGATTGAATCTTCATAACTTCCAAAGCATCGCAAGAGCTTCAACGAAGCTTTAGGCATGAATATGAGCTTTGGGAAGTGTTGAGATGTCGCTTTGAATGTTCTCGTGAATTTGGCGACGATCTCCAAAACTGCGCTCACAAATTGTTAGTTCATGGATTATTTATGTTTGCTCATCATCAAAACCAAATCCGGGGAGTCCAATATTCAACACTTTACGCAGTTGTCATATGCAAGATCCAGAGATCAACAACCAAAAGAAGGGCAAATATTCTATTATGGACAGGTTGTAAACATGGTTGAGATATTTTATGGCTTTCGGAAGGAGGTGAGCCATGTTATATTTAAGGTGTGGTGGTGTGAGCAAGGAAAGAAGATCCAGAGATAGTGGAATCTTCTCATCCTTTACGCAGTTGTCATATGCAAGATCCAGAGATCAACAACCAAAAGAAGGGCAAATATTCTATTATGGACAGGTTGTAAACGTGGTTGAGATATTTTATGGCTTTCGGAAGGAGGTGAGCCATGTTATATTTAAGGACGACTTGGGCTTCACAGTCATTAATCTGAAGAAGGAAATCTATCCAGAGGAGAATTTCATGTTTGCCTCGCAAGCAAAACAATGTTTTTTGTTAAAGATATAATGGTAGACGATGATTGTGTGGTTCTTAGAAAGCTGCCTAGAGCATATGCATCGGATGAAATGGGTTCTGAAGAGGGCAATGAAGATGACGATGATGTTGTACTCGTAGCAGATGACGTCGTAGACGATTTTTCAATCGAGACAAATAATGAACCGACTGATGACAACACACCATTGCGTGCAGATATACCCAATTTGGCGATCACAAGCACGGGTATTGTAGCAGCGGAGTGCATAAGATGAAGAAACACAATAACCAAAGTCATTTCATCTTCCGCTCGGACACTGTCACAAAGGGCGTCAACATCAACCTCAAATTGTGGAACTTTTTTCATTACTAAGCTATAAAAATATGTAAATGTATAAAGATGTTCATTACAATGATTTTGCTTGGAATCAGTAAAGTATGTAAATTACTGCATTTTATTTACATCACTTTTATTTCATATAAATTATGCAAATATTTACAGCACTTAAGCAACAATTTTTTATTAATAAATATTATGAACTGCAGATGAAGAGAGTTTTTACCACGATTTTTTCAGTGGGTACAGGGACACCCCAGACCCACTGACCATCTGGGTCAGGTATGCATATTTTGTGATTTTAGTACGGCTTTATAACCCGACATTTTAAGAAAAAAATTGGTAAAATGCTTCATACATTTTCAGGCAGTTCAGGTCATGGCTCCCCTTCGGCACATACCACCCTGCCTTCTGGGTCAGGTACGTATAAGTTGTAGTTTTAGTACGGCTGTATAACGTGCACATTTTAAATTTTTGGAAAACTAATTGGTAAAATGCTTCATACATTTTCAGGTAGTGCAGGACATGGTTTCCCTTGTGGCACATACTACCCCGCCCACTGGGATATGTACGCTTATTGTAGTTTTAGTATGTGTCTAAATGTAGACCTTTTAATTGTTTGTATAACTAATTGCATAACATTATATATATATTTTCAGGCACTACAGGACATTTCCACTCTTCCCCACATACCCCACTGCCCACTGGGACATGTATGTATATTTTTATTTTAAATGTTCAGTCCTGTTGGTTAAACTAATTGAATTTGCAATTGTCTTATTGCATATGATGCAGGTGGCCTAGAGGATATACACATTGAGACTACCGGGTCAGCCGGGTCACATGCCGCCCCCACTTCTCAGACTGTCCCACCGATGTCGTAGGAGAGCAGGTGTTGTTCATTCCATATGACCCGGTAATAGAGCGTGTTGCCTTACCGACGGCCGCTAGGTACGACGAGGCAAATAGGAGGCAGCCGGACGTGTTAAACATGCATCGGCATGTTATCAAGCAGTTGGCGGCCAAAGTTGCACCGAGGATGATGGTGGCCAAAGCTGAGTGCTTTCGACGACTGGGTATAATGTACACATATTTATTTTAATTGCATACATTCATTTAATATGTTTGGTTTTTCGCAGGCACAAACCCTCTGTCGAAGGAGGGTCGAGGTGGCACGAAAATTTCGATCTTGATTCCTGAAAGCGGGCAGCGGGTCGTTATACAGTGGATCCACCAAGCTCCCATTGGCCAGTGGGCGGTAAAATTTAATTTTTCCTTGCTGCCCAGGCTAAAAGTTCAGATTTCTTCAACCTTTGCTTGATGTGGACGGATCAACGGCACGAGTCCTTGGTCACCTGTTGGTGGGAGATCAACGTAAGTTAGCTTCATTTTAATTTTAGGTTCTTAATTGGTATTTACTGATATAATGTGTTTGTTATCTGTCATAGCGGCATTTCATCCTGGACCATAACCAGGTGGCCTGGAACTACTGCATGGATAAGATTCAGGACAAACTTGACCAGTGGCGCAAGGAATTGAAAAAAAGTACTGGAAACGGTTCCCTGAGGACTGAGAGCGGTACTGACGTCTGGACAACCGTGCTGACCCGGTGCAGTTCTTTGGATATTGTTTCCTGTGGGAATCTCCTGAAGGGCAGGTATATTTCATATTTTTGTTAACACATATTCTATATATGTGTTTTCTGACATACTGTATAATTAAATATAAAATTTCGGCAATGGCCGCCGCTAACGCAGTGCACCTCGAGGCTATGAGCATCATGGAGGCTCGAAGAGCTTTAGCCAAATTAGGTATGAGTTGGCACGTCCGATAAAATGTTTTAATTAAATTTTGTAACAAAAATTTACGTTATGATAGAATGTGTCTAAATTTTTTCTTTTTGATTGTAGGGCCGTTTGGGTATCCAGTCTTTGGTGGAGCATACACTTACTAAGGCCCACCTACAATATAATGTTCCCGATAAGTAGGCAAAGAATCGGGTGTTGGCGGTTAGTACAAGATTATGTTTACATTATGTTTATGCAGTTTTAAAGCATGTAGTATATAAATCTTTTTCTTTTCTATTCAGGAGGCCGTCCACAACGCTACTGATGTGGTGAGGTCACAGTCCCAGTCAGGCTCGAGTGCCATGGGGCCTCTCACTAGGGTTGACAAGGACTCTATTATTGCTGGGATACTGGGAGGAAGGAGGAAGAACTGGTACCGGATGCGAGGCGCAGAGAAGCGTGACTACGAGGACTCGGTCGGTTCTTCTTCACAACAGGAGAGTGTCACACAGCCTCCCCAGTCCACCGAGGTTCTGGGCATGGCTTAGGTTCAGGCAACCTTGACACAGGTCGTGGAGGATAAGCGATATCTGAAGGAGGAGAATGCCTTTTTTCGGTCCTGTTTGGGCCTTAATCCAACAAAGATGGAGGTTATCAGGTGCATGAGAGCGACGCAGGTAATAATTTCCTGTTACAATTCCTTTTATGATATGTGCTATGTGTTTATGTGTATGCATCCGTGTTAGTCATTAGGTTTATGATTCATAACACTAGCATGATAAAGAATAATCCTAACAAGTTTTAGGGTTATAAGTGATATTTGGATTTATATTATAAGTCACAGAGTATGAATTCGTTTATCTCCACATATAATTTCTCAAAAGGGCAATTCAAATGTGGTTTTAGATTAAATTGAATTATACACAGATTTAAGACTATATAGTTTACGGTTATAGGTGAGATATGTGTGTGTGTGTGTGTGTGTGTGTGCGTGCGTGCGTGCGTGCGTGTGTGTGTGTGTGTGTGTGTGTGTGTGTGTGTATCATATAGATGATATGTGCGTGTGTGGGGGGGGGGAGGGGGAGGGGGTGAGTAAAGATAGATAATGCCATATCTTTACTCACCCCTCCCCCTCCCACACACGCACACGCACATATCATCTATATGATATATATATATATATATATATATATATATATATATATATATATATATATATATATATATATATATATATATATATATATATATATAAATCCAAACACATCAAAGTTTGTATATAATTAAGTTGTATAATGATATCATACCTGAAGTCAATGAGGAGATAAACGAATTCATACTCAAAGAGCGGCTATCCTTCGGTCGCAGCACTACTCTCAAACTATCTTGTCTCACCTCAACCATACTAATCACCATCACAACTTGGCAATGCCAGTCACCCACCTATCCCTCATAGTGACCACCACTGAGGTGGTGATCGGCAAAGTACTAGAGGAGCAGAGGCAAAGAGTGAAGAGGAGCTCTCTCACCAACCCCAGCATGGACAGTGATGATTCCGAGGTGGGTGTTGAAATTCGGTCCCCTGTCATGAGCAAGAAAAGGGTTAGGTAGTAATAAGAACTTTGCGGAGACATTACGACGATGTGTTGGATCAGAAGGAAACATTATGCAGTAGGGTTACGGTTGTAGATGCAGTAGCAAAAACTTTGGGGTCGAAAACAACTAGTATTTGGAGGAGGTGGACGGGGAGTGGCATGGTAGTAGTGTAGTGATTGCTGAACTACTAATGGTTCCTCCGCCAGACAATGGTGTGATGAAGGGGGGACTTAGGTCTAATGTTAGAGTAATCATGGATACTACGCCTGTAAAATAATGAATGCGTTATGGGTTTTCATGGAAGATGTAGCTCGAGAAGAACCATGCAACACGTATGTCGTCTTGGGTCTCGCATCATCGCATCAGGTACCGTGACTAAGGTTCTAGCCCATCAACACACCAACAATTACGTTCTCGGCCATCCTACAGATCGATGTCATGAAACTATCTTGATTAACATACCATTATCACTGATGCTGCAGCCGAGATGGAAGAAACCGTGTCGACTTTGATAGACATGGGTTTACTTGCCGAGGATGCATATGCACCCATCGGTAGGTGCAGTATGTTGCACAAAAATTGAAGGCCTTCCTCCTTCAATTTTTGTGTAACTTACTGTCCCTACCGATGGCTGCAGATACCTCCTCGGCAAGGAAACACATGTCTACCAAAGTTGATAAAGTTCCATCCTTCTCGGCTGCATCATCAACGATACTGGTATGTTAATCAAGATAGTTCCATGACGTCGATCTGCAGGATGGCCGAGGACGCAAGTGTCGATGTGTTGATAGGCTAGAACCTTAGTCATGGTACCTGATGCGATGATGCAAGACCCGAGATGACATACGTGCTGCCTGGTTCTTCATCGGGCTACATCTTCCATGAAAACCAATAACGCACTCATTCTTTTGTCGGCATATTATCGATGGATTACTGTAACCTTAGCCCTAAGGCTCTACCTTCATCCTCCTATCGTCAGGTTGAGGACCCTTTAATACTTCAACAACCACTGCACTACTACCATGTCACTCACCGCCCACCTCCTCTACCTACTAGCTATTTTGACCCCAAAGGTATTGCTACTGCACCTACAACTGTAACCGTACTCCACACTATTTCCTTCTGATCCAACCCATCCTCGCAATATCTCTGCAAAGTTCTTATTACTACACAACCCTTTTCTTGCTCATGATAGGGGACCGAATTTCAATGCCCACCTCGGAATCATCACTGTCCATACTGGGGTTGGTGAGAGAGCTCCTCTAGTACTTTGTCGATCACCACCTCAATGTCGGCAACAATAAGGGAGAGGTGAGTAATTGGCATTGCCAAGTTGCGATGGTGATTAGTATGGTTGAGGTAAGGTAATAGAGGCTGAGAGTAGTAGTCGTAGAAACCTGGCATTAGGGGGTTAGGCTTGGTATCAGTAGTTGTTGCCGTCGCTTTATGCTTCGTACAACTGTCTTGACTAATATCATACCAAACAAGCCTAGTTCTGTATTCCAGTGTAGTCTTTAACCAATATATCTTACTTAATGCATGCACGGCTATCTAATTTTGATCTAGTTTTTTGTTGTATTCTAGATTTGTTGATTACTTTGTTGGATCATCACTACACTACATAGAACAGCAGTGCTACGACTGAAGGATAGCCGCTCTTTGAGTATGACTTATTTTATCTGTCCATGGACTTCAAGTATGATACCATTCTACAACTTAATTATATCCAAACTTTGATGTATTTAGATTAATTAAGATATATATATATATATATATGATTTAATGTAGAAAAGGTAGCACCCGATCCAATGGATCGGGTGCTAAGATACAAAAAAGGTGGGAAGTACAGGCCCCCACATGGGCTTGTACTTGTTGGGACCCACCTTTTTGTGTCTGGTACCTGATCCATTGGGTCAGGTGCCACCTGCTCTACATTAATCCCCCACACACACATATATATACGACATTATCTATCTTTACTCACCCCCTCCCCTCCCACACACAAATATATATATATATATATATATATATATATATATATATATATATATATATATATATATAGAAAGGTAAGTGAGTGTGTATAAAGTATAAACAAGAGACTACATCAGGGTGCGAGCCAACAAGCAGAGAAGGCAAGGGAGAGGCTGGGAAGCAGTCACCTCACACGAGCACTACCAGGCAAACGCCAAGAAAGGAAAAAACTATGCTGGGAGGGCACAAAAAACGGCCTAGGAAAGCCTCCAGATCCCAAAAATGGGGCGATCAACGGACTCAACATCCTCAAGGTCGAAAGAGACCAAAGCATCAAAAACGTCAGAGGAGACTCTGGCGAGGAGAGCATCCTTCGAGGAAGACCTGTAGCAGAAGATCCGACTGTTACACTCCCGCCAGATATGCCAGACCACCGCAGAGAAGACAAGCATGGAAAGCTTACCCCGAGGGGAGGTTTTCCTACGTGATCCAAATCTACGTTTCAGCATGTGAGCATCAACAGTAATGGATTTGGAGCAAGAGGGAAGACCAAGCCGGAGTTTGCAAACTGCCCAGACGAAAGAACTGTAGTCGCAACGGAAGAACACATGACGAGCAGACTCAAGGTGACAGCCACAGAGCACGCACGACGAGGGTTCCAAGATGCCACTGTTGAATATTGGACTCCCCGGATTTGGTTTTGGATGATGAGCAAACATAAATAATTCATGAACTAACAATTTGTGAGCGCAGTATTGGAGATCGTCGCCAATTTCACGAGAATATTCAAAGCGACATCTCAACATTTCCAAAAGCTCGTATTCATGCCTAAAGCTTCGTTGAAGCTCTTGCGCCGTTTTGGAAGTTATGAAGATTCAATCGAAGCTCTCAAAGACCGTTTATTAAGGTTTTATTTATAGTCTTTTAGTCTCGATTGATAGAATGTTAAGCCTTGAGTATATCTTACGTTTCTATCTTCATTACGCTCTTTACGTAGCTCTAGGATCCTTGCACAAGTTCATTCTAACTTCCTCGAAGCGTCGCGCTTCGATTCGGACTTGTTTGTGCATGTTAGTTGGTACAAGAACAAGTACTGACCGACTAGATGGTGATCTAGTCGGTCGGCAACTGTTCTTGGACCGACTAGTTTGATTCCTTAATTTCTTGGACTTTACTGTTTACAGTTAGTCGGTCTACGTTGACTCACCGACCGACTAGTTTGTGAACTAGTCGGTCAGTGATGCTTCTTTGACCGACTAGTTGTGACTTACTGTTCACTCAAAATTTCTCCTAAGCTATTGTTTACCGTTAGTCGGTCTAAGAACGTTTGGTGACCGACTAGTTGACAATCTAGTCGGTCAACTTTTGTTCTTGGACCGACTAAGTCAACTTGCCTTCAGACTATTTCATTTTGCCTCTTAGTCGGTCTACGTTCACTGACTGACCGACTAGTTGTGAAACTAGTCGGTCAGAAAGTATTCTTGGACCGACTAGATTTCTAGGTCTGAAATTCTATCTCTTCTCAGATCTACTCTTAGTCGGTCCACGTTGTTTGGCTGACCGACTAGTTGATGAACTAGTCGGTCAGTGATTGTTCTTTGACCGACTAAGTCTCACAGATTTCTATCCGTTGGTGAATGACCTAACTTGTGTTTTTGGGTTCCTATAAATACGAACCTAGGTCATTTCTATCTAGGTGAGAGCTTCCATTCAGAGATTCATTGAGATCAAAAGAGATAGTCATTCTCCCTCAAATCTAAAGCTCTCTTCCTCACAAGAAACCCATTCTCTCTCATTTCTAGATCTAGAGAGAAGCTTGTTCTTGGTGAGCTCTTCAAGCTATTGCTTGATTCAAGTTTCCAAATCAACCCTAGGCACCCATTGCTGGTCATTTCCTTGGTGCTAGGTTTTGGTAACTTCATCTTACTCAAATCCTTCATTCCACCTATTGGGTAAGAAAAACTCAAGGGATAGGATTTTGTGGTAAGAGTATTTATTTCATCTAAACTCTTTTATATTGCTTGTTGGCTCTCTCGGTTGTGAGAGAAGTTTGTGATCCCGGGTTGTGGGATTCACTTTGCCATTGCATGTATGATTTGATCTTGTGAAGGTTTTTCACAAGATATTCATAGTGGAAATCTTGAGTTAGGGTTTCTAACTCAAGTATCCGGAGGGGATCCGGGTGGTTGGGACGTAGGATCACCGGGAACAAGTCGGGGAGACTTGGGTGGATCCGAACCCATTAACATCGTTTGTTAGCATTGTTAATTTCATTGTTGTCATTCAATTTAAGCTTCCGCAAATTGATTTGGTAGTTGTGTGCAATTTAATTTGGAATTATACGCCTTATTATTTTAAAGTACTATTCACCCCCCCTCTAGTACTTGTGCAGTAGCTGGTAGGGCATTACATTTGGTATCAAAGCCAGATACTTAGCTATGTCTGCCAACGACAACAAGACCGTGCGTCCACCTTCCAACTATGACACCTTCAGGAACTGTGAAGGAGCATCTTCCGTGATGGAAGGACATTCCTCTACGAGGCCTCCATTCTTCAATGGTACCAACTACGGGTACTGGAAGTGTCGGATGGAAACCTTCCTCCGAAGTGCATCTTTATGGAGAACTACAATGAAGGAGTATATTGAACCCGAAGAAGAAGATTTTGAGAAATGGACTACCGCGGAGGTCGCCGCGGAGGTAAGCAATGCCAAGGCAATGAACGCCTTGCAATGCGCATTGGAGCCCGAGGATTTCAATAAGATATGCACATGTAAGAGTGCATATCAAATTTGGAACTCCCTCCTCATTCTTCATGAAGGGACGAGTAGGGTAAGAGACTCTAAACTCGTAGTCGTAACCAAAGATTACGAAATGTTTCATATGCAACAGGGCGAGAAGATGAAAGAATATTACGCTCGCTTCGTTGACATAATAAACGAGTTAGAGGCCCTCGACAAGTCCTACACTCAAAAGGAGAAGTGCTCAAAGCTTATTGAAGGACTTCCCTCTTCTTGGGAAAAACGTACCTTCGCCATCGAGGAAGGTAATGACATGAACAAATATACCGTAGTTCAACTAATGGGTACTTTGATGTCATACGAGGTACGCAAAGATAGCAAGGTGAAGTTACAAGAAAAGATGAAGTCCTATTTGAACCTAGATGCGCCTAAGAAAAAGGCGATTGCATTCAAGGCGGCTTCATCCACCTCTACCGATGATGAGGACTCGGAAGAAGAAATGGACATGGAATCCATTGCACTCATGGCAAAGAAGTTCAATCGCTTCTTCCGAAAGGGTAACTTCAAACAAAAATCTAAGTTTACTTCTACTAACGCCTCTCCACCTTTGTGCTTTAAATGCAATAAGCCAGGACACATCAAAGCGGATTGTCCTCAAAACAAGCAAAAGGAGAAGTGGAAGGCGCCAAAGTATGACAAGTCCAAGAAGTACACGAAAGGAAACAAGAAGGGACTTGTCGGAGCTACCTTCACCGACTCCGAGGATTCCTCAAGCGGAGAGTCGGATGATGAGCAAGTGGAGCAAGCACACATGTGCTTCATGGCAAGAGAGGAGCACGATCAAGGATCCTCCTCTTCCGATGATAGTGATGAAGAAAGCGATGAGGTAACGATGGATGATCTTAGGGATGCTAACACTCAACTATGGTCAAAATACACTAAATTAGTAAATAGATATACTAAAGTAAAAGATGACCTAGCTAGCATTCAAACATCGCCTAAGACTATCATCACCAACAACGACACCGTTGTTGAAGAGTTAAGAAATGAGATTGTTAATCTCAAATCTAAACTTGAACATGCTAGAATTGAGGATACGGAAGAACATGAGATAGCGGATTTAACTTCTCAAAACTCGACTTTGAGTATTGAGAACGAGAATCTTAAATCTCGTGTTTATGTGCTCACATCGCAAATATCCACTTTGGATACTTCTTTGCGTTCTCTCAAAGAGAAATATGAGAACACATTGGGCCGAATCAACGAATTCAACAAGGGTAAAGGCCATTTGGATAATATCCTAAAAGATTTACTTCCGGCCAAACACCACATTGGCTTGGGGTATATGATGGGAAATTCATCCAAGTCGGTCACTACTTTTGTTAGGCCAACTTCTGAAGCCTCAACGAGTGGGAGAAAACACTCTATTGGAAGTTCATCTTCCAATGGTGCTTCCACCTCGTCCACACCCTCTTTCGGAAAGAAACCCACATTGGGTGGACCTCCAAAGAAGGGGCATGCTTACATGTACACCAATACCATGCCACGTAGGAACACACGTCCTACTCCACCGTCTCACACATATGATGATTTTTATGCAACACATTCTCGGGCACGTGCACACCAAGTGAGACACCCTCACGCACGTGTTCCCTCACATGCATATGTACACCCACCTCATCATATGAATAATTCTCATCGTGCACCATTCCATCATGTCCCGTATGCCTATCCACAACATGCATCACGTAGAAATCAACGTCGTATGCATGCACCCAATAGGATGATGGCTCCCAAAATCTTCACTATTTGGAGCCCAAAGGACACAAGCATGGACGAAAAACAAATGTATATGAATGCTTATTTTTCGGATGTTGTGCATAGTAAGAATTATGTGGGGAAGTCAAAGTCCACTTGGACTTGGCTTCCAAAGGTCTAATCCCTTGGACCCAATGACCTTGGGTACCATGATATGAAATTGTCTATCTTTAGGTACTCAAGGAAATGAAAAAGGGAAGGAGCAACAAATTTAAATTTAGCTCCAAAGGGAATTGGATACTCGATAGCGGGTGTTCCAAACACATGACGGGTGACGCTCGTTTGCTCTCCGGAGTGGTTCCCATTGCGAATGGAAACCGCGTCGTATTTGGAGGCAACGAGAGCGGAACCATCATAGGTGTTGGTAAAGTCGGTAACCCTTCTAAACCATTAATTAGTGATGTTTATCTTGTTAGTGGTTTAAATCATAATCTTATTTCAATAAGCCAACTTTGTGACAAAGGTTACAAAGTTAGCTTTGCGAAAGGATTGTGTCAGATTTTAAGAAAAGATAATGAAAAATTATTATTTTCCGGTACTCGTCGTAAAGACATTTATATTTTGGATCTTCCTAAGTCATATGAACAATGTCTCGTTGCCAACACAAGTGAACAACACTTATGGCATCGACGCTTTGGACATGTGAACTTTGGAACACTATATAAGCTTTCAAAATTGAATTCTATTAAAGGTTTTCCGAAGCTTGTTTTTGAAAAGAAAAGTTTTTGTGAATGTTGTCAACGCGGCAAGCTTCCTAAATCTTCATTTAAACCTAAGAAAAGCATCTCTACTAAACGGCCACTAGAGCTATTACATCTAGATTTATTTGGGCCAACTAGAGTAGCTTCCTTAGGAAATGCAAGGTATGGACTTGTCATCGTAGATGACTATTCAAGATTTACTTGGGTATTTTCATTGTGTAATAAAAATGAAGCTTTTGAAAACTTCACAATTTTTGTTAAGAAAGTACAAAATCTCTTAGGAACCACCATTGTCACTATTCGTAGTGATCATGGAGGTGAATTTGAGAATGAGTCTTTTGAGACATTTTGTGATGAAGTTGGTATTACTCACACCTTCTCTTTCCCTCGTGCACCTCCTCAAAATGGTGTAGTTGAGAGAAAGAATAGGACGCTAGTGGAATGTGCTCGCACTATGCTTGATGATAGCCAACTTGGCCATCAATTTTGGGCGGAAGCGGTACACACCGCTTGCTATGTGTTTAATAGAATACTTTTGAGGCCCGGCACTAAACAAACTTGTTATGAATTGTTGTTTGGTAGGTTGCCTCAAGTTAAACATTTTCGAGTTTTTGGTTCGAAATGTTTTATTAAGAACACATATGGTAGTTTGGACAAATTCGATCCAAGATCCGATGAGGGGATTTTTGTCGGATATTCTTCGCGTAGCAAAGCCTACCGGATATTCAACAAACGAACCTCAACGATCGAGGAGTCGCTTCATGTCTCATTTAATGAAGGATTTGTTCCAACTAGAATTTTAAATGATAATGATTCTTTGGATGTTTTATGTGATTCATTTGATAATTCTAAGTCTAATGATTCTATTGATTCTATTGAGACTAACCCAACTAATGAAGTTGTTGAGAATGTTCCTAGTGATCAAGGTATTCCCAAACGGCTTCATACCGTTCGTGACCATCCCCATGAGCAAGTCATTGGCAATATTCAAGATAGTGTCAAGACGAGATCGCAAGTCCACCACTTCGCAAATTGTGCCTTTGCCTCATCGATAGAGCCAAAGAATATTAATGAAGCATGCGAAGATATCGCTTGGATCTTAGCCATGGAGGAGGAGCTCATTCAATTCGAGAGAAAAAAGTTTGGGAGCTTGTTCCTTTACCATCGAAGAACCACACCGTCATAGGGACAAAGTGGATCTTCAAGAACAAAACCGACGAAAACCAAGTCGTCGTCCGGAACAAAGCTCGGTTAGTAGCTCAAGGCTATCGTCAAGAGGAAGGTATCGATTTTGAAGAATCTTTCGCTCCGGTAGCTAGATTAGAATCAATTAGATTACTTTTGTCTTTTGCATGCCATAAGAATTTTAAATTATTTCAAATGGATGTTAAAAGTGCATTTTTAAACGGAGATGTCGTTGAGGAAGTTTACGTTTCTCAACCTCCGGGTTTCATAAATGAAAAATTTCCAAATCACGTTTTTAAACTAAAGAAAGCTCTTTATGGTTTGAGACAAGCTCCTCGAGCTTGGTATGATCGCCTAAAGAATTTTCTTTTGGATTTGAATTTTAAAATGGGCGAAGCCGATTCTACACTTTTTATTAAGCATGCGAATAACGATATTTTATTAGTTCAAATTTATGTTGATGATATCATTTTCGGTGCTACTAACTTCGCTCTTTGCGAAGAGTTTTCTAATGTTATGAAGGAACAATTTGAGATGAGCCACATGGGCGAACTCAAATATTTCTTAGGTCTCCAAATTCGCCAATTGAACGATGCAATCTTCATCCACCAAACGAAGTACACGGTGGAGTTGCTAAAGCGATTTGGAATGGAGAATGCCTCCGGGAAAAAGACTCCAATGAGCACGACTACGCATCTTGATAAAGATACGGGCGGAAAAGATGTAGACATTCGTCTATATCGAGGTATGATAGGTAGCTTACTTTATCTTACCGCGAGTAGGCCCGATATTATGTTTGCCGTATGTATATGTGCTCGTTATCAGTCTCAACCTAAGGATTCTCACTTAGTAGCGGTTAAACGTATTTTTCGCTATCTAAGTTACACTTTAGATTTTGGATTACTTTATCCGAAATCTAGCACATATGAGTTAGTCTCATATAGTGACGCTGATTATGCGGGATGCAAATCCGACAGGAAAAGTACTAGTGGCACTTGTCATTTTCTAGGAAATTCTCTTGTCTCTTGGTTTTCCAAGAAGCAAAATTCGGTATCACTTTCAACCACCGAGGCGGAATACATTGCCGTCGGTGCCGCTTGTGCCCAGGTTCTTTGGATGAGACACACATTGAAGGATTTTGGTATTCATTGTGATACTAGCCCTATCATGGTGGATAACCAAAGTGCTATTTGTCTTTCAAAGACTCCGGTGCACCATTCCCGATCGAAACACATAGATGTCCGACATCATTTCTTAGATGATCATGTTGCTAAAAAGGACATCATATTAGTTTACGTTGAAACCCAAAAGCAAATCGCCGATATTTTCATGAAACCCCTAAAGGAGGACTCCTTTGTGCGGTTGCGTCGAGAATTGGGGATTATGGGTGAATCCGAGATATAGGATTCATATCTAATTCAATCATCTTGCTTGCTAATATATTTCGCGATATTTCATTCATGCTAGATTTACTGAATTTTTGGGAATTTTATGTGATTTATTTGAATTTATGATCGAATTCACATTTGAAAGTCGTATTTAAGATTTCGACGTTTTATGGGGTAATTTAGATGACTAATGAGTGAGTTAGGATGTTTCATCCAAGTGGTTTGTGAAGAGAAATCAAATTTCTACTTTTGGACTCTTCTAGTCGGTTTCAGTTCACTTGTCAACCGACTAGATGCTCATCTAGTCGGTCAGCAAATGAACTCAGACCGACTAGATCAAGCAAATATCCATCTCCTATCATTTTCTTTCGTTAGTCGGTCATAGTACACTTTCCGACCGACTAGATTGAAAACTAGTCGGTCAGTAAATATACTGCGACCGACTAAATTTTGCCCTAAAAATCCCTCTGTGCCTCTGTTTCGACTTAGTCGGTTCAGGCTCATTGACCGACCGACTAGATCGTAATCTAGTCGGTCAATGCTTGAACTGTGACCGACTAAGTGTGTTAGGGCAGTTGAGTCTTTTCGCTTCCCGACCGACTTATACTCGATCTCGTCCGACTAAATTCTCATTTAGTCGGTCTTCTCACTTGCTCCAGCCCGAAAACCCAAAACCCTCAACTCGAAACCCTTCGTCTTCCGGCCGTTTCTCCGTCGATCGCCGCCATCCGCCGCCGTCGACTCCACCTCCTAGGTATCTCCCTCCCTCTCCTAGGTCGATTTCCTATTCTAGGGTTGTCTCTCCTTGATTTCAAGCTCTAGATTCTAGGGTTTCAATTTCTAACCTAGGGCTTGTGATTTTCGAATTTCTTGATTACTAGGGTTGTTAGCTTGTGATCTCTAGGTTGTTAGTGACCTAATCTTCGATTGCTTGTGCTCGTAGTGCTATGGCTAAGACTCGAATTCCTATCGCCTCTTCCGGGGCCTCTCCTATGACCGTAGAACAACCTTCGGAACCTAGGAATCCCCCGAAGCCTAAGCGTCGTGCCAAGTCTACCCAAGCCTCTCCATTGTCGCCCCCTCTTAAGAAGCCTAGGACTGCGTCCGTCAAGCCCCGTAAGTCCAAAACCAAAAAGCCCTTACTTCACTCTCCGGCTACTCCTCCCGATTCCGATACTGAATTTATCCCAGAGGATGAGCCTACTAGGGAACCTACTCCTCCTCCGAAGACCCGTAAGGCCAAGGGTAAAGCTCCTATGCCAGTCGGCGGTGTAGACATATCGTTGTGCCGCGATGACCCTCAGTGTCTCGCCGCGTACAACCGTATAGAGCACTGTCCACTGTTGTTAGAGCATTACGTTCAGTTCTCTGATTTTCTCGGCCTTGCTGATCTTCTGTCTTATAGTGGTCTCATTGATTATCTCCGATACGACCCCAAGGCCAACCCAAAACCTTACCCTCGCCTCGTGAAACTGTTCTATGCCAACCGTATTCGAGGCCAGTACGACGCCAGCCACTCCATTGAGACGACTGTCTTGGGAACTCCTATAGTTCTCATGGCAGAAATCTTGGGGGAGATCCTTGGGTGTGCGTCGTGTGGTCTCCTCCCCTCGGACATTTCCGTAGACGATATCTCTTCCTTGGATCAGACTGTTCTTTCTGAGATTTTCCAGGTTATCCCCTCCGCATTCATTGGTATTCCTTCGAAATCCTTTAAGCCGAATGCGTGGGTTCTTAACCTAATTTTGAAGTCTTGTCTTCTCCCGAAGTATGGATCCTCTTCACTCCCATCTCAGCCGTTTTTGAAGCTCATATACGCTCTTTTCTTGGGGTGCGAGATAAATTGGGCTCGCGTGATACTCGATAAGATGGATTCTTTCGAGTGTATACGCAAGACCAATAAGTCTGTGCACATTCCATACCCCTGCTTGTTGACCCTCGTGTTTCGTCATTTCCGAGTTCCTCTCCCACCTGACGATGAGCGTCCTTTGGGTACTCCTCTGAACGCGACGGCCGTGAAGAAATCTTTAGCGGCTCTTCGTCACGTGCAGAGGTCTACCGCATCTGCTTCCCAGTCTACTCCGTCAGCTGCTGCAGCCTCCTCTTCCCCTGCTACTTTGGACGATGTCGTACGCCTACTTCGTCAGCACGACTCCCGTTTGGCTCGTACTGAGGAGGTAGTCTGCCGTATGGCTCGTACGATGGGGATTGAGCTTCCTCCTTCGGTGTCTGAGGCCGAGGAGATGGACGATGAGGAGCTTGACGAGCTTGCTACTTCTTTTGCCCGTGGCGCTGAGGCCACTGCTGCTGCTGCTGCTGGTACTACCTCTTCTGGTCCTGGAGTTGGCACCACTTCCGGTGCTCCAGAGCCTTCTGCTTCAGCACTTCGGTCGTCTGAGCCTGCTGCTGACCCTGTTGCTGAGCCTGCTGATATTCCAGTTGACACTTCTGCTGTCGAGACCCTTGCTGCTGTTGAGCATGTTGCTGAGATCTCGACTCCTGCCCCGACGATTCCATCTGTTGAGACTCCTCTACTCCCTGCAGATCCTGAGTCCACTCCGTCGACTGGACCCACGGACGCTGCAGATCCAGCCTCCTCCTTGTGATCGTTGTTCCGAGGACTCTCCATATACGCTTTGGATGATATATCTTTGCGAGAGTATTTTGGGTTAGGATTGAGTATGAGGGTTATGATGTTTTGATGTATTTTGGATGTTGTCGTTGTTGTAGTATTTATTTTGATGAGGATGATGATGATGATGTATTTCTTCTTGATGGGTATGTTGTATTTTGATGTATTGATATCTTCTTGGATGTACTCTTGATGTTATCATTTATATATATACATCGTCGTTGTCTTTATCTTAATTCGTCATGCACATTTTAATATTCGTTGAATATATATGAAATGTGATTTCGTCGCTCGTCGCATGCAAACTTGGTTAAATAGATTTAAATTCTATAATTATATAGAATTGTTTTCCATGCACAAATTTAACCAAGAATATTGAATTTTGAAGAGTATGTTTCTTTATTCAAGAAATGAATAAACATTTGGTATTTTTGATGATTTTGATTATCGTTGATTTTTTTTTGATAATGGAAAATTTGGCACACCTTGTTTTGATTTCCACAATTTTTCCCTTGCTGTCAAGTTGGTCCATTGTCTTTGTCTACGACTCCCGATGTTGGATTTTACATTTCCTAATTGTTGTCATTGTATGCCCCCCATTTTTGGGATAATGCCAAAGGGGGAGAGATAATGATAATAAATAGCGCAAATGAAAATTTAACTCAATTTCCAAGAATCTAGTTTGATATGTTAGATTCAGGGGGAGTTAAGATACATATAAGGATTTTCAAAATCCGATATTTCAAAAATCAATTCACTTTATTTATCTTACTCGTCTGCTTGATGCAATTCATTTATATTCAATTTGGAATTAACGTGTCATCAATGCAGGGGGAGTAAGTATTTTTCATTTGAATTACTATTTTTGATTATTATTTATGTTGGTTTGTCATCACCAAAAAAGGGGAGAATGTTGAATATTGGACTCCCCGGATTTGGTTTTGGATGATGAGCAAACATAAATAATTCATGAACTAACAATTTGTGAGCGCAGTATTGGAGATCGTCGCCAATTTCACGAGAATATTCAAAGCGACATCTCAACACTTCCAAAAGCTCGTATTCATGCCTAAAGCTTCGTTGAAGCTCTTGCGCCGTTTTGGAAGTTATGAAGATTCAATCGAAGCTCTCAAAGACCGTTTATTAAGGTTTTATTTATAGTCTTTTAGTCTCGATTGATAGAATGTTAAGCCTTGAGTATATCTTACGTTTCTATCTTCATTACGCTCTTTACGTAGCTCTAGGATCCTTGCACAAGTTCATTCTAACTTCCCCGAAGCGTCGCGCTTCGATTCGGATTTGTTTGTGCATGTTAGTTGGTACAAGAACAAGTACTGACCGACTAGATGGTGATCTAGTCGGTCGGCAACTGTTCTTGGACCGACTAGTTTGATTCCTTAATTTCTTGGACTTTACTGTTTACAGTTAGTCGGTCTACGTTGACTCACCGACCGACTAGTTTGTGAACTAGTCGGTCAGTGATGCTTCTTTGACCGACTAGTTGTGACTTACTGTTCACTCTAAATTTCTCCTAAGCTACTGTTTACCGTTAGTCGGTCTAAGAACGTTTGGTGACCGACTAGTTGACAATCTAGTCGGTCAACTTTTGTTCTTGGACCGACTAAGTCAACTTGCCTTCAGACTATTTCATTTTGCCTCTTAGTCGGTCTACGTTCACTGACTGACCGACTAGTTGTGAAACTAGTCGGTCAGAAAGTATTCTTGGACCGACTAGATTTCTAGGTCTGAAATTCTATCTCTTCTCAGATCTACTCTTAGTCGGTCCACGTTGTTTGGCTGACCGACTAGTTGATGAACTAGTCGGTCAGTGATTGTTCTTTGACCGACTAAGTCTCACAGATTTCTATCCGTTGGTGAATGACCTAACTTGTGTTTTTGGGTTCCTATAAATACGAACCTAGGTCATTTCTATCTAGGTGAGAGCTTCCATTCAGAGATTCATCGAGATCAAAAGAGATAGTCATTCTCCCTCAAATCTAAAGCTCTCTTCCTCACAAGAAACCCATTCTCTCTCATTTCTAGATCTAGAGAGAAGCTTGTTCTTGGTGAGCTCTTCAAGCTATTGCTTGATTCAAGTTTCCAAATCAACCCTAGGCACCCATTGCTGGTCATTTCCTTGGTGCTAGGTTTTGGTAACTTCATCTTCCTCAAATCCTTCATTCCACCTATTGGGTAAGAAAAACTCAAGGGATAGGATTTTGTGGTAAGAGTATTTATTTCATCTAAACTCTTTTATATTGCTTGTTGGCTCTCTCGGTTGTGAGAGAAGTTTGTGATCCCGGGTTGTGGGATTCACTTTGCCATTGCATGTATGATTTGATCTTGTGAAGGTTTTTCACAAGATATTCATAGTGGAAATCTTGAGTTAGGGTTTCTAACTCAAGTATCCGGAGGGGATCCGGGTGGTTGGGACGTAGGATCACCGGGAACAAGTCGGGGAGACTTGGGTGGATCCGAACCCATTAACATCGTTTGTTAGCATTGTTAATTTCATTGTTGTCATTCAATTTAAGCTTCCGCAAATTGATTTGGTAGTTGTGTGCAATTTAATTTGGAATTATACGCCTTATTATTTTAAAGTACTATTCACCCCCCCTCTAGTACTTGTGCAGTAGCTGGTAGGGCATTACAGCCACGACTGGCAAGTAAGAGGGAGGTGGGGAGGCGGTCCAAGAGGGCACGGAGCAAGGTGAGTGAGAACTTGGGCACATGCCCTGGGAACCAAAACAGCGCAGCTAGGCTGGTGGGGGAGTGACGAGTGGCAGACCAGGTCGAGCAGAGAGAGCAGCCCCCCTCGGAAGTCCACTCCCAAAAGTCGGACCCACTCTGGAGAGGAGAAGAAGGCATAAGGTGTTGGAGGTGGGTAATGCAGGCAGGAAGGCACTAGGAAACATCATCCCAGACGTTAGCAACACGTCGGAAGCGCAGGGCGATGGGAGGGGTAGAGAGTCTGGCAAGAGGACCACAAGGGAGCCAAGGATCGAACCAGAAAGACGAGGAGGAACCATCCCTCACAACACGAAGGAAGCAGGAGACAGCACTATCACGGCAGCGTAGAACATGCTTCCACGAACCAGAATCCAAAGCAGAGGCCTCGCAGAGAAAGAGGGGAGAATGCTTCAAATACTTAGCCCGCATGTAGAAAGCCCAGGGAGAGGGAGAGTGAAGAAGCCTCCAGAGGAGCTTGGCTCCAGCAGCCACCCCCACCTCACGAAGGGATCAGAGCCCAATACCACCCTCACACTTGGGAAGACACATGTCTTCCCAATGCCATAGATGAAGATTAGTACCCCAGATGAAGTCCCTGCACAACCGGTCGATCTCAGAAAGGATGGAAACAAGGATGCGGAAAGACTGGATCCAGTAGGACACAAAACCATGAATGACTGTGCGGACCAGCTCAATGCGACCAGAAGTAGAAAGAAGTCTAGACGACCAACCAGCAATCTTGGCTCTGCACTTGTCCACAAGACTAGAATAGTGCTTCGCAGCAGGATAGGTGGACGAGAGGGGGAGACCAAGGTACCTTACAGGCGGCACGGCAATGGGAATGCCAAGGAGGAGGGAGAGATCATCGCCGATACTGCAACCCTTGCTAAGAATCAGCTTGCTCTTAGCCCTGTTCACCTCCAATCCAGTAAGACGATGGAAAGAAGAGAGAACCCGACCAAGCTCCTCAAAAGAATCAGGCTCCGCTTTACAAAAGACCAACATGTCATCAGCAAATAGGAGATGGGACGGAATTAGCGGGCTACCCCTCTTAGGAGGACGAATGGAGGAACGGTCCATCAGTAGAGTGAAAGCCTCCATCACGATGACGAAGAGGAATGGGGAGATCGGGTCCCCCTGTCGAACCCCCCTATTACTCCCAAAGAGGCCAGTTGGAGAGCCATTAACAAGTACCGATAACGAAGGGGAGTCAACACACGCCTTGATCCAGGCAATAAAGGAGGGAGGGAATCCAAGATAGGAGAGGAAGTAGTAGATGAACTCACGGTTGATACTATCAAAAGCTTTCCGCAGGTCAAGCTGAATACATGCACGGGTGCCCAGGGAAGCAGAGCAGTCCCGAATAAGCTCATGGGCCAGGAGAGACGAGTTAGAAATAAGCCTGTCCTTGATGAAAGCCGACTGGTTCCAGGAGATCAAATCAGGAATGATAGCAGTCAGTCTCCTGCTAAGGACCTTGGAGATGATTTTGTAGACAACATTGCAGCAGGATATAGGACGGTAGTCCCCCAGGGAAGAGGCCCCAGGGGATTTTGGGACAAGGGTGAGGAAAGTGTGGTTGATCTGCTTGAGGAGGCTGCTAGAGCTGAAGAAGGAGTGCACGGCCCGGGTAACATCACCACCCACAACCCCCCAGAGGGTCTGGAAAAACAAGGGGGAAGCCATCAGGTCCAGGCGACTTATCCCCATCCATAGAGAAGAGGGCCTCCTTGATCTCCGAATCAGAGACCCCTCTCCCAATCCAACCACATGTGCCAGTAGAGATGATGCGTTTGGGGATAACCTCAGGGAAGGAGGAGCAGTAAGAGCCCTGGTTGAAGAGGCAAGAGAAGAAATCAACCGCTTCAGACCGGAGGGAGTCAATCAAGGTGGCAGGCCTCCCGCCAGGGGCAATCAAGTGGAGGAGGCTGTTGCTGGCAGCACGATCCCTGGAGGCAGCATAAAAGAAGCGGGTGTTCCTATCACCCAGGGAAAGCCAGGACTGCCGGCTCTTCTGTCTAGCCTGGCTCTCTTCACAGTCAAGGCTAGAAGCCAGTGTACGGGAAAGGGAGCGGACCCGACTGATGAGGTCAGATCGAAAGTGATAGTCAGGAGAGGCCCTAAGAGTGGTGATCTCCCACCTAATAACCTCTGAGGGAGGGGTTGGACTGCATGCCAACTTCCAACCCCGAATGGCCTTCTTGAGCGCCTTCAACTTGGACACCAGCCTGAACATAGGGGACCCAGAGAAGCGTCTGCGCCAAGTAGTAAGCACCAGAGCGAGAAACCCAGGGATCTGGAGATAGTGGCTGAAAAACCGGAATGGATTGGGGCCAGAGTCAGGGGGAAGAATAATCTGAGTCAGCAGCGGTGAGTGGTCACTAGTGCCAGGGGGAGGTAGGATGCAAAGGCATCAGGCAAAGCTATCACCCAAGTGGCATTAACTAAGGCCTGGTCCAGCCTACAAGCAATGTGAGAAACCACATCCAAATGGTTGCACCAACTCAGGTGATCACCAACACATCTGATGTCATCCAACCCACACCCATCAATGCATCTATTAAAGTCATCCAGGAGACCGGGGAAGAGGGCCCGACCCCCAACCTTTTCATCAATAAATCTTGTGACATTAAAGTCCCCCATAACCGCCCAAGCGCTATCCCCAATCAACACATAGTCGCCAAGGAGAGCCTCCCACAGACGGGTTCTTTCCGATGCCAGATTGTACGCATAGACAAAGGATAGGAAGATCGACAAACCGCCCCGGTTCTTGCAAGAGAGAGTGATATGCTGGGTCGAGGCAGAGAGGGTGGAACAATCCCAAACAGCAGGATCCGCCACAACCCAGATCCTACCCTTAGCAGCATGGGAGTAATTATGGAAAGCTTTCCAACCCTTGGGGCAACAAGAAGCGACAACATCGCTACTCGGGTCCAAAATCTTGGTCTCCAGGAGACCGGCCAGGGACACTCTGTGCTTAAGAAAATGGTGCTTGACGTCCCTACGACGAGTCATAGAGTTTAAACCCCGCACATTCCAAACAAGAACCGACATGATCAACCGAGGTGAGGGGTATGGCTCCTAGTCGACACCCGGGAGGACGCCTGCTCTCCAGAGTAAGGTTTCTTTGGGATTTTAGAGGTTTTTTTGGGGGCGGTATAGGCGGGGTTGGGGTGGTAGAAGGGACGGGACAATGGGAAGAGGTAGAGCTAGGGGCGGACGTTGGCGGGCTGGGCAGAGGGCCGGAACTGAGGGGAGGGAACTCATCAAAAGACACCGCAAATCCACCAAAGACAGCCTCACAGCGAGAACCCAGTGCACTGCTAGGACCAGACCCCTCACCAATCACACCATTGAGGGACAGATGCGCCAAGTCAACACCCAATAACTCATCAGCAGGTTCGGCAACACCATCATCAAGGGAACCCCCGACTGCCACAGAAGAGCAGCTCACGGTAGGAGCAGACAACAACAAGGATACATCCGGACTGGAGATACCTGCAGCTAGGGGAAGTTCCGTAGGTGCTGCAAGAGAAGAGACAGAAGACGAGAGGGGAACAGGGGTACCTTCCGCAGCCAGGGGTGACAAAGGGCCACTTTCCGCAGACAGAGGGGGGGAGCCACCAGCAGAGAGGTCCGAGAGGGACTGGGGAAGAGGCATGACGGCCAGGCCAGAGAGGCCGCCGATAATAGTGGGGGGCGTTGGATCAACAGAGGATGGGGGGCTCAACCACGCCGGAAGCAAGTGAGATGGCAGGTAGGGGGACAACCCCGGCGGAGAGGGGAGGTGACTTCAAAGACGAGCTGACTGTAGGTGGGGCGATGGGAGAAGCTGCGATAACCGATGAAGGAGGAAAGACCATTCCGGCAGCTCGCAGGGAAGAATCAACTGTAGAGGGAGGAAGCACCATGCCGGCAGCAGGATGAGGCCCAGAAGATGAGACAGTCGGAGACGGGGTGATGGCAACCAAAGACATAGGGGAATCCACTCGGCCTGAGGGCTGCTGTGGTAACACTTGGACGGCAGGGGAAACATTGGCCGTGGAGGGAGTAGCGTCACGAGCCAACGCAGCCGGCTGAGTCTGAGGAGGAGGGAGGGAGGGAGTAGCACATTGGCCGATGTCGTGACCAAAGCACTGACAGTGGGAGCACAGAGGAGGGATGTGCTCGTATTCAACCACAACAGGAATAATAGACCCGTCAGCCAGTTGGACGTTAACAGAAGAAGGGAACGAAGAGGAAGCATCAACCTCGACAAAACAACAGGCGTAAGAGAGACAGAGCCATCGGCCGTAGCCACATCAGAGAAGAGAGGCCGACCCACTGCGCTCGCCAACTTACCGAGAATGGTAGAGGACCAAAGTTGGAGCGGAAGTTGAGGGAATCGTACCCATAACGGAACCGACGAGAGGAGGTCACGATCAAGGCCAATGTGAGGTGACCAACGTCTGAGGACAAGGAGACAACCATCAAGGAGCCAAGGGCCCCTGTGAAGAACTTCAGCGCAATCAGACTCCGCAGCAAACTTGAAGAAGAAGAATCCATTCTCCTTGGAGTGAAGCTGGACCTCAAATTTGGGCTTCCAGGTACGAGTCATCCAAGTCTTGAGGCGGCCATAGTAAGGGCGAGGGCCGACAAAGTAGCTGACAAGAGTATGGACCCAACGCCCCGATGCTTGGGCAATATCAGATGGCAGAATATCGACTACAATCTCATCTCCAACAAGGGAGGGGGGGGGGGAGAAGTCAAGGCTGGAGCTAGGTGTCGGAGGCTTCCTGTGGGCATAGATGGCGCTGAAGGAGGTGGCAGAACTATACGACAAACGAGGGATAGAGGGGGGCACCGATAGAGAAATTTTTTCAAACACGTGACGGCCATGAGAACCGCCAGAAGTAGCAGTAGGGATATAGTGCGAGGGGGGTGCTACCTTGGGGGGAAGATCCGAGGGAGTAGCAAGTGGTGGCCGGGAACCGCCCCTACCCCCGCCGGAGGGACGGCCGCCGGCCCGACCAGACTGCCTAACACCAACAGCAAGGGGCAAATGGGGGCCCAATGCAGAGGAAGGGGGGCGACGCCGCTGAACGACCGACCAAGAATGATCATCCCCGAACCAAGAATGAGCAACACCGTCAATAACAGAGTCGATTCCATCCGCAGCCCTGAACGCAGGCGGCACAGGAATAAGGGGGGTTGGGCACAAACGGGATCAGCTGGGCCCGAACCGGAGGAGGCCAGGGGGGGAATGGGAGAGGGCAAAAGACCCTCAGCAGCTACACACACACACACAAAACCTATAACCATATACCCTATCACCTATAACACTTTGTGTTTGGGTCTGCGTATATATATAACTAGAAACGAGTTTAAACGCATAAAATGCGCACTAGGGGAATAAAATACGTTTTATTCGTCAACCTCCAAAAAAGCACATATTTTTCCGAATAATTCAAATGGATGGTCGTTTAATACGTAAGAGCATCTCCAACCCAACCCTCCAAATTTGGAGGGTTGTGAAGGAATATTCCCTACATATTCCTTAATTGGAGGGATCTCCATCCAACCCTCCATTTTCTCCCCATTTACGTCTGCCATTTGCTTCTGTTCATGCCAAATTTGGCGTGAGACTTTAGAGAATCGGGAAAAATCGCCAAAAACTAGGCAACTCTGTTCATGCCAAATCTGTTCATGCCAAATTTTCCCCCTGTCGATTGGAGCAAAAAACGCCAAAACGCCGGATTTCCTGACCGATTGGAGATGCTCTAAACTGGGCAGAGTCTGCCTAGTTCTGTGCAGACTTCTGCCCAAAAATGCCAAAACTAGGTAGAGTCTGCCGAGAGATCTGGGCAGAGTCTGCCCAGATTCTGCCCAGAGCGTGCGCCCTTCGTTTTCGCATTCACAAGTGCACTCAAGTGCATGCTTGGCACTGCCCAGTTTTTGGCCAAACTCAAATCTTGGGCAGTTTCTGGGCAAACTCAATTTTACGTATTTCTTTTCATGCTATATAATTTGGTGCGTTTACTCGTTTAATATTTTTTGTTTTACCGTCTAAGTTCTTATTATTTTTGGTAGGGTCAACATGGCGATGTCAGTCATTCAGGACCTGAGGGTGGCAGCGGTGGCGATGGAGGGCAAGGGGGCAATGTAGTCTTGACGAGGGGAGCGGGCATGGGGACGATGGTGGCAGTCGATGACGGACATGTCGATGGTGCGGGCATGAGGACGATGGTGACAGTCAATGACGGACATGGCGATGGTGCAGGCTTCGGGACATTGGAGGATGTTATTTTTTATTGTTTTTATATGTTTATTGGTTTAAACTGCGGATCGACATGGAGGCATGATATGTAATAAATACTATATTTGCTCGTTTTTAATGAATTTGTGTGCATTTACTTTTAATTAGTTGATTGATTTATTTTTTTGTATACTGGTACTTATTTGATTGTTATAAATGTATATTGTATGTAGGAAATTCTGCAATTTTTTTTAAAATAATTTTAAATTATCGGCCACAGACATATCCGTAGCCGATAGGATTAGACGGTCACAGCAATGTCCGTAGCCGATAGTTATCGACCACGGCTATGTGCACAAAGTTGACGATATCGTGCACATAATCCGTGGCCAATAATGTAATGGCCAGTGTCATTCCCGTGGCCGATGCTTATTTATGGCCACGGAAAATTCCGTGACCGAAGGGTTTCACCCACAGATTTTGTGCACTGTGTGCGTCAACTTTGTGCACATTATCCGTGGCCGATTCCATGTCTGTATAGCACTATCGGCCACAGATTTGTCCATGGCCAATAATTTTATATAGTATTTTATTCAAATTATCAGCCACAGACATCCGTGGGCATTATTCCGTGGAAGATTATCGGCCACGAAATGTTCTGTGGGCAAAGTGGGCATCCGCCACTACGGTATCGGCCACGGATTTGCAGCCACTGAATTTTTTTCTGTGGCCGTAACATTGCAGCCACGGAATTTCGTCTTTCAGCCACAGATTTGTCCGTGGTTGAAAGACGGATATGTAGTAGCATCTCTAATTTATCTCATAATAACTTGACCCTAATCTTCTCAAACACTAGGGATGAGAATGGGCATGCCCAAAGCCCGATTGGGCTTCCAAATGGGCATGCCACATCATCATCCCTACAAATCCATCACTAATTCTAGAAAGAATTAGTGATGGATTTGTAGGGATGATGATGTGGCATGCCCATTTGGAAGCCCAATCGGGCTTTGGGTATGCCCATTTGGAAGCCCAATCGGGCTTTGGGCATGCCCATTTTCATCCCTATCAAACACCTTAATCACCTCATTTGACATGTGAATAGTGATCATTGTTTAATATTTCCTTTTCATATTCTCCCTATATGAGATATCCATCAGCAACATAGTGATGTTATACATCACTCTATGCACACGATCCTTCCTCAAGATTGCCTTCATCTTGTACGACCATATCTCAAAATTTTTTACCTTCAAGATTCTTTATCTTGTATTGCATGCCACCAACCATCACATATATTAGCTTGAACCTATTACTCCTCCAGTTGCGCTGCTCTTTGGAGAACTCTTTGCCATTTTCTTGATCTTGATTCAAACACTTTGCTTTGATGTCACTTGTTAGGGGTTTTTGAGACCCATATGGAAAAACCAAGCTAGCAAGATAACAAAAAAAACATACACTGGATCAAAAAGAAGAACATCAAGACTCATGTGGTTCTACTGGTCAAGCTCAACCTATATCCATGGGTCCGATATAAAAATCTACCATGAAAAGAACAATAAGACAATGAGATGAAATATTATCTTAGTGATAGTATCCCCTTCTCTCACATACATCTAATCTCAATCCAGGAGTCTCCTCTCAATCAACTATAAGAGGGAGGACTCCCAAAAACCTATCTCTCATTTATTAATAACAGAGATATATCTAGTGTTACAAGAAAATCCTTATCCTAATTTAGCTTATATACAAGAAAACAAAATCAGTTATACATTTAATTTAGTTGTTTAGCCCATACAATTAAAAAACTAAAATTCTTAGCCTAATAGGATTTCTATTTGGATCCAATTCCTTTACCCAAAGGAATTCTAACCAAAATCTAACGCTTGAATCTGATCTTGATTCAAACTAATGCGCGTTTGTATAATAATTCTCAACTCTCCACCTTAATACTAACATAGATAATCTGATGCATAACATAATCACGAAACTATATATTGGCTTATATCTGGCAAACTATACAAATCAGAGTTATACCATTGTTTTTGCCATCTTGCTTAAGCTCTAAATCCGCACATATACCATATACTCCACCTTCTGGAAACATCACATTCTCAGCTTGTTTTTATTTGACTATAGTTTTAGCATATTATTTTTAGTCATATTCACCCAATGTATGGACCAACATAGCCTTCTTGAGCATATATATGGGTTTTAATTTCCCTTAAAGATCATCCATTATAGGATATCCTTTTGCCGTTGTTTCCCCCATGAAAACCATACATATGATTTGATCTTTACCGGTAGAGATGAAGATTTAGAGTGCATAATCAATTGAGAAGAATGCTTCTAGATCTGACAAAATGTTCAAAGGCACCCTTCTGATATTTCAATTTTGATTATTATACATAGATCTCATTTATGTTGCTAGTTGATCAAGATCTATTTGTTTGTTAGGCCCGATAAGCAATACTTATACCCATAAATTTTATAGATCTAGTAGTGTTTTTATTATTTGGATCTATTATTGATCTATTTGTTAATATTTGGGATATATCTGCTAGATCCATCTTGATGCTATTGATTAAGGAAAATACTTTTTATGCTAACACAATTTTTTGGATCTATATTTCTTAATTAAAATAATAAAAAAGTGATCAATTTTTTGAATCTTATTTTAATTTTGCTATTTATCCATCATATATGTAAATTCTTATTTAGTAGATTCATTTGGTAAGTTCTTATTTTGTAGATTCATTTTGGATCCATTAAATGTAAGTTTGTATATTTAGTAGATCTACCTTTATATGCTGATGCTTTTTAAATATGATAATCATATGATCTAATTCATGCATATGAAATTTTATTTATTCATATTTATCTAATAATTATTGATGCATATCAATTTAATTAATTCTTTCACATTCTAAGATCTTATTATTGTGCGATTGTATCATATTATATTTATTCAATTTGATGGCAATGTGTTTTTTATACGCAATTAATTTTTGATCCTTTAGTGTGTGGATCGTCTATGCTTGGTTTAACAATAAAGGCATGATTCCCCTTTAGGCATTGTTGGATATTGGACTCCCCGGATTTGGTTTTGGATGATGAACAAACATTAATATATCGTGAACTAACTCTTTGTGAGTGCAGTTATGAAGATCGCCGCCAAACTTCTTTGAACATCTAAAGCGACGTCTCAAGACTTCTCAAAGCACGTGATCGTATGCCTAAAGCTTCGTTGAAGCTTATGGACCATTATTGAAGTCATGAAGATTCGGATCGAAGCTTTCGAAGACGGTTCGTCATGTTTTATTAATGTCTTTTAGCTTTGTTCCGTAGAATGTTAAGCCTTGAGTAGGTCTTACGTTTTAATCTTCATAACGCTCATGTCTTAGAGCTAGGAACTTAGTAGAAGTCCATACAAACTTTCCCGAAGCTTCGCGTTTTGATTCGTGACTTCTTGTGCATGTTAGTTGGTTCAAGAAGAAGAACCAACCGACTAGATGGTGATCTAGTCGGTCGGCAAAGCTTCTTGGACCGACTAGTTTGCCTTCTCAATTCTAAGCTCTTTACTATTTACAGTTAGTCGGTCTACGTTGACTCACCGATCGACTAGTTGGTGAACTAGTCGGTCAGTGATCCTTCTTAGACTGACTAGTTGAGCTTTCCCTGTACATGCCAAGTTACTGTTTATCGTTAGTCGGTCTATGTACATTTGGCGACCGACTAGTTGATGAACTAGTCGGTCAACATTTGTTCTTGGACCGACTAAATCAATTTGTTCTCAGACTATTCGTTTTATCTCTTAGTCGGTCTAAGTTCACTCACAGACCGACTAGTTGTGAAACTAGTCGGTTGGCAAGTCTTCTTGGACCGACTAGTTCTATAAGTCTGAAACTTCATCTATTCACTGTTCACCTCTTAGTCGGTTCATGTTGTTTCACCGACCGACTAGTTGATGAACTAGTCGGTCAGTGGTTATTTTTTGACCGACTAGTTTGGTTCAGAATAGAGCCGTTGGAGCTTTAATTGAAACGTTTCTCTCTCTCTCTTTCATCTAACCTATAATTACTTGGAGTGCTGCATTCATTGCACTCAAGGCTGATATTAAGAGAAGTTTAGAGATCAAAAGAGAAGCATTCAATCTCATTAAAAGCTCATTCATTTCCATTCAAGAATCGCTCCCTCACTCTTATTTCAAAAGAGAGATTCCTTGATTATGAGCCTTCCAAGCCAAGTGCTTGATTCTAGGTCACCAACATCCACCTAGGACTCCATTGCTGGTCATCTACTTGGAGCTAGGGTTTGGTGCATCTTCATCTTCCCCAAAATCCGTTTTGCCCTAAATCGTAAGTTTACTCAAGGCATAGGATTTTGTCGGTAAGAATTTCTATTTCAATTTACATTGATATTGTAAGTGATTCACTCTCAGTTGTGAGAGTTTGTTTGTGATCCCGGGTTGTGGGAGTCACATTTTGATTTGTGTATGATTTGATCTTGTAGAGGTTTTCTACAAGAATTTCATAGTGCAAATCTTGAGTTAGGGTTTCTAACTCAAGTATCCGGAGGGGATCCGAGTGGTTGGGACGTAGGATCACCGGGAACAAGTCGGGGAGGCTTGGGTGGATCCGAACCCGTTAAATTGCTTGTTTACGATTGTTTCTTTGTTGGCTAATATTTACATTTCTGCATTTCCGCATTGATTGATAGAGTTTGCAAGATAATTAGGAATTATCTTCTTAATTATTTTAAAGTACTATTCACCCCCCTCTAGTACTTGTGCAGTAGCTTAGCAGGGCATTACATTTGGTATCAGAGCCAAGTCTATAGCTATGTCTACCAACGACAACAAGACCTTCGTCCACCTTCAGATTACAGCACCTTCAGGAACCGTGAAGGAGCGTCTTCGGTGATGGAAGGACACTCCTCGACAAGGCCTCCATTCTTTAACGGTACCAACTACGGGTACTGGAAATGCCGGATGGAAACTTTCCTCCGGAGTGCTTCACTATAGAGGGCCACGATGAAGGAGTATGTCGAGCCCGCCGAAGAAGATTTCGAGAAGTGGACTACCGCAGAGGTCGCCGCGGAGGTAAGCAATGCCAAGGCAATGAACGCCTTGTAATGTGCTTTGGAGCCAAAGGATTTCAATAAGATATGCACATGTAAGAGTGCATATCAAATATGGAACTCCCTCCTCATATTGCATGAAGGAACGAGTAGGGTAAGAGACTCTAAACTCGTAGTAGTAAATAAATATTACGAGTTATTTCATATGCTACAGGGTGAGAAGATGAAGGAGTACTATGCTCGCTTCGTCGACATCACAAATGAGTTGGAGGCTCTTGGGATAACCTACACCCAAAAGTCTCGAAGATCATCGATGTACTTCCTTCTTGTTGGGAGAAACGTACCTTCGCCATCGAGGAAGATAATGATATGAAAACATATACCGTTGTGCAACTAATGGGTACCTTAATGTCGTATGAGGTACGCAAGGATAGCAAGCTAAAGTTGCAGGACAAGATGAAGTCCTACTTGAAGCAAGACGAGCCAAAGAAGAAGGCTATTGCTTTCAAGGCCGCTCCATCCACATCCACATCTACCGATGATGAAGACTCGGAAGACGAGTTGGACTTGGAGTCCATGGCCCTCATGGCAAAGAAGTTCAACCGGTTCTTCCGGAAAGGTAACTTCAAAAACAAATCGAAGTTTAGTTCTACTAACTCCTCCTCTCCTTTGTGTTTTAAATGCAATAAGCCAGGACACATGAAAGCGGATTGTCCACAAAATAAGCAAAAGGAGAAGTGGAAGGCGCCAAAGTTTGACAAGTCCAAGAAGTACAAGAAAGGGTACAAAAAGGGGCTTGTCGGGACATTCACCGACTCCGAGGATTCCTCAAGCAGAGAGTCGGATGATGAGCAAGTGGAGCAAGCACACATGTGCTTCATGGCACGAGAGGAGCAAGATAAAGATTCCTCCTCCGATGATAGCGACAACGAAGGTGATGAGGTAACCATGGATGACCTTAGAAATGCTAATGAGCAATTATGGTCTAAGTACACTAAATTAGTTAATAGGTATACTAAGGTAAAAGATGATTTAGCTAGTATCCAAACCGCGCCTAAAACTATCATCACCAACAACGACACCGTTGTTGAAGAGTTGAAAAATGAGATTGTAAATCTCAAGTCTCAACTTGAACATGTTAGCATTGAGGATCCGGAGGAACACAAGATAGCGGATTTGACTTCTCAAAACTCGACTTTGAGTATTGAGAATGAAAATCTCAAATCTCTTGTTTATGTGCTCACATCGCAAGTATCCACTTTGGATGCTTCTATGCGTTCTCTCACCGAGAAATATGAGTGCACATTAGGCCGAATTAATAAATTCAATAAGGGTAAGGACCATTTAGATAAAATCCTAAATGACTTACTTCCGGCCAATCACCACATTGGCTTGGGGTATACGATGGGAAGTTCATCCAAATCGGCCACTACCTTTATTAGGCCAACTTCCGGTGACTCAACAAGTAGGAGCAAACACTCTATTGGTAGTTCATCTACCAATGGTGCTTCCACCTCGTTCACACCCTCGTTTGGAAAGAAACCCACTTTGGGTGGACCTCCAAAGAAGGGTCATGCTTATATGTACACAAATACCATGCCACATAGGAAAACACATCCTACTCCACATGCTCACACATATGATGATTTTTATGTATTACATCCACGGGCACGTGCACACCATGTGAGACACCCTCATGCACGTGTTCCTCCACATGCATATGTTCACCCACATCATCATATGAATAATTCTCATCATGCACCATTGCATCATGTTCCTTATGCCTATCCACGACATGCATCACGTAGAAATCAACAACGCATGCATGCTCCCAATAGGATTAGGGCTCCCAAAATTTTCACAATTTGGAGCCCAAAGGACACAAGCATGCATGAAAAAATTTATATGAATTCGTATTTCATGAATGTCGTGCATAGTGATAATTATGTGGGGAAGTCTAAGTCCAATTGGACTTGGCTTCCAAAGGTCTAATCTTTTGGACCCAATGACCTTGGGTACCATGATACGATATTGTCTATCTTTAGGTACTCAAGAGAAACAAAAGGAGCAACAAATCAAAATTTGGCTCCAAGAATAATTGGATACTCGATAGCGGGTGTTCAAAACACATGACGGGTGACGCTCAATTGCTCTCCGGAGTGGTGCCCATTGCAACTGGAAACCGGGTAGCCTTTGGAGGCAACGAGAGCGGAACCATCATAGGTGTTGGTAAAGTGGTGCCATATTTTGAATAAAAATACTAATGATGTATTATTTTCTGGCACATGCCATAAGGATATATTTCCTAGATCTTCCAAGACCACATGAACAATGTCTTATTGCCAACACAAGTGAACAACACTTATGGCATCGACGTTTTGGTCATGTGAACTTTGGAACACTTTTTAAGCTTTCCAAGTTAAATTCTATTAGAGGCTTCCCTAAGCTTGTCTTTCAAAAGAAAAGCTTTTGTGACTCGTGTCAACGAGGCAAGCTTCCAAAATCGTCATTTAAACCTAAGAAAAGCATTTCTTCTAAGCGGCCACTAGAGCTATTACATCTAGATTTATTTGGGCCAACTAGAGTTGCTTCATTAGGAAATACACGTTATGGACTTGTCATCGTTGATGACTTTTCTAGGTTTACTTGGGTATTTTCATTGTGTAATAAAAATGACGCTTTTGAAAACTTCACAATATTTGTTAAGAAAGTGCAAAATCTCATTGGAACCACCATTGTCACTATTCGTAGTGATCATGGAGGGGAATTTGAGAATGAGTCTTTCTCAACTTTTTGTGATGAAGTTGGTATTACACACATCTTTTCATTCCCTCGCGCACCTCCTCAAAATGGTGTTGTTGAGAGAAAGAATAGGACGCTAGTGGAATGTGCTCGTACTATGCTTGATGATAGCCAACTTGGCCATCAATTTTGGGCGGAAGCGGTACATACCACTTGCTATGTGTTTAATAGGATACTTTTGAGGCCCGGCACTAAACAAACTTGTTATGAATTGTTGTTTGGTAGATTGCCTCAAGTTAAATATTTTCGTGTTTTCGGTGCAAAATGTTTTATTAAAAACACGTATGGTAGTTTGGACAAATTTGATCCAAGATCTGATGAGGGGGTATTTGTTGGATATTCCTCCCATAGCAAAGCCTACCGGATATATAACAAATAAACCTCAACGATCGAGGAATCACTTCATGTTTCATTTAATGAAGGATTTGTCCCAACTAGAATTACTAATGATGATGACTCCATGGATGTCTTATGTGATTCAATTGGTAATTCTAATTCTAATGATTCTATTGATACTAACCCGACTAATGAAGTTTTTGAGAATGTTCCTAGTGATCAGGGAATTCCCAAACGGCTTCATACCGTTCGTGACCATCCTCATGAGCAAGTCATTGGCAATATTCATGATAGTGTCAAGACGAGATCGCAAGTCAACTACTTCGTTCATTGTGCCTTTGCCTCCTCGATAGAGCCAAAGAATATTAATGAAGCGTGCGAAGATAGCGCTTGGATCCTTGCCATGGAAGAGGAACTCATTCAATTCGAGAGGAATGAAGTTTGGGAGCTTGTTTCATTACCTTCGAAGAACCACACCGTCATAAGGACAAAATGGATTTTTAAGAACAAGACCGACGAAAACCAAATCGTCGTCCGAAACAAAGCTCGGTTGGTAGCTCAAGGCTATCGGTAAGAGGAAGGTATTGATTTCGAAGAATCCTTTGCTCCGGTAGCTAGATTAGAATCTATTAGATTATTGTTATCTTTTGCGTGCCATAATGATTTTAAACTCTTTCAAATGGATGTTAAAAGTGCGTTTTAAACGAAGATGTTGTTGAGGAAGTTTATGTTTCTCAACCTCCGGGTTTTATAAATGAAAAATTCCCAAACCATGTTTTCAAACTTAAGAACGCACTTTACGGTTTGAGACAAGCTCCTCGAGCTTGGAATGACCGTTTAAAGAATTTTCTTTTGGATTTAGGTTTTAAAATAGGAGAAGTTGATTCCACATTATTTGTTAAGTACTCGAATAATGATATAATTTTAGTTCAAATTTATGTTGATGATATCATTTTCGGTGCTACTAACTTCACTCTTTGCGAAGAGTTTTCTAATGTGATGAAGGATCAATTTGAGATGAGCCACATGGGTGAGCTCAAATATTTCTTAGGTCTCCAAATTCGCCAAATGAATGATGCAATCTTCATCCACCAAACGAAGTACACGATGGAGTTGCTAAAGCGATTTGGAATGGAGAATGCCTCCAGGAAGAAGACTCCAATAAGCACGACTACGCATCTTGATAAGGATACGGGCGGTAAAGAGGTAGACATTCGTCTATATCGAGGTATGATAGGTAGTTTACTATATCTTACCGCAAGTAGGCCCAATATTATGTTTGTTGTATGTGTATGTGCTCGTTATTAGTCTCAACCTAAGGAATCTCACTTAGTAGCGGTAAAACGTATTTTCCGTTATTTAAGTTACACACTTGATTTTGGATTACTTTATCCAAAATCTAGCACATATGAGTTAATCTCATATAGTGACGCAGATTATGCGGGATGCAAATCCGACAGGAAAAGTACTAGTGGCACTTGCCATTTTATAGGAAATTCTCTTGTCTCTTGGTTTTCCAAGAAGCAGAATTCCGTATCACTTTCAACCACCGAGGCGGAATATATTACCGCCGGTGCCGCGTGTGCTCAGGTTCTTTGGATGAGACACACACTTAAAAACTTTGGTATAAACTGTGATACTTGCCCTATCATGGTGGACAACCAAAGTGCAATATGTCTCTCTAAGAATCCGGTACATCATTCCCGTTCTAAACACATAGATGTCCGTCAACATTTCTTAGATGATCATGTTGCTAAAAAGGACATCATATTAGTGTACGTTGAAACCCAGAAGCAAATCGCCGATATTTTCACGAAACCCCTAAAGGAAGACTCCTTTGTGCGGTTGCGTCGAGAATTGGGGATTATGGGTGAATCCGAGATTTAGGATTCATTTTTATTCAATAATCTTGCATGCTATTCAATTTCATTATATTTGCACATGCTTGATGTATTGGAATTTTCTGGATTTTTCGTTGAATTTTCGGAATTTTCGCTCGATTTGTTTGTAAGCGTCAAATTTCAGATTTTTGATGTTTAATGGGGGTAGTATAATGATTAGTGAGAGTATTTCAATGTTTCGTCCAAGTGCGATTAGGAGAGAACTCAAAATTTCAAAATTTTCAAATTTTTGGACTCTCTTAGTCGGTCCAAGTTCATTGGCCGACCGACTAGATTCAGTTCTAGTCGGTCAGTAAATGAGCTTAGACCGACTAATTCTTGTCAGATTTTTTGGCTTCAGTTACTGTTTGCAATTAGTTGGTTCAAGCTCATTGACCGACCGACTAGATCATCATCTAGTCGGTCAGTGCTTGAACCGTGACCGACTAATTGCGACAGGGACTGCTTGGTCTTTTCGACTTCCAATCGATTTTATAAGCCCCCGACCGGCTTATTTTCAGTCTAGTCGATCGAAATCTCCTCTCCCAGCTCAAACCCCCCGAACCCCTTCGTATTCCGCCGTCGACTCCGTCGTTTCCGATCGATCTCCGGCCATTTTTTCGATCATCTCTCTCCTCCCTAGGTATATACTCCCTCTCCTAGCTGTTTAGGGTTCATTCACTGCTACTGGGGTTTGATTTTAGCATTTAGGGTTAGGTTTACTTCTTAGTTCATTCGGCCTTGGGTTTGATCTTTACGGTTTTAGATTTCGATCTCACTTGATTGCGATTGTCTCGTCACGCTTATGGTGAAGACAAGAATCCCGATCCAACCCTCGAGCCCGTCCCCTATGACCGTAGAGTCACCTCCTAGGGAACCCTCGCAACCCAAACGTCGATCGAAAACAACCCAACCTTCGTCGTCTTCGCCTCCTCTTAAGCGAAAGAGGACGGCGATAGCGAAGCCCCGAGCCCGATCTCAGCCTAGGAAGCAACCTGTCTCTCCAGCTTCGTTTCGTGCTCCTACTCCTCCTTCTGATTCCGACACGGAATACATTCCCGAGACCGAGCCTAGCCATAGGGAACCTACTCCTCCACTCCGTTCTAGCACCCGACAGCCTAAGGGGAAGGCTCCGATGCCAGCTGGTGGTGTCGATATCTCGCTATGTCGCGATGACCCTTTGTGTCTCGCGGTATACAGCCGTATCGAACACTGCCCGCTACTGTTGGAGCACTTCGTACAGTTCTCTGACTTTCCAGGCCTTGCAGATCTTCTGTCGTCTAGCGGTCTTATCGATTATCTTCGGTATGGCCCTAAGGTGAATCCACATCCATACCCTCAACTTGTCAAGCTTTTCTACGCCAATAGGGTTCGCGGTCAGTACGATGAGACCCACTCGATTGAGACTACTATCTTGGGGACACCGATAGTCCTCATGGCAGAAATCTTTAGAGATTTGTTAGGTGTCTCCTCGTCTGGCCTTCTTCCTTCCGATATCTCCGTCGACGATATTTCTTCCCTTGACCAGACCATGCTATCTGAGATCTTTCATGAGATTCCTCCTGCCATGATTGGCGTGCCATCTAAGTCCTTCAAGCTGAATGCTTGGGTACTTAACCTGATCTTGAAGTCGTGCCTCCTCCCGAAGTACGGCTCTTCTTCCTTGCCATCCCAGCCATTCCTCAAACTCATATACGCTCTTTTCATGGGAAGTGACATCAATTGGGCACGGATCATTCTCGACAAGATGGACTCTTTCGAATGTATTCGAAAGTCCACCAAGTCGGCCCATATCCCTTATCCGTGCCTTCTGACACTTGTTTTCTGTCACTTCCGTGTCCCTCTGCCACCTGACGATGAGCGTCCCCTTGGTCCCCTTCTGAATGCGACGGCCGTCAAGAAGTTTCTTGCGGCGCTTCGTCACGTTTAGAGGACGACCCCGTCTGCTTCAGCCCCTGCCTCTGCTTCAGCCTCTGCTGCTCCCTCTCATACTCTTGCTGACCTCGCACGTTTGTTGAAACGTGTGGAGTCTCTATATGCTCGCACTGAGGAGATTCTCGCCCGCATTGCTTCTCACTTGGGTATTGAGATCCCATCGTCAGTTTCTGACGAGGATGAGTTGGACGAGGATGAGATCGAGGAGCTTGCTCGTGCTGCTGCTGCTCGTGCCCATGAGGGCACTTCTGGTACTGTTGCTGCTTCGTCTGCCGGTGACCCCGAGAGTACTCCTGTTGCCACCGTTCCTGCGGTGGATACTTCGATTGGTGCTCCCGAGGCCACTCCCGTCGCTCTCGTGGACACTTCTGCTGATCCGATGACCACCACTCCTGCTGCAGAGCCTGCTGCTGCTACGGATCCTCCAGCTACCTCCTGAGCTTCTCTGAGGACTCTCTTAGTGCACATTGGATGATAGATCATGTAGTGAGAGTTGGGTAGGATAGATGGTGATTCTGGATATTTTGATGTATTTTGGATATTTTCATGATGTATTTTGATGTATCTCTGATGGTGTTTTGATATTTTTGTATGTATGTGATACTCTGATATCAGCTGGGTGATATGATGTATTTTGTGTTTCGATCTGAGGTCGCTTATGTATGTTGTCGATCGATGATTTTGATGTACTCATGCTTCATATATATATACATCGATGTTGACATTTCATTCTCTTGCGCACATTATATTCCTTTTATGTCTCTGATGATTGATTTCGTCGCTCGACGAAAATAACTTGGTTAAATAGAAATTATTTCTATGGAAACATAGAATTGTTTTCCATGCACTAAATTAACCAAGAATGTTGATATTGGAGAGTATATTCCATAACTCAATCCGTAAAATTGATTTGAGTTTTGATGATCTTACTTATCGATTTTCGACTTTGGTCTCATTGACACGCTTTGATTTTCTTCGTATTTTCCTTTGGTGTCATTTGGACCGTTGTCGTATTCTACGACTCCCGTGCTTTTATTTGTAGCCATTGTTGTTGTCGTTGATCTCCTCCTGCTCTTTTTGCTTATGCCAAAGGGGAGAGATATAATAATGACGATGAGCTAAATGATAATTTAAAGCATTTTACCAAGAATCTAATTTGATATGTTAGATTCAGGGGGAGTTAAGATATAAAAATGGATTTCTAATCCTAAATTTCAATATTTGATTCTCATTTTATACTTTACTCGTCTGCTTGATGCGTATTATTATTATTCATTTTGGAATTAACGTGTCATCAATGCAGGGGGAGTAAGTAAATTACATTTGAATCATTATTTTTAATTATTATTTATGTTGGTTTGTCATCACCAAAAAGGGGGAGAATGTTGGATATTGGACTCCCTGGATTTGGTTTTGGATGATGAACAAACATAAATATATCGTGAACTAACTCTTTGTGAGCGCAGTTATGAAGATCGCCGCCAAACTTCTTTGAACATCTAAAGCGACGTCTCAAGACTTCTCAAAGCGCGTGATTGTATGCCTAAAGCTTCGTTGAAGCTTATGGACCATTATTGAAGTCATGAAGATTCGGATCGAAGCTTTCGAAGACGGTTCGTCATGTTTTATTAATGTCTTTTAGCTTCGTTCCGTAGAATGTTAAGCCTTGAGTAGGTCTTATGTTTTAATCTTCATAACGCTCATGTCTTAGAGCTAGGATCTTAGTAGAAGTCCATACAAACTTTCCCGAAGCTTCGCGCTTCGATTCGCGACTTCTTGTGCATGTTAGTTGGTTCAAGAAGAAGACCAACCGACTAGATGGTGATCTAGTCGGTCGGCAAAGCTTCTTGGACCGACTAGTTTGCATTCTCAATTCTAAGCTCTTTACTGTTTACAGTTAGTCGGTCTACGTTGACTCATCGACCGACTATTTGGTGAACTAGTCGGTCAGTGATCCTTCTTAGACCGACTAGTTGAGCTTTCCCTGTACATGCCAAGTTACTGTTTATCGTTAGTCGGTATATGTACATTTGGCGACCGACTAGTTGATGAACTAGTCGGTCAACATTTGTTCTTGGACCGACTAAATCAATTTGTTCTCAGACTATTTGTTTTATCTCTTAGTCAGTCTAAGTTCACTCACCGACCGACTAGTTGTGAAACTAGTCGGTTGGCAAGTCTTCTTGGACCGACTAGTTCTATAACTCTGAAACTTCATCTATTCACTGTTCACCTCTTAGTCGGTTCATGTTGTTTCACCGACCGACTAGTTGGTGAACTAGTCGGTCAGTGGTTGTTTTTTGACCGACTAGTTTGGTTCAGAATAGAGCCGTTGGAGCTTTAATTGAAATGTTTTTCTCTCTCTCTTTCCTCTAACCTATAATTACTTGGAGTGCTTCATTCATTGCACTCAAGGCTGATATTAAGAGAAGTTTAGAGATCAAAAGAGAAGCATTCAATCTCATTAAAAGCTCATTCATTTCCATTCAAGAATCGCTCCCTCACTCTTATTTCAAAAGAGAGATTCCTTAATTGTGAGCCTTCCAAGCCAAGTGCTTGATTCTAGGTCACCAACATCCACCTAGGACTCAATTGCTGGTCATCTACTTGGAGCTAGGGTTTGGTGCCTCTTCATCTTCCCCAAAATCCATTTTGCCCTAAATCGTAAGTTTACTCAAGGCATAGGATTTTGTCGGTAAGAATTTCTATTTCAATTTACATTGATATTGTAAGTGATTCACTCTCGGTTGCGAGAGTTTGTTTGTGATCCCGGGTTGTGGGAGTCACATTTCGATTTGTGTATGATTTGATCTTGTAGAGGTTTTCTACAAGAATTTCATAGTGCAAATCTTGAGTTAGGGTTTCTAACTCAAGTATCCGGAGGGGAGCCGGGTGGTTGGGACGTAGGATCACCGGGAACAAGTCGGGGAGACTTGGGTGGATCCGAACCAGTTAAATTGCTTGTTTGCGATTGTTTCTTTGTTGTCTAATATTTACATTTCCGCATTTCCGCATTGATTGGTAGAGTTTGCAAGATAATTAGGAATTATCTTCTTAATTATTTTAAAGTACTATTCACCCCCCCTCTAGTACTTGTGCAGTAGCTTAGCAGGGCATTACAGGCATCATATGGTTATTTCTAAAAAACATTCATCTTTTGCTAATTACAAGATTAACATTCTGGTAATCAATGGTTTACCTTTGGGCAAGTGCAGGTTTCACCTAGGGTAATACAGTGTTGGCTTGTGAAAAAATGTATTATTCACACTACTGGAAATCAAACTCAAAGTATGGCTCATATTTGGATTAAATTTGGGTAGATTAACACATTTGTATTGCTCAACTCATAACTCTTTCTTACATGACATCAATTAGGATGCGCTTAATTAGATCCATTACGAAGTTACTATGGTTTACTTTATGACTAGGTTCACATCATAGCAACTCCTAGGTTAGTTTTAGAATTATATAGTAGAAGGTTATCTTGTAAAATGTTACAAATGTTTTGGTTTCACCCTCTATGGCACTTTGGGGAACATTTTACTTCACGTAAAAAGGTGCATGTTTCAATCTAGCCCTCTAGGGCAAGCTTTGATTTCAACCTTTGGGGCTTGTTATGGTTTCATCCATTGAGGCACATTTTACTTCGCCCTCCAAGGAAAGTTTTTGGTTTTGCAAACTGATGCTTGTTTTTGTTAAATCTTAAGATCTAGATGTGCGTATAAACCTAATTACACAGATCTAAATGAACATGCGGAACCTTAAATCTTTACCTTCTCTGATAGGAATCATACCTGAATCCATGAAGCCGATGATCTGGATGACGTAACAGATGATTTTCCAGAACAACATGAATCTACCGTTGGAGAATCCGTTAAGCCTTCTCACGGTTTCTCTCCTAGCGACGGGGCATTGAAAAGACAGCTCCTTAGTTTGTGTGTTTCGGGGATCATGACCGTATATATATATGTATATATATATATATATATATATATGTATATATATATATATATGCTAGCCTCCTTAACCCAAGGGTTTCCAACTCGGCCCATCAACGAGTTGAAGCCCAATAGCCTCTACACATAAAGGCCCACAACCTATTTAACTCATTTAGCCCACTTAATTAAATAAATAAGATCACTAATTGATTGGGCTTAATATGACAATGTAGCACTATATAATTATTTATCGCATATTAGCCCAACGTTGGATTAAGATCCAACTTAGTTGGATAAGTTCCAATAATCTCCCACTTGGGCTATATGCTAAACCTTATAATTATATTTCGTTGTGCATACAACCAAATAAGATTTCATCTTACTGTCATTTATTTAATGAGTCAAAAAACAATCCGGTCCATCAATTATATTAGCAAGTGATCAAAGAGATCTTCGCCGCAACAATTGCAGCTCGACCCATCAGTGGTCACCATGCTAATACAAAAGAATTACGTGGAGTATGAAGTGGATGTGTATCATAGAAATTACATGTGATGTGATCTAACATGTCTATTTCCAACTGATCCTCCTTAACCTTAGTGAGATCATAAACATAAACATATATTTTCAGACGTATTTATAAATATAGAGTTGAAATATAAAGCCAAACAAAACTGAACTTTATTTCTGCAGAAATAAACTAAATATGCATAAACTGAAGGCTGAAATGTTGTAAAAAATAAGAGCACTACAAAAATTACAAACTCCCACTAAAACTGAATATCTCCAGTTGACATGACACCCATACGAGCAATATGCCTATGAAACGTTTTGGGTGGCAGTCCCTTATTAAGCGCATCCACAATGTTTGAGTTGTACCAATGTGCTTTATAGACAACTGTTCATTTCCAACTCTTTCTTTAACAATCAGGAACTTGATATCAATATGCTTTGATTTTGTTGAGCTCCTGTTGTTAGTAGCAAATACAATTGCGGACATGTTGTCACAAAATAATTTGAGTGGCCTTTCAATGCCATCTACAATTTGCAGCCCCGTGACAAAATTCCGCAGCCCTTGACCATGATTGGATGCCTCATGACAAGCTATGAATTCTGCAGCCATAGTGGAAGAGGCTATAATAGTCTGTTTAGCACTCTTCCAAGAAATGGCACCTTCTGCTAATGTGTGAACATAGGCCGTAGTAGATTTCATGATGTCTTTACATCCAGCAAAATCAGAGTCGGTATATCCTATGATCTCAAGCTTTTCCGACCTCTGTTATACAAGCATGTGTCCTTTTGTCCTTTGTAAGTACCATAAGACCCTTTTGGTTGCTTTCCAATGGTCCAATCCTGGATTGCTCAAGTATCTGCCAAGCATTCCTGTAATGTACGTCAAGTCTGGACGTGTACATACTTGAGCATACATGATACTCCCAACTGCTGAAGAATAATGAATATCCTTCATTTGTGCTTTCTCAAATTCACTTTTAGGGGACTGATCGAGACTAAACTTGTCTCCTTTAGATACCGGGGTATCACCTGGTTTACAATTTTCCATGCCAAATCTTTGCAGAACCTTTTCAATGTAGGCCTTTTGTGATTATCCAAGTATACCTCGAGAACGATCTCGGTGTATTTGGATTCCTAATACAAAAGATGCATCACCAAGATCTTTCATCTCAAAGTTCTTAGCTAGAAAGTTCTTGGTTTCATGCAATAAGCCTTCATTGTTACTGGCAAGTAAAATGTCATCGACATATAAAACCAGAAAAGCAAATTTACTCCCATAGAACTTATAGTATATACATTCAGCAACCAAATTCATCTCGAAGCCAAATGAGATGATAACTTGATGAAACTTAAAATGCCATTGTCGAGACGCCTGTTTGAGTCCATAGATGGATTTCTTAAGTTTGCAAACCATATTCTTTGGGTCTCCCGACACAAAGTTTTCTGTTTGCACCATATAAATCACCTGATCAATGTCCCCATTAAGGAACGCTATTTTGACATCCATCTGATGTAACTAAAGATTAAAATGAGCCACTAATACCATTATTATCCTGAATGAGTCTTTCGTGGAAACCGAAGAGAAAGTCTCATTATAATCAATGCCTTCCTTTTGAGTAAAGCCCTTAGCGACAAGACATGCCTTATATCTTTCCACATTACCTTTTGAATCCATCTTGGTTTTAAATATCCATTGGCAACCAATGGGTTTCACATCTTTAGGTAATGGGACAAGATCCCAAACGTCATTGTCCTTCATTGACTTTATTTCCTCATTCATGGCATCTATCCATTTTAGAGAGTTAGAACCATTTTTGGCTTGATGGAAGTTGATTGGATCATCTTCCATCACACTAATATCAACCTTATGTTCTTGGAGATATGCAACGTAGTCACTTGATATTGGACTTCTCCTCTCCCTAGTGGATCTCCTTAATGGCAATGTTTTTTTGAGGTGCAAGGGTTTGTTCTTCTTGAATAGGAGGAGCAACAACATTGTCGTGAATATTTCTGTCTTGTTTTATATCAGGAATGGAATCCTAATCAAGAACAAGCTCACCTGTGGGAATATCTACATATTCCTCTTTGAAAACAACGTCTCTTCCTAAATCCCCGCATAAGCCCGACATCCTCAAGAAATCTGGCATTTCTAGTCTCAAAAATATTCTTATATGTGGGATCGTAAAATTTGTAACCCCTCGATCTTTCAGCATACCTAATAAAATAGCAACTAATTGCCCGTGTGTCCAGTTTCTTTTCAGCAGGCCTATAAGGTCTTGCCTCAGCTGGACATCCCCATATGTGCATATGCTTTAGACTAGGTGTTTTGCCTGTCCAAAGCTTATATGGTGTTTTATTAGTTGCTTTCGTTGGGACCCGATTTAGGATGTAAGCTGCAGTTTTTAATGCTTCTCCCCAGAGTCTTTCCGGTAAAGAAGAATGATTAATCATACTTCTTACCATGTCTTTAAGCGTTATGTTTCGTCTTTCAGCTACACCATTCATAGTGGACGAACTCGGCATGGTGTACTGTGGGACAATACTGCATTCTTCCAGGAATTTAGCAAATGGTCCTTGTTGAGTATTGGTGTTTCATACCAATCTTATTTTGATGATGATCACAACATTATATTGTTGCTAATGACTCTCATGATTTAGTCTCTCAGTTTTATTTCAAGAATATCTTTCTTGGATACTAATCACTTGGTGCAAGGATGTACATCAAGTGAAGAAAGACCAAAGCTTGGACTCAAGGAGTGCCAAAGCTTGGAGACGATGGAGAGCAATCAAGGCATCAAGATTGAAGACTTAGACTCTAAGAAAAGCATTGTAATCCATGTAATTTACTTTATTGCTTTCTCTCTCTTTTGAGTCTAGGATTAATGTAATGCCTTGTTAGATGGTTTACTCATTCATGTATATGCATTTAACCATCTTAGTGAGCCTTAGGATTATCTTACAATCCAACCCAATAGGTTCACTTTGTCCAAAGACTTACTTGGAGTCTCTGGCTTTCCATCAGTCGCCTGATGAAGGGTTTACAGTCGACTGGGTGATTTCCAGTCGCCTGTCGATCCTTCTACAGTCGACTGATATGCACAGCTCAAGTCAACATTTCAATTGACTCAAACTTGAGCTTTACGCACAGTTGACTGCTGCTCAGTTTACAGTTGCATGTACATTTACGGTCGCCTGGGAATTGGCCAACAGTCGTCTGAGTAGCGTAAGTGCAATCTCCGCATCTCTCTGTCTTTTCTCCATCTTATATAGAAGACGACTGATGAAGGAATTACAGTCACCTGACTATTTGACAGTCGACTGTATTATTGACATCAGTCGCCTGTCTGCTTATCTGGAGAAAGAGTGCAGCTCTCTGTTTTATTCCATCCCCTGCAGCAGTCGCCTGCTGAAGGATTTACAGCGCATGTCCTATTTTCAGTCGATTGTACTGTCTTCATCAATCGACTGTCCTGGCTCAGATTATAGTCGTTGGACAGTTTCTAGTCGCCTGCTAGAATAAGATTTTGGATGAACTAGTTGCAACTTAATGTAGAACCAAGCTCACGCTCTCGCGCTGTTGCCGGTCTATAGCTATCCTAGGTTCGGGTCCAATCTCTTGCAAACCCTAGCCTAGGGAAGCTAGCATTAGGATCAACATCATCGTTCAATCGCGCACCGAGCCCAATCTCTTGCAAACTCGGCCCACGACCTAGGTTGGGATAGTTCCTACCCGTCCAATCTCTTGCAAACGGGTATCGGCACGGAATTGCAACCGGGAACCCTAGTATCGGTCCAATCTCTTGCAAACCGATACTACGGAAATTCGATTCCAACCCAATTCGGATTTCTAGGGTTTCCTATCGAATTGGGATCCAATCTCTTGCAAATCCCAATCGGTATGAACTCCTAGCTATCCGTAGTAAATCGCTCCCAAACCAATCCCTAATAACAATTCTAGCAAAATTTCTACCAATTCATCACAAATATGAAATTGGGCTTGTAGGGTTCATCCCCACGCCCCAAGACGTGGAGACTACTCACAATTCATAGCACAAACACAAAAATAATCAATGAAATAAACAAGAGAATTCATCACAATATTGAGATAAGCAATAAAAATAGAATTTTTAGGAGAGAGAGACACAAAACAATGGAGTTCTTCAAATAATCCAACAAAAATCAACTTTTGTTTCCTCTCCAATCACAAGAATAAAGCTAAAAAGTTAATCTAAAAAGCTGCAAAAATCTAAGAGAAAAAGCTCTCAAAACTAGGGTAAAAACAGGGGTTAAATACCCCCCAAAATCGTCCAAAAACTGTGACCAAAATACCCCTGCGCAGCCTGAAATCCGCAATTTTCGCTACAGGCAGCGCGTCGCACTCGGCCGAGTGACAAAAGTCGCTCGGCCGAGTGAGAAACCCTGTAAATTTCCAGTAAGTCTTGATCTTCAGGGGTCTTCACTTCGGGGGCGGCTCGGCCGAGTGAGTTGTCGTCACTCGGCCGATGGCTTCTTGGTACTCGGGCGGTCGGGATTATCCACTCGGCCGAGTGGGTCTTCTGAAGCTCAGGCAGCCGAAAAACAGTAAGTTGGCGATTTTTGAATGGCTTCGTCTGGGCGCCACTCGGGCGGACGGGATCTCGTCACTCGGCCGATGTGGTCTCCGTCGCTCGGCCGAGTGCACGTATGAAACGTATCCGATCTGGTCGGCCGAGCGGTGTCTCGCTGGTCGGCCGAGTGACTTTTCCACTCGGCCGAGTGGGACACCAAAAATGCCCAAACAGCTTGTTTTGGCCTCCTCGTCGCTCCTGCGACGTCCTTTCTTCTTCTGCTCCTCTCCAACAGCAAAATACCCCTTGGGGAGGTCGTCGGTGACCCTCTGGAGTAAGCGCATCTCGAGATCACTCCAAATCGCTCCAAATCACCTGAAATGCGACAAAAACAACAAATCGTGAAAAGCATCGCAATATCGTCGATATATCGTGAAAAACATGATTTGGGCGATCTAAATGGCATGCAAACATGCGGGAAAAAAGTGTAAAATAAGGAGTGATCAAAATCCCCCAAGCTTACCTCTTACTCGTCCTCGAGGAAGATAAGTATAAGGCGAACCCGGTGGATTCGGAAAACGAAAACGGCGAAAGATGAAAAATGAAAAGCGGAGAAGAATGAAAAACGAAATAAAAACAAAGAAGAAAGAAAGAAGCGAAGAGGGAAGCTGCTAGATCATTTTCTCAGGACGTGGGTTTCGCTTACTCATATAGCATGCTCCGAATGAAAAGCACATGTCAAAGAGTTTTATTTTGATATCATAGTATAATAGTGCAAATAGAAACAGAAAACCCACGAACAACGATATAATCATGAAAAATGGAATAATTTTTGAATTAACATTGTCTGAATCATTTAAATCGGTATACAAATCGCAGATCACACACTTTTCAATTGAATGCTTTCTATGAGGAGTATAAGAGTATCACACAATAGAATAGAGAGAATAGAAAAGTGTGGATTTCATGATATGAATGCTAGGCTTAGATTTCTGGATTTCGTAAAGCTAGAAATAATCACACCGAGTATAGAATATTACTTAGCCTAGGTTGTCGTGCAACGTCAAGTAGTCACTCTCTCACACATCAATGGATTCCCTCCCCCAAGCTTATCTATGAGCATGGTGGCATAAAAAATATTCACATCCCTATTTTTATAAAGCTCTAAAAGTAATAAAAATGAACACGAGAAGAGAGAAGAAAGAAAGAAAGTGAGATGTGATCTTTTATTGAGGATTTTTCCTCTTTTCTTTTTCCTTTTCTCTTTTTTTTCTTTTGTTTTTTTTGGTATAGCATATATACACAACGATCCCAACTCAAAGAGAGATAACGATATACAAGAATATTTTCTCTTCTTTTTTTTGAATTCGGGAAGTTTGGAGCTAGGAATTAATAGCGGGGGAAATGCCATATAATAGAATCGCTAAGGGGAGATTCACCAATGATTTTAAAAGTAGAGAAATGATGTTCAAGATTTGTGGAGAAAGAAATAAATATATCTCTCGGTTCACTCTATAAGACATGCACGACAACTTCAGCAGGGTAATCTAATCTACTCAGTTTCGATCACAAAAAAAACTAACTAATCCAGATTTATCATAGCTAACATCATTCAATCATCCTGAAGTGAAATGTACAATTCATGCATATAGAAGTGATATAGGAAAAGAAATCGGTACTCCAGATATAAGCATTCAATGCGTGAATCTTGGTGTGTTTTCTGTGATAGCATACATATGAATATTCAGACTCAGCTAATAATAAAATTTCATCCATTTTCATGTGAAAAAAGTGTGGGTTACTATCTCTAGATGCAAGGCAAGTCATAACATATGATATCAGAAATAAAGTCTAAGACATGACAAATATAGCATGCATATAAAAGAAGCTAACTCAACGTCATCATCATCATAGAAAAGTCATCTCTAGCATGAGATGAAAAAGAAAAAAAGGAAATAAAGATAAAGGGAAAATAGAACTATTTACAATGCGGCACACAGAAAAATAAGAAAAACGTGATGCATGGTAAAATAAAAGAAAAATGATGAAAATAAGTGCAAAAGCGGAAAATGGTGTGAAAAACTAAAAATAAAGGTGGCAAATCGAAAAAGAACGTGAGAACTCACTCCCCCAAGCTAAATGGCACAGTGTCCTCAATGTGCAAAGTGTGGCACACCGAGAGACAAGTAATGTGAGGGGTAAGTGAGGATGCATGCATGATGGAAGGAAAAAAAGGAAAAATAATGAAACGAAAAAAATGATGCGGACATGATGCAGGCAGATATAGGAGTGATACAGATATATAGGTGTGGCACCAAAAACTCTCCCTCTCTCCCAAAAAAGATATAAAAAGATACGATCAGAATGAGAATCCCAAAATAAGTGAGGGGATGGGGACAAAAATGCATCAGGACCCAGCAGAAACGGGCAGCACAACGACAAAAATAATCGATGGCATCAAGGGTGCCTAAGAAGGTGGTGATGCGCCATCTCCGTCCTGAGGCGGAAGTGGTGGTGGGAATGGGGCAGGCTGCTGAGTGGGTGTGGGTGTGGAAGTGGTAGCAGGCTGAGTGTGTGTGGAAGTGGCAGTGGGAACCTGCTGGGTGGGCGGGGGTACGCGTGGGAGACGCTCCAGGACCTGGGTAAGACAGTAGTGAATCTGCGGGAGCAGGTCGAAGCGGCCAGCCATCGCAGTGACGGTGGCGGACAGGGTCTGAAGGTCGCCTCTGAGTCCACTCACCGCCCCCTCGAGAGCACGAATGCTCTAAAGTATAGTGTCAGGGGGAGGTGGTGCAGAGGGACGCACCGGTCAGGGCTGTGCAGGTCAGGGCTGGCGTACTCTGGTGGCGTTGGTGACGGGCTCAGCAGGCAAGGGAACAAAAGGGGCTGCGCTCGCAAGTGGGGGCCTGGCCTCAGTGCGAGGCTGGGCAGGACGGTGAGAAGTGGAGGCAGCCGCAGCGAAAGAAGAATACAAAAGTGGCAGCGAGGCGGCCAGAGAGGTCGGTGGCACAGAAGTGTGGACAGACGCCACGACACTCTCGGAAAATACAGCAGCGGTGGAGACAGAGGCGGAGACTACGGTCTCCGCAGGGGTGGCAAAAGAGGGCTCTCTGTACTCAACTATGGTCTGCGGGCGCTCGGGTGGGGCAGAGGAAACGGGCTCAGCAGACAGAGGGCCAGTGGTGGTGGTGACAGGCGTGGAAGCAGTGGAAGTGGGCTCAGCTAAGGTACTCCCGACATCGACAGCAGTGTGGACAGAGGTGTCTGGAGCATCGGAAACATCGGGGATAGGCTGAGGGGCCACAGGGTCAACATGGGCAGCATGCTCGGCAGGTGCAACAGGGTCTGCGGGGGTAGCGTGGGAAGCGTGGGCAGCGTGGGCCTGCTCGGCCTCCCCGGCCTCGAGCACGTAAGCGGCTAGGATGAGAACATCCATCGCATGGAGCCAGTCCACATGGGCCGGTGCAATCTGAGTCCGAGCAGGGCTCGGAAGAATCATGTAATCGGCACCGTAAGGGCCATGCAACCAGACCCAGTGTCGCTCACCGTGCGGACGAAGCATCTTCATCCGGGCCATAACATCAATCGACAGAGAAGTGGGGCCCGGTGCTCGTCGCAGGTCGTCAGGGAAGTCCTCGCCGGTCATAAGGGTAAGCAAGGTGATCAGGCCGCCGCAGCATATCGGTGAGCGAGCGCCCACCGATACAATGATGCAGTCCAAAAACCAAGCCGCGACATCAATCACGACGGCGGGGACCAGCTCATCGCCATCCCTAGATAGAGCTCTGGGCCGTGTCATCGCGTAGAGCATGTAGAGCTCTGGCGTGGACATCGTGCCCGGCTCATATCTGGCCAAAAAGGTCGTCGCCATAAGGCGCTGAGCTATACGGAGGCAGGGATGGACAATGGCCGAGGCCTTGGCCCTACTAGGGTCAAAGGCAGCGTGGAGACCCGTAATCCGGGCCCAAAAGGCACCGGCGTCGAAGGAAGGTGGGGGGATATGGGTGGGGGAGTAACCTCGGTCGACCCCGGGGACATCGGGCCACGAGAAGAAGGCTCTCATCATACCGAGAGTGACCTGGCACTCCCGGTCCATGAACCGAAACGAGCATCCCTCGTCGCTCCGGGCGATCAAACTAAGTACCTCAAGTGTCGGGCGGGTAAACGTATCCGCCGACACCTGAAAGAAATCTCGCCAGCCCACATTGTCGTACAACGTGAGCATCCCCTCGAGTACCCCCAGGCGTCCTAGGTCGGCAAGGTGTGCAAACCTGGAGGGTACGATCGAGCGCTGGGAGATACGCTCAAAAGCGACGCCGTGTGCGTCGTTCCGGAACGTGATCCCCAGCGGCCCGATAAGTGGAGCCGGAGGTGATGGCTGTGGAGCGGCAGGGAGCGGTTGTGCGGGGTGTATGGGCTGTGCGGGCTCTGCAGGCTGTGCGGGGTGTGCGGGTCTTGCAGGCTCGGTAGGTGCAACAGGGTGTGTGGGAGAAGGCGGAGGAGAGTCCTCCAACTCGTGGGAGGGGCCAGCGTCATCCGACCGCTTCCGCTTGGCGGAAGCTCTCATCGACCACGGCCGTGTCCGGGGCGGCATATGGGTCCCGAGCGCGCGTCGAAAAGCGTGAAAAGTGCGGCGTGTGCAAAATAAAGGAAAGAGTATACCACGACACGCCGCGAGTGCAAAGCAATGGAAGAGTGCGAAGACAACGCCTTCGCGAAGCCCGAATCAGTCCCCGGAAGCTCCCTGGGCTCCCCTAAGCTCGCAAAAAACAACCTGCGCATGAAATGGAGATATCAGCGGGTAATATTCAAAACGTATGGAGCATTAGGGGTATAATAGATAGATATAGAAATTAATTTGGGTTTGGGGTTCGTTTAACGCATGGATCCTTGAAAAATACACAAAAAGAGGAGAAATATGCTAAATAGGCGATACCAGAGGTGGCCAGAGACGTGGCCGCCGGCGGCGACTCGGGCGAGGAGCGGCGGCGGCTCGGCCGGCGGTAGCTGGCCGAGCGGCGGCGCGGCGACGTCGGTCGGGCGAGTAGGCAAAGGGTTCGGGCGAGGGAGCTGAAGGGTCGTGGCGCTGCGGTATGTGTCGTTTCAAAAAACGCGCTCGACCCCGCCCCCTTTTATAGGGAAAAGTTACGACTCGGCCGAGTGACTGGGTCACTCGGCCGAGTGAGATCAATGGAAAATTCCTCCCCGCTTATGCTTCAGCCGAGTGGCCTTGCCACCCTCGGCCGAGTGGAGTAAGTCCATTCGGCCGAGTGGCTCAAGCTACTCGGCAAGACTCGCCTTAGGAGCGTATCCGTTTTACTCGGCCGAGTGAATATATATACTCGGCCGAGTATCAGTTATACTGAAATCAGGAAAATAAACAGAGAGTTGGATACATCAGACTTCCCTCGTTCGTGAGCGGCTCGACCGGACGAACTTGTGTGCTCAGCCGAGTGACTAGTATACTCGGCCGAGTGAGCCTTGTCTTCTGCTGTTTGTCTTCGTTTGGGCTCTAAACTCCGTCTTTCTTCCTCCAGTCGATTTCATCTTCCTCCTAAGCATCGAGCGCCTTCCTGGGGCGCTCCTCGTCGCCTCGTGCATCCTCCTAATGATGGGTACCTCATTCTCCTCTTCCTGTCAGGAAAAATAGGACCCGTTATCACAAGATTTTTGGGCGAACGACTCAAAACACTAAAAATTTCTAAAACAAAAATAAAAGAAAAATGAAAATAAAGCAATAACCGTCGGGTTGCCTCCCGACAAGCGCTCGTTTAAGGTCGTGAGCTTGACCCCCTATGATTTTCAATTAATGCGGGATGTTTGGTGCATATGAGATGCACCCATCAAACTTTCCGGGGAGAACGCTTGGATTCGGAAGTTGCGGCGACGTGTTCTCCCTCGGTGGTCTCCCGTCTCGAATAGTGTTGGGGGGAGGCTCCCCCAATCTAGCATTTGCTCCGGTCAACGGCTTCACCGGTGGCACCGATTTCCGTATCGGCGGAGCTTTCTTCGGAGACTTCAATTTCGAGAGCTTGCAGAGCTCTCGAATCCTTGCGACATCAGCGTCGCCTTCATCATTTTCAGCGGAGAGGTTGGGGGAATCATTTTTCTTCTCATCTTGGCTTAAATCCGGGCCTTCCTCGAAATCTTCATCGAATAGAGCGCCAATGGATTGAGGGATCGCCTCCTCAATTACCTCATCAAGGAGGTCCATGTAGTCAAGCTCCTCGTGGTAAGGCATGTGTTTCATAGCCTTAGGAATGTGAAGCTCCACCTCGATGTTGCCTACGTTCAAAGTTAGGGTACCTTCTCGCACGTCGACAATGACTCCGGCAGTGGCGAGGAACGGGCGTCCAAGTATCAATGACGTATCTCCCTCCTCCTTAACGTCCATGATCACGAAGTCACATGGCAAGCATATTCCCCCCGGGACTTGTAGCGGAATGTCTTCGGCGATCCCTACCGGCCTTGTTATCCGTCCATCGGCTAATTGTATCCGCATGTCGGTAGGTTTCAACTTCGTCCCGGTGTTTAACCTTAGGAACATGGAGAGAGGCATGAGGCTTACACTAGCCCCTAAATCCACCAACGCTTTTTGTAAAGGGACGCCGCCCAAGGTGCAAGGAATCCGAAAACTCCCCGGGTCTTTGAATTTGGCCGGCTCCTTTTCTCTCTTGGTGAACCAAGAGCCCTCCTCGGCTAGCATGATCTTTTCCTTCCTCTTCCCCCCTGAAATCAAATCCTTTAAAAATTTAGCATATGTGGGGATTTCCACGATGGCGTCGAGGAAGGGAATGTTGAGGCTAACCCCTCTCAGATACTCGAGAAACTTTGCTAGCCTTTTCTCCATTTTCGCTCTAGCAAGCCTTTGGGGGAATGGGACCGGTGGCATGAAGCGCCTCTCCTCAATCAATTGCTCCGCTCTAGATTTCTCCTTTTCTTGCGGCTCTTTCTCCTTCTCAACTTCAACTACCGGCTCAATTGGCTCCAAACTTTCCTCCATGGGTGCCTCGGTAGGAATCATGGCGGGGGTGGTATCCTTCCCGCCTCTAGTAGTAACGGCAACTACGGCATTGATGTGGCCGGTGTTGCCCCGTGGGTTTTGCTCGGGTTGCACCGGCAATTGTTGAGTATTCCGATTGAGCAACGCCAATTGCTCCGAGATTTGAGCTACAACGGTTGTAAGGGAGTCTTGCCCCGCCTTCAAGGTAGCATTGACCTTCTTTTGCTCGACCATAAACGTCTCCACTCTAGCTTCGAAGTCGGATTATTGTTGAGCTTGTGGAGGGTTTTGATTTTGATTTCTCCACCCTTGATTGTATCCGGGCGGCCTATATGGTGGGACTTGTTACTTCGTTTGAAAATTTTGTTGTGGAGGCCCCCTCGGTGGATAGTGTTGTTGTTGGGGTGGTGGTGGTCGAGCTTGTTGAGGTGGTTGTTATGGTGGGTTCAAAGCTCCTTCATTGTTGGCGTAAGAGAAACCGGGATGATTTCTTGTGTCCAGATTGGCCCAATACCCTTGGTTCCCCGCGACATATTGTACTTGCTCCAAGGATCCTTCTCCTTGCTCTCCTCCCACATACATGGCTTGAGATTGGTCTTGCCAATCACACATTTGGTTCGTTGGTGCGGAGGTGGAAGGGGTTCCTTGGGGCTCCGTGATAAACTTCTCCAGTCTCTCCACCACCTTGTGGAGAGAATCAAACTTGCTTGTAAGCTCCGCTACGGCCTTCGCTTCGTAGATACTAGTTGGTTTCAAGGAGGACGTAGAGTGTCCTCGCTCATCGCCCCATTGTTGATTGTTTGAGGCCATCTCCTCAATTAGGGCCGTAGCTTCTTCGGGAGTCTTTGATAAGATAGCACCATTCGCCGCGGCATCAACAATTTGTTTGGTCCCCGGTTGGAGACCGTTGTAGAAGCTATGAACTAGCTCCCAATCTTCAATGCTATGGTGCGGGCATTGATGCTGCAGATCTTTAAAATGCTCCCAAGCCTCATAGAGCGTCTCTTGGGGTCCTTGCTTGAAGGACATAAGAGCGCTCCGAATCTTCACCGTCTTGGAGGGCGGATAGAACTTATCAATGAATGCACTCGCCAACTCGTCCCAAGTGGTAAAGACTCCCTCAGCCTGCGTCCTCAACCAATAGAGTGCCTTGTCTTTTAGCGTGAAGGGGAAGATGCGCAGTCTGATGGCATCGATGGAGACCCCCGGCATCTGAAATGTGGCGCACTTCGACAAGAATAATTGGATGTGGTAGTGGGGATTTTCATGGGCATTCCCATGAAATGGATCCTGCTGCATCAGAACCACTAGTCCAGTCTTCAGCTCAAAGTTCTTGTCAGCCGCCAACTCCGGCATGGCAATGGATGAGGTCGTAGAAGAGGTCTTAGGCCGAAGCCTATCTTGAATAGAAATTATCCTCGCCATTCTTGCCGCTAATTGGTCCGCAGTTTCTGGGTTGGTCATAAAACTCCCTTCCCGATCTTGTCTCCTCTCCGCTCTAATTCTCCGCGCGGTACGTTCGATCTCGGGATCAAATAATATAACTTCAGGGTCCGCCGTAGATCTCGTGTACATGCACCGGAGAACAAAGTTTCAAAGAAGTGATTAGCACAATGGAAGGGTTAGGTAAAAGAAAAATAAAGAAACAAAATAATAATAAAAAAATATCTAGGGTGGTAAGATCAAACGCAATCGCCTCCCCGGCAACGGCGCCAAAAACTTGATCGCTCCGGAATGTAACCCAAAGAACGGTTTTAGTTTTACCGCAAGCGCACGGTATAGCGGCGAGCGGGTTATCGAACACAGGGAGGACGAATGACCGTGCTTGTTCTAATCAACCTGGCTATTTAAGAAGAGAGAAATTTGCCTTTGGCGATCCTGTCACAATCGTCAGACAAAGTACGGAAATATCAAATCAAATAAAGAACGTCTAGGGAATGGGGAATTCCTGCTACTCACCGTATCTCGTCAATGTGGTTCATCGGTATCAAAATTGCTAGAATAAGATTTTGGATGAACTAGTTGCAACTGAATGTAGAACCAAGCTCACGCTCTCGCGCTGTTACCGGTCTATAGCTATCCTAGGTTCGGGTCCAATCTCTTGCAAACCCTAGCCTAGGGAAGCTAGCATTAGGATCAACATCATCGTTCAATCGCGCACCGAGCCCAATCTCTTGCAAACTCGGCCCACGACCTAGGTTGGGATAGTTCCTACCCGTCCAATCTCTTGCAAACGGGTATCGGCACGGAATTGCAACCGGGAACCCTAGTATCGGTCCAATCTCTTGCAAACCGATACTACGGAAATTTGATTCCAACCCAATTCGGATTTCTAGGGTTTCCTATCGAATTGGGATCCAATCTCTTACAAATCCCAATCGGTATGAACTCCTAGCTATCCGTAGTAAATCGCTCCCAAACCAATCCCTAATAACAATTCTAGCAAAATTTCTACCAATTCATCACAAATATGAAATTGGGCTTGTAGGGTTCATCCCCACGCCCCAAGACGTGGAGACTACTCACAATTCATAGCACAAACACAAAAATAATCAATGAAATAAACAAGAGAATTCATCACAATATTGAGATAAGCAATAAAAATAGAATTTTTAGGAGAGAGAGACACAAACCAATGGAGTTATTCAAATAATCCAACAAAAATCAACTTTTGTCTCCTCTCCAATCACAAGAATAAAGCTAAAAAGTTAATCTAAAAAGCTGCAAAAATCTAAGACAAAAAGCTCTCAAAACTAGGGTAAAAACAGGGGTTAAATACCCCCCAAAATCGTCCAAAAACTGTGACCAAAATATCCCTGCGCAGCCTGAAATCCGCAATTTTCGCTACAGGCAGCGCGTCGCACTCGGCCGAGTGACAAAAGTCGCTCGGCCGAGTGAGAAACCCTGTAAATTTCCAGTAAGTCTTGATCTTCAGGGGTCTTCACTTCGGGGGCGGCTCGGCCGAGTGAGTTGTCGTCACTCGGCCGATGGCTTCTTGGTACTCGGGCGGTCGGGATTATCCACTCGGCCGAGTGGGTCTTCTGAAGCTCAGGCAGCCGAAAAACAGTAAGTTGGCGATTTTTGAATGGCTTCGTCTGGGCGCCACTCGGGCGGACGGGATCTCGTCACTCGGCCGATGTGGTCTCCGTCGCTCGGCCGAGTGCACGTATGAAACGTATCCGATCTGGTCGGCCGAGCGGTGTCTCGCTGGTCGGCCGAGTGACTTTTCCACTCGGCCGAGTGGGACACCAAAAATGCCCAAACAGCTTGTTTTGGCCTCCTCGTCACTCCTGCGACGTCCTTTCTTCTTCCGCTCCTCTCCAACAGCAAAATACCCCTTGGGGAGGTCGTCTGTGACCCTCTGGAGTAAGCGCATCTCGAGATCACTCCAAATCGCTCCAAATCACCTGAAATGCGACAAAAACAACAAATCGTGAAAAGCATCGCAATATCGTCGATATATCGTGAAAAACATGATTTGGGCGATCTAAATGGCATGCAAACATGCGGGAAAAAAGTGTAAAATAAGGAGTGATCACCTGTCCTGTTTTCTGTCGACTGTACTGTCTTCATCAGTCGATTGTCCTGGCTCAGATTATGGCCATTGGATAATTTCTAGTCGTTGATCAGTCGACTGTCTTATGATCATCAGTCGACTGTTCCTGTCGTTTTCGCCCAGTTTCTAGCAGTTGCAGAATTGATTCTTTGGCTGTTTTCTTGGGTTTTGGGGTTTGATACAGGGTTCCTATATATATGGGTGTGCTGCTATCTTTTATACTTCTTGATGCTATTGAATATCTCAAGAGATCTATAAGCCACTCTCAAACTCCCTCAATTCCCTCTCAAGAGCTTTCATTCATCTTCATGCATTGAAGTCCAGCTCAAGGGAATTCATCGAAGTGCTTTCAAGCATATCTCAACACTTGGAGATCCTCTTGCCTTGCATTCATTCATGAGTAAGCATCTCAAGGCATAGGTAAGAGTATTTATTTTACTTGGTGAATTTGTGTCACTAATTCTCTTTGTGGGAATTAGTCTTTCTCTCTTTGTGGGAGGTTATCTCCTTGTGGGATTAGGATATTCTCTTTGTGGGAATAACTCTCTTTGTGGGAGTTACTCTCTTTGTGGGAATTTAATGTTCTAGTGTAGGGTTAACCCTAATTCTCTAAGTGGGAGTTAGTGATTCTCTTGGTGGGAGTCTTGACCCTCGTGTAGGGTTGGTTGGGTCCTTGTGTAGGGCATAAATCCTATTGGTGGGGTATCTCCTTGTGAGATTTGTATTCACTTCTCTGTGTAGGATTATAGTGGATATTGATGTGGCTGGATGTACCCAAGTTTGGGGAACCAGGGTAATTCCTTGGGTTTGCATTTGGATTAATGGTGTCAATTATTTCCTCTTGCATTTATAATTCCGCATTTGCAAGTTTAATTTTAATTGGACAACTTTATTGCCATTACACTATTCACCCCCCTCTAGTGTGTGTTGTTAGTATTGCAAGGGTAAGACGATCCTTACAGTCCTGGGCGTTGTTCACCTCATACCTGCAGTAGTATTCACCACCACGGTCAGACCTGCCAGTTTTAATTCTTTTGCCTAATTGAAGTTCAACTTCGGCCTTAAAATTTTTTAACGTGTCCAGAGACTGAGATTTTTCTTGTATGAGATAAATGTAGCCATATCTTGAATAGTCGTCTATGAACATTATAAAATATTGCTGACCATTCCATGCAACCGAAGGGAATGGTCCGCAAATTTCAGTATGTATAAGTTCTAAGGCGCAATTTGATCTTTTGGCTTCAAATCTCCATTTATTAGTTTGTTTTTCCTTTATACAATTAATACAGACATCAAAATCTGAAAAATCTAAAGGTTTGAGAATATCGTTTGGCACAAGTCTCTCAATTCTCCTTTTGGAGATGTGACCTAATCTCTTGTGCCATAACGAACCTGAATTCTCATCAGTTAATTTTCTTTTCTTTGTACCCATATGCAAGTATTCATTTGTAGCAATTGTTTCAAGCATATATAGATTATCAAACCAGACAGATAACCAGAACCTATTAATATGGAATTGAGAGACAAGCTAAATTTTCCATTCGCAAGAGAACAACAATAACCAGATTTGTCCAATGCAGAAATAGAAATCAAGTTACGTCGAAACGACGGTACAATAAAAGTCTCAAACAAATCCAAATGGTTTCCAGTTTTCAAAGAGAATCCGAAATCCCCAATTGCAACAACCCTCGCCTTCTTGCCATCGACCACAAAGATGAATCTTTCAGCATCATTTGGCTTTCGGCAGTTCAGGCAGCCCTGCATAGACACACTGATGTTAGTAGTTGCACCAGAGTCTAACCACCAAGTGTCTATAGGTCTAGAAGTTAAATTAACTTCTGAACAAACCAAATAGAGAAGAGTCCCTTTCTTAGCACACCAGGCGTAGTAATTAGTGCACTGCTTCTTCACATGCCCTTCAGTTCCACAAAAGAAACAACTATCTTTCTTAACAGCCTTAATAGGCTTCTTTTGTTGTTTCTTAGGTGGGGCTGTAACTGCAACTTCTTTACCCTTTTCCTTTTGTTATCTTTCGGGGTAAATGCAATATTTGCACTTTCAGTCTTATCCTGCTTCAGTCTTTCATCTTCCTGAACACAGTGCGAGATGAGCTCATTCAGAGACCAAGTCTCTTTCTGACAGTTATAGCTCACCTTGTACTGATTGAACTGAGTAGGAAGGGATATTAATACCAAATGCACAAGCAGGTTCTCAGAAAGGTCAAGATTTAGTGCTTTTAATTTTGAAGCAAGATGGGACTGTTCCAGAATGTATTCTCTTATATTGCCTTTTCCTTTGTACTTCATTGCGATTAGGTTTGTCAGAATCGTACCAATTTCTGCCTTTTTGTTTCTGACAAACCTTTTCTCAATATCTGCCAGGAAACCTTTAGCTGTCGTGATCGAATCAAACATAGAGCCCCAAAAACTTCTGGGATGGCTCTTTTCATGATCATGACACACATGCGATTAGACTTTTCCCACTTCTCATACTCCCTCTTTTCCTCAGAGGTACTCTTTTCCGTGGTAAGTGGCGGACAGTCAGTTCTAATCGCAAGGTCCAGATCCATTATCCCAAGAAATATTGGTAAGTTCTCTTTCCAGGATTTAAAATTAGATCCATTCAGCACTGGAATGGAGTTCAAGCTAGCAGTTATGTTTGCGGGAGTAGCATCTGAAAAATAGGACAATAAACATAGACAAAGATGCTAACATAAGTATTAATTTTTAAAGCAACATTATAAATACAAAAATGGCATGTTCCCATCTCAAGATATCCCATACTAGCTTAACATTTATCTTTAGATAATCTATTAACTAGCAAATGACATCTTACTACAGCAATCAAATAAAGATAATAATTAACATGCAAATTAAAATGTCCTTTAGGCTGCATAGGTCTCAACAATCATCTCTTATTTATTGCTTTAGGTGCACATAAGTTGACACAGAATTGTAATCTTCCTTTGGGCTGATACGCACATAAAATTTCCTTTTATATTGATGAAATGAAATAATGCAAAACAACAGAGCCCACTTTGACGAGATGATGATTGCATCGAGTCATTTCAAAAATACATAAAACAAAATTTGAATTTAGTTTAGCACAATTAATACGAAACTTTTATTGAGGAGAAATATACATAAACAACCTTTTATTACTCCATTGATCCAATAAAAATTCATTTTAGGCAACTTATAATACAATGTTTGTATTTAACCGTTTACAAACCAAAATAACAATAATTCTACAGTGGATCCCACTTTGGTGGGGTTTCGTGTTAATATGCATCATTTCGAAATGTATAAATGATGTTTGCCAAAAAGAATTAAAGATGGAACCAACATAATTTAATAAACAAATAAAACCTAATGAGGAAATATACACAAGAAGTCCTTTTATTTCCTCTGATTATTAGTGTATTAATATAACCAAAATAAGGCTTAGAAAGAATAGAAATAGCCTTAAAATAGGGTTCAAAATTACCAAATTATTCATTTTAAGCCCAAAGTTTGTGCAATGGCCAAAATAGGCCAAGAAATTGTATATGCAAAATTAAGAAAAATTTTATTTTGAAAAAAATCCTGTTTGGGCCCAAATCCTGCTAGGGTTAGAAACCCTAGCAGGAAATTGGCCAAACTAGGGGGCGGCCGCCGCCGCCCCCTTCCCTCACATCCGGCGTCGGCAGGAGGCCGGCGTCGGCGTCTCCCGTCAGGGGGCGGCTGAGCGCCGCCCCCTTTCTGTTCTGAAACAGGCGCCACCGGCACTTGATTTGTCCCAGCAAGGGGGCGGCGCGGCCGCCCCCTTTCTGATATGTCGACAGGGAAAATCTCCTTTCTGTCCGGATGCCGACGGGGGGGGGGGGGGGGGGGGGGGTCCGGCAAAGCACCACCCCCGGGATCTGTTCTGGGGTCCTTATGGGGCCGGCAGGACGTCGCCCCTTGCCTGATAGGGATCCTATTGGGGGTGGCTCGGTGCCGCCCCCTTCCCTGACTGCTGATGAGGGCGGCGGGTGCCGCCCCCTCTGCACAACCGTGGTAGGCCCCCCAGTGGGGGGGCTGTTCTTCCGATAGAAAGGGGGCGACAGGGTGCCGCCCCCCTCCGAAAAAGCCCACCGGGGCGGCAGACGACGCCCCCTCTGCAACCCTAACGGGGGCGGCGGGAGCCTTTGTTTCCCCAGGATCCTGCTAATCGTGCCCCGGTATGCACACGCAACCGGGACAAGCGACACTGTAGTCTTACCGCAAGCGCACGGTGTAGCGGCGAGCGGGTATCGAACACAGGGAGGCCTAATAACAGTGTCTTCTTCAATCACCTGGCTATAGGAAAAGTTGAGAAATGTTCGCAGAAACGCGGTCACAGTCGTTCAATTATACGGAAGAAAATATCAAATTAATAAAGACGCTTAGGGATAGGGAATCCCCGCTACTTGCAGTATCTCATCATTGTGATTCGTAGGTTTCACAATTGTTAGACTTGAAATTCGGGTGAACTAGTTGCAACTAAATGTAGAACCAAGCTCACGCTCTCGCGCTATTGTCGGTCTATAGCAAACCTAGGGTAGGGTCCAATCTCTTGCGAACCCTAACCTAGGCAAACTAGCGTGAAGAACAACATCATCGTTCAATCGTATCTCGAGCCCACTCTCATGCAAACTCGAGCTACGACCTAGGTTGGGATAGTTCCTACCCGTCCAATCTCTTGCAAACGGGTATTGGTATAGAATTACAATCGAAAACCCTAGTTTCGGTCCAATCTCTTGCAAACCGATTCCGGAGAAATTCAATTGCAACCCAATTCGAATTTCTAGGGCTTCCTATCGAGTTGGGATCCAATCTCTTGCAAATCCCAATCGGTATGAATCCCTACCTATTCGTATTAAATCAATCCCAAACTAACCCCAATCAATTCTAGCAAGAATTTCACCAATTCATCACAAATTAGAAATAGGGTTCGTAGGGTTCATCCCTACGCCCTAAGACGATAGAACTACTCACAATTCATAATAAAATGCAATATAAATTCACAATCAAAATCAATAGAATTCATAGCAATATTCAAAATATCAATAAAAATGGAGTTTTTGAGAGAGAGAGAGAGAGAGACAAACCAATGAAGAACAAGATAGCATCCAACAAATTATCACTTTTCTCTCCTCCCTCAAAGCTAAATCTAATCCCTAAAAAGTTAATCTAAAAAGGCTGCAAAAAGTTCTGAAAAAGCTCTCTAAACTAGGTTAAAAACTGGGGTTAAATACCTCCCAAAATCGCCCAAAAAACCCTAACGAAAATGCCCATGCGCAGCCTTAAAATCGCAGTTTACGCTACAGGCAGCGCGGCTCACTCGACCGAGTGACAAATGTCACTCGGCCGAGTGAGAGACCCTGACGGATTCCAGAGAGTTGGGGGTCTTGGGGGTCGTCTTTTCGGGAGTCACTCGGCCGAGTGACTTTTCTTCACTCGACCGGTGGGCGTTCTTCACTCGGGCGGAAGGTCGTTCGTCACTCGGCCGAGTCGGTCTTTGGGGCTGACTGACGGATTCCAGAGAGTTCAACATTTTTGATGCCGTCGTCTTGGCTCCACTCAGGTGAGGGATGACTCGGTGCTCGGTCGAGTGGTATGGCGATGCTCGGCCGAGTGCACGCTGATATTGGCTCTGTTGCGTGTCCGATCTGGCCGGCCGAGCGGGCTGTCTATGCTCGGCAGAGTGACTCCTTCACTCGGCCGAGTGGCATGCTGAAAATGCCCATTCTCCGTGTTTTTGTCTCATTGTCGCTCCTACGACGTTCTTTCTTCTTCCACTCCTCTCCAATCGCAAAATACCCCTCAAGAGAGTCGTCGGTGACACTCCGGAGTGGGTGCATCTCAGAATCACTCCAAATCGCTTCAAATCTCCTGAAATACGACAAAAACAACGAATCGTGAAAAGCATCGCAATATTGTCGAATAAACGTGAAAAACACGATTTGAGCGATCTAAATGGCATGCAAACATGTAGAAAAAAGGTGTAAAATACGGAGTGATCAAAATCCCCCAAGCTTACCTCTTACTCGTCCTCGAGGAAGATGAGTAAAAAGCGAACCCGGTGGATAAAGATAAAATAAAAACGATGGAAAGGCGGAAAATGAAAAATGAAAAACAAAATAGAAAACGAAGAGGGAAGTTGCTAGATCATTTTTCTCAGGACGTGGGTTTTGCTTACTCATATAGCATGCATCGAATATAAACCACATGTCAAAGACTTTTATTTTGATATCATAGTATAATGGTGCATTTGAAATAGAAAACCCAAGAATATCAATATAGCATGAAAAATGGAATAATTCTAAGATTAACATCGTCTGAAGCATCTAAAGCGGTATACAATATCGTAGATCACACACTTTTCAATTTAATGCTCTCTATAAGGAGTATAAGAGATATCACACGATAGAGTAGTAAGAATAGAAAAGGTGTGGTTTTCATGAAATGAATGCTAAGCGTAGATTTCTGGATTTCGTGAAACTTTAGCAATCTCACCGAGTATAAAATATTACTTAGCCTAGGTTGTCATGCACCGTCAGGTAGTCACTCTCTCACACATCATTGGATTCTCTCCCCCAAGCTTATCTATAAGCGTGGTGGCATACACAAAACAATATTTACATCCCCGTTTCTTATGAAGCTCCAAAAATCAAAGAAAACAAAAATAGAAGCAAAAGAAGGAAGAAAGAGAGAAAGGATATGAGATGGGATCGTTTTCGAACTTCTTTTCTCTTTTCTTCACTTATTCTCAAATATTTTTTCTTGTTCTTTTTATTTTTCTCTCTTTTTTTTCAATAGAATATTTACACAAATGATCCCAAATCAAAGAGAAGGATATACAAGTATTTTTTCTTTGGGTTTTGGGGAATTTGGATCATGCAATTTAATAACGGGGGATGCCAATAATAGAATTGCTAAGGGGAGATTCACCAATGAATATAAAATAGAGAAATAATGTTCAAGATATGTGGAGAAAGAAATAAATGTATCTCTCAGCTCACTCTATAGGACGTGCATGACAACTTCAGCAGGGTAATATAATCTACTCAGTTTAATCTCAAAAAGTAAACTAATCCAGATTTATCAAAGCTAGCAAACATTCAATCAACCTGAAGTGAAGCGTACAAATCATGCAATAAGAAGTGATATGAGAAAAGAAAGCAGTACTCCAGATATAAGCAATCAATGCGTGAATCTTGGTGTGTTTTCTACGATAGCATACATATGAATCATCAGACATCAGCTAATAATAGAATTTCATCCATTTTCATACAGCAAAAGAGAGTGGGTTACTATTTCTAAATGCAAAGCAGAACATAGCATATGATATCAGAAATAAAAATCTATGACATGACAAATATAGCATGCATATAGAGAAAAGCTAACACCACGTCATCATCATCACAGAAGAGTCATCTCTAGCAGAAGATGGAAGAAATAAAGACAAAAGAAAAACAAAGATATTTATAATGCAGCACATAAGGAAAATAAGAAAAAAACGTGATGCATGGTAAAAAAAGAAAAACGTGATGAAAAATGGGTGCAAAAGCGGGAAAAACGTGAAAAAACTAAAAATAAAGGTGATAAAAGCCAAAAGCGTGAGAACTCACTCCCCCAAGCTAAAGTGCACAGTGTCCTCAATGTGCGAAGTGTGGCACACCGAGAGACGGGTAATGGGTGGGGGTGGGTATGCATGATAAAAAGAAATAAAAATAACAAAATGAAAATATGATGCGGATGTGATGCATGCAAGGATAAGAGTGATGCAGATATGTGCGTGTCACCAAAAATACTCTCCCTCACTCCCGAAAAAGGATATAGAATGATATGATCAAAATGTGGACAAAAATAGTGATGGGAGGAGGGGGGTGGGCAAAAATCATCAGGACCAAGCAGAGAATGGGCAGCATAACGGCAAAAAATATCAATGGCATCAAGGGTGAGCCTAAGCTGGTGGTGCTGCGCCATCTCCGTCCTGAGGCGGAGGTGGGGGGGTGGTGGTGGTGGTCGTGTCTACTGGGTGGGTAGTGGTGGTCGTGGCAGTCGCTCGAGAATCTGGGTCAGGCAAAAGTGAATGCCGGGAAGTAACTCGAGGCGGTGCTGCATGGCGGTGACTGTGGAAGACAGAGCCCTAAAATCGCCCCTGAGTCCACTCATCGCCCCCTCAAGAGCACAAACGCTCTGAACTAAGGCGTCAGGGGGTGGTGGAGCAGAGGGACGGACAGGTCTAGGCTGAGCAGGTCGGGGCTGTCTGATACGGGTAGTGTAGGTGATCGGGACAGCAGGAATGGGTGGAAAGGGGGCTGTGCTCACTAGTGGATGCCCAGCCTCAGTGCGAGGCTGGGACGCAGGCTGGTGTGAGGTGGAAGCAGCAGCAGTGGAAGTGGAAGACAAAATCGGTGACGAGGCGGCAAGAGAGGTCAGTGACACAGACGTGGGAACAGACGTCACGACACTCTCAGATAGGACAGCTACGGTTGAGACAGAAGGGTCGACCACTGGGGAGGAAGTGAATGGACCAAAAGGTGATACCCCAGCGGACAACAAGCTAGACAGGGACCGTACGACGTCAGGAAAGGAAGACTCGCCGCTCTCAACTATAGAAGGTGGACGCTCAGGTATCAAAGAGGTGAGGGGCTCAACCGACAGGGGCACAACAGTGGTGGGGGTGGTGGTAGGCGTGGTGGAAGTGGAGGACGGCTCAACAAGTGTACTCCCGACACTGGCAGAAGTGGGGACAGAAGTGTCGGGAGCCGCAGAAAGTGCAGGCACAGGCTGAGGGAACACAGGGTCTACATGTGCAGGGTGTGCCTGCTCAGCCTCCTCGGCCTCAAGCACGTAGGCGGCGGGGATCAGGAGATCCATCACCGGAAGCCAGTCCTCGTGTGCCGGTCCTATGTGTGTCCGAGCGGGGCTCGGGAGGATCATGTAGTCAGCACCGAAGGGACCGAGCAACCATACCCAATGCCACTGGCCGTGCAGACGAAGCATCTTCATCCAGGCCATGACGTCTATCGAAAGTGAAGTGGGGCTTGAAGGTCGACGCAGGTCGGTCGGAAGGTCCTCGCCGGTCATCAGGGCTAGCAGGGTGATCAGGCCGCCGCAACATATCGGGGAGCGAGCGCCCACCGATACTATGATGCGGTCCAAAAACCAGCTAGCGACGTCAATCTCAACGGCGGGGACCATCGCAACACCATCCCTATCCAGAACTCTGGGGCGAGTCATCGCGTAGAGCATATAGAGCTCAGGCGTAGACATCGTCCCAGGCTCGTACCTCGCTAGAAAGGTAGTCGCCATAATGCGTTGTGCTATACGGAGGCAGGGGTGGACTATGGCTGAGGCCTTGGCCCTACTAGGGTCAAAGGCGTGTGGTAAACCCGTGATCCTGGCCCAAAAGGCGGGGGAATCGAAAGATGGCGGAGGGATGTGGGGGGGGGGCGTAGGCTCGGTCGGGCGTGAGGACTGCGGGCCACTGAAAGAATTCTCTAAGCATATCGAGAGTGATCAGACACTCTCGATCCAAGAGTCTAAAGGAGCATCCCTCATTGGTCCGGGCGATCGAGCTAAGTACCTCGAGTGTCGGACGGATGTAGGTGTCCGTCGACACAGACAGAAAATCTCGCCAACCCATGTTGTCGTACAACGTGAGCATCCCCTCAAGTACCCCCAGGTGGTCTAGGTCAGCTAAATGGGTGAACCTGGAGGGTACTATCGGGCGCTGGGCGATACGCTCAAATCGGACGCGCTGTGCGTCGTCTCTGAACGTAATCCCCAGTGGCCCGACAACGGGAGCCGGTGGTGGCTGTGCGTGAACGGGATCGGCTGGAAGTGGCTGCGGGTGGATGGGGTCGGCTGGAAGTGGCTGTGTGGGGTGAGGTGGTGAAGGTGGAGGGGAGTCCTCCCTAGCGTGGGAGGGGCCGGGCTCATCCGTCCGCTTCTGCTTGGCGGAAGCTCCCCGAGTGCGTGGCCATGTACGGGGCGGCATGTGTGCCCAGAGTGCTCACCCAACTAATGAAAAATGTGGCGTGCTAAAAAGATGGAACGAAGGTACCTGAACATGCCGCGAGAGCAAAACAGCGGATAAGTGTGAAGGCGCCGCCTCCACGAAGTCAATAGCGCGTCCGAAAGCTCCCCTAAGCTCCCCCAAGATAGCCTGCACATCAAACAATGACATCAGCGTATAAAATTCAAAATACATGGGGGAGATGTGGTATAACAGATAAATAAAGAAATCGATTTGAGTTAGGGGCTCAATGGGCGTACGGATCGTCGAAAATAGGGGAAAAAGGAGCAAAGGGGCAGTTTTTGGGGTTTCCGACGGTCGGCCGGCGGCGAGGGAGCTCGCCGGAGGTGGCGGTCGGCGGTGGATGCTCGGCCGACGGTGGTCGGGCGAGCGGGGGCCGGTGGCGTGGCGATTCGGGTGAGTGGGAGTCGATCGCGGGCGAGGGAGACCAACAGGCGTGGGGTTCGGGCGATTTGGGCGAAAATGTCGCTTGAAAATTCGCGCCGAGCCCGTTCGCAATATATAAGTGAAGTTACGACTCGGCCGAGTGACTATGTCACTCGACCGAGTGACTATGTCACTCGACCGAGTGATCGTAACGAAAAAGTTTTTAAATTTTCTCCCTCCGCTTGCGACTCAGCCGAGTGGCTTTGCCACCCTCGGCCGAGTGGAAAAAGTCCATTCGGCCGAGTGGCACAAGCTACTCGAAATTTTTTGCCCTAGGAGGGTATCAGTTTCACTCGGCCGAGTGAAGAAATATACTTGGCCGAGTGGCAGTTTATACTGAAATCACAAAAAAGACAAAGAGTTGGGTACAGCAGACTTCCCTCGTTGGTGCGCCACTCGGGCGGACGGCTTTCTTTCCTCGGCCGAGTGACTATAGTACTCGGCTGAGTGGGGCTCTGTTTTCTGCTTTGGTGCTCCGTTTTGGCTCTACTCTCTGTTTTTCTTCCTCCAGGTGGTTTCTTCTTTCTCCTAAGCCTTGAGCGCATTCCTGGAGCGCTCTTCTTCACCTTGGTCAACCTCCATATGATAGATATCCTTTCCTCCCCCTCCTGTCAAAGAAAATAGGACCCGTTGTCACAATTTTTCGGGAAACCGACTCAAAAACACTAATAAAGTCTAAAACAAAAATAAAAACTAAAATAGAAATAATGCGATAACCGTCGGGTTGCCTCCCGACAAGCGCTCGTTTAAGGTCTTGAGCTCGATCCCTTTGGATTTTCAATTAACGCTTGATGTTGGGTGCATATGAGATGCACCCGTCGAATTTACCGGGAAGACCGCTCGGATTTGGATCATGGTGATGTGCGGTCTTCCACAGCGCCCCTTTGTCACGGGCAATGTTGGGGGGTGGCTCCCCCAAGCTAGAGCTTGTTCTGGTCTTCAACTTTACCGGTGACACCGATCGTCGTATCAGTGGAGCTTTCTTCGGAGTCCTCAACTTCGAGAGCTTGCAGAGCTCACGTATTCTTGCGACATCAGCGTCGCCATCATCAATTGCCATGGAGATATCGGGGGAGTGCTCCAATTTCTCTTCCTCGGCCAAATCTATGCCTTCTTCGAAGCTATCTTCGTGGGGTGCACTGATGGAGTGGGGGATAGCCTCTTCAATGACCTCATCGAGGAGGTCCATGTAATCTAGCTCCTCATGATACGACATGTGCTTCATTGCCTTCGGTATATGGAGCTCCACTTCGATGTTGCCGACGTTCAAGGTAAGAGTCCCCTCCCGCACATCGACGATGACACCGGCAGTGGCGAGGAATGGGCGTCCAAGTATGAGCGATGTGTCGCCCTCCTCCTTGATGTCCATTATCATGAAATCGCATGGAAAACATATGCCTCTCGGAACTTGGAGTGGAATGTCCTCTGCGATCCCAACCGGCCTTGTAATCCGACCGTCAGCGAGTTGAATCCGCATGTCGGTAGGCTTTAAATCCGTGCCGGTATTCAACTTCCGGAACATGGAGAGAGGCATGAGGCTAACACTAGCCCCCAAATCTACCAATGCTTTTTGTAGGGGGACGCCGCCTAGAGTGCAAGGAATCCGGAAGCTCCCTGGATCTTTAAATTTGGCGGGCTCCTTTTCCCTCTTTGAGAACCAAGTCCCTTCCTCCGTGAGCATGATCTTCTCCTTCCTCTTCCTTCCCGTAATCAAGTCCTTTAAGAACTTGGCGTAAGATGGGATTTCCACTATAGCGTCGAGGAAGGGGATATTGAGGCTCACCCCTCTCAAATACTCGAGAAACTTGGCTAGCTGCTTCTCCATCTTGGCTCTAGCTAGCCGTTGAGGGAAGGGCACCGGTGGCATAAAACGGCGCTCATCAATACGCTCTTCCTCTCTAGACTTCACTTCCCCTTGCGGCTCCTTCTCTTTTTCAACTTCAATTGTCGGCTCGCTCTCTTGCAGATTCTTCACCACGGGTTCCTTGATTTGGGTCATGGGGGGAGTGGTATCCTTCCCTCCTCTTGTTGTAACCGCAATGACCGCATTGATATGGCTGGTGTTGCCCCATGGATTCGGCTCGGGTTGAGCCGGCAATTGTTGGTTGTTTCTATTGAGCAAAGCAAGTTGCTCCCCAATTTGAGCGACGACGGTGGCGAGAGAATCTTGTCCCGCCTTCAATGTGGCGTTAATCTTCCTTTGTTCCACCATAAACTCATCCACATTGGCTTCAAAATCCGAACGTTGTTGAGCTTGTGGATGGTTGGGATTTCTCCACCCTTGATTATACCCGGGTGGCCTATAAGGTCCCACTTGTTGCCTCGGTGGGAAGTTTTGTTGCGGTGGCCCCCTTGGTGGATAATTCGGTTGTGGTGGTGGAGCTCGAGCTTGAGGAGGTTGTTGTTGCGGGGGGTTCAATGCACCATCATTATTGGCATATGAGAAACCCGGATGGTTTCTAGCGGCCGGATTGGCCCAATATCCAGAATTCCCCGCGACGTATTGAATTTGCTTCAACGCTCCTTCTCCTTGCTCTCCTCCTACATACATGGCTTGGGATTGGTCTTGCCAATCGCTCATATGATTTGTCGGCGTGGATGTAGAAGGGGCTCCTTGAGGCTCCGTAATGAATTTCTCCAATCTCTCCACTACCTTGTGGAGAGAATCAAATTTGTTGGCTAGCTCCGCGACGGCCTTGGCCTCATAAATGCTAGACGGCTTCAAGGAGGACGAAGAGTGTCCTCGCTCGTCGCCCCAGTGTTGGTTGTTCGAGGCCATCTCCTCTGTTGGATCCTGTCAAAACAGCGTTGTTAGGATCGAAATAAAGTAGAGACTTACGTTTGCGTATGCGGCACGGTAGTCTCTGAACTTTGCCCTCGGATTCGCCACAACGGTCGATACTTCGTCACAGAGGATCAAAGCAGAGTTTCACCGCCTAAATCTCTAACTAGAAGAGGATTTTAATGGAAGGGAGAAGAAGAACATAAGGATGCCTTATGCAAACTTATGGCATGGAAAGTGTGAATGAATGCCTTACCCTTGGGTCATATTTATAGGCTTTAGGGGTAGTTATTGTAGGAAATAACTAAATATAAGCTTATTAGCCTATATTAGCACATTCATTTATCTTCTTCTTTATCCACTTATCAAGTGCCATTTTGCACTTATAAAGTGGCTTTTTCCACTTATCGAGTGGCTTTTTCCATTTATCGAGTGGTCCTTTTCACACGAGAAAAGGTTCCCTTCGCGCACGCCTTCGTGCATGCGACATCTGAGGTCCGTATACCCTCATACATCCCCTCATGGGTGTATTTATGTCGTCCATATCCAACATCTCCCACTCACACTTGAGGGGATTGTAAGGAAACTTATTTTCCTCTAACTCTTCTATTTATCATACCGAGAAATAGGCCGTGTGACCGTCATGCGCATAGAGTCTGCTGTTGTGCACTTGTTAGAGATACACAACACTCCTCGAGGTGCAAAGTTGAGTAGATCAACGCAATCTTTACCCTAGATTATTTCTTCACATTTCTTATACCTTATATTCAACAATTGAATCCCATCTGGATTGCAATTGGCTGGCCAGCTTTGAATCTTTAAAGTCCAAATGTGAATGTGAAATTAATCTTCCTCTTCTTGCGATCCTTTCGATCTTGACTTGACTTGCTTTTCTAACATGCCTCGCCGGACCGAATTAACCATAGTCCATAAGTAACATGCTAAGATAGCAATCACCCGGTCAAATCTAAAGGAACCAATTAGAGTCCATAAGGGTAATGAATTAAGACCCATGTGGTCTTTGGGTCTCACATAATAGTAAACTTATTTACTATTCTAACCCAATGGTCAAAAATGCATACGTAGTATGAATACGTATTACAACATCGCTCCTTTCCCAGGGAGTGTATGTCTTAATGATGTTGTAAGGATGATGATCAGACACCACAATGTCTGACTTTGAGTCCCTTTTTCTACTCAAATAATCCTTTGGACTCACATCCCGCATTTAGACAGATAGGATTTCAAAATCCTCTTAGATCGTCTGTAAGCATCCATATGATGCAGATCTTTCATGCGACCATTTTGTTTAAGTCATGACTCTAAATCATCCGTCTGATGATTTTGACTTTAAACAGGTCTCATCTCTATTCTATCCGTCTGATAGAATAAGGCGGTTGCTCATGTGAGAGAGCCAACCTCAATCTGTCCGACATACTAGAAAGTATAGCTGAGATTTCAAAAAATGTACACAAACATTTCTCAAGAAATTCATATGCAATGTTTAAAAAAAACTTATTCTTTTATTAAATTTGATCATTTACAGACATGGGAATTTATATTGGTACAACTCAGCTCTTACGCAACCCTTATGATGATAAGGGTTTTGTAAAACACATCTCTGGGGATCGCCTTCGTAAGCGGATCCGCTACCATCTCATGCGTAGATATGTACCTTATGTCTACCTTCTTGGTCTTATCATAGTCTTTTGCAAATTTGTAGCGGATATCTATGTGTTTGGTCTTACAATGGAATTTCGGATCTTTGACATAGGCTATAGATGCTTGACTGTCGCTGTGTATGGGTAAAGCACCTGAGTCACTTGCATTAATTAGCCTGTCTAAGAACTTCCTAAGCCAAACAGCCTCTTGGACTTGTAATTTTAGCCTGTAAGGATCAATACACTAGAGGGGGGTGAATAGTGTATATAAAAAAATGTCGCAAATAAAATGTTAGTAATATTTGCAAAGATGGCACAGAAATAAAAAGACAAGTACTGAAATTAAATCAATCACAAACACAGAGATTTATCCTGGTTCGGATCCTTGTGATCCTACTCCAGTCCTCTACCCCGTAGAGATTTTCAATCCACTATAATCACTTGCCCCGCAAGCACGAACTTACAAAAATGGCGACACTCCCCGTGTCCCAAACTTTGTACAATCTCTAACCGAGATTCAAACCTGTAAAATAATGAAATAGAAAAATACATATAGCCTTGTTATAAATTTCAGAGAATGAATTCAAGGATGGTGTTTTAGAAGAAGAACTTCAAGATGTAAAAGATAAGTAATGAAGAGCAACACTTGAAGTTCTCTGGTTCATAAAAGAAGAGAGAGATCTATTGATTTCTTCTTACAATTATGAACACAAACAACTTTCAAAAAATGATGTTGAAAAATCCAAGTTCTTCCGTTCTTAAATGAAGAAGGAAATCTAATGATTTCTTCTTACAAATAAGAAAAGAACAACTAATGGCCTAAAGCTTTAGAAAAGAGAAGACTTGATTCCAACAAATAAGAGAGTAAAGAAGAGAAAAGTGTGTGTAAGAAAAGAGAGGGTCTACCCCTTTATTTATAGTGTTTAGGGACGCTTGGCGACTGTAGTTAACGTTGGAAAACGGGCAGGAACCGTCCCTGAAAATTTGGGATCAAAACGGTTAGTTTTGCAATTGGTCGACCAAAAGGACAAATTGGTCGACCAAAATTTAGAGAGGGAATTTCGATCATTGGAAGACATTTCTAGAATCTACACGGTTAGAGGAGTTTGCATATGCAATCCCATAACCAAATTCGAAGGTTTAAAATTGGTCGACCAAAATGGGGTTATTGGCTGCCAATTTTCAAAGTTGCGAATTTTCGAAATTGGGAAGTGTAGATCTCTGAGGAATGGAACCTAGATGACTAAGATATATTATCACAAGGCTTTGTGACTCTAATAAAGTAAATTTTACATTGATTACATAAAGCCGTAGATAGGACTGCATCTGCAACTGAATCTGAGAAGCTTCTTTGCAGGAGATCCTTATCAAGTGATTATATACCCAAGTCGTGGATTAGGTGCCTTTGTCTTTCCAGCTTCATGAATGATATATCTGATTGAGTATGCATAAAGATATCTCATTTGTGTGGAACTCAGCATTGATTTGTATCTGCATACATAGAGTTAGTAGCACTGAATGTGTTTGTCATATCAAAACCATATGGGAATAGAAATATGGAATTATGAAATTCCAACATTCTCCCCCTTTTTGATGATGACAAACAAGAAAAAATAATATAAGTAAAATTCAACATATCAGATATACTCCCCCTGAATATGTGGAGTTAGTGAATACTCCCCCTGAGTAGATGAAATATATTCTCCCCCTTTGGAATCCTCAAAAAGAGGCAAAGTAAAGAGTAGTTAATACGGTAAAATATGAGGGGAATATAAAATGCGGTCAAAGTAGATAGCCTATTAAAAAATTGAACTGAATTTGGCCAGAGTTGGAAAATGAAGTGTAGGCCAAAGAAAATAATGGAGGCCGTAATATTTAAGTGAGGCCGAAGTGAAATAATGAACAAAACATGGTCATTGCACTACTAAAAAAATGGCTTTTACCAACGTTTTTATGCCAGCGTTTTAAAGAAACGTTGGCAAATGTCTATTGGTATTTTGACATTTACCAGCGTTTGTAAGAACGCCGGCAAATGGTAGACTTTTACCAGCGTTTATAAGAACGTTGGTAAATGTTGGGCTTTTTCCGGCGCTTTTCGAAAAGTGCTGGCAAATGCTGGACTTTTTGCGACGCTTTTTTAAAACGTTGGCAAATTGTGACTTTTCCAGGAGCTTTTTAAAAACGTTGGGAAAAGCTGGAATATTGCCAGCGCTTTTCGAAAAACGTCGGCAAATGCTGGACTTTTCCTGTTGCCTTTTTAAAATGTTGGAAAATGCTGGACTTTTGCCGGCGCTTTCCGAAAAACGTTGGGAAATGCGGGATTTTTCCGGATGCTTTTTTAAAACGTCGACAAATACTAGACGTTTCATGACACTTTCTAAAAAATACCGGCAAATGCTGGACCTATCCTAACGTCTTAGTGTAAACGTTGGTAGGAGGAAAAGGTTTTAGTTGCAGCCTTGTACATTTTTAATGCTCAACTTGTAAATAAATGAATTTCAACAAGCCTTGGTGGCAGGTTTGTAAATATTTTTTATTGGCAAACTTGTGTAAGTAATATTCAAGAAGATTTATTTTATATGAAAATGATATGAAAGGGTGTAAAATATCACCTTGGAAATGATTTGCGTTAGGGGCTGTTCGTTTGTGCGTATATGCACAAGAATCTCACAAAAAACACTGTTCTCTATACTATTCATGCATAATCACAAATAAAACAACTCGGCGTGTTCGTTTGTGTTTGGTTGAAATGGCCGAGCTGGAAATTTCATTCGGCAACTCACAATCCCCGCAAAAAAGCGGGGATTACACGTTGCTGCCGGCCAAAGTGGGGCCCTCCTCGCATTTCTTCCTCTGTTGTTCGCAGCGAAAAACGCAGCGTTTCAAAAAAAATTTTTACTGCGCATGGGGCCCCCTCTCCCTCTCGCAGCGCACTTGAATTTCAAAAAAAATTTAGTTGGTGGTCCCTACATCCAACTTTAACAACAAAATTCACAACCCACTTTCACTCAAAAAACACAATAAATTTGTCTGGACCCCACAAAAAATTCCAACATCCACATTCACAACCCACTTTCACCCAAAAAAACACAATACTCACTTTCACCAACACTATTCACAATTTCAACAACCAACCCATATCAACACAAAAGAACATGCCCTTAGTCGATACCCCCAATGATTTTCATTTCTATAAAAACGTTGATACGCACGAGGCGAGGACTGCTCTGAAACGAAAAATTTCCTCTCCCACGGCAACGAAAAATCCCCCCCCCCCCAAGTCACCCCGAACCCCTATTTGACGCCACCATGTAGAACCCCCCCCCCAAAAAATTTCCCCCGAAACCCTATCTCCCGCCGCCCTATATGCCCTTCTAACATACGGTCAAGATGTCCTCCTCCAAGCTCCCCAACAGGCTGCCATCTTCCTCTGCTCCCACTGTCGAGGCCACGCCGTTGTCCTCCGCCTGCGCTGCTGTCGATTGTCTCTCTCTGCGTAAGAGGATTCTATGCATAGCCACCGGTGAGGTAAAAGAATCGATCTTTTCTGGTCTTGATGATAAATTTTGTTGCGCCTAAAATTATCATAAATTATCTCGTTTCTTTCTCGTTTCTCGTTTCTTCTTCCGTTTTTCTAAGATGCCCTAGATTTTCTCAAAATTACAGCTCGATTGCAGATGAGGATATTCAAGTGCTCGAATCTAGAGTGAGTCCTTCTCTTTTTAAGACATGGGTTCTCTAATTTTTGCTGAATTTACTATATATTTTGTTGATTATGGAAATTTGTGCTCCTTTTGTCCACTGGTTATTCATGATATGAGCTAAGTGCTGCGATGTTCGTTGGCTGAATGCTGATGTTATGTATCATATATAATTAATGCACTTGTGGCCAGTTCTGATGAACGGCAAAAGCTTATGTTTTTCTTAGCCGAGTGTGACAATTACTGGGAATTTGCCTACCTACATGGTTGGGAGTGCCCTGCTGTTATAAGATGTTTCCCTCTGGATGGCTATATCTAATGCAACCGAGTGTTTGTTAGCTTGTATGTGTTTCAAATTGGTTGTTGAAGATATGTTCAATTTGTGCATGTTTGGGTGTGCCTTTAGTACTGGACTCTGTTTGTTGAACATAGATGTTCTTGTTGTCTGTGTCATATTATCTTATATGGCCAGTTTAGGAATTTTTTAAAGCATATATGACGGTAATATATTTATGGATAGATTAAAATTATGCAGTACATGGTGTAGCACAATTACTGAAAATTTGGTGCATGAGAAATAGATTTTATGGGAAGATTCATTCTCCATACCAAACGCAGCCCATTACTTGACGTATGATTTCTGTTTGGCTGCTTGTATCGATGGGTATTTTAAATTTTATCACATCAGGTTTAATTATAATTTGAGACATGTCAGTGAGTATTCCGACATGAAGGTTTAATTATTTTTAATAACAATACTTAATACATTGGATGTCTTAAGATTTTTCATGTAGTCCTTATTGTGATCCTGCGGCCCTTTTCTGTATTTGGGTTGTTGGCAGCAGCCATCATTCTACCATCTGAATGTGTGTTTTGCATCTATGCAGTATGAATTTGCATATGCCTGACTGAATCTTTTAGAATTCTATCCTGCCAAACCTGTAAGCATAGACAAAACATTGCCTGATGTATTTGTGTCCAAACATAAGCACTAAATTGAGACAACTATATCGGGTTGAGATGCTAAACTTCACCTTATTAGCGATGATCATTTGGTCAAGCATTGAAAACCATCTCTGTTGTTTTCTATCAATGATAGTGGTTACGCCAAATCACTTTGTACATGTACACCTCTATTACATCGTGATGTCATCTGGCTTCTAATTAAAGTATATAATTTTGCAGGTTGGTTGTTTGGATAGGAAACCTTGTATATCCACAAATTTGCGAAATTCATACTCTGATTGGTTTCATGTTCATAAGCTATCTATTCTATTTACAGTTTTTTTTGAAGTGATGTGTATTGAAATTAGAAAGTAACTAGAAATTTATAAGTTGTAATGTGATAAAGTCTTCAAAGCATTTGATTGCAGTCTAAATTTATATGTTTACATTGATTCTTGTAACCCGGCCCCATTGGATAGCTTAATTGTCAGGAGACCAGACATATATGATGGCTTTACATAAAACTGCCCGTGTTTGAAAAACCCCAAGCGCGGTGCACACACACCATAGCAAGGACAAATTTTGGAAACTGGCCAAAAATTATGGTATCCTGCATAATACATTACAAAATACAAAAATATAATATAAATTAAAATCATGCGTAGTGCTATGGTATCATGCATAGTACATTACAAAATCTTTGTCAGGAATGGCATGCGTTAGTCATGGATGACAAACAAATTCTTTGTCAGGAAGCAACACAGAACCATGAAAGGAATAGGTGTTAGGTGTCTTCTCCTTGCATGCTACTATTAGCATACAATCTCAAAATGTGACTTTTTCCAGTAGTCCGTCAGATGTTTATCTCGAAATGTGACTTTTTCCTGTAATCTCGAAATGTGATATAGTTTTCTTTTTATATGCTGTGGTATGCTGTGTTTTGCTCTGTTATGGGGTGTTCAAATCTATTGTTAACTTTCATTGCCTCTATCTGTCTTTATAATGTTAAAATATTACGTCTCGACCTAATAATTGCTGTAAATGACTTTCCCATTCATTTATCTATGGAGAACTTTAAATACTTCATATATCAGATGCTTCGATGCTGTGGGTCTTGCTGGAGATGAGTGTAACTGTGTGGAATTGAATCATGTGGTTATTTCGCATGCAAGGGAATCACTTGAAATAAAATTATATACACCCAAAATTAGATTGTTGGATACTTGTCAACATATATGCGAAATTGTGTATTGTGACTGATTGCTTTTATATATTAATGTGGTCGCCTGGTTGTGTGATCAAGCATAAACTTGTGGAATTCAGTTCGATTATTTAAACCATCTAGTATTCATGCCTGAATGCCATTTGATTTTAATCTCAATGTCCTTGTCCATGCACGTCTGAGTGGTGTCAAGGACTCAGACCATCACTTGGTATTTATTTTGTCTTATGCTTACCTGAATGCTGCTGCAATTGTGAGAAGGTTATGTAGCAGCAAGCAAGAATAGTAATCGACATATACTCAAATTCATTTCATGCTTCTTTTCATAGTATATCCTAGTTAAATACTTCATATATTCTTTTCATGTAAGAATATGTGACCAAGAGCGAGGACCGAAACAGTGTATCCTTTCGATTTTGAGCTAATTTTTGTGCTCATATGTCATCATGGAGTGAAGTTCATAGACTATGTGCCATAACAATTTCCCCCTACTCAGTGTTGTTGATCTGTTCCTTGTTTGGGTGGGAAAGGAAGGATGTCAGAATATCACTCATGGCTCCAGCCAGTCCAACTTCAATGCAGCCAGATGCCAAGTTTTAGAAAGCTATGTAATTTAACTAGGGTTTCTAAATACCAGCTCTATATCCCCTCAAAAAATCAAAATAATGGTACTTACATACTCCTATTGTAAATATTAGAAGATATACTTTGCTAAACAACATTCATGTCCTAATTATTAGCCCTAAGATTACTGTAGGATTTCCTCTAAAACCTTCATAGCATGGAAGGGGAGCGCTTGACTACGTTCACACCAACGTATAGGGGCCGACTAGGTCATCCTTATTTAGAGGTAAACACTGCTGCATAACTGCCATTGATGATTTCTCACGAATGGTTTGGGTGTTTTCTCTGCAGTCTAAGGACCAAGTTCACAAATCCAAGAAGTTCTTCTTATTTTACCTTCAAATTAGAATGTCTGAATGTACATAAGACCCAAAAATAGTTCATGCAATGTAACATGCCATGCAATATAGTAATAATCTTTGCTAACATGTTTATGCCCTGATATTATAGAATGTTGGTAAACAAGTAAGTTGCATTCTTATGCAAAAGAAAATCTAGTTTCATTTGCGTTCATATTTGCCTTTGTAAAGAAACTGGAAAAAGAACCAACTTTGATCTTGTAAAAGTTAAGAAAATGGGGAATTTGTTTTGTTTTATTCATTTATGCCTTATTATTATCTCAATGTGAAAGACAGAACATAGCCCCTAGGTGTTGTTCTTGTATATGTAGGCATAATGTCGTTTATTTGCAACCCCTATGCGTTTTCTTTACTTTTGGATATGTAGAAAATGCATATCTTCCAAATTTTTATTGAATGGCGAACATTTATTCTTGATGGTTAACTAAAATTTTATGACAACATGCGATCTATTTTCAGTGTCTTTATTCTTGCTTCTATCTCTATCTAAGCGACTTAGAGACCATCCATAAAAAATGCTAGTTGTGATTAACTTTCGAGTTTGCTAGAATTATGATATACTAGAGCCTTTTCTAACTCTCATTATATGCGGGGACTATTTACTCAGGGTTTGACAAGTTTAGGGTATGGCATGCTAACACTTCACCGTATGACGTGATATTATTTAGTAGACTCTCTTAGATTCGGGACGTGGCACTCACCACATCCACGTGAGTTGTGGCATCATAATCTATCTAATATGTAGCACTCAGTGATACACAATTCCAGTTGGGACTAGTTCTTATACGGTTTGTCAAGTTGTGAGCAATTGTTTTTTGAGAGGAACATCGATCGAATGGCACCACTCATGCTCAAGTGCACTTAACTATATAGTTCCATGATTCACTCTTCAAAAATTCTAGATACTATTCATCTTGAGTTTTCAGAGATTATTATATGGTGGAGGACCTTTTGGCTATCATCCTACATGTGAATATTAACTTGGCCCCAAAAGTATATCACGGCTAGTAGAATATTTTAAATTCCAGCATAACATCTTTTTATCTTTCATCATTATAGAATCTTTCCTAGCATGTGAACTGAGGAGTTCCATGGTCTACATGATTTTTGGATGATTACTTCTTGGTTGAATACAATTAAACAAATAACCATGGTGGTCGGTTTCCTACTTCCATGGCCTTAATTTTTACGGAAGATCTTCCCTTGCTTATTTTTCCCCAAGTGCAAATTTGTTAGTTTTTTAGTGGAACCTTCTCAATGTGGAGCTATGATCCATTTCTAACCCATTTTAATGGGGACAGATGACATGATGATGGTGGTGGTGGTGGTCCAAAATGTCAGGAGGGTAAAATATTCTACTGCTATGTCTTCGTAGATATCAACCCATCTTAAAAATGCCTGAGACATCAACATTTTGCAAAATCGATTATATTGCCAGAATTTTTTTGCCATATCTTTACAGATGATTACATTTTTGTAAAATGAGCTATGTCAGGTTAAGCCAACGTTGACATCAATGTATCTTCGGAAGTTGTAAATGTTACTTTTTACCTATCATAGCCTGAACAAATGCCGATTCATCTTAAAGTTCACTTAAGTTGAGAGTGATGATTATAGCCTGGGTTGGGTTTGGATTGCCCTGAATTATAGATGTTGTACCTTTTATACATTACACAAGCTTTGGGCGTTAAATATGTCTTATTGGTCTTTTGATGTTTTTGAACCTGATAATTCTGCCCTAAAGTTTGGAAGGGACCGGTACTCAAGGGCAATGGTGAACTGTGTCAAATTGGTTCCATGATTAGTGGTTCATGTAGCAGCATGAACTTGCAAAGCATAAAAATTGTGCAAAGGTTAAAGTCACTGTTAAAGTGTGTACACGATATATATTGTTACATTTGGCCATAGTTGTATTTGCGGTATTATTTGAGTTTTCAGCCAATCTACCTTGAAATTAGAATACAAATCAGTCAGTATTTTAGGTTACGCTTCGCTTGTGGAGAGAAATGCACCCAAATGAGCCTGAACCAATTCACGATCAAATGATTCCTCCCTCTGATAGACGGGTATTTTTACATATTCTCCCAAACCCAAATGTTTTTATTTTATGCAGTAATCTGAAACATTGCTAATTTTTTCAATGCTTTTTCAATGGTATCGTATCTGAAATGTCCCTCGTATGTTGGGTGCACATACAGGCTCCTGATGCTACTAGCAGGCCGTCATGTAACTCAAGCAGAGGAAGGTATCCATCAACCAATGAAAATTGAGTACGGTATGCATTGAGAGTATATTGTTTGATATCAATTTTTTTTGCAATATTTTGATAAATGGCTGAAGTTTATTGCACAAATGCCTACAATATTTTTTGCATTGAGAGTATATTGCTTGGTTGTACCATTTATGGGAATAAATGCCTGAAGTATAATACTTATACGAAACCACAGTTTGGCAAACTTGATTGCCAAAATAAGCTAAGAATTAAAAACTAAATTCTCTACCTCCTACAAGAAGTTGTGGGATGTTATGGAGAATTCAGAATCTCTGCAAAAACATGGTTCATTTTCATAAGGAGACAAAACAAACAGGTAGTTAGGCATTAAGATTGGTTGGTGTGTGTTAATGGGTATGTTCATTTGTTAAGTTTGAGTTGTATCCAATAATCTTCATCTTGACTCAAAGAAGAACCAAATTCTTCACCTTGGCTCGAAAATGATCGAGCAAACTACTAACTCTGCTAATGCCAAAACCTCAAAGTGCTTAATCTTCGCCAAGAGAAATACTGAGCAACTTCATGCAACTAGGAAACTTGCATATAAGAACTGGATGTCTTAATCTTGTAGTGTCTAATTCCATTGTTGCTGGATTAGTGACCATGATGTTTTGAAGGAAATACAGATTATTTATTTGAATACTTTTCATTATCATCATTATACCAATAATAACCTGAAGGACTCCACATTCAATACCATATATGTAGTTTTCCTTGTCCAAAGATGCCTATACATACCAAATTTTTCTTTAGAGTTGACATTCATCGAACTGCATAGAGTCCTCAACACATCATCATCCATCTTGATTTTAATAGCCTTAATACTGACTATCTTTTAGGATGCGTTATCTATCATCAAAACTCCACTGTTCAATCTTCTTATAAGTGGTGAACCAGTATCGATGAGAACACATATGAATGGAACACTTGAAATCCAGCACCCAATTATCAACTGAACAAGCATGATCTATACTATGAGAACTACAATGACACCATAATAAAATCTTCTTCTATATTAATGCCAGCAACAAATGTGACATCTTGAGTTATATTCTCGTTATTCGCTTTCTTCTTTAGGTCATCAGAATTCATGTGCACTTTCTGTTATGTAATGGTACGTAGTTAATATTTTTCAATTAGAATTATGATCTTGATCTTCCTTCGAATGGTGAAGCTTTTGAACATTTCTCTGATCGATCACATTGATTTTTTTTAAAAAAGAGCTCTTCCAACCAAGCCTTACGCATGAACCTCTTTTGTAATATGAAAACCTTCGGTTTCAACTCATGAGAGTGAAGAACATATCTCACGTCTCTCAAGAACAGAGTGTCTCGACCATAAACCATGGAATTGACAAAAAATTTAAAGGATGCAGGTAAAGAGTATAATAAAATTAGGACATAATCTTCATCATCTAATTTAGCATCTATATTTTTAGATCCCTCAAAATCTTATTTAACTCATTGAGGTAGTCCTTGATCAACCTACCATTTTACATATGAAAAGTGAGCAAAAATTGCTTCAGACATAGCTTGCTTGCTAGTCAACAATTTTCTCATATACAAGGACTCCAGGTTGAGTTATAAGCTAGCTACAAATTTCTCATCTTTGACCTCCATGATAACTTCATTAGATATGAATATATAGCTGAATGGCAGCGAGTACCTAAGCTTCAGTAGTAGTGTTTTCAGCTTTACACATTGAACATGGAGCATCCATCAGTTCTAGTTGTGTGTCAACAGAGCACATCAGATTGGCCATGCTCATGTGAGAATGGCTCTCAAAACAAGGTTTGTGCCCACTCCATTATGAGCTGCCCTACCGATAATCAGCACTGTGCCACCATCCAACTCAATCTTCTCTTCAAACTAGTCTAAAATGTGAGATGATGTGGTTTGAAAACTTTACATAAGCATTACTGGTTCCAAAAATTATGTTGTGGATGTTGAAAATGATGTCATTCTCATTCTATGCACAGGTTTAAAAAATTCTGAGCTGATTGATATCTCATTTTTAGACTAAATGTAAAGTATGAGTGCAGATCAAGATGAATTAAATGGATCATCGACAAGATGGGCCCATGGTAGAGTTCTCACAATGCTTATTTGAGACCCCTACACATAAGAAACATCGTACATGTGCTATAATAGGAAATTCCCCCAGGCATGCAACTTCTCCCCTCTGTGAGAGCTGCACACTGTTTGTAGTGATCCCCATATTTGCCGATAAGATTCTTTTTCCCACAACAGTTGAATAAATTTTGAATAAATTTGATGGTAGCAAGTGCATACCATTGTCATTTCTTACTTTGTCTTGACATCTTCTTGCACTTATTTCTCATTCTATGAAGGTGCATCTCACATGTAATAATGTAATATTCAGTATTTTACACATGTTGTGCCTATGCAGTTAGAAGCTCAGAAGAACAAGAAAGATGAAAAAAGGTAACGGAAAAATAAGGATTGTGGTTATTGCCAGCAAAAGGACTTTGAGCCAAAGACTTGGAGCGAAGACAAATATTGCGATCTTTGCTTTCTTTTCGAAAACTTCGGCTTTGCATTGTAAGTGAAGGATTATGGTATACTCAACATAGTTGTCCCCTGTACCTGTTGATGTTTTTAGAAGCATTTAAACTTTTTAACTTTTACGTGTTCCTCAACGTGTTGGTGAGAAGAATGTGAAATTACATTTATTTTGTTCTATTGTTATTTCATCTATTCATATGGAATTACATGAAGAAACTAAGTTGTTGCATGTGTCAGCTCTTAACTCTTTGAATTTTGCCTTTAGGAAACATAATAGTGACATTTTATTAAAATACATTTGTATTTAATTTGTATCAAACGCAGTTCCCAACGTTTCAAGAAAACGTCGGAGAATGTCTTGGGCATTTCCCAGCGTTTCAAGCAAACGCCGGGGAATGTCTTGGGCATTTTCCAACGTTTCAAGCAAACGCCGGGGAATGTCTTGGCATTTTCCAACGTTTCAAGCAAACGCCGGGGAATGTCTTGGGCATTCTCCAACGTTTCAAAAAACGCGGGAGAATGTCTTGGCATTTTCCAACGTTTCAAGAAAACGCCGGGGAATGTCTTAGGCATTTCCCAACGTTTCAAGCAAACGCCGAGAAATGTCTTGGCATTTTCCGACGTTTCAAGAAAACATCGGGGAATGTCTTAGGCATTTCCCAATGTTTCAAGCAAACGCCGGGGAATGTCTTGGCATTTCCCAACGTTTCAAGAAAACGCCGGGGAATGTCTTAGGCATTTCCGAACGTTTCAAGCAAACGCCGGGAAATGTCTTGGCATTTTCCAACGTTTCAAGAAAACGCCAAGAAATGTCTTGGGCATTTCCCAACGTTTCAAGCAAACGCTGTGAAATGTCTTGGCATTTTCCAACGTTTCAAGAAAACGCTGGCAAAAGTGGGCATTTCCCAACGTTTCACCAAAACGTTGGGAAAACATTTAGCAACGCCCACTTTTTCCAACGTCTCTGCAACGTTTCATAAAACGCTGGGAAAACTTTTGCCAGTGCTTCAAAAACGTTGGGAAATGTTAAAAAATGCTGGCAAAAGTCCTTTTTTTGATGAAATATGGGAATAGAAATATGGAATTATGAAATTCCAACATTCTCCCCCTTTTTGATGATGACAAACAAGAAAAAATAATATAAGTAAAATTCAACATATCAGATATACTCCCCCTGAATATGTGGAGTTAGTGAATACTCCCCCTGAGTAGATGAAATATATTCTCCCCCTTTGGAATCCGCAAAAAGAGGCAAAGTAAAGAGTAGTTAATACGGGAAAATATGAGGGGAATATAAAATGCGGTCAAAGTAGATAGCCTATTAAAAAATTGAACTGAATTTGGCCAGAGTTGGAAAATGAAGTGTAGGCCAAAGAAAATAATGGAGGCCGTAATATTTAAGTGAGGCTGAAGTGAAATAATGAACAAAACATGGTCATTGGCATGGGCCGAAATGTGCCTTAAAAAATAATTAATGGACAAGGCAGTTAAAAAAATGTAGAATACGGCAGGCCGAAGTATTGAGTATATGTGGGTGTTTAAAAAAATGAACATAATATAACGTGGAGAAACAAAGTCCTGTGAGTGATGAGGAACAGTAGTAAAAGTTGGCAAAAGAAGCAAGCAATGAGAACAGTTAAAAAATTGTCTTAACAGATGAGCTGAATATACTGTGCGAAGGTTGTGTAGAAAGATACCATAAATAGAAGACAATATAAACAGAGAGAAATGAGGGAAATAACCATGGAATATAATCAAAGTAATTGGATAGAACCACGAGAAAAAATAGAATAAAGAACCAAGTATACCAAGGTTATAGTGGCAAAATGATCATTAGAAAACAAGTAGACAAATGATCAGGAGAAACTGCACAGAACTTGTCCAAATTAACAGAATATGCAAAGGAATAATATAACAACCGAGTAGTGAAGGAGCCATGTACAAAATAGCCATGTACAGAACAGACAGCCATATATGCCAACAAAATAGCCAACAAATAACCATGAACATAATAGCCAACAAAAGGAAAAACAATCAACATAAAAAATGGAAAACAGACATCCATATAGTGAAGTAACCAAAAACAGCCGAGTGACTGAACAACATACAGCAGATATACCAGAGGAATCACAACAGAACAACAAAAAAACCATATATCTATATCAACATAACAACTAGTGACAACAAAACACTCACTGACAGAATATCCAAAGAAGCATACAACAACGAAGACTAAAGGATATGTAGGCATGAACAACAATACCATATAGCCCACAGAGCCAAGTACACAAAATAGCACATAGTCCTAAAAAATATCCCAGATACATCAAACTAAACAGAGCAACATAACCAATAGAACCATAAAGGCCCCAAAGTGCCTAGCAACAACCCAAGTAACTATCGTCAGAAATATCACCAAAGTGCCTATGAAAAGAGTATCCGAAGTACCAAACCAACCAGCAAAGAACTAACAGACAACCGAGCGGAAAACAGCGAGGATCAACAGCAAACAGGAGCCCTGGAATACTATGGCCGAGAGGAGGAGCCAGGCCTGGTAGGAGACACATCGGACGAACGTCTAGCGACCCGAAAGTGTAGCGACTCGAAGTGGTTTGCCAGAGAGGCAACAGCAGTAGTAAGGTTGTCCATCCGCCTATTATGCTCCTGTAATGTAGCATCACCAGTACTCAAGTGGGTCTGAATCCCACGAAAACCATCGTGCATCTCGCCCTGAATGTCCTGAAATCCTCGAGTCACGGAATGACGGAGTGCACGAATCTCTCCAAGAAGAGCATCATGGCCAGAGGTCGGGGTAATGGGAGTGGAAGGGGAAGCCGCAGTCTGAGAATACCGTTTCCGAACCGGAACACGGCCACGAGTGCGAGAAGAACCGGGAGTATGGGATGTGGGAGTGGGTCGGGAAGTAGGAGTGGGACGAGATCGCGGAGAACGAGTACGAGTGCGTGGAGAGCGAGACATGGACCGAGTGACTGGACGGGAGGGAGTGGGAGAGGTGTCAGGGTCAGCGGCATCGGCATCGGCATCGGATCCATCATCAGAGGCAGAAGTGTCAGATATGACCAATTGCATGTGAGTAAGTGTGGCAGAGGTAAAATCAACGGGATTGAAAATAGCGGCAGAGTTGGCGAATGGAATCTGAAATGCCTCTAAAATCCTAGTGATCAGTGAGGGCAGAAAAATATGAGTCTTAACAGGCTTGGCCAAAGTGTCAAGTAAGACAGATCTCCAGTAGACGGGAAGTTCGCCCATTAAAGCATAGAGACAGCGGGCTGTGTTGTTACTAACATAATTCAGAGAACCAATCTTAGGGGCGAGGTTGGTCAGAATAATCTTGACCATCATCCTAGATGGTGGATGAAGAGTCGCTACGGACCGCTTGGGACGAAAATCATTAGCCAAAAGCCGTTTAATCGAGGGACCGGTGAGAGTGGCAGGGAGAGGCTGAACATTGTGGGAGGGCAAGTGCAGAAGGGAAGAAAGCATAGGGCCAATAAGGCAGAAAAAGAAACCATTTACGATAGTGGAAATGGAGAGCATACCGGCCTGTTTGGAGGAATCCAGGTTCGTGTAGAACTCACGAACGAGGGCCGGAAAGTAGGGTGTGCGGTTCGTTGTGGACCAGAGACCAACGAGTCCGGTGGAATGGAGAGGGGCCAAGATCCGAGAGAAGCCGTGGTCACTGAAGTCAATGTGACGCTCAGGGTGGAATGTGAGGCGCTTCAGGAGGCGGAAATGCTGTGAAGCCGCCGGAGAACGGAAGTAGGCCAGTGACGGGGTTGCAATGAAATCTGGAGGGGGCTGAGCCATCGGGAGTGAACGTCGAAGGAAGTCGAAGGAAGACCGAACGAGAGGCGAGGATCCGTCGAAAGGGGGTGGTCGCCGGCGAAGACGGGGTCGGATCCGTCGAAACCGAAGATCGGGCGGCCTAGGAGAGCGGCGGAGGATCGATTGAAGGGAAGAGGCGGAGGATCGGCCACGGGCGAGTGAATGGAGGGAGGCGCCAGCGGATGTAGAGGATGGAGGCCAGTGATTTGAGGGGAGGACGGCGGATTTAGAGAATGGAGGTCGGCTGGTGTCTTTGGGGAGAAGGAATGGATGCGTTGGGAAAAGAAAAGGGTCAGAGATATTTTGTGAGACTTAAACTCCCTAGGCAAGAATTAAATAGGGTTAAAATTTAGTTATGGGAAGTTGAAACGGATAGAATTCTAATCGGGAGAGAAGTTTTAGAAACGAATCCCACCAAAATTTGAAAACGAAGGGATGGGTTCAGTTTCTGAAACAAAAATGGAGGGAACGGATAACGAAAATAAGCAGGAAGATGAAGCAGTTACCGAAAAAGTTAAAAATAATTAAAAATTCGACAATTGGCGACCAATATTGGTGAATTGGTCGACCAATTGTAAAAATAGCCAGAAAAATTTGAAAAAATTTGAGAAAAATTCTAAAAATAAAAATAAAAATGTGTCATAAGTCTGATTCACTAATAATCCCTAAATTCCTACGAAGCTTAATAAAAGTATCTTCTTTCAATGGTTTGGTTAAAATATCAGATGTCTGATGTTCAGTAGCTATAAATTTAAGAACTATATCTCCTTTCTGAACATGATCATCTAGAAAATGATGTCGTACATCAATATGTTTTGTACGAGAATGATGCACAGGATTTTTAGAAAGATTAATAGCACTAGTATTATCACACATAATAGGACAAGTAGAGCAATCAATACCATAGTCAGATATAGTTTGTTTCATCCACAAGATTTGAGCACATGCTAAACCTGCGGCAATATATTCTGCCTCGGTTGTAGATAATGAAACAGAGTTTTGCTTTTTGCTAAATCAAGAAACTAAAGAATGACCTAAAAAGTGGCAAGTACCACTGGTACTTTTACGATCTGATTTGCAACCAGCAAAGTCTGCATCACTATAGGATAATAAATCAAATGTGCTTGACTTGGGATAAAATAAACCAAAATCAGAAGTGTGATTAACATATCTAATAATCCTTTTTACGGCAGTTAAGTGTGAAACTTTAGGATCTGCCTGAAAATGTGCACATAAACATACTGAAAACATAATGTCTGGTCTACTAGCAGTTAAATAGAGTAGAGAGCCAATCATACCTCTGTAAAGACGTTGATCAACACTCTTACCATTTAAGTCTTTGTCGACAGATGTAGATGTACTCATTGGAGTACGTTTTTCTGCAGAACTTTCTAAACCAAAACGCTTGATGAGTTCTTTAGAGTACTTGCTTTGGTGAATGAAGATTCCTTCCTTCAATTGTTTAATTTGAAGACCGAGGAAGTAATTGAGTTCACCCATGTGACTCATCTCAAATTCTTTCTGCATAATCTTAGAAAAATCTTGACAAAGAGATTCATTAGTAGAACCAAAAATAATATCATCAACGTATATTTGAATAATGATTATGTCAGATTTAATATTTTTAATAAAAAGAGTGGAATCTATTTTACCAATATTATAACCAGAATTTAAAAGATAGCTTTTAAGTCTTTCATACCAAGCACGATGTGCTTGTTTGAGACCATAAAGAGCTTTCTTTAATTTGAAAACATGATTTTCAAAATTTTCATGATTAAAACTAGGAGGTTGTTCAACATAAACTTCCTCCTTAAGAAATCCATTTAAAAAGCACTTTTGACATCCATTTAAAATAATTTAAAATCTTTAAAACATGCAAATGATAACAACATGCGAATGGACTCAAGACGAGCAACTGGTGCATAAGTTTCATCATAATCAATACCTTCTTCTTGATTATAACCTTGTGCAACCAATCGTGCCTTGTTTCTAATTACCTGACCAGATTCATCCAATTTATTTTTGAATACCCACTTGGTACCAATAATTGAATGATCTGTTGGTCTGGGAACTAATTCCCAAACATCATTTCGTTGAAATTGATTGAGTTCTTCCTGCATAGCGATAATCCATGAACTTTCTTCACATGCATCTTTGATGTTCTTTGGTTCAATAGATGAAAGGAAAGCATAATGCGCCATTTGTTCAATTTGACGACGAGTTCTAACTCCATCTGTAATATCTCCAATGATTAATTCTGATGGATGATTTGGAACTTGTGCAAAAGCCTTGGGAAGATCTGTATTATCTGAAATAGACTCAACAGAAGCATCAATTTCATCAAGTTTGATATTATCTAAAGAATTAGATAAATGTAATATATTTTCTTCATCATCAATAATGGGAGACTTAGATGAGGGATTCTCATCAAATGTGACATGTAGTGATTCTTCAAATGTTGAAGTTCTTTTGTTAAATACTCTGTAGGCTTTGCTACGTGTTGAGTATCCAACAAAAATACCTTCATCAGATTTTGAATCAAATTTATCAAATGCATCTTTAGTATTAAGAATAAAACATTTACATCCAAACACTTTAAAATATGATACACATGGAATGCGATCAAAGAATAATTCAAAACAAGTTTTATTAAGTAATGGCCTTATGAGAATTTTATTCATAATGTAACATGCAGTTGCGACAGCTTCATCCCAAAAATATTTCGGTAAATTACTATCACAAAGCATTGTTCTTGCATATTCTTGTAAAGTTCTATTTTTCCTTTCAACTACTCCATTTTGAGGAGGAGCACGAGGAAAAGAAAAATTGTGAGTAATGCCATTTTCATTACAAAACTTGGTAAATGATTCATTCTCAAATTCTCCTCCATGATCACTACGAATAGTGACAATGTTAGAAGATTTGATTTTTTGTATCTTTTTACAAAATATTGAAAATTCTTCAAATGCATCATTCTTGTTTTGTAAGAATATAACCCAAGTATATCTTGAATAATCATCAACAATGACAAATGCATATCTACTTCTATTTAAAGAAGCTACTCTTGAAGGACCAAACAAATCTAAGTGTAAGATTTCTAATGGTCTCTTTGTTGAGATAACATCCTTTGATTTAAAAGAAGATTTGTGCATTTTTCCTTGTTGACAAGCATCACAAAAATGTTTGTGTTTGAAAGAAATATTTGGCATTCCATTTACTAATTTGTGTTTTGAAATATGTGCTAAGTTTTTGAAATTAGTGTGTCCAAAACGTTTATGCCATAAAAGTGTATCATCTAAAGTAATCATTAAACAATGATTATTAGTGGTAATAGACATGCATAAGATATAAATGTTATTTTACGCTTATCACGGAATAGAATAGATGACATATTAGAATCATAAATAATGCAATTATTTTGTTCAAAAACTATTTTGTAATTTTTATCGCATAACTGACTAATAGAAAGTAAATTATGTTTCAAACCGTCAACCAGGTGAACATTCTCAATGATAGGCTGATTTGTATTGCAAACTGTTCCAGTGCCTATGATTTTGCCTTTCTTGTTGTCACCAAAAGCAACTGTGCCTTCATCTTTATATATAATGGTTGAAAGTAAATTGACATTTCCTGTCATATGTTTTGAACATCCACTGTCCAAAATCCATCTTTCCTTTTTAGGTACCTGAAAGATAAAACATTAAGCATTGGTACCCTTTGTTTGAGGGTCCTTGGGATTAGATTTTTGGAAGCCAAACCCAAGTGGAATTTGGCTTTTTAATATAATCATTAGAATGAACTATAGCATGTATATAATGAGAAATATAATCATTTCTATCTTTTAAACAAGAATCTTTAGGAACCCATATACTAATTGTAGTAGGTTTCCTAGAAGATGGTTTTGAAATGTTAGAAACATTTCTTTGTGAAGAAGAAGTAGGAATGTTTACATTCTTCGTGTAAATAAATGCGTGATACTTCTTTTGAGGTTTAACAAAAGTAGTTTTTCCAACAGAAGAAGAAGTGCTATAGGACTTGGATGCATTCTTATGAGAATATCCCAGACCTTGTCTATGATTTGCTGGATATTGTATTTTTAGCAAATCATCGAGATTAGTCTTTCCTTTATTAAATTTACACAAAAATACCCCAACGTTTGGGGCCTCTTTCATATTAATACCCCGAACTTTTAAGTCATACACAACAGTACCTTTTTTGGTTTTTTGTTTAATTTATACCTGTTTTGCCCTTTACCCTATTCAGAAAAATAATACCCTATTGTTTGGGGTATCTTTCAAAAAAATACCCAAATCCCACTAAAACCCAAATTACAGGGGTATTTTTTTGAAAGATACCCCAAACGTTATGGTATTATTTTTCTGAATAGGGTAAAGGGCAAAACAGGTATAAATTAAACAAAAAAACAAAAAAGGTACTGTTGTGTATGACTTAAAAGTTCGGGGTATTAATATGAAAGAGGCCCAAACGTTGGGGTATTTTTGTGTGATTTCCCCTTAAATTTATTAATATTGGAAGACATCTCGTCGTATTTCATCTTTAGTGATGAAACATTTTTATCCATTTCGGATATTTGTGTATGTAGTTCTAGATTCTTAGTTTTGAGAATATCATTCTCTTTACTAAGATCTAAAGTTTGAGAAGATGTATTCTCAATAGGTGTAGTGTTCTTAGAAGAAGATAATTCTTGATATTTCACAAGGAGATCGTTATTATTCTGTTTAAAAGATCTATATTGACTATTTAAAATTTTGAAACGAGAATAGAGATCTTTCAATGCATCTAATAATTCTTCATTACTAAAGGTACTTACCTCATCTTCATTATCTTGTGCCATAAAGCACATGTTGGCACTTTCATTTAGATCATCATCTTCATCATCTGAAGATTCATCCCATGTTGCTGCAAATGCCTTTTTCATTTTGTCAAACCTCCTTTCTCTTCTGGATTGATCATTGTTGGAAGTTTTGAACTTTGCTTTGAGAAGTGGACAGTCTTTCTTCATATGTCCTGGCTTATTGCAATTAAAGCAAAGAGAAGAATCAGTATTCTTAGATTTAAAATTATTACACTTACCTTTCTGAAAGAATTTTCTGAAGTTTTTGGCAAAAATGCCATATCATCATCTGAATCTTCATTATCTGATGTTGTGTTGAAGGCGAGTACTTTCTTCTTTTGATCTGATTCCTCTTTTGCATCTTGTAATGTGACTTCATGTGCCATTAAGTTACCAATTATATCTTCCATGGATAATGTGGAAAGATCATTGGCTTCCTCAATAGCAGTGATCTTTGGACGCCATTCTGGGGAGAGTACCTTAAGAATCTTGCGTACCTGATCAAGAGAAGAGTAAACTTTTCCAAGAGCATTAAGAGAATTAATAATGTTAGTGAACCTGGTGTTCATTTCTCCAATCGTCTCTTTGTCTTGCATCTTGAACAACTCATACTTATGAACCAACGAGGCAATTTTGGTTTCCTTCACTTTATTGGTTCCTTCATGAGTTACCTCGAGTATGTGCCAAATCTCCTTTGCACTTTTGGCCTGGGATACTCGATTAAACTCATGTTTATCCATGGCACAAAATAAAGCATTCATGGCCTTTGAGTTGTTTGTCTTTGCAGCTTTGTCGTTGGCGGTCCAATCAGCAACAGGTGTTTCTGGCTTAGTGTATCCTGTCTCTACGATGTCCCAAATCTCATAATTCATACTTTGGAGATGAATCTCCATTCGTATCTTCCAATATGAGTAATTTGAACCATCAAATAGAGGAGGACGAGTTTGAGAGTGCCCTTCAGGATGCTGATTGTAGTTGTGTGGAACTGGGTTCATGTTTGAAGAACTTGCTGCCATCTTAACCTTGCTCTGATACCAAATGTAATTTTAGCCTGTAAGAATCAATACACTAGGGGGGGTGAATAGTGTATTTAAAAAAATGTCGCAAATAAAATATTAGTAATATTTGCAAAGATGGCACAGAAATAAAAAGACAAGTACTGAAATTAAATCAATCGCAAACACAGAGATTTATCCTGGTTCGGATCCTTATGATCCTACTCCAGTCCTCTACCCCGTAGAGATTTTCAATCCACTATAATCACTTGCCCCGCAATCACGAACTTACAAAAATGGCGACACTCCCCGTGTCCCAAACTTTGTACAATCTCTAACCGAGATTCAAACCTGTAAAATAATGAAATAGAAAAACACATATAGCCTTGTTATAAATTTCAGAGAATGAATTCAAGGATGGTGTTTTAGAAGAAGAACTTCAAGATGTAAAAGATAAGTAATGAAGAGCAACACTTGAAGTTCTCTGGTTCATAAAAGAAGAGAGAGATCTATTGATTTCTTCTTACAATTATGAACACAAACAACTTTCAAAAAATGATGTTGAAAAATCCAAGTTCTTCCGTTCTTAAATGAAGAAGGAAATCTAATGATTTCTTCTTACAAATAAGAAAAGAACAACTAATGGCCTAAAGCTTTAGAAAAGAGAAGACTTGATTCCAACAAATAAGAGAGTAAAGAAGAGAAAAGTGTGTGTAAGAAAAGAGAGGGTCTACCCCTTTATTTATAGTGTTTAGGGACGCTTGGGGACTGTAGTTAACGTTGGAAAACGGGCAGGAACCGTCCCTGAAAATTTGGGATCAAAACGGTTAGTTTTGCAATTGGTCGACCAAAAGGACAAATTGGTCGACCAAAATTTAGAGAGGGAATTTCGATCATTGGAAGATATTTCTAGAATCTACATGGTTAGGGGAGTTTGCATATGCAATCCCATAACCAAATTCGAAGGTTTAAAATTGGTCGACCAAAATGGGGTTATTGGCTGCCAATTTTCAAAGTTGCGAATTTTCGAAATTGGGAAGTGTAGATCTCTGAGGAATGGAACCTAGATGACTAAGATATATTATCACAAGGCTTTGTGACTCTAATAAAGTAAATTTTACATTGATTACATAAAGCCGTAGATAGGACTGCATCTGCAACTGAATCTGAGAAGCTTCTTTGCAGGAGATCCTTATCAAGTGATTATATACCCAAGTCGTGGATTAGGTGCCTTTGTCTTTCCAGCTTCATGAATGATATATCTGATTGAGTATGCATAAAGATATCTCATTTGTGTGGAACTCATCATTGATTTGTATCTGCATACATAGAGTTAGTAGCACTGAATGTGTTTGTCATATCAAAACCATATGGGAATAGAAATATGGAATTATGAAATTCCAACAGGACTGCCATGCTAAATGCTATAAACTCGGCTTCCATGGTTGAAAGTGTGATGCATGATTGTTTCTTGCTACTCCAGGATATTGCACCAGATCCGAGTAGAAAAACATATCATGAGGTCGATCGTCGCTCATCGAGATCACCCGCCCAATCAGCATCAGTGTAGCCTTCGAGCCTCAAGGCATCTCCTTGATAGCATAAAGCAAAGTCTGCAGTTCCCTTGGGATACCGCATTATCCTCTTAACCGCTTTCCAGTGTACTTTCCCTGGGTTGGATTGGTAACGACTTACCATTCCAACGGCAAAACAGATGTCCGGTCTTGTACACATCATAGCGTACATAAGACTACCAACTGCACTGGAATATGGAACTTTTTCCATAATCTCTTTCTCCTTTTGGTTCTTAGGACATGATTTCAGACATAAATTATCGCTTTTGCTTATAGGAGTATCAATGGACTTGCAGTCCTGCATATTAAATCGTTCTAGAACCTTCTTTATATAAGTCTCATGTGAAAGAGAAAGAAGTTTCTTCGAACGATTCCTTGAAATCTTAACTCCAAGGATATATGCGGCTTCTTCCATGTCTTTCATCTCAAAAACTGATGAAAGCCAAGCCTTGATATCCATCACAAAGCCCTTGTCATTTCCGGCTATTAAAATGTCAACTACATATAGAGACATGATAACATACTTGCTTTTAATCCTCTTGATATATACACAGTTATCTTCATCAAGCATGGTAAAACCATTTGATAAGACAACTTCTTGAAATCGTATATACCATTGCCTCGAGGATTGTTTAAGACAATATATGGATTTAAGAAGTTTACAAACCTTATGTTCGTTTCCTTCTTTTACAAACCCTGTTGGTTGTTCCATATAGATCTCCTCGTCCAATTCTCCATTGAGAAAGGCAGTCTTTACATCCATTTGATGTAATTCGAGGTCTAAGCAAGCTACCATTGCCAGAATCAGGCGAATCGAGGTAAAACGAACAACAGGTGAGAAGGTCTCTTCGTAGTCTATCCCTTCCTATTGCGTAAAACCTTTCGCGACAAGGCGAGCTTTATATCTGTCAATAGAGCCATCAGCCTTATGCTAGATCTTGAGAACCCATTTGTTCCCAATAGCTCTACGTCCTCTGGGTAAGTCAACTAAGTCCCAGACTTGGTTAACTTTCATGGATTCTAACTCCTCTTGCATCGCTTCCATCCATTTGTCTTTAGCAGGGCAATATACGGCCTGTTTGAAAGTAGCAGGCTCGCCATCTTCTTGTAGTAAAGTCATAAAGGTTTGCGGAAATTCATCCTCAAATCTTAGAGGAGCCAACCTTGTACGACTACTACGTCGTATTTGAGATTCTTCAAGTTCTTGTTGACTCGAATTTAGATCAATTCTAATATTACTCCCACTTGGAATGTCGTTAGAATTGCTCCCACTTGGATCATTATTCCCGTATGGAATAGGATAATCATCATTCGTATAATCCATTGGTGAAGGTTGAAACGTATTTTTGTTTTCACCAAGAATTTTTCCACTCGAATGAGGTAATCCTTCTTGATCATAAATCTCAAATAGAGATAAGTCCTGACTTATCTCGCCCTGTCTTGGAAACTCGTTTTCCAAGAAAGTGACATCCCTCGACTCAAACTCAATTAGCCCACCATTGTCTTCCTGACTAACAAAAACATCCTTTGGAGTTTTCTGCGTATCGTATAAAGATACATTTCCTTCCTCTTGGCCCAAGTTTGCCATACTTATGGGAGGAAATATGTGCGTAGGATGCACAACCCCAAGGTTTCAAAACGTTTAAGTCAGGAGACCTTTGGTTCCACAACTCGTAAGGAGTGGAGTTAACTGATTTCGAGGGTACGCGGTTTAAAATGAAAGCGGCCGTCAATAATGCATCACCCCAAAAGGTGATTGGAAAGTTAGCTTGCGCCATCATTGAACGGACCATTTCCATTAAAGTCCTATTTCTCCTTTCTGCAACACCGTTTTGTTGAGGAGTATAAGGCATAGTTACCTGATGTACTATGCCTTTTTCATCACAAAGTTCCTTAAAACTTGTTGATTGATATTCACCGCCCCTATCGGTTCGCAAGACCTTAATCTTGCGATCTAATTGATTCTCCACTAAACTCATATAGTTTTTAAAGCAAGCCAATGCTTCACTTTTGTGGGATATCAAATAGATATGTCCGAATCGGGTGAAATCATCAATAAAAGTGATGAAATAGGACTTCCCGCGTCTTGTCTTGACATTCATCGGACCACATATGTCCGAATGGATAAGCTGTAATGGAACCTCGGCCCTTGTGCCGGTTCCAAACGGCTTGCGACAAGATTTCCCCACTAGGCAATGTTCGCAGGTCGACATTTCAACCTTTGAAACATTGGATAGAAGGCCACGTTTGGCAAGTCTATCCATACGCGTTGGTCCAATATGACCAAGCCTTGCGTGCCAACAAATCACATCAGACTCATAAGTCTTAGAATTTGCAATAAGAAAATTTTCATTATACGAGGAATCATACATTGTACTCATTACAATAAATCCTTTAAATACAAACCCAGTACCAAATAAGAGTATTATTACAACTTAAGTCCATATTACAATCATGAAAAAACCAGTTATAGCCAAGACCCATTAACACGACCACAGAAATTATATTCCTTCGAATATCTGGAGCGAAGAGGACATCATGAAGTAGGAGAGTGCGGCCATTGTCCAAGACTAGCTTGCAAGTCCCAACGCCATTCACTTCAACACGTGTGTTGTTTCCTACATAGATCCACTTCGTTCCTTGGGGTATCCGGTGATACTCCACGAAGGGCCGTCTGTCCATTGCTATGTGGTCGGTGGCACCTGAATCAATTATCCAAAATGGATTAGATTCCACAAGAAATATTGAACTAGAAACACATATGTAACTAGTATATTTACAAGTTACCTCGTCGCCTCCACTCGTACACGAACGAGCATAGTGACCGAGCTTGTTGCACTTGAAGCACTTGATCCTCTTCAAGTCTTTCTTCTTGTGCCATTTCTTGTGCCCACCCTTATGTTTGGGTTTCTTGGTAAACTCAGGTTGCTTATTACGTTCATTAGTAGACTTCGAACAATCTTTCCGTTTCTTTCCCCCATGTGAGGAATTAGCAACCATGTGCACTTCTGCACTTGGCTTGGCAGCCGCAAGTCGCTCTTCCTCTAATTCGAGGTGCTTGGAAACATCGCTGAAAGTCTTGATGCTCTCATTATGAGTGAGATGCATATTCATTTGGTCCCACCCATTTGGTAGGGAACATATGACTGCTTGGATTTGTTGCTCATCTGTGAGTACATGACCTGCATCCTTTAACTCAGAGATTAGATTCGCCATATGTCGCAGATGTTTCCCCATGGAATGATCTGGACGTTTCTTGTATGAATCAAATCTTATAGTTAAGGCGCGAAGTTTGGACACCGATGTGCCACCAAACTTTTCTTCAAGCTTGGACCATATGTCCATGGCTAAGTCATGTTCTCGGAAGATGCGCATTATGTCATCATCCATACTGCTTAATAACGTAATGCGTGCTATCTTGTTCTTCCGAGACCAAGCATCAAAAGCTTCCTTGTCTCGTCTGTGTTGGGCCGTAGTGCCCAACTCGGGTTCAATCATTACGTTCTTTAGAGTTTCGAGCACTTCTTGCTCCTCTAAAACGTATTGTATCTTGATGGACCAAAGTTTGTAATTATCGCCGTTGAGTTTTTCACCTCTGTTTAACTCAGCGACGATATTCTTCGAAGCGGAAGACATTTTACTTTTAAAATGCTGCAAAAGACACAAAAATCAAAGATTTGATCAAAAACATTGCATTGAAAAATTCTTAAAATATAATTCCCATTTGAAGTGATAATAGAATATCCCATTTGGATAGTTCTAATTTCAACTCCCACTTGGAACGACATTTATAATTTGATAAGTTACTTTCGAAAAATACTGAAGATGTTACCCTAGAATCGGAAAGGTCACTACGTTTCCAATCACCATCTAGAGTAACTTTCAGTATTTCCCCATCACTTTATCAAATAAAAGTACTCTTATAGTACTTTGCAGCAGAAAAGCATTTTTGAAAACGTATTTTTCAAAACGTTAGAAAATGTATTTTTCAAAAAATGTATATTTCAACTTAGTACCCTTATGATACTAGTGAAATATTCGGCACTTCTTGCCATTTGCCGGGATGAGTCGTAGCCGTGCAAAGGTCGGATCCCCCTTTTGGGGATTTTTCTGCAAACTATCGTCGCCGGCTCCCGTATGGATCCAGGCGTTTCCCCCTTATTAGAGAATTTTGCAGCAGACGACTGCCGTCGGCCCTGTATGGGCTAGGCTTGTAGGTTGCCGGGGCCGAAACCATTGTCAAGGCCTCTGGCTAAATTGGTCGACCAATAATCCCGAATTGGTCGACCAATACCGACCAATCAGTTATTTGGCACCCCCTTGGCCAGGGCTGGCCAAGGGCCGGCCAAGGGCCTCTGCCCTGGCCGGCCAGGGGCCCTGGCCCCTCGGCCAGGGCCTCTGCCCTGGCAGAGGCCGGCCAGGGCCTGGCCCTGGCCTCTGCCAGGGCCGGCCAGGCTCTGCCCTGGCCTCTGCCAGGGCCGGCAGGGCCCTGGCAGAGGCCAGGGCACCGGCCCTGGCTGCTGCCAGGGCCGGCCAGGCCCTGGCCTGAGGCCATGGCACTGGCCCTGGCCTCTGCCAGGGCCGGCAGGGCCCTGGCCAGAGGCCAGGGCCGGCCAGGCCCTGGCCTGGCCGCGGCCAGGGCCCTCTGGCCCTGGCCGCGGCCAGGGCCCCCTGGCCCTGGCCGTGGCCGGCCGGCCTGGCCCTGGCCGGCCATGGCCCATATGGCCATGGCTGGCCACCCCCTTGTATGGGGGTTGCCGCACACCCCGTCGGAGGGGTGGCCGTGGTGGTTATTGGCCGTAGCCAACCCCCTCCGCATGGGGAGGGGGTGCATTGCCTTTATAGCCCATTTGGCCATGATGATCATGCACCAAAAGTCATCTTCTTCGATGGAGATAACTACCATCATCTTCCTCGAAGAAGCACCCGTTCGTCGAAGAAGCACCCATTCGTCGAGAAAGTAGTTATTCTCTAATGGCCGTGTGCCAAAATGAAAAATTAACCTACTTTAAAATTCGTAAACTACGCGCTCCACATGAAGAGAGTTCACATTCCCTATGAATGGAGACTCAGCATCCATGAAGAGAGCGAGCTTGACGATATGAACGGTCGGTTCTTCCCGTCACGGAGAGTTCCTACCATATCCGTAATGGTAGGAGACCCTAACGTGAAAAGAACAACCGCTGCGTTCTCTCCATCACGAAGCGTTCCTACCATATCCGTAATGGTAGGATACCCATTCGTGAAAAAGACAACGCCTCGGTCTTCAGTTCGCCGGGGCGGTGGTTTGACCGGGGCGAACCCGTATGGCTCTGATACCAATGTAGGATCATGTCAAAACAACGTTAGGATCGATAAATGAAGTCGAGACTTACGCTTGCATACGCGGCACCGTAATCTCGGATCTTCGCCCTCGGATTTGCCACAACGGTCGATACTTCGTCACGGAGGATCGAAGCAGAGTTTCACCACCTAAATCTCTAACTAGAAGAGGATTTTAATGGAAGGGAGAAGAAGAACATAAGATGCCTTATGCAAACTTATGGCATGGAAAGTGTGAATGAATGCCTTACCCTTGGGTTCTATTTATAGGCTTTAGGGGTAGTTATTGTAGGAAATAACTAAATATAAGCTTATTAGCCTATATTAGCACATTCATTTATCTTCTTCTTTATCCACTTATCAAGTGCCATTTTGCACTTATAAAGTGGCTTTTTCCACTTATCGAGTGGCTTTTTCCACTTATCGAGTGGTCCTTTTCATACGAGAAAAGGTTCCCTTCGCGCACGCCTTCGTGCACGCGACATCCTCAAGCAAGGCCGTAGCTTCATCGGGAGTCTTCGACAAAATGGCTCCATTTGCGATGGCATCAATAATCTGCTTCGTGCCCGGTTGGAGTCCATTGTAGAAGCTGTGGACAAGCTCCCAATCCTCAATGCTATGATGGGGGCATTGATGTTGCAAGTCCTTGAAGCGCTCCCATACTTCATAGAGAGTCTCTTATGGTCCTTGCTTGAAGGACATGAGAGCACTTCTTATCTTCACCGTCTTGGAGGGCGGGTAAAATTTGTCGACGAAGGCACTCGCCAATTCATCCCAAGTGGTGAAGATTCCTTCAGCTTGCGTCCTCAACCAATATAAGGCCTTGTCCTTAAGTGTGAAAGGGAAGAGGCGCAGTCTGATAGCATCTACGGAGACGCCCGGCATTTGGAAGGTGGCACATTTTGATAGGAAGAGCTGGATGTGGTAATGAGGGTTTTCATGGGAGTTCCCATGAAAAGGAACTTGTTGCATAAGAACCACCAATCCGGTCTTCAACTCGAAATTTTTGTCGGCCGCCAACTCCGGCATGGCTATGGACGAGGTCGTGGAAGAAGTTTTGGGCCGAAGCCTATCTCTTATGGAAATAATCCTCGCCATTCTCTCTGTCAATTCTTCGGGTGTCTCTGGATGGGTCATAAAATCTCCTTCCGTAACGGGTCTCCTCTCCGCTCGGATCCTCCTCAATGTACGCTCGATCTCCGGATCGTATAGTATTTCTTCGGGGTTCGCCGAGGATCTCGTGTACATGCAAGGGAAAACAGAGTTTCGAATAAATAGTTAGCACAACGGAAGGGCAAAATAAAAATAGAAATAATAGAACAAAAAAGAAAAATATCTAGGTAGGTAGAATCAAATACTATTGCTTCCCCGGCGACGGCGCCAAAAACTTGATCGCGCCCCGGTATGCACACGCAACCGGGACAAGCGACACTGTAGTCTTACCGTAAGCGCACGGTGTAGCGCCGAGCGGGTATCGAACACAGGGAGGCCTAATAACAGTGTCTTCTTCAATCACCTGGCTATAGGAAAAGTCGAGAAATGTTCGCAGAAACGCGGTCACAGTCGTTCAATTATACGGAAGAAAATATCAAATTAATAAAGACGCTTAGTGATAGGGAATCCCCGCTACTTGTCGTATCTCATCATTGTGATTCGTAGGTTTCACAATTGTTAGACTTGAAATTCGGGTGAACTAGTTGCAACTAAATGTAGAACCAAGCTCACGCTCTCGTGCTATTGTCGGTCTATAGCAAACCTAGGGTAGGGTCCAATCTTTTGCAAACCCTAACCTAGGCAAACTAGCGTGAAGAACAACATCATCGTTCAATCGTATCTCGAGCCCACTCTCGTGTAAACTCGAGCTACGACCTAGGTTGGGATAGTTCCTACCCATCCAATCTCTTGCAAACGGGTATTGGTATAGAATTACAATCGAAAACCCTAGTTTCGGTCCAATCTCTTACAAACCGATTCCGGAGAAATTCAATTGCAACCCAATTCGAATTTCTAGGGCTTCCTATCGAGTTGGGATCCAATCTCTTGCAAATCCCAATCGGTATGAATCCCTACCTATTCGTATTAAATCAATCCCAAACTAACCCTAATCAATTCTAGCAAGAATTTCACCAATTCATCACAAATTAGAAATAGGGTTCGTAGGGTTCATCCCTACGCCATAAGACGATAGAACTACTCACAATTCATAATAAAATGCAATAGAAATTCACAATCAAAATCAATAGAATTCATAGCAATATTCAAAATATCAATAAAAATGGAGTTTTTGAGAGAGAGAGAGAGAGACAAACCAATGAAGAACAAGATAGCATCCAACAAATTATCACTTTTCTCTCCTCCCTCAAAGCTAAATCTAATCCCTAAAAAGTTAATCTAAAAAGGCTGCAAAAAGTTCTGAAAAAGCTCTCTAAACTAGGTTAAAAACTGGGGTTAAATACCCCCCAAAATCGCCCAAAAAACCCTGACGAAAATGCCCCTGCGCAGCCTTAAAATCGCAGTTTACGCTACAGGCAGCGCGGCTCACTCGGCCAAGTGACAAATGTCACTCGGCCGAGTGAGAGACCCTGACGGATTCCAGAGAGTTGGGGGTCTTGGGGGTCGTCTTTTCGGGAGTCACTCGGCCGAGTGACTTTTCTTCACTCGGCCGGTGGGCGTTCTTCACTCGGGTGGACGGTCGTTCGTCACTCGGCCGAGTCGGTCTTTGGGGCTGACTGACGGATTCCAGAGAGTTCAACATTTTTGATGCCGTCGTCTTGGCTCCACTCGGGCGAGGGATGACTCGGTGCTCGGCCGAGTGGTATGGAGATGCTCGGCCGAGTGCACGCTGATATTGGCTCTGTTGCGTGTCCGATCTGGCCGGTCGAGCGGGCTGTCTATGCTCGGCCGAGTGACTCCTTCACTCGGCCGAGTGGCATGCTGAAAATGCCAATTCTTCGTGTTTTTGCTTCCTCGTCGCTCCTACGACATTCTTTCTTCTTCCACTCCTCTCCAATCGCAAAATACCCCTCAAGAGAGTCGTCGGTGACAGTCCGGAGTGGGTGCATCTCAGAATCACTCCAAATCGCTCCAAATCTCCTGAAATACGACAAAAACAACAAATCGTGAAAAGCATCGCAATATTGTCGAATAAACGTGAAAAACACTGTTTGAGCGATCTAAATGGCATGCAAACATGCAGAAAAAAGGTGTAAAATACGGAGTGATCACCTGCCAGAGGGGGGTGGCTGGAAGCCTCCCCCTCCTCTGTTCAACCTACAGGGGCAGCACAGCCGCCCCTTGCTGTTCTGTGTCGGCGCCGGTGATGCCGGTGCCGATCTCCTAACGGGGGCGGCAGAGTCGCCTCCACTTTTGTCGTGTCGGGCGGCCGCTGGCGGGCCGCCCCCAATCTAGGGTCCGTAATTTTTTTTAAAAAAACTAGAAAAAAATCAACCAAAAAACCCAAATTTTATAGATCTGAAACTTAAAACAGATTAAAAATCGGATTTTTATTAGATCTACTAACGAGCAGGCAGAAAATTTAAGATCCACAACATGCAGGCTTTGATACCACTTGTTAAATCTTAAGATCTTGATGTGCGTATAAAACTAATTACACAGATCTAGATGAACATGCGAAATCTTAAATCTTTGCCTTCTCTGATAGGAATCATACCTGAATCAATGAAACCGATAATCTGGATGACGTAGCGGATGATCTTCCAGAACATCATGAATTTACCGTTGTAGAATCCCTTTAGCCTTCTCACGGTTTCTCTCCTAGTGACGGGGCATAGAAAAGACGGTTCCTTAGTTTGTGTACTTCGGGGATCATGACCGCATATATATAGGCTAGCCTCCTTAGCCCTAGGGTTTTCAACTCGGCCTATTAACGAGTTGAAGCCCAATACCCTCTACACATAAATGTCCATAACTTATTTAACTCATTTAGCCCACTTAATTAAATAAATCAGATCACTAATAGATTGGGCTTAATATGACATTGAGCACTATATAATTATTTATCGCATATTAGCCCAACGTTGGATTAAGATCCAACTTAGTTGGATAAGTTCCAACAGTTTTTACATTAATGATTGGATTTTGCGTAAATATCATGTATATGATTTCTTATGTATGGGTAATTACTTTGTATAGCATTGGTATCATTTATGTTTACCTCATGCAGGTGGTGGCATAGTCTAGATATCAATATCGAACATGCAAAATTGTAGGGTATTTTACTTTGATGCTCACATATATGTAGTGAGAATAGAAGTGAGTGGCAATTATTATGCATAGATATCCGTATGAGCCAAAAGCTTGGAAGCCCATTTAGGAATACTAAACAAGGTCTCGCGTACTTAGTAGGCTTTCTCCTAAGATAGGAAGCATTAGATTGATGTAGATGATTGCGACTTATGTATGACGTGTATATGGTTGCAGCCCACGTCAAGAAGCTTTAGCCATTTTTAGGACGAAGTAGACATTAGCCTATCTTGGATGTCACTAACCTAAAATAAATATGTTCCATTTAGAAAAATATGAGAAAATATGGCTATTCTCTGACTTATGTTAACGGAAGTATCACAAGGTATTCCCTATATAAACCTCATATTTATATGACCATGCATGCTATTTTTGGTTACGTAATTCAATATATGTAAACTACTGGGCAACTGGATCTAACTTGAGCGTCAAAGGGTTTTAGCTCAAGAGCCATTCTGACCTCCTCCTAACTATGTATGCATGCAGACTTGAAGAGGAGTACATGTAAGTCTACCATGCAAAGAATCCTAATCTAATAAGGAAAGTAAAAGTAATAGAATTTAAAAACTTTCTAGCATAACTATCTCAAGATCTAGATAAAATTACTTAATGCTAATAATAAAAAAACATTTCTTTGCATGGATATACTTAATCGATATTAGTAACCTTAATTTTGATGAATAAGATCCAAGATCCCCTCACCAACTAGCATGATAGTAGTTTTATCATGATGATGAAACTCACTACGATCCAGGAGCTTAACCCAAACTTAGTCCCAAGCATTACTAGCGTTTGAGAGTAAAAGAAGAAGAAAACACTTTCTCATCGAAGAATTTAACTTTACATTAGAGGTAAAACTTTCAGGTTATTCAATTCCCATATAGAATGATAGATTATTTGAGAGAAAAGATAGATGCTATTTATAGTGCTAGCACCTATTGACTTCTATATCACAACTAATATGAGACTAAAATAAAGTTTCCAAATAACCAAGCATGAATCATTATGGATCTCGTATGAGTCATGATCCAACACTCAGACCATGACCCAAAAGGTCTTGATCTAAACAACCTAACCACTAAACCAGACCCATCCTGGAAGTATTTGTAGGGAAACAATGTTAGGGTTCTAATCTAATTAGAAATATACGGAAGCATGAAAAAAAATCAATTTTTTCAAAAGCCTAGCAAAAGAAACCAAGATCTATTGCGAAACACATGAATTTAAATGCTATAAAATAAAGGACATACCTTTATACGGATATACTTTCTTGATACCCACGGATCCATATCTCTTTCGGTGAGGACATCTGATCTCCTTCACCAACCAGGCAGGATAGAAGATTCACCCTGATCATGTGGCCCCTTTACGATCCCCGAGCCATCCAAGAATTTGAACTCGGTTCCCACACATTGCTAATGCATGGGAGGAAGAGAAGGAAAAAAACATTTTAATTTAGAGTACAAATACTATCTTTTGCTTAAAGCTGAAAGACTAAATTTTTTCTCTTAGAGATCTTGTGATGTTTAGATCTTAGATTTCTACTTTTGTTTGTTTCTTGGATTATTTGGAGAGGAGAGGAGGATTCCTTTGTATAGTGCTTGATATCCTTGAAATCCAAACGTAATTAGGTATTCGAATTAGAGTGCAACCATATCTTTAAATGCGTAGGATAATAAACTCCAACAAACACCCCGGCCCAAGACTAGTCAATTAGTTCACTAATTATAGAAGTCGTAACCAAATTTATTATATATATTTAAATAAATTCGCGATGTAATATAGGTCCTTTTCTTCCTTTATAAAAAGTTAATTTACTACTATTAAACAAGTTAAAATCCAACTTGTAGACCTAATTGGGAGAAAACAAGTTCAAAACGAGTCCACCTACGGGTTTGAACATGTAATTTATTATAGTCCACCGTGAAGCATCCAAGAAGAATCCTAACAATATCTCAAGTGACTCGTATTGTGTGCATATCAGAAACAAATACATTGCATTTTTAGAGGTATTGATGCATCATAGCTTGTCATATGAAGTGCATGAATTTAGTTTCTAATCATCTGTGTCACGTGCAACGTGCATGTCCAAAGATGATATGATCACTAATCAACTTTTATGTTTCGTATGCGAGTCTTTCATCTCTTTAGTCATCTTACGTAATCCGAATCTAGTAGCAAAGAGCAAATGAGGGAAGCAACAATGTTTTCGATCGAGGACCGTGACTTGGATCAAACATGTCGATATATTAAAAGGCTGTGCTATATACACCTCCAAAGAGGAGGTGTATGACACTATTCATTGCAAATTGATGCTTGTTTTTACATTAATGATTGGATTTTGTGTAAATATCATGTATATGATTTCTTATGTATGGATGATTACTTTGTATAGCATTGGTATCATTTATGTTTTACCTCATGCATGTGGTAGCATAGACCAGATATCAATATCGACCATGCAAAATTGTAGAGTATTTTTACTTTGATGCTCACATGTGAATAGAAGTGAGTGGCAATTATTATGCATAGATATCTGATCAGTCCATATTTTACACCTTTTTTTCTGCATATTTGCATGCCATTTCGATCACCCATATCACGCTTTTCACGAGTATTCGACGATATTGCGTTACTTTTCACTATTTCTTGTTTTTGTCGGATTTCAGGAAATATGGAGCGATCGGGAGCAAAAAGGAGCTTAAGGGACTTGCACCCACTCCGGAGCGTCACCCAAGGCTCTTTTCAGGGCTATTCGGCGACGGGAGACGGGTGGAAGAAGAAGGAACTCCGTAGGAGCGACGAGGAGGAGAAACGGAGAAGATTGGGCATTTTAGCATGCCACTCGGCCGAGTGAAGGAGTCACTCGGCCGAGCAAAGAAGCCCGCTCGGCCGGCCGGATCGGACACGCAGCAGATTGAGTATCAGCGTGCACTCGGCCGAGCATCGCCATCCCACTCGGCCGAGCATGGAGACACCACTCGCCCGAGGGGCATCACGACGACGGCAAGCAAAAATCCCAGACTTACTGGAATCCGTCAGGCGATTGAGGGTTCCGACTCGGCCGAGCAAGAAAAGCCCATCGGCCGAGTGAGTAAAGCCACTCGGCCGAGTCACCTCCGAAGACAGACCCACAAGACCCCTGACTTACTGGAATTTTACAGGGTCTGTCACTCGGTCGAGTAGAGAATCCCACTCGACCGAGTAGAGAAGTCGCCTCGGCCGAGTGATGCCGAGGACACGCAGCGCCCAGATTTTCAGACAGCCTCCCACTCTTTTGAAATCTGCTATCATTCCAACAATAAAAGTATTTTTCTCATATTTTTTATGGATAGTAGACTTCATGACGGTTCCAACGCCACAAAGAACGTGCAAATCGGAGGTCGGATGAAATCTGGAGAATTTCTGTAAGTTGACGTTGCAGTGCTGGAATTTCCACTCGGCCGAGTCACATTTTCCCACTCGGCCGAGTGCGGCCTGGGCCCAGATTTTAAGTTGCGGTTTGGGCTGTTTTTGGGCACGAATTTGAGGGGTTTTTTTTGGGTTTCTTGCTAGGGTTTTGGGGGAGTATTTAAGGGGTTTGTAGCCACCATTAGAGGGGAGCCCCATTATGTTTTCTTAGCCCCCAAGATGTTTTAGGAGGGATTTATTTTAGAGGTTAGGCCATGCCCTAGGCCCCCTCTTGGATCTAAAAGCTTGTATTTTGGATTGAATATCTTCATTAAAGCTAAGTATTTTCTTTTTTATTTGAATCTTTGTTTTTCTATCTTTTTGTATGCAAGCAATGATTTCTATTGATTCTCATATCCTTATTGCTATGCTAGAGTAGATTTGTTGTTCTAGGGTTTGGGGATGAACCCTATGGATCTAATTTCATATTTGTGAAGAATGAATTCTAAATTGCTAGAATTGCTAGGAGGTTAGGTTGTGATTGATTTCCTACGGATAGCTAGGGATTTCCATCGATTTGGGATTTGCAAGAGATTGGATTCTAATCGATGGGAAGGCCTAGATATTCGATTTAGGTTTACAATTGGGTTTCTCTAGATTTGGTTTGCAAGAGATTGGACCAAAGCTAGGATTTTTAATTGTAAATCTATACACATATTCGTTTGCAAGAGATTGGACGAATACGAACTATCACAACCTAGATCGTAACTCGAGTTTGCACGAGAGTGGGCTCGAGGGGCGATTGAACGATGATGTCGATCCTCATGCTAGCGGCTTAGGTTAGGGTTTGCAAGAGATTGGGCACTAACCTAGGTTTGCTATAGACCGGCAATAGCGCGAGAGCGTGAGCTTGGTTCTACATTAAGTTGCGACTAGTCCACCTCAATGCAAGTTTAGTAATATTAAGATTCACTATTTACAATGATGTATGACGATCCGTAGTGGGAATTCCCTAGCCCTAGACGTCTTTATTTGATTTTATATCCCCATACTTTGCCCGACGATTGTGACAGGATCGCCGCAAGGCAAATTCCCTCTTTTATTATATTGTATTTGAATCGATATTTGACCGATTTCTTTATCACCGACACCGACATCCACCGCCATTTCCATTATATCATACCATAGCCATCTCCACCAATAAAACCATCGTAGTCAAACCAACCTAGGATAGATTGGAACCAACACCACCTCCTCGTGTTCGATACCCGCTCGCCACTTTGCCGTGCGCTTGCGGTAAAACTACAACCGTCGCTCCGGGACGTGTATCCGGGGCGCGATCAAGTTTTTGGCGCCGTTGCCGGGGAGGTGTTTCCCGTTGGGTGCCAATTTGTCACAATTAGGTTGATTAGATTACATTAAAAAAACATTGAGTGAGATTTTTTTTTCCCACCACCTGCTATTATTATCTTTATCTCTCTTTGTACCACTGATGTCTTTTCCAGGTTGTTTACTTTGATTGATCAGGTACATTTGTTGCAGCGATGGTGCTTCCAAAGAAAATGCGAGCGTGCTCTATACAATCCTACATATATCTCGCTGCATTCTATCAGGCTGATGGAGAATCCTTCGGGGAAGCCTTGTCTAGGTTTGAAGGAATATTAGAAATGTTCCAGACGGAGTCTGACCACGAGTGGAATGACTCCACGCTATTTGATATCTTCACTAGAAGGCTAAAGGGACCCTCACGTGAGTTTTTAAAGAGGATGCAAGTGGGGAAGTTCAATGATCTACAGTTGGCAGCAGCCTTGGAGCAAATGATAGATGATGCTCGATCTACCGGTTCACTAACCGTTACGGTAAGTAAACCATACGACCAAGTATTCATCGATTTTGTTATGGCTAATGTCTCTAGCGCAGGTACTATCATAGATGGAGTGTATGCTTCACTTGAAGGTGATCATATCCACCTTTACACCATCAACACTCCACAAATAGAGACATCTGAGCTGTCAAAGGAGGACACGTACACGGACCTATTAAGAAGAATTGTCGACATAGTTTGAAATTCCTGTCCATTGACAATAACGGCAGGTGATCCTTTTGAGCTTGAATTTCAAAACTTTATTACTCATTGTATCTCTTCCACGGGCACAATTGATGATGGAGTCTATGCTCTAATTGAGGGGCACAAGACCCATTTTTACACCATGGTCGAGATACATGAGCCTATAGAGCCACCTTATGCCGTCGTCGCCTCCCCCTGCCACCCACCTGAGTCAGAGCAGCCTATACCATCAGAGGATATTATTGTGGAGGTCATGCATACAGTAGTGGAGCAGACCATCGAGGAGGACGTGACTTTGGACGATGACATCTGTACACAGATGGAGCCCGAATTGCGCCCCCCTCCTTTCGAGCTACCACAACCATTCCCACCTTCTACAGAGGCTGAGCATCCCTCAGAGGACCACTCTTCCACTGATGCTAAGGACAATCCCACAGAGCTTATGGCTCCCCTTCAGGGAGATCTCTTTACTCTCTCATCTCCTACATTTGATTCTCCTCCCGTGTGTGATGTTTTTTATGATTCAGATTTTGACGACTCATCGTGCCTTTTGCAGGATTCATGTACATACGATCAAGAGGTACGATGGGACGTATACGAGGAGGAGAGCGAGGAGTTAGCACCCATGGACGCTATTGAATATGATCAGGAGGTGCGATGGGATAAGTCTGACGATGATGAGGAGCTGCCTGATGAGACCTACGCTTATATGCCCAAGCTACCTGAACAACCTGAGGCGAACAACAAAGAGTTGATCGACGTGGTACACGAGAGTAGAGATTTATTTCCAGGGAAGTGTTGTCAATCGTTTTTAATTTTAAATACTTATGTTGATGACCCTCTTTGGAATACATTTATTTTGGGGAAGAATTATCCACATCAGATTGATGCGGCTTATCTCTTGCAGGGTACAGGTGGAGTCCTTGGAGAGGTGCTGGGAGCCGCATTGCTGGAGTCTGATGGAGTCCGTGGACACACGCGCCTGGCGGAGCCACGGAAGGAGCAGTTGGAGCAGTTGCCTGCACCGGCAAAGATACTGGATCCGCCTTTTGCTATAGGTGATATCAATCCAGTAGTGTAGAAATTTTTATGCTTTCAATAAACCCGAATTCTCTCGACAGCAAGAGGACTGTATAGATTTGATTGAATAAATATCACCTCTTATGACGGCAACGAAAATTTTTACACCCCAAACCCATTATATACATTAATTGCCCTCTCCATATTTTGATGTGTCACATCCTTTTGCTCACCACATTCGAGCATTTCTTTCAAGTGAAACCTTGCTTTCTTATTCGTTTGACTTGATCACGCTTTGCAAAGCCATGACATTTTTGGTCAAGTCATTTGAATAGGATTGTTTGGTATAAGCTTGGGGGAAGGCGCTCTCATGCATCATTGTATGTGCATGTAGTTGCATTAGGATTTCATGTCATTCATTTCATCATTTTTCATTCACCCCCTTATTATTATCGTTGTTCCTCATATTCTTTCATTATTATCACATTGAGGACAATGTGAAGTTTAAGCTTGGGGGAGTGCATTTCCATGCCATTTAGATGCATTAGTTGCATTTTTACTTCCATGCCATTTAGATGCATTAGTTGCATTTTTACTTTATTTTAGGGCTTTTAAAATTTTTCAAAATTTTGCATCATCTTTTTGAATTTTCCATCTTATTTTCCTTTTATGTGTGTTCATGCATCATGTTGTGTGCTTGTTTTTCATTTCTTTCCTCTCTTTTATTTTTATTTCTTTATTTTTCGTTTCTCTTCTTCCGCTAGATGAATTTCGTATGATGATATCTCTTATTGTTTTAGCAACCATCACGATGCTTATTATTCCATGCCATGCTACTTTGAGTATTCCATAGTCTTGCTATTTACATGTGCTTGCAAATATATTTCTTTTGATGATTCCTCTACATGAATGCATGATATTAATTGAAACTGAATGTATGGATTAGTGTTTGGTATGCTTTTGTTGGAAGTGCTCCAAGATTCACGCATCAATTGTATAACGGAAGCATCTGCCTTATTATCTTATTCACCTTCTGTTGCATGCTTGATATGATTGTGCGCTTTACCGCTTGACTTCACTTTTTATTGAGATGATTGAGAATATCCATGCTTACATATGGGTTTTAGTTGAAGTATTATTTTATTGAACCGTTCGTGCACATCTTAGAGTGAACCGAGTGTTACATTATTCCTTTCTCCACATATATCTTTTTATTCTCTACATGTCACTTGAGTTCACCTCCTAAAGCTACTTATATCGCATCTATTTCCCAAAAATCCCCACAAAAGAAAAGTTAGCTCCAAAAAGTCCAAAAAGCCAAAAAGGAGCCAAAAGCCAAAAATACAAATCATATAGCTCCTACAAAAATCCAAAAAGAAAAATGAAAAACAAAAAGTTCAAAAAGAAAAAGAAAAAGAAAAATACATTTCTCTATCTCATTATTGGAGCCACAAAATACTTGGGAAAACCAAGGCAAAAATCCCATTTTCCACTATCATATTCCTTTAGATGTGATGCCTCAAGCTAAGCTTGGGGGGGTGAATTCATTTGACCATATGAGTGAGTGCGACATTAGAGTGGAGAGGTGCATGAATGGGGAAGTTTGATAATGCTGAAACTTAGCAAAATACCTTAGTTATGGAGATTTCTTATGAATCGATATAAATATGTGAATGCCATGTCTCTTATTCCATTCTCTATTGCATGCTTGGTGTGTATCTTATATGCTTCATTTATAACTTTTGATTGAAAAGTGCATCGCCAACATTTGTATATTAAATTCTATGAAATGTGTGATGTGGATATGAATTGATTGTATGAATTTAGAGAGTCCCTCTTATTGTTCTTAAAAGCTTGCAAGTACCATGTTTATGAAAGATATGAAATCCTTATAGCATGTGATTTGTATTTTCCAAGTTATCGTGATGTGTAGCTTATGGCTTGATATCTGAGAGAAGAATCTAGCGACCCCTTCCACTTCGTATTCTTTTATTTCATTTCCCTTATTTTTCATCTCCCGAGTTCGTCTTTTTACTTTTCTTCCTCGAGGACGAGTAAGAGGTAAGCTTGGGGGATTTTGATCGGTACATATTTTACACCTTTTTTTCTGCATATTTGCATGCCATTTCGATCACCCATATCACGCTTTTCACGAGTATTCGACGATATTGCGTTACTTTTCACTATTTCTTGTTTTTGTCGGATTTCAGGAAATATGGAGCGATCGGGAGCAAAAATGAGCTTAAGGGACTTGCACCCACTCCGGAGCGTCACCCAAGGCTCTTTTCAGGGCTATTCGGCGACGGGAGACGGGTGGAAGAAGAAGGAACTCCGTAGGAGCGACGAGGAGGAGAAACGGAGAAGATTGGGCATTTTAGCATGCCACTCGGCCGAGTGAAGGAGTCACTCGGCTGAGCAAAGAAGCCCGCTCGGCCGGCCGGATCGGACACGCAGCAGATTGAGTATCAGCGTGCACTCGGCCGAGCATCGCCATCCCACTCGGCCGAGCATGGAGACACCACTCGCCCGAGGGGCATCACGACGACGGCAAGCAAAAATCCCAGACTTACTGGAATCCGTCAGGCGATTGAGGGTTCCGACTCGGCCGAGCAAGAAAAGCCCATCGGCCGAGTGAGTAAAGCCACTCGGCCGAGTCACCTCCGAAGACAGACCCACAAGACCCCTGACTTACTGGAATTTTACAGGGTCTGTCACTCGGTCGAGTAGAGAATCCCACTCGACCGAGTAGAGAAGTCGCCTCGGCCGAGTGATGCCGAGGACACGCAGCGCCCAGATTTTCAGACAGCTTCCCACTCTTTTGAAATCTGCTATCATTCCAGCAATAAAAGTATTTTTCTCATATTTTTTATGGATAGTAGACTTCATGACGGTTCCAACGCCGCCAAGAACGTGCAAATCGGAGGTCGGATGAAATCTGGAGAATTTCTGCAAGTTGACGTTGCAGTGCTGGAATTTCCACTCGGCCGAGTCACATTTTCCCACTCGGCCGAGTGCGGCCTGGGCCCAGATTTTAAGTTGCGGTTTGGGCTGTTTTTGGGCACGAATTTGAGGGGTTTTTTTTGGGTTTCTTGCTAGGGTTTTGGGGGAGTATTTAAGGGGTTTGTAGCCACCATTAGAGGGGAGCCCCATTATGTTTTCTTAGCCCCCAAGATGTTTTAGGAGGGATTTATTTTAGAGGTTAGGCCATGCCCTAGGCCCCCTCTTGGATCTAAAAGCTTGTATTTTGGATTGAATATCTTCATTAAAGCTAAGTATTTTCTTTTTTATTTGAATCTTTGTTTTTCTATCTTTTTGTATGCAAGCAATGATTTCTATTGATTCTCATATCCTTATTGCTATGCTAGAGTAGATTTGTTGTTCTAGGGTTTGGGGATGAACCCTATGGATCTAATTTCATATTTGTGAAGAATGAATTCTAAATTGCTAGAATTGCTAGGAGGTTAGGTTGTGATTGATTTCCTACGGATAGCTAGGGATTTCCATCGATTTGGGATTTGCAAGAGATTGGATTCTAATCGATGGGAAGGCCTAGATATTCGATTTAGGTTTACAATTGGGTTTCTCTAGATTTGGTTTGCAAGAGATTGGACCAAAGCTAGGATTTTTAATTGTAAATCTATACACATATTCGTTTGCAAGAGATTGGACGAATACGAACTATCACAACCTAGATCGTAACTCGAGTTTGCACGAGAGTGGGCTCGAGGGGCGATTGAACGATGATGTCGATCCTCATGCTAGCGGCTTAGGTTAGGGTTTGCAAGAGATTGGGCACTAACCTAGGTTTGCTATAGACCGGCAATAGCGCGAGAGCGTGAGCTTGGTTCTACATTAAGTTGCGACTAGTCCACCTCAATGCAAGTTTAGTAATATTAAGATTCACTATTTACAATGATGTATGACGATCCGTAGTGGGAATTCCCTAGCCCTAGACGTCTTTATTTGATTTTATATCCCCATAATTTGCCCGACGATTGTGACAGGATCGCCGCAAGGCAAATTCCCTCTTTTATTATATTGTATTTGAATCGATATTTGACCGATTTCTTTATCACCGACACCGACATCCACCGCCATTTCCATTATATCATACCATAGCCATCTCCACCAATAAAACCATCGTAGTCAAACCAACCTAGGATAGATTGGAACCAACACCACCTCCTCGTGTTCGATACCCGCTCGCCACTTTGCCGTGCGCTTGCGGTAAAACTACAACCGTCGCTCCGGGACGTGTATCCGGGGCGCGATCAATATCCGTATGAGCCAAAAACTAGGAAGCCCATTTAGGAATAGTAAACAAGGTCTCGCGTACTTAGTAGGTTTTGGCCTAAGATAGGAAGCATTAGATTGATGCAGATGATTGCGGCTTATGTATTACGTGTATATGGTTGCAGCCCACGTCAAGAAGCTTTAGCCATTTTCAGGATGAAGCAGACATCAGCCTATCATTGATGTCACTATCCTAAAATAAATATGTTCCATCTAGAACAAGATGAGAAAAGATGGCCATGTTCTGACTTATGTTAACGGAAGTATCACCTGGTATTCCCTATATAAACCTCATATTTATAAGACCATGCATGCTATTTCTGGCTACGTAATTCAATAGATGTAAACTATTGGGCAGCCGGATCTAACTTAAGCGTCAAAGGGCTTTAGCTCAAGAGCCATTCTGACCTCCTCCTAACTAGTTCTTGGTATCTATGCAGACTTGAAGAGGAGTACATGTAAGTCTACCATGCAAAGAATCCTAATCTAATTAGGAAAGTAGAAGTAATAGAATTTAAAAACTTTCTAGCATAACTATCTTAAGATCTACAGATAAATTAATTAATGCTAATAATAAAAACCATTTCTTTGCATGGATATACTTAATCGATATTAGTAACCTTAATTTTGATGAAGAAGATCCAAGATCCCCTCACCAACTAGCGTGATAGTAGTTTTATCATGATGAAGAAAACTCACTATGATCCAGGAGCTTAACCATAGAACCCCAACTTAGTCCTAAGCAGTACTATTGTTTGAGAGTAAAAGAAGAAGAAAACATTTTCTCATCGAAGAATTTAACTTTACATTAGAGTCAAAACTTTCAAGTTATTCAATTCCCTTATAGAATGATATATGATTTGAGAGAAAAGATAGATGCTATTTATAGTGCTAGCACCTATTGACTTCTATATCACAACTAAAATGAGACTAAAATAAAGTTTCCAAATAACCAAGCATGAATCATTATGGATCTCGTATGAGTCATGATCCAACACTCAGACCATGACCCAAAAGGTCTTGATCTAAACAAACTAACCACTAAACCAGACCCATCCTGGAAGTATTTGTAGGGAAACAATGTTAGGGTTCTAATCTAATTAGAAATATACGGAAGCATGAAAAAAATCAATTTTTTCAAAAGCCTAGCAAAAGAAACCAAGATCTATTGCGAAACACATGAATTTAAATGCTATAAAATAAAGGACATACCTTTATACGGATATACTTTCTTGATACCCACGGATCCATATCTCTTTCGGTGAGGACATCTGATCTCCTTCACCAACCAGGCAGGATAGAAGATTCACCCTGATCATGTGGCCCCTTTACGATCCCCGAGCCATCCAAGAATTTGAACTCGGTTCCCACACATTGCTAATGCATGGGAGGAAGAGAAGGAAAAAAACATTTTAATTTAGAGTACAAATACTATCTTTTGCTTAAAGCTGAAAGACTAAATTTTTTCTCTTAGAGATCTTGTGATGTTTAGATCTTAGATTTCTACTTTTGTTTGTTTCTTGGATTATTTGGAGAGGAGAGGAGGATTCCTTTGTATAGTGCTTGATATCCTTGAAATCCAAACGTAATTAGGTATTCGAATTAGAGTGCAACCATATCTTTAAATGCGTAGGATAATAAACTCCAACAAACACCCCGGCCCAAGACTAGTCAATTAGTTCACTAATTATAGAAGTCGTAACCAAATTTATTATATATATTTAAATAAATTCGCGATGTAATATAGGTCCTTTTCTTCCTTTATAAAAAGTTAATTTACTACTACTAAACAAGTTAAAATCCAACTCGTAGACCCAATTGGGAGAAGATAAAAACAAGTTCAAAACGAGTCCACCTACGGGTTTGAACATGTAATTTATTATATTCTACCGTGAAGCATCCAAGAAGAATCCCAACAATATCTCACGAGACTCGTATTGGGTGCATATCAGAAACAGATACATTGCATTTTTAGAAGTATTGATGCATCATAGCTTGTCATATGAAGTGCATGAATTTAGTTTCTAATCATCTGTGTCACATGCAACGAGCATGTCCAAAGATGATATGATCACTAATCAGCTTTTATGTTTCGTATGCGAGTCTTTCGTCTCTTTAGTCATCTTACGTAATCCGAATCTCGTAGCAAAGAGCAAACGAGGGAAGCAACAATGCTTTCGATCGAGGACCGTGAGTTGGATCAAACATGTCGATATATTAGAAGGGCTGTGCTATATACACCTCCAAAGAGGAGGAGTTGTATGACACTATTCATTGCTAAAAATGGAAAATGATAGAAGCGAGAGTATGTGAAGGGACACGTGATGTGACATATTTTCCATTACACATCTCTAAAGAGAGGTGTATATAGAACATTCCTATTAGAATCCCCATCACCAAAGATGCTGAAAAAGACCAAGTATTTCATTGCACGTGCAACGCACGCGCATAAAAACCTAGGACCATCTCATTGGCGAGATTTTTGAAATCCGTCCTCCTGAAAAGTACTTTGATATTCACTCCAAATTACCAACAGATACGCTCGGCTATGTCTCAGCCCGCGCACACGCTCACTGGCGTACATTCTAGGAAAGAGGGCGTGCGTTTATCAATTTCTTTTCAAATATAAACCCACACCAAAATCTTTCCAAGATCCTGTCCGATTAAATTCCCTCCCCCTTCCTCATTCACGCAATAATTAGCTAAAACTACGCTCTGTCCCCTTACAAATCACCCATCTATTGTTATGCACGTAAATCTCGCCCACTGTTTCTCTTTCTCCTCTTTGTACCTCCCCCCATCTTTTATCACTATAATATCTTACGCAAGCGAAGGAAAGCTCGAAGGAATCTTTTTCTTCACACAGAAGTTTAGACAATACTTTTCTAGTTTGATGGGTGACAATGAAGCTGATTCTTCAGAGAAAGAGGCAAGGGATGAGTTTTCGGCGACGAAGATTAGGGTTTTGGCCGTCGACGATGACGCTGTCTGTTTGAAGATGCTTGAGGGCCTCCTCCTGGCATGTGGTTACCAAGGTAAAATTTTTACATCTTTTATGTGTATCTCGTTTGAATTTCCACTAGGTTTTTTTGATATTAATTGATCCATTCTTATCTTGGCAAGATTTAAGTATGTAATTGTTAACTTGGTGTTCGCGTCATTGGATCCTTCGTCAGCAACAGCAAAGAGAAAATGCTCTAAAGATATTGTAGAAATAAAGTGTCTACTAAATATTTATAAAGAAAACTTTCTAGTTCTTCACAAAAATTAAATAATTTATATAATTATACTAACAAATACGGCTTACTAGATGACCAACAAAGTAGATAACTAAGAATAGAAAATAGAAAAGGAAGTATATATACAATAAAAGTGATTTGATAAGGCCGATATCCATAAACAATGGATATATTTTACAACTTCAAATGTATTAATCAAAACTATGATACATCTCACTTGCTTTTGGATTCCAAGCGGAGGCTTGAATTTTTTTTGTGATATTGTTACAATATTATGTTACTAAAGTATCACAATAATTTTGATAAGTTTCATTAAGTTTCAAAGTTAGAATTTCAAAAACTTTTCTTAAATATAAGTTACATCGCGAGTCAAAATTTATTCTCTATGCTGACTTTTCATATTCATACAGTTATTACTAATTGACTTCTTCACGTGTAAGTTGAACACTTGGTAATAATAATAATACAACTAATGAATCTATTCCGTCATGAGTATATAGTTGAAAGTAAATTTCAAAATAAAGTAATCAATTTGTTGGAAATAGATCGACAAATTGAGATCCCCGCAGAAACAACCAATCCTAAAAGCTGATCAGGAATCTAGGACTAACAAAAATCGGATACTCAAATAACCCAAAGAAATCCCTACGATCTTGTAAAGTAAACAACAAATCAGTCAAAACACAGACACAAAGTTTTACCATGGTTCGGTTGCGCACAATCCACGTCCAACAATTTTCGAGATGATTCCACTATCAGATCGATCTTCAAGGGTATTACAATCTTTCTTCTGCTCATGGGAGTAATAACTTGGCTAGATGCACAAGCCCTCACAAACTCACTTAAGGAAGAAGAAAACAAAGGAGACAATGAGAGAATCACTCAACTCCAATCACAAACTCCTAGCCCAAATCTCTTGACAAAAAACTTAAATGGCGGCGGCTCATGCTCCTCTTTTTCTCCAGATCCGAAAACTGCCTTAACCCTAATCTAACCAACCATTAGATTAAATATGGCATCAAAAACGAGTCTGGAAACCCATCTGAACTGTCGCCTAAAAGGTCTGGGCCCCGCACCGCTCGGTTGAGCGGCAACTTCACTGTAGCAGCTTCTGTGTGGATGAACGAGGCACTTGGTCAGGCCTCTTCTTCGCTCAGTTGAGCGTATGACCGAGCGCTTTGCTCTGCAGAGCTCAAAACTCCATGTTAATATAGCTCGGTCGAGCGCTCAAACCACTTGACCGAGCAGACATTGCTCGATCGAGCGGTAGAGTGCTCGGCCGAGTGAAGCGCAGTGCTGCTAGGCCCTCATTCTGTGCCTCTAGCTTGGTCGAGCGTATGGAACTGCTAGACCGAGCGACCTGGGGGTGTGATATGAGAGACTTGAATCACCAAAATTGAACACAATTAAAGGCTAAATAATGATGAAAGATATTCAAAGTGATAAATTATATCCCTCTATTTTGATAATCTATGTCATATTTTCTTTTGTTTGACTTTATATAATATGTCCATTTAATGGCTTTATATCTATCTCCATCTATTGCGACATATACATTTCCATGTAACCCAAACTTTGATATCTCTCTTATATGTAGAGGTGATAGCCATACACAGTTTCATCTTATTTGCAATTAAAGCATATCCTCATGGGACAATAATGAAAATATTAAAAGTATTATGTTATTATAAAATCAATGTCTGAGAAAGAAATTAAAGCTATATATGTACGAATAATGAGGAACCATATGTAGAAGGATTGCCATACATATGATGCCTTTAAAGTTATATGCACCTTTTTTAGTGTTCGTAGTTTCTAAAATAAAAACGGAATAAGTTAATTTGTTGGGCTATCGACACCCAAAAGCATATCATATTATCAATGCAAACATAACAGCAAAACATATCATTTACAATTTTTATTTACAAGTAATTATATGTACATAGGAAATATGGCTTGTAATAAATAAAAAAAAGTATAAACTTGTTAGTATATAATTAGATAATAGTATATTAAAAACAAATTGACTTCCTTAAAAATTCATTTATAATGGAAAGTCTGAATGTAAAGTAGCAAAATTCATCCTAGAGAATCTCAATACATAAATAAAAGAAATTTATCTTTAAATAATTTCACAAAATAATCATGCAAATATTCTATGATTGTTCCATATACTGAAAAAGTTGTCATGTCATTTCTTTATATTTGATAAATAAATATTAAACTAAGAGAATATTAAGAGTAAGAAATAAAAGTCAAACATCTTTGTATGATATTTTATTACTAGTTTTTGTTCGTGCCCATAGGGCAAGATTTATTTATTGAATGAGTTCTCCCCTCCCCAAATTTCAAGTTCCTCAAAATTTCAAGTTTTCCCCCAAAATTTCATGTTTCCTCCCAAATTTAAGTTTCCCCCCAAAATTTAAGTTTCCCCAAAAACTCATTGCCACTTAGGACAAACTTGCCACCTAAGACAGTTTTGTCCTAGTAGGATAAGATTCAAAATCTTCGTGTTTTATAGAATAGATTACTACATAATAAGTTTCTTTTTGAAAAGGGCTAAATTAACACTTTACTTAATTTTTGAGTTTTCTTAGATATATACCTAGATATTTTTATTTAGAAATTAACTTTCAAATTAGCTTAATTAGTTTGGATGTATGGTTCGTATTAGTTTTATATGTACTTCTCATTTTTCTTTCAGTACTCCCCAATCTTCACTAATATTTGTTTTTTCTTTTCTCTTTCAAAATCATTTTCCTAAATTATGATGTTAAATAACATTTTCAAGACTATCTTGAATCCTATACCATCGCTCACCACATATGCGTCTTCCTCCAAGCGGTCATCAATTGTTTTAGAGAGTTGCTTCGTGCACCCACCGTTTTACTCCATGCACATACCACTATTTACAAGTTTGCCATTCAAGCGATATGTGCGCGGGAGTAAAATGGCAAACTTGTAAATAGTTTGTATGTGCGCGGAGTAAAACGGTGGGTGCGCAACTCTCATTGTTTTAATATTAATTTTTCTTTTTTAAAAGAAGAAGATGATATTAGGATGTTAAATTTCTTGCTTATGAGGAAGAGAATAAGAATAAGAACAGGAAGATAAGGTTAAGTTATGTTTGTTGATTTTTGAATTACTTCTATGCTGAGTATTCTTGTTGAGAGAACTTAATTTAAGGGATAGCTTAATACAAGCAACAAGTTATATTTAAAAAGAATAATTCTATTTACTAGTAAATAAAATGATATTTCTTTCTAACTAATTAAAAAAGGAAGTTTAACATGACTAAAGCTAATTTAGGACGTAAATTTTTAAATACAAAGATTTAGTGAATACATTTGTGAAAAAAATAAATTTTAAGAATGTATAATGAAAAATTGATTTTTATAAGTAAAATATTAAGATGTAATTACATTATTTAGAAACTTATTAACTAGAAACAAAAAATAATAAAAATAAGTTTGAAATTTTGGCATGGAGATTTACATCGTTAACAAAGTTCTAGCTTCACCATCTATCTTTTATACATCATTTCTACTCACTTTCATTTCCACTTGAAAAATCAAGTGTAAGCAATTAATTATATTTTTTCTATTCTTATTCTGTTATTTTTAAACATCTCCGTTTGTATTTTTTTTTTCTTACTGAAATTAATCGTCAATATTTGGTTCATAGGCAAGAAAATTTGAGTTCTTCTTCTTTACTTTATATATATATATATATATATATATATATATATATATATATATATATATATATATATATATATATATATATATATATATATATATATATATATATATATATATATATATATATATATATATATATATATATATATATATATATATATATATATATATATATAGACTCTTGTAGAATCAATAAAAATAAATTTTATGCTTTCTTACTTATTTCCAAATGCGCGTTCCTTACATTATCATATTTATCTAATGAAATCTGATTTAGTTGATTATTTTCTCTTTAATTTGAATGCAGTTACTATAGCTCGACATGCAGTGACAGCTTTACAATTGTTAAGAGAAAACAAAGGAAGCTATGATCTCGTAATAAGCGATGTTAAGATGCCAGATATGGATGGTTTCAAGCTTTTGGAGATCGTCGGCCTTGAAATGGATTTGCCCATGATCAGTAAGTAGCAAAATTTTCTATTTTCATTTTAAACAACTTTCCCTAATTTAGTCTTATAGTATACAAGGTTTTGATTGTTTTATTTATAACACAATGTCTATGCAGTGCTATCTGTAGATAGTGAAGTGAGTACAGTAATGAAAGGAATAAAGCACGGGGCTTGTGACTATCTAGTGAAGCCTGTGCGGATAGAGGAACTCAAACTCATATGGAAGCATGTTGTAAAAAAATCACTGTGTGATTCAAAATGCAACATGGATAATGCTAAAAAATGCGATACTGCATCCAAATTTGAGGAAGACTGCGCTTCAAAGGTTACAAGAAAATCCAAGGATCAAAGAAGGGACAACGAAGAAGAAGATAATGGCTACTCTGATGAAGAAGACCTTTCCACTTCAAAGAGGCCTAGAGTTGCTTGGACGTCAGAGCTGCACTCTAAGTTTATAGATGCAGTTAATACATTAGGCTTGGATAGTAAGTATAAATAAGCTGGTTTAAACTTTAAAAATTATTCCCTTTTTTAATTTCTGAAAATTGTGTGGTTTTAAATATCTTTCTGTAGGAGCCGTCCCTAAAAAAATACTCGATTTGATGGCTGTCCCTGGACTCACAAGAGAGAATGTTGCCAGCCATTTGCAGGTTATTTTTTATTTGAGTGTTGTATTGATGAATTGATGATAAACATGTTAGTTTCATAAAGCATTATTAACTTTGTTTTAAGTTATTTGCACAGAAATACAGGAAGGCATTGAAGAAAACGGGCATAGAGGCTAGCCAACAATGTCAGATTAAAGGTCTGAACTTCAACTCTGTTGGAGGATTTAAAGTTGAGGGCCATCAAAAGAATCAAAGAACAGTCCCATTCCCTTACTTCCAACATTCTTATGTTGGGCGCACTCTCATGCCTTCAACGCGGTCATCACTTCTGTCGAACCATCAGACAAATTTACCACAACATTATTTGTCAACCCCTCATGCAAGCCAGTTTCGTGCAACTCACTCTTGTTCTGGAGAAACTTCTTTTATTGTGAAAAGAAATAATTCTCACTCAGTACCCAGAGACCAAATTTATCAATCTTTTCCTCCAAGGTTGAATCAATCTTCTAATTTCATAGAGAATTCTTTACATAATCATTGGCCTGATGAATCGAACTATGTTCCCTCATCAAGTGATCAGTGTGAATTTCTCTCAACCCATCAAGGTGATAGTTTTGCATTTGAGCTTCACTTGCAACCGGATGCTTTAAAAGATGGACATTCTTTTGGTTCAGATACATTGGCTCCAGGTAATTCTTACCTAAAAGTATTTTCTTACTTATTTAGTAGATACTCATTAGAATTGTTTGTTGTAAAAAAATTAGGCTTGATTTGTTTTTAACATGAAAAGATTATATATGACCTTTATGAATCTAGTAAACAATATAAGATATGCACATATCTATAGTGAAGGACCAACATCAATCATATCATCTTCATGCAAATATTGTGACAGATGGAGATTCAATAGACCCAAAATGCTGTGAAGAAAAAAATTCAAAAGAAATTGACTCCTTGGAACTCTCAGCTTCTCTTTCAGAATCTTCTCAAGGTGAATACATGTATCTCCTTAATAATGGTGGCTCAGAGGATGATCTATACTCTGTGATTAAGAAGGTACATAATTTTATAGTTTTATATTTAAAAATATTGTCTGTTTTGAGCAGAACAAATTTTGTAATATGTTTGAACTTTCATATAGAATTATTATGATTGTTGGTATATTTTACATTATATATAATAGGAATATTGTGATTTCTTAGTTATCACACCCGGAACAAATTAGCTTCTAATATTATTTTTATATAACTATTAATAAAATTTACTTTACACAAACTTACATTTCTTAGCCATCTAATTTAGGACATGATTGTTTTCTTATTGATTTTAGTCAAAAAAAATGCATAAGTGAAATTATTGAAGAATATGTTATATAATATTTATGTTTCTTTTTCATTAATTTTTTAACCTTGATTATACTTCACTCAAATATGAAACTAGAAATTTTAATTAATTTAAAAATTCAAAATTTAATTAGTATATTAATTTTAAATTTGGATATAGTAAAATCAAATTGTATATAATAATCAAACTTATTATAACCAAGAAAACTATTTTAATTAAAAAAGTAATATAAATTTTAAAAAGTGATAATCTTGAAATACATATTTAGATTCTACTAATTCTGTCATGCTAATTGAAAATCATGTGTTTTAAACAAAGTAATTTTATATCATGTAATTTATTACCATTTCTTAAGATTTACATAATAAACTTGTATCTTTATCTTTTAAATTTTATTATGTATAAATTTATTTTAAAATTTAAAATTTATTATATAATATAAATTTTGATTGATCTTAGAGTAAATACAAACTATGATTGTAATATTAATAATTTTCTATATAATTAGAAACTTCAAGACTCATAATTTTATTTTTTAGAACTAAATTTTCTATTTAATAACAATTAGTTGAAACCAAATTTTTTTATAAACAATGTATGTATGTATGTATGTATGTATGTATGTATTGTTAGTATATATAACTTTCCTATGATTACACCCCGGTTTATTTAATTTTATTTTGAAATTTTATTTTGGGTTTTATTCTACACATAATATATGATCATTACACCAAAATTCAAGTTATTCCAATGATATTTGATTCTTGATCTACCCATTGCAAATTCAATAGTTTCAGAAGAATATAACTTTTACAACGGGTGAATCGATAGTTAAATGCTCGTATGGTTCAACCATATTTTGGGTTTGGAGGGTTTAGAATGTATACAACATTGAAAATATTTTTGAAATTTTTTTCTTAATAATAAATCATGAGTGCAAGCATAGAAAAGTTATATGTGCTGTTATCACACACACACATACACACACATAATACCCTTTTTAAATCTTTGTACATAGATAAGGCGTCATTTTTTTTCACTAAGATAAATTGTCAGCTACTTTTTGTGTGCTTAAATTCTCATTTATCTTTGCGTATGTGATTAAGTTTTATTGGTAATATAGTAGCATAACTGACTAATATTAATTCTATGAGTCATGATGTCATAATGGGACTTATCATATGTAAATTCACATATTTGTATTGCATTTACAAATGTAGTTATTATATATCTTACTTATAACATTTGGATAATATGCAAGGTTTCCTTTCTATTTTTCATTTTAAATATTATATTGTAAATTACCCTTTCCTGACAGAAATCATAATTTTCTTATTACATTCTTTTACATGTCTATAATTTACAATTATACAATAATTATTGGTACTTATACTTTTTATGCATTTTTAAAATTTTAAGAATAAGTTTGTTTAGTTTCCAACACATAGAAGGGTATATGCTTGTTTAGAATTGTTCCTATCAATCGCTAAATATTATATTTTTCCGTAATACTGAATGTATTAATTTAATACACTAAGAATGAATTCAAAATAAGTTGATTATTATTAAGTTCTTATATAGAAAGACTAAGTTATACCTACATTACTTAGTACTATATAGTTTTTCAAATTGTAATACTATTATATGGGATTAATGTAGAGCAGGTGGCACCTGATCCAATGGATCAGGTGCAAGACACAAAAAGGTGGGACCCAGCGAGTACAAGCCCATGTGGGGCTTGTACTTTCCACCTTTTTTGTCTCTTAGCACCTGATCCATTGGATCAGGTGCCACCTTTTCTATATTAAATCCCTATTATATATACCAATATATTTAAGCCAAATAGTGAAAAATTAATTTTTATTTGTTATAAAAGTTTTCAATAATTATTTCTAATTGCATTTTACCACATCTTATTACTTTTGTAGTATTATGTTTTTTTTGTCTTTAGAAGAATTTTAGTGGCATGTACATCTCACTTATTACATCATGTCATGACTATAAATATTATAATAAGGAGATAAGTTTGAAAAATTATTATCCAATAGCAATTTAAGACAAGAAAATGCCGAACAATTGCTTGATTATATGAACATCACATTTAAAGAAAAATAATTATAAAAATTAAAATAAAATATCTATCTAAATAAATTTCTAAACAGAAAATCACAATTTATGTGAGACTAATGAAATTAGTTTACTAGATTAAATTTATTAATTTCAATTTTATGATATTTAAAAATCCGAGTAAATTAGATAAACATGTTTAGGAGAATATTAATATGCATTGAATAAAAATTTAACAAAAATAAGGATATTTCAAGACTAAAGAGTCAATTCCAACTAGTTTAGGTCTACCTTTTAATCTAATAAACTCTTAGATTAGAATAATATTGTGATAAAATGACATTTAATGAGAAACTTTAAGTGACGAGAAGAAGATGAAATGTGATGCGAAAAGACCTTTCAAAATTCTTTAACCCATAGAAAAATTGTAAAATTGTAAAAAAATAAGCTTTTATTTTTTTACACTACTTTATTAAATGATTTTTGTAATTAAGTAGTTATATTTGGTAATTTTTTAATACTTTTAAGTAAACAATTCTTTAATTTACAATACTTGGTTTATTTATTTGATATATATTTATGTATTTATAATGTCGAACAATGATACTGACTTTTCCTTCAAGAATTTGTAGTTGCTCATAGATTGACCATTAATTTTCATAATTTATAAAAAACAGATTGAATTGAAGTAAAAAACATGAAATGGAAATTAGTTTCAAATTAAATTTAGTAGTTATATATTGTAATTTTTTAATACTTTTAAGTAAACAATTCTTTAATTTACAATACTTGGTTTATTTATTTGATATATATTTATGTATTTATAATGTCGAACAATTATAATGATTTTTCCTTCAAGAATTTGTAGTTGCTAATAGATTGACCATTAATTTTCATAATTTATAAAAAGCAGATTGAATTGAAATAAAAAACATGAAATAGAAATTAGTTTCAAATTAAATTTACATTGATGGTAGCAATTTTTTCAAACTGTAAGAAATTAAGAATAAGAAATCTTGACATATCTTTCGAAATTTAAAGAAGTATAAATTTCTAATTTATTTTATTATTTATTCCATTTGACACTTAAATTGCAATAAAACTTCTAATTTCAAATTATATTTATTTGGGTTTTCTAATTATTATTTAGATCTACTTGTAGTGTTAAAATTATATCTTGCATTATTGCAAGTGATTCATGGATAACTAGTTAAAATGGATTTGTTAGAAAAAGAAAATTTCATGTTTTATACTAAACTATGTCCTTTGTTTAAAAAATATATATTTTATAATTTACTCAAAGTATGCATAAGATACTATAAGGTGTAGAGTAAGTAATTTCATCTTAAAGTACATCACAAAATCTATCAATAATCATTTAATACATATTTTACCATACTAGAAGTATAACCTCTTTCAAAATCTTTCTTTATATCAAAATGTATAATAAAAGACAATATGATATTATAAATTAGAATAAAGATGACATTTTTGTTGGTTACCATCATATTAAAAAGTCATTAATAATTTTTGTCCATTTTAAATTGAAGATATCACTAAATACCAATGAAATATTATGCTGCTAGGAAAATTTTAAATGGAATTAGAAGGATAAAATATAAATAAAAATTAATATGAACTATTAATCAAAAGCTTGTCAAAATTTGACTTCTTTTCTATTTAATTTTCAAATGAATTGTCTTTTCTTTTTTGCAAGAATTTATAGACCTTTTGAATTCAATTTTTAATATATCATTTTTAAATGTTTTGTTTAATTTTTATAAAATAAAATAACTTAACAAGCTAGAAATGATCTTAAATAATCACATCCTAAGAAAATTACTATCAGTAATCATTGTCAAAAATAAAACTGTCATATCATTATTTTTATAAACATAATTGTTGCATTAGTGTCTAATTTCTAGAGGGAACACAAAATTTGCATCCTTAAACTATATTTGTTACGTAAATATTTCAGATAAATATGATTGGAATGATAATACAATTAAAAAAGATAGTTTTTGATACATATATATTTAAAAAGATAGTATTTGATATGTATATATTAAAAAAGATAAATATTATTTAGATAAATATTATTGAAATGATAATACAATAATATTGGAATGCTAAATATTATTGGAATGATATATATTTGATACGTATATATTTCAGAAAGTAGGGTTCCTTGACTTACTTTCTTCTTAAAAAAGTAAGAAAGATAGCATATTTCAAGTTTACAAGTAGTAGAGAAAATAAGACTTAAATTTAGAATATAGTTGCATGGAGCTTTCATTTGAAATAAATTCAAAGCATGTGCAAATATTTAAAGAATGATGAGTAATTAAGAGGACGAACTACTTTATTTTTTAAAGAAAAATTTATAACACATCATAATAAATAGATGAAATGAGAAATAGGATTGTTGATACATGGGTTCGGCCCAAGAAGCGGGGATATATCAATGTAGCCAGAAGAGCGAAGCCCACATGAAAGGGTAAGCCTCGGCCCACCAACCCGACAGCCGATCCATGAGGATGAACTCTTACTTGGTCAAAGGAACAGCTTATCTGCCTGTTGGGTCCCACTAATTGCGTGGGGTTGGTTAATGATGGCTGAATAAACGGGCTACCGTTATCAATATACCCGGAGAAGATCTTGCCATTATGAATGAGGAGATGTTATGTGCTAAAAGGGAAACCATCGACTATAAATAGAAGAGAGGACAACTAAGAAAGGGTTCAGACTCCAGATGTATAGAATACTAGAGACTCTGACAAATTCATTTCCTTCTACTCTTATATTTCTTCCTCCAAAAGCTTGAGGTGACTGAATCCGGATAATGACCATTGGATCGATCTTAACAGCCCCAAGCCTTTCTTAAGTCATTACTAACTTAAGCATCGAAGGGTATTTGAGTCGGAATCCAGATCCGACCCCCCTAATGACTATCCATGGTGCAGTCGTTCGAGGCATGACCCAACAGAAAGGTCGAACAGTCATCATATTCGACCATGAGATTGGACGAGCTCCAGCCCGAAGTACGAAGCTCAGCCTTCCTCGACACTGGTTCCATTAACCAAGGGTCCCACCTCAACAGCTGACGAGGCTCCGCCTCATCGAAGGAGTCCACGTCAGTCCCGATCACTGTTGACCGGAACCCAGTTGTCAACAGTTGGCACCGCCTGTGGGAAACAAGAGTTCACATCCATGTCATCTACTCATTCTTACGATGTCGACTCACCTAACAAGTTAAGGGGACATATAGACAAGTCCCACCGGATGAGAATGTCTTGGCTTTTTCCAGTACCGGTGTCCTTGACAAGATACTGGGAGGGCCACCACATCTGGAGTTGTCTACCTCTCTTCAGAGTTCATACACTGAGAGGGTGATGACCAATGCAGTGGGAAGGAAGCATCCGAGGGACTCCACTTTCCCAATATATTTTTCTGATGATGATTTGGAAGGTGAAACTCGCGCATGATGATGCCATTGTCATCAACGCTATCATTGTCATGGTGGCAGTGAAGAGATTACTAATTGACATGGGGTGTTCATGTGACGTGCTTTTCTTCATTACGGTGGAAACGATGGGATTGGATTTATCTGAGTTGAGGGAGTGTCCGGGTCCACTTGTCGGTTTCACTGGACACTCTGCTCCGGTTGCAGACATAATAAAACTACCAATGACCATCGGAACTACTCCAGGGCAAGTCACCCGCATGATCAACTTCATTGTGGTAAAGATCAATTCCGCTTATAACGGAATTATCGACATATCACTTCTCAATTCAGTGGAGGTCAGACTCCTCAGGGAGTCGGAAAGGTGAAAGGGAACCAGATGCAATCCCGATCATGTTACCTCTTATCCACCTCACTGAGGAAGGCAAAACAAGCTAAACCAGATGATCTTAGCTACGATAATGGTAATCAGGAAGACTGACAACCCATAGAGGTCGAGGAGACGGAGAGCATCTGAGTCTTTGAAGGAGAAGGAAGAACTGTTTCCATCGGGTCGATGCTCACTTCCGACTTAAGTGAACAGTTAATTACTCTCCTACGGGAAAACACCGACGTATTTGGCTGGTCCCCAAATGACATGACTGTCATTGACCCTCAGGTGATTTCACATGAGTTGACGTCGACCTGACTTCAAACCCGTGAAACAAAAGAAGAGGAATATTGGGGGTGACAAGATGAAAGTTGCTATTGAAGAAGTAGATCGACTTCTAGAAGCTGGTTTCATTCGAAAAGTTCACTACCCTTAGTGGCTATCTAACATGGTGATGGTGAAGAAGGCCAACGACAAGGGGAGAATGTGAGTCGACTTCACTAACCTCAACAAGGAATGCCCGAAGGACAGCTACCCTTTACCTCAGATCGGTCACCTCGTTGATAATGCCTTCGGCTATGAGCTCTTAAGTTTCATGGACGCTTTCTCAGGCTACTATCAGATCCAAATGGCACCCATTGATGAAGAAAAGACTTCTTTCATTACAGATCGAGGGATTTTCTATTACAGGAAGATGCCGTTTGGTTTGAAGAATACATGTGCGACTTATCAATGGATGTTGAACAAGATCTTCAAGGCTCAGATTGGCCAAACTTGGAGGTCTATATCGATGACATGTTGGTCAAATCAAGGAGCCCTACAAATCATATCGTGGACATTCGGGAAACCTTTGTGGAGATTCGTCAGTATAATCTCCGATAAAATGCCGCCAAATGTACTTTTAGAGTTCGATCTGGAAAATTCCTCGGGTAACAAACTGAGGAATTGAAGCCAACCCTGACAAGGTCACGGCGATCGTAGGCATGAAAGAGCCCCGCCACCATTAGAGAGCTCCAAAGATTGAATGTAAGGATATCAGCCCTTTGTCACTTTCTGTCACAATCGGCGGAGCGGTTGCTTCCATTCTTCAAAGTTTTAAGGAAAGCAATAATGTCCTCCACGAGTGACAAAAAGGCCATCGATTGAGATACAGACCGCAAGAAGGCCTTCTCTAAGCTAAAGAAATATCTTCGTAGTCCATGGCTTCTGCCTAAGCCCATGAAAGCGACCAACTGATCATTTACTTAGCCACCACTATGTAGGCTATAAGCTCAGCCCTCGTCAAGAAAGACTCGGGAGTAAAACGAACAATCTACTATGTAAGCCAGGTTCTCTGAGGTGCTGAAGTTAAATACAACAGAATAGGGAAGCTGGCATTTTCCCTGGTCCGATCAGCGATGAAGCTATGACTTTATTTTCAAGCCATTACCATTCTGGTCATCACTAACACCTTTTTGGAGTAAATCCTGAAGAGGATTGATCGGTCATGAAGAATGTCAAAGTTGGGGGGGGGGGGAATTGAGCGAATTCCAATACAAGCCAAGGACTATAATCAAAGGACACGCTTTAGCTGATTTCATCGTCGAACTCACCTACGATGACAACCCGCCAGCAAAGGTACAAGTTGCAAATTTAATTATCAACCCTCATTCTACTTCCTAGACAGGTATTGACTCGTTAGTAGCTGCGTGGGAAGAGGGAGGAAGATGGATAGTACAAGTAGATGGGTCAGCTACCAGAGCCAGGAGCGGAGCGGGTATAATCATCCAAACACTAGAGGGCAATATACTCGAGTATGCTCTTCGTTTTGATTTCCAAACCATGAACAATATGGCGGAATATGAAGCTACCATTAACGGTCTCAGGATGACTCGAGCGTTGGGGGCACAAGTGGTTCACCTCTACAGTGACTCTAATTTGGTTGTTCACCAATTGAATGAGAATTATGAGGCCCTGTAGGAGACGATACGGAGCTACCTGTAGACTGCGAAAGCTGAGCTATCCAAGTTCAAATAAGTGGAGATTCATCATGTCCTGAGATCGAAGAATCTCTGAGCTGATGCCTTATCTAAGCTTGAGTCATCTTCACCAGCAGGGTTAGGATGAGTCGTGTATGTGCAACATCTCCAACACCCAAGTGTACCGAAAGAGGAACTACTGTATGTCAACCAAGAAACTACTTGCATGGATCCCATAATCAAGTATCTTGATACTAGAGAGAAGCTGACCAACCTAGCTGAGGCACAAAAGTTGGAACGGAGGGCTTTCCAGTTTGTCTTACACAAAGGCTCACAGTATAAAAGGCAATGGACCAGGTATGATGCAGTTTCCTAGCTCAAATGCTTGACTTCACACGAAGCAAATTATGTGATCCGAGAGATCCACAAAGGCGATTGTGAAAATCATTGTGGAGGGAAGGCGTTAGCCTTGAAAACCCTGAAACAAGGCTATTATTGGCCGAACATGTTCGAGGAGGCGACCGAGTATGTGCCGAAGTGCCCTGCATGCCATAAGTTCACAAAGCATAACTCGGCCCGTCTAATGGATTTGATTCCCATTATCAGCCCAATTCTTTTTGCAAAATGGGGATTAGATATCCTTGGCCCTTTCACACCGGCAAGCGGACACCGGAAATTCTTGATCATAGCGGTAGACTATTTCACCAAGTGGGTTGAAAAAGTGCCGTTGGCTCGCATCACTTGGAAGGAGGTTAAAAGTTTTGTGTGGAAATCTTTCGTTTATCGATTCGACATCCCTCATTCCATCTTAACAGACAATGAAACACAATTCGACAATGCCGGGTTTAAGGAATTTTATTCTGAGTTGAATATCACGTTACACTTTACTTCTATGGCCCATCCTCAGTCTAATGGGCTGGCAGAGGCAGCTAACAAGTGTATCCTTGAGTCATTGAGAAAGAAGGTAGGAGAAACTAAAGGTGCATGGCCAAAGGAGCTCCCCGACATATTATGGTCGTATAGAACAACTCGCAAAGGCTCGACAAGAGGGACCCCTTTTATGCTTGCCTATGGCTGTGAAGCAGTCGTTCTTGTTGAAGTAGGCGAGGAATCTCTTCGTCTGATATACTTTGATGAAGAAAGAAACTCATAAGGACTCGAACACAACTTGCAATTTATCGACGAGATCAGAGATCGGGCCCTTACCGTCCTCGTCATGCAGAAGGGTCGTTTAGACCACTACTACAACTCCAAAGTCCTAGAACGAAGTTTCCCCATAGGCGATCTAGTGTTACGAAAAGCTGTTCCCCCCCAGAGATTGATCGACAGGGAAAGCTCGCTGCAAAATGGGAGGCCCCCGACAAGGTGACCGATGTCCTCGTCTCAGCCACATATGAGCCTCGACAATGGAGGATAAAGAGCTTACTCATCCTGGAAATGCGGATCATTTGCAAAAGTACTATCAATAAGCATGCAGGCGAAGAGAGTGAGTTATATCAATTATTATTTTCATGTGTATTTTGTTCAGCTAATGGATGTGTCACAAGTACGAGGTTGGCTATGTCTTGCCTAAATTATTGATATGAAATAGGGTCGATGAGCCAGACCATATGAGTCCGCTGAACCAAATAATTCTGGGTGAACGACCCACGTCGTCAGTTGTAAGTCGAAGGGGCCATGCCTCTTGCCACCGAACGACCCACGTTGTCGGCCGTAAGTCGAAGGGGACGTCAACCATAAGTCGAAGGGAACGTCGGCCCTCACCACTAAACAACCTACGTCGTCGGCAGTAAGTCAAAGGGGCCGTGCCCCTCGTCACCGAATGACCCACGTCCTCGGTCGTAAGTCGAAGGGGAAATGCCCCTCACCACCGAAAGACCCCCGTCATCGACCATAAGTCAAAGGGGCCGCATCCCTTGCCACCGAACGACCCCTGTAGTCGGTCGTAAGTCGAAAGGGCTCTGCCCCTTGCCGCAGAATGACCCATATCGTCAGCCGTAAGTCGAAGGGGCTACGCTCTCGAACTTTCACCCCTATAAGCAAATTCAAAGCTATGCTATTAGGGATTGTTACGGCAAAACCAAATAAATCATGCTATGCTTGATGTTCAATGATTCAATCTTAGCCATTCTTTCATGCTAAGTCTCGAATCGTTAAGGGGGCATATACACGTCAAATAGCAGAAGCTTAGTTTTCTAACACAATTTTCCAAACCAGTTTTGGTGAAAGGAAATAGCTATCTTAAATGCGGGCGATTTATACAAAACATCGTGCCAAAAATTTATTAGATACTAAAGTTTTACAACTCGATTATGAGCATGGGAGAGTTTAGCAATAAGCTCAGGCCTTAGGGCCTCGACCGAAACTGTTGAGTATTTTAAATCTGCAATACGAGTTTGTAACTCGTACTTTTCTTTCTCCCATCGAGCCTTAGCAGCTTCACATCGAGCCTTTGCCGGATAAGGAGGTAACACTGTCCCTAGACTTAGACAATTCTCACTCAACTTTTGCTTTGGCATCCAGCGCTTTATCCAAATCTTCCCCCAGCTTCTTATTTCGAGCTTCAAGTTCTAAGGCTCTTTTCTTAGCTGCATCCACTCTTTGACGTTTATAATTGAGTCAAGCCTTCACACTGGTCGTCTCCACGACCCGACGGCAAAGATCCGCCTCAAATGCAGACAATTGAGCAAAACTTGAGTCAGACATAGACGACATGAAGAAAAAATGAAAGAATTGGTGACTAAGATGATAGCCACAACCCACTATGAAGTTGGCTAATCTCTCACAATCTATCCCTTAAAAGACCTCACAATGAGGAAGGATGGAGTTCTCCACAAGACGAGCGGTTATCCCATAATCCAAAAAGGCTGATTCGTCTATCCCTACGACGAATAGAGGCTTGTGACGATCTCATTTAATCACTTCTTGTGAAGAGGAAGAATGCTGATTCAGTAGTAAATCTCCCTCGTATTCCGAGGGTATTGGAGCCACCACAGGAGTCGACAAGTCGACTCCACCCGATGGGTACCCGTCCTTAGGATGGCTCGGAAGGGGTATGATCAGGATTTGAGAGCCTTCATGAGTAGTCGAATGTGTCATAACAACAGAGGACGAGGGTGTAACACCCTTGTCCATGTCGAAGAGGTTATGTCCTCGGCCTTGCTTTTCTTTTCAACATTCCCCTTGTCGAGTAAGGGGAGATTCCTCTTCTTAAGTAAAGATTCCGCAGGTATCAGGTCCATGGCTGGTGGAGGAATGTTCGAAACGGGAACGTCTGAGGCATGGGCCGGATACGAGGACCGACCCACACAAATAACGTTCAGGTCAGTTGTCAATGGTAAGGAAGTTTGAGACAACGACCCTGAGGCCATCCCAATTTCTATTCCTTCGTCGGATGAGCTCTGGCTAAGGATGGATGAAGGTCGAGTGAAGGTGCTACCCTCCTGCTTCTTCCTTCATTGTTATTGGCAAAGCTTACACACCTCTAAGGGTAAACTCTTGGAGTTTCTTCCAACCATTTCTGCAAATGAGAAATGCAATTAATGTAAGTGGTCGTAAGGGGAGCATTGAAGCAGTATACGTTACTCGGATTCCACAGGAAGATCTTCATCCGATTATTGTCTGACAAAAATGCGATCGACCTCTCTTCAGAAGGCCGACTCAAGAAAATTTTGGCGGTTTTGATCTCACCAGGAGATAATCCCGATTCTTTGAAAATATGATGATTAGGGGTACTCCAATGAGTGAGAAGCGAATCCACATTCGGAAGGAAAATGAATACAAAGCTATGTTCCCAATTATAGTCAGAGCTAGGGAAGTTGCAAATAAGTTTTCTGTTTTTACGGGTGACGATGTGATACCATATCGCGCGGGAGTCAATTTTTACTTAAAAAATTACCTAAAATGGTGAATGGATGGTTTTATTCCACAAAGCTCACAAAGCTTGGTGAAACAGACCATAAGGGAAATATTGCGAGGTGCAAGCTGGCAGAGGAAGTTCTAAAAAACTCAAAATCTCTAAGATAAAGGGATGGAGAGGAAGATGAAGACCAAAGAGGAAAGATATCAAATATACTCCAACTTCATGTCTCCGAGGAAAGCAAATTCTTTCATTTAATTCTGGAATCCTAAGCTTATAAAGAGGAGAAAGATAATCTGATCGAATCTTAGCGGTCAGATCGAAAGATAACTCCGGCACCTTGTCCAAAATCTCTCGAGGCGCGGTGGATGAATCATTAACCTGAAGAATAGAAAGTCGGGGTTCCATGAGGAGTCCCTTCCACTTCCTTAAAACCAAGATATACTGAGAGGGTCGAAGACGTCGCAAAATTTCTGACGGAGATGGTTCTCTGATCTTCAAAGGCAGCCACATGATTGAAAGAACTAAAAAGAACACAAATGAAAAAGGGAGACTACCTTAGCAAGTGAAGCAAAGCATGAGAATGCTTTCCAAAATATGGGAACGAAACGAGTTTGCCTCTTTATTTCCTTCCCATTTATATCAGAAAGCCGAAGCCTGAACTAAATTTGGCTGTTTGATAAGAGGCAAGTGTCCAAATCTGATTCTACAGATATTTCAGATCTCCAAACAAGGCGATGACTGAAGAAAAAGGTAAATGGTTTTGGCGGTTGAAATCAAATGTGTCCACTTAGACTGTCGTGCCCATTTAATGTGATTTCACATCATTCTGGCTCAATCAATGCTTTTCTTGAGCATGAATGATGGTGGCCATTGTTGATACATGGGTTCGGCCTACAAAGCGGGGATATATCAATGCAGCCAGATGAGTGAAGCCCACTTGAAAGGGTAAGCCTCTGCCCAACAACTCGAAAGCCCATCCATAAGGACGAACTCTTACCTAGTCAAAGGAACATCTCATCTGCCCGTTGGGTCCCACTAATTGTGTGGGGTTGATTAATGATGGTCGAATAAATGTGCTACTGTTATCAACATTCACAGAGAAGATCTTGCCATCATGAACGAGGAGCCGTTATGTGCTAACAAGGGAAACCATTGACTATAAATATGAGAGAGGACAACTGAGAAAGGGTTCAGACTCCAGAGGTGCAGAATGTTAGAGACTCTGAAAAACTCATTTTCTTCCACTCTTATATTTCTTCTTCCAAAAACTTGAGGTGATTGAATCAGGACGATGACCCTTGGATCGATCTTGACGGCCCCAAGGCTTTCTCAAGTCATTACTAACTTAAGCATATGAGGGGATTTGGGTCGAAACCCAGATCTGACCCCCCCTAACGACTGTCTGTGGTGTAGGTCGTTTGAGGCACGACTCAACAGAAAGTTCGAACGGTCGTCATTTTCGACCGTGAGATTGGACGAGCTCTAGCCAGAAGTCCGAAGCTCAGCCTTTCTCGACACTAGTTCCATTAACAGCTGAAGAGGCTCCACCTCCTCGAAGGAGTCCACGTCAGTCCCGATCACTATTGACCGGAACCCAGTTGTCAACAAGATATTATAAGAATATAAAGTGTAATATCATTATTTTTTTGAAGGATCAGTACAATTTAACGTGTTCTTTTTATTCAAAATATCAAAATACTAAAAATCAAGTAAACCTTAGACTTTCTAATGTATAATATCATTATTTTTTAAAGATCAATACCATTTAATTTATTATTTATATTTTGTAACCCCAAAACACTAAAAAGCTAAAGAACCTTATACTTTTTATTTCTTGATGAAGGATGCAATAAAGTTTCTATTACCATCAAACCATTTACTTTTAATGATTATATGCATATGCAAATAATATGGGAATCAAAAGATTTTTTAAAGAACAAACCAAAAATTATATGAAGAGTGAATTTTTTGATCATTATAGGCAAGAAAATCTCTTATAACATCATATTTTCTTTTTTCTTATAACATTATATGATTTTCTAAATTTTAAAAGTAAAAATATCTCTAAATTATACATGGCTCCATTCTTGATACTACTGATATTAGTAAATAATTTTAAGTATCAATCATACTGTTACCTTAAAAAGTATCAATCTACACTAACCTCTATTTTAAAGGATATACTTGAAATTGTTAGAAAGAATAAAGAAATTTAGTTAGGTTACTAATTTATTTCATTACTTATTTGATTTAGCATTAATTGCTTTTAATATTTTTATATAACTAAATATTAAATTTTAATGAACGTTATACTAAACCAACTGTTAAATTTCCTTGTTATTCCAAAATGCATCATTGTGATACTTTTGTAGCTTATTAGAATTAAGAATTATATTTAGAGAAATACTTGTTACCATAAAATTTTAGGGTTTTCTTTTTTATTTGTTATTAATCATGATTTTATATACACATACTTCATTGAAAGTTTTAAAAAAAGAACTGTTATTGTAAATATCAAGTAAGAATAGAAATATGAAATATTTATTAAAATTTTTGTATAAAATTTTTTCTATAAAAATATTAATTTTAATCTAACAAGTAAATTATAAATTCTATAGAATAGATCTTTCGAAATAAATAAATACAGCCATGGAACTTTTCATAGAGTGCATGTTTAACTAGCTAGCAAAAATATAATAATATTATAGTAAATTTTTCATGAAAATAAAATATTCAGATAGTTTATAGGCTCTATTACCTACATCCAACTTAAGATTGTTTAATAGGATCATGATGTTAAAGAATCAAAGAAGTATTTCTAATTCTAATAAAAATAAGAGTCCATGATGTATAGGTTAGTCTACTGAAATATTAATTCGTAGATATCTCCCTAAAGATGTATATTTTTCTAACTAAAATAGCTTTGTGATGTAATACTATGCACTTAAACAAACATTTTTTTAACAATATATGATTTTTCAAATTTTAAGAGAGCACATGTCCTGACTTCTATTTAGATACATTCTTGAAACTGGGAACAATAGTAAATTATTTCAAGCATAAATAATCTTACTAATGAAATTTCAACATGATCATGTTGTTGATGGATCATTAAAGTTTTTGTAATTCTAATAAAAACTAAAGGTCATGATACAAGTTATTTTATTAATATATTAAATTACAGATATCTTTATAACGATGTAGATTTTGCTGTACTCCTATACTTCATCAAAACAATTTTTGAGTTGTAGTTCTTTGTGTGACTTTCATTTATATTAATAAATTTATTACTGAAATAGTAATTTTCTTATATTTATTTAAATTAGGGTTATATATTGTTTATTTTCTTACTATCTATTTTTTTCCAAATATCTCAGTTCCAAGACTTCAAAGAGACCCCTAAAACAAAGAGTCTTTAAACATGGTGGCATTAACATTTGGTATTTTTTTCTCATAATAATCTTAACTTTTATTATTCTCTTATTTTCGTATAAATAATGTTTACTTATTCATTTTATAACCATGTGTACTAAAACATATGTTTCTGTTTGATTATCCACAGGTATAATATAATATGGAAGGCATATGAAGCATTCCTTAACTTTAATACATTGCATGATTTTATATACTTCTTGCTGAAGCGTGATATTTGTAATTCACAAGAATGTTTAGTTTTGTTTCATTTTTGTAGCATATGTATTGGTTAATATAAATGAGAAAGCAAGATATGTTATACCGTTTGACCCATCGAATGTATCTTAATGGAAATGTAATGCTTGTATGCTTGGTAAGTGAAACAACTGTAAATTTTGTGAAATTTATTTACTACCAAACTTTAGCTTTATTGCATAAAAGTTGAACATTACATTTTTTTGGATATATGTTAAATATTTAAGTGTTACATTTTCTTGTGGAAGAATTGATGAATTTTAAACAAAGCATAAAATCACGTTGTGTTATGTTTGTTAAAAATTTAATATTTTGATTTTCGTAACCCATATCATATAATACATTATATTGATCTTTTTATTTTTAGTCACTTATCGATCACTTCTTTTATATCTAAATTAAGTTATTTTGATCTTTTTTCTTGTCATACATAATGCCTATTACATATAGATTTTATTAGCTTAGTTATAGAAAAATAGATGTCCACTGTAAAGTCTTTATATTTTTGGTATTACAACTATCTTAGAATCAATGCTGTTACTATTTAATATATACAAGTAAAAAGTTTGAATTAAAACTTATTGATGTTAACTTTATTGGCCATAAAGGCCCAATTTGATAATTATGTACTAGGTTTTGATTAGGGTAAGGTTCACATCCACGACTATCCTATGATTTTTTTGCTTTATAAATAACATGGTCATGACCTAACATGAACAAATAGAATACTTTTTATAATGATATTAATATATAGTAAATTTACTCATATTATTTTGAAAGTTAAGTCACTTTAACTTTATTATAACTAAACTTGTTGCAAAGCATATAAGGGTTTATATTGTTGGGAACATCTGACACAATAGTAAACAACACCTAAGTGTGCACATCGGAATATATGAACAATAATTTGTCGCCAACCAATCAATACAGAGTTAGGATCTTGGATGAATCATAAGAAGCACAAGAAAGCACCAAACATTCAAGCCAAGCAATCACATAAAGAGTCAAGGATTTATACTGGTTCGGCTTAACCTATGGCCTACGTCCAGTCTTTCGTTGTCACGACTTCTACTAGATCAGAGATGATAATTCAGAGAATACACCGACTACAAATCTCATCTAACACAATGTAAAACCTCTCGACAAAAATAACTTTAGCACTCTAGCAATTACAATGTCTCATGCACACAACCAATGGAGAGATCTTATCAGAGACTCTAGAACAAGGAATATCTCCCTCCTAAAGTTCGTAGTTGCCTTGAAGCTCTCTCGTCGCCTATTGTCGATAAAAGATCTGCTTCCCTCTTAAAGATGCAAGTAAATCTTCTTAACACTCCGTCGTGCGTATGCGTAGCATGCTGTCAAAGGTGTATCTCTTGGTATTTATATCATCGGAATACTCCCTAGGGTAGAAGAGGGAGTTTCCAATCATGTCCATCCGATTTAACCCAATGGTCCTGATTAGAAGCTGAAATCTGGCGTATTAGGGTTTCTAGGCACCGATACAGCCATGCTGAGATTCGGCATGGCCGTGTCAAAACTGCGTAATCTAGCCACTAATTATGCCTTGAAGGCCTTTTCCTGCACCGATCTTTTTCTTAAAGATCCATTTGTTCACTGTGAGTTTGGGAACATCCTCTAAACTCCATACTTTTTTGTTATGCATGAAATCCATTTCAGATTTCATCGGGTCAATCCATCTTGCAGAGTCCCCACTCCACATGGCTTCTTGAAAACTGGTAGGATGTCATCATCCATGATGCTATCCTCTATTCCACATCAACGAGAAAATCGTATCATCTCTCCAATGGATGGAAATGTCTACCAGATCTTCTGATTGGCTTAGTTTCATCAACAGAAGTATTGAAGTCTGGTAATGTCCCTTGGTCCGTTAATTTTTTTTCTAGAACCTCTTCCATGAAAAGAATCATTCTACAGGAAGGTGGCATATTGGGCAAGAAACATCTTTTGTTCCTCAGAGTGTTAGAAAAGATATCGTCAAGAATCTTTGGATACCCCACAAACTTACACATGAGGGACCTAGCATCCAGTTTATCAGGATTGAGCCTTTTTACGTACATAGTACAACCCCTTATTTTAACAAATTTAATATTTGGGTTTCCCCGGTCTATATCTCATACAGAGTGGTAAGCATGGATTTGGATGTGACCATCTTCAACATGCACAAAGACATTTCTAGAGCATAGCCTCGGAAATAAACAGGTAACTCAGCGTTACTCATCATGGATCACATCATATCCAATAAGGTGCGATTCCTTCTCTCGACATACCATTGTGTTGTGTGTGTAAAGAGGAGTAACCTGGGAGAGAATCCCATTCTCTTTTAGATATGCAAGGAATTTAATACTCTTCTAGTCTGTTTCTCTACTTCACACTTATACTCTTTGAACTTTTCAAAGGCTTCAGATTTGTGTGTCATTAAGAACACATATCCATATCTTGAGATGTCATAAATAAAAGTGATGAAGTAAGAATATCATCCTTTAGCTTGAGTAGACATTATGCCATATACATCAATATGTATGAGTGCCAAGAGTTCCCCTACTATGTTCCCTTTTCCTACAAAGGGAGTTTGTCATTTTGCCTTTGAGACAAGACTTTCAATTTGCAAATGATCCATAATCGAAAGAATTGAGATATCCTTCTTTATGCAATTTCATAAGTCTTTTCTTGCTGATATGGCCTAGTCTTTAATGCCGAAGATAAGATTCATTTATACTTGGAGTTTTCTTTTGTTAACATTTAAAACAGTGCTCAGATTCATAACATATACACAATTGCATAGAGTATCAAAGCCATAAGATATGTCTTTAATGAAAATGTTTATAACATTATTCTTCACTATGAAATTGTATCCTTCCTTATCTAATAAGGATATGGATATAATATTACATATCATGTTTGGTACATAGTAGCCATTGGGTAAAACCAGAATTTTCCCTTCTGATAGGCTAATGTGGAATTCCCATACGACGATGGATGGCAGTACTGCTTGCTCCAGTCCTCACTTATATAGTCATTTCATATTTCTTCAGTTTTCTAATTTTTCTCAGTCAATGTAATGAATAACATATGTGAGAACCAACTTCGGTATCCAATACCCAAGTAGTAGGAGATATGAAAAATATGTTTTGAATAACATACCCACTAGAAGATGAGGCATCACCATGACCCTTCTTCTTTATAGACTCCAAGTAGTCATTGTAGTTTCTTTTCCAATATCTTTGCTTAAGACAGTATTGGCATTCTTTTGATGTCCGTACCTCCTTCTTCCCTTTCACCTTTTTGATGCCACCATTAGGCTTGGTAAGCTTCGTATTTTTCCAATTGGTAGATGCCTTAGGTGGAGAAGGAGTCTTAGCAAGTATAACTGGCGTCTTATCTCCATGGAGCTCTCAGGCTTCCTCAACATATTGATGAGCTCTGAAAGTGTGCAATCCAGTTTGTTCATATGAAAGTTCATTATGAACTGAGAGTAGGTATTGGAAAGGGACTGAAGAATTGTATCAATATATAATTCATTGTCCATAATGCACCCCAACTCTACAAGTTCCTCAATGTAACTGATCATCTTAAGGACATGATCTTGAACTTAAGATCTAGCTGATAACCTCGCATGAAACAATTTCTTCGCGGTCTAGAATCTAGCAATTCGAGATTGTTCTCTATATAACTCCTTTACATGGATAAATATAGATTGGATGTCCATATTCTCGGGTTGTCTTTACAACTCATTGTTCATGGATGCAAGCACGAGGCATTTGTCTAACTTATAGTACTGAGTCCAGATCTTGAAAAGTTTTTTTTCTTCATCTGAGGACTCATTAGTTTGGGTCTTAGGAGGTGATTTATCTAATACATATGCAATTTTGTCTTAAGTCAATGCTATTTCTATGTTTCTCAGCAAGTCTTTGTAATTAGGCATTGTGAGTTTGTTTTTGTCAAGGACTAATTTTAAGCCAGTCATGATGCTTCAAAAGAATTTTAAAAGATTTACGATAATGAAGCAGATGTTCTTAACATAATTATATTTGTTTTCATCTAATTACTTCTCCGACTAATTTACACGAATAACCACAACCTAAAATATAGACGAAATTTATCATATAATTTCTTAGCAAGAATTGAGATCCAACTATCTTGAGTATGATAACCTTGACCTTCGTCAACAAGTTACCCGACTACATAGTTGGTCGACAAACTCTTTGTCAATTGTAACTCTTTGCAACACTCAATTATGATTTTCACCACTAACCTTTTATGACCTTGACCTTCGTCAACACTTTATAAAGTCTAGTCAAGTCTTTCCCATTGTTTCGTATTCAGTAGAATGTGAGCAATGTGCCTTTGACCTTTATCAACAAAACCCATCCTCACATCCCCCAAATCCATCTTATGGTTGCAAAGATGCATCACATAGTATTGAAATACTAAGGCTTGACATTCGTCAACAAGCATATCACCAATTCTAAGTATTCAACATTCTTTGAAATGATGGAGGGCTAAAGATAATCCTTAAAAAGATTTTGAATGTAATAGACTTGATATAGTTGGAAAAACTAAGTCAAGTAATTAAGTTGAATATGAGAGTTCAATCTGATCACTTGGCCAGGCAGGCACAACTGGGGATGGAGGCTTTATATGTGTTGAATCACCAAGTCCACGTTCTATAATTACAAGAACCTTGTCCAAACTTGCCTTTCTTAGTTAAATACCATTATGATCAATTGAACTTTAAACCAATTAAAATATTTATGACCACAGTAGTTCCAACTTTCTTGGGTTTACATCTATTATTTAATTGGACTAATTAGGTTTTGGTGCTAAATATGTGTCAGGAAAAAACAATTAGTAAACGACCTATATTTTAAAACTTGGATTTTAAAACATTTTACGAGCAACAACATACTAAGTGATTTCTTTTAATTTAGCTAACGACCCTGGAAGAAGATATAAATAAAATCGCTAACTAATTACTTGGACCACGTGGCAATGTCTTACACCGTTAGGTTAGATTACTAATGACAGAGTGGTTACATGATCTTATAATTATTTACCATATAATCATTTTATAGCTAACATCCACATGATCCAATCATGAAAATATTTTAAAAGAATTAAAATAATTTTAAAACTTCTTTTAAAATCATAGCCCCTAAAGATTAATCATGATTAAATAATTTAATCCATGTTATCATATAACACATCAAGAAGAATCTTCTATTTAAAAAACAGAGATATAAAATCATCAAAAATGCTGCCTATTGCTGGATTAGTCGACTAGTCATCATATAATAATCGACTAATCCACAATTAGTAGGTTAAGCAAACCGCCTATAGGTGGATTAGTCGACTAGTCTTTACGGCCTAGTCGACTAGTCCAATATTAGTCGACTTGTAGTTGACTACTAGTCGACTAATCACTATAACAGGTGATTTATGCAAATAAGGTGTTATGACGATAAAAATCGGATTTTCAAAAATTTAACAAGTTTATATCTGCATAAAAACCTATATACCACTGCAAGGTTATGATGCTAGTAATCTAAACTATTTAGTTTATGCAGTGGAAGAGAGAGCATTCAAAATTTTCTAACTAGTAATCATACCAAGGATCTAATGCTAATCTAGAAATTATATTGCTAAATAATAAAACCGTAAAGGTCCTATCTTTGCATGAGTATATTCAACCGATACTCGCGGATCCTTAATCTCTTTTGGTGAACACCAAAAGCACCGCGTTCACCTTGTAATGCCCTACGTAGCTACTGCACAAGTACTAAAGGGGGGGTGAATAGTACTTTAAAATAATTAAGAAGATAATTCCTAATTATCTTGCAAACTCAACCAACAATGCGTAAATGTAAATAATGACAACAAAGAAATGCAATCGCAAACAGACGATATAACGGGTTCGGATCCACCCAAGTCTCCCCGACTTGTTCCCGGTGATCCTACGTCCCAAACACCCGGATCCCCTCCGGATACTTGAGTTAGAATCCTCTAACTCAAATTTGCACTATGAAATACTTGTAGAAACCCCTACAAGATCAAATCATACACAAATGAAATTGTGACTCCTACAAACTGGGATCACAAACAAACTCTCACAACCGAGAGTAAAACACTTGCAATATTCAAAGTAAATGAAATACGAAATGCTTACCACAAAACCCTATGCCTTGAGTAAAACTTACGATTTAGGGCAACAAAGGATTTTGGGGAAGATGACGGCACCAAACCCTAGCTCCAAGATGTAGATCAGCAATGGAAGACTAGGAGGATGTTGGTGACCTTGGATCAAGCTCTTGGCTTGGAAGGCTCACAATCATTGAATCTCTCTTTTGAAATAAGAGTGAGGGAGAGATTCAAGTGAGAAATGAATGCGCTTTGAATGAGAATTAATTGCTTCTCTTTGATCTCTAAACTTCAATAAATATCAGCCTTGAATGCTATGAAAGCAGCACTCCAAGTATATATAGGATAGAGGAAAGAGAGAGCAAAATTCGTGGCATTTAATGCTCCAACGGCGCTATTCTGAAGCAGACTAGTCGGTCAAAGAAGGATCACTGACCGACTAGTTCATCAACTAGTCGGTCGGTGAAATAACATGAACCGACTAAGAGGTGAACAGTCAATAGAGAAGTTCAGGGAATATAGAACTAGTCGGTCTAAGAAGACTTGCCAACCGACTAGTTTCATAACTAGTCGGTCGGTGAGTGTTCTTTGACCGACTAACGGATGAAATCAAATAGTCTGAAATCAAGTTGAACTAGTCGGTCTGAGAACAAATTCTAACTGACTAGTTTCTCAACTAGTCGGTCGACAATCGTTCTTAGACCGACTAATGATAAACAATAGCTCAGGCTGAAAAACTGAACACATAACTAGTCGGTCTAAGAAGGATTCCTAACCGACTAGTTTCACAACTAGTCGGTCGGTGAACCTTCTTGGACCGACTAACTGTAAACAGTGAATGAGCTGAAATTAGTCAAGGCATTCTAGTCGGTTCAAGAAGCATTGCCGACCGACTAGATTGCCATCTAGTCGATTGGTTCTTCTTCTTGAACCAACTAACATGCACAAGAAGCCGCGAATCGAAGCGCGAAGCTTTGGGAAAGTTCGTATGTGCTTCTAATAAGATCCTAGCTCTAAGATATGAGCGTTATGAAGATTAAAACGTAAGACCTACTCAAGGCTTAACAATCTACGAAGCGAAGCTATAAGACTATAAATAAAACTTGACGAACCGTCTTCAATCGCTTCGATCCGAATCTCTTGACTTCAATAATGGTCCTTGAGCTTCAACGAAGCTTCAACCATACGATCACACGCTTTGAGAAGTCTCGAGACGTCGCTTTTGATGTTCATAGAAATTTGGCGACGATCTCCATAATTGCGCTCACAAAGAGTTAGTTCACGATATTTATGTTTGTTTATCATCCAAAACCAAATCCGGGGAGTCAATACTCAACATTCTCCCCCTTTTTGGTGATGACAAACCATCATAAATAATAATCAATAATAATGATTCAAATGAAATTTACTTACTCCCCCTGCATTGATGACACGTTAATTTCAAAATAAATCATAATCATACGCATCAAGCAGACGAGTAAAGTATAAAATGTGAATTCAATTATTGAAATATCGGATTTGAAATCCATTTTTATATCTTAACTCCCCCTGAATCTAACATATCAAATTAGATTCACGGTAAATTGTTTTAAATTATCATGTAGCACATCGTCATTATTAATTCTATCCCCCTTTGGCATTAGCAAAAAGAGCGGGAGGAGATCAACGACAACAACAATGGCTTCAAATAATAGCATGAGAGTCGTAGAATACGACCACGGTCCAAATGACACCAAAGGAAAATCCGAATTAAATCAAAGCGTGCCAACAAGACCATAGTCGATAATCGAAAAATAAAAACATCAAAACTCAAATTAATTTCACGAATTGAGTTATGGAATATACTCTCCAATATCAACATTCTCGATGAATTAAGTGCATGGAAAACAATTCTATGTTTTCATAGAAATAATTTCTATTAAATCAAATGTAATCGTCGAGCGACGAAGTCAATATCAGAGACAGACAAAATATATAAAATGTGCACACGGAAGTAAATGTCAACACGATGTAAATATATATATAAAACAAAATGGATACATTTGACAACATACATAATAGCGATCCTCAGATCGGGGCACATCATACAACGTATATCACACATACATCAAAATGAACATACATCAAGAGTGTATCATCAAAACATCAAAAACACATCAAAAGTCATACCACCCAAACTATCCTACCCCACTCTCTCACTACAAGATATATCATCCAAAGTGCATAGGGAGAGTCCTCCAAGCAAGCTCAGGAGGGTGGAGGCAGGGTCAGCAGCAGCAGCAGGCTCTGCAGGAGGAGTGGTGGTCACTGGGTCAGCAGGAGTGTCCACAGATGGTAGAGCGCAACGGGAGTGGCCTCGGGAGCACCAGACAAAGTATCCACCGAAGGGATGGTGGCAACAGGTGTGCTCTCGGGGCACTGGCAGAAGCAACAGCAGCAGCAGACGTACCCTCTGGGGCACGAGCAGCAGATCCAATAAGATCCTGGAGCTCATCCTCATCCATCTCTTCCTCGTCAAAAACTGACGGAGGAATCTCAATGCCCAAGTGAGAGCAGATGCGAGCAAGCATCGCCTCAGAACGAGCACAACGAGACTCCACACGTCTCAACGAACGTGCAAGCTCAGCGAGAGTAGGAGTGGAAGCAGGAGCAGCTGAAGCAGAAGCTGAAGGAGTCGTCATCTGAATGTGACGAAGCGCCGCAAGAGACTTCTTGACGGTCGTCGCATTCAGAGGAGGACCAAGAGGATGCTCATCATCGGGAGGGAGAGGGACCTTGAAGTGACAGAAGACAAGGGTCAAAAGGCAGGGATATGGGATGCGAGCTGATTTCGTGGACTTTCGGATACATTCGAAAGAGTCCATCTTATCAAGAATAATCCTAGCCCAATTGATCTCGCTCCCCATGAAGAGAGCGTAGATCAGCTTAAGGAATGGCTGGGATGGCAAGCTTGATGAGCCGTACTTAGGAAGGAGGCACGACTTCAGGATAAGATTTAAGACCCATGTGTTTGGCTTGAAAGATTTTGAAGGGACGCCAATCATGGCGGGAGGGATCACATGGAACATCTTGGAGAGCATGGTCTGGTTAAGAGCAGAAATGTCATCGACAGAGATATCAGCTGGAAGAAGGCCAGAAGAGGAGACACCTATCAAATCCCCTAAGATTTCTGCCGTGAGGACAATCGGTGTCCCCAAGACAGTCGTCTCAATGGAATGGGTTTCGTCATACTGACCGCGAACACGTTTCGCATAGAAAAGCTTGACTAGACGGGGGTACAGGTGTGGATTCGCCTTAGGGTCATGGCGAAGATAATCGATGAGACCGCTATGGGAAAGAAGATCGGCAAGATGTGGGAAGTCGGAGAACTGAATGAAGTGCTCCAACAGCAGAGGACAGTGCTCAATACAGTTGTAAGCCGCGAGACACAACGGGTCATCGTGACACAACGATATATCTACACCGCCCACTGGCATGGGAGCCTTCCCCTTAGATGTTCGAGTACTAGATCGGGGAGGAGGAGTAGGATCCCTAGCGGTATGCTCGGTCTCCGGAATATATTCCGTGTCGGAATCAGAATCAGCTGGAGGAGTGGGAGCACGGAATGAAGCTGGCTTGGTCTTGGGCTGAGATCGGGCTCTAGGTTTAGCGGTCGCTGTCCTCTTCTTCTTAAGAGGAGGCGAAGAAGACGATGGATGGGTCGTTTTGGAATGGCATTTGGGTTGCGGGGGTCCGTAGATGGAGACTCTATGGTCATGGGTGACAGACTGGATGGACGGATGGGGATACACGTCTTCGCCATAATCTAGACGAGACACGCGCAATCAACGACGCACGAGATCGAACTAAAAATAGAAACCATAACACAAACCCTAGGAATGAACTGAAATCGGAATGAAACCTAGGTCAAAAAGCTTAGAGGGAGTGATAGTGTTACCCTAGGATGATCGGCACAGGCAGAGATGGCCAGAAATGGCCGGAAATCGACGGCAAACGGCGGTGGGAGAGAGGAAGTCGAGGGGATTTCAGGGTTTAGAGGAGTTTACACCGATTAGTAATCGGTGTGGAAGGGAGTATAAGTCGATCGGAATTCGAAAAGACACATCAGTCCCTGAGCAGTTAGTCGGTCACAGTTCAAGCGCTGACCGACTAGATGACCATCTAGTCGGTCGGCCAATGAGCTTGAACCGACTAAGTGCAAACAGTAACTGAAGCCAGAATTAGGGCTTGAGTTAGTCGGTCTGCGTTCATTCACTGACCGACTAGAACGCAATCTAGTCGGTCGGTCAATGAACATGAACCGACTAAAAGAGTCCAAAAATTTGAAATTCAGAAATTTTGAGTTCTCTCCTAATCGCACTTGGACGAAACGTCGTAATACTCTCATTAATCATTATACTACCCCATAAAACATTGAAAATCTTAAATACGACGTTCATGAATAATTCGAGCGTAAATTCCAAAAATTCAACCAAAAATCCAGAAAATCTCAATAATTCTAGCATGAGCATATATAAACGAAATTTATTAGCATGCAAGATTATTGAAGATATGAATCCTAAATCTCGGATTCACCCATAATCCCCAATTCTCGACGCAACCGCACAAAGGAATCTTCCTTGAGTGGTTTCGTGAAAATATCGGCGATTTGCTTCTGGGTTTCAACGTACACTAAAATGATGTCCTTTTTAGCAACATGATCAACTAAGAAATGGTGACGGACATCTATGTGTTTAGAACGGGAATAGTGTACCGGATTCTTAGAGAGACAAATTGCACTTTGGTTGTCCACCATGATAGGGCAAGTATCATAGTTTATACCAAAGTCTTTAAGAGTGTGTCTCATCCAAAGAACCTGAGCACACGCAGCACCGACGGCAAAATATTCCGCCTCGGTGGTTGAAAGTGATACGGAATTCTGCTTCTTGGAAAACCAAGAGACAAGAGAATTTCCTATAAAATGGCAAGTGCCACTAGTACTTTTCCTGTCGGATTTGCATACCGCATAATCTGTGTCACTATATGAGATTAACTTATATGTGCTAGACTTTGGATAAAGTAATCCAAAGTCAAGTGTGTAACTTAAATAACGGAAAATGCGTTTTACCGCTACTAAGTGAGATTCCTTAGGTTGAGACTGATAACGAGCACATACACATACGACAAACATAATATCGGGCCTACTAGCAGTAAGATATAATAAACTACCTATCATACCTCGATATAGACGAATGTCTACATCTTTACCGCCCGTATCTTTATCAAGATGTGTAGTAGTGCTCATTGGAGTCTTCTTCCCGGAGGCATTCTCCATTTCAAATCGCTTTAGCAACTCCACCGTGTACTTGGTTTGGTGGATGAAGATTGCATCGTTCATTTGGCGAATTTGGAGACCTAAGAAATACTTGAGCTCACCAATGTGGCTCATCTCAAATTGATCCTTCATCACATTAGAAAACTCTTCGCAAAGAGTGAAGTTAGTAGCACCGAAAATGATATCATCAACGTAATTTTGAACTAAAATAATATCATTATTCGAATACTTAACAAATAATGTAGAATCAACTTCTCCCATTTTAAAACCTAAATCCAAAAGAAAATTCTTTAGACGGTTATACCAAGCTCGAGGAGCTTGTCTCAAACTGTAAAGTGCTTTCTTAAGTTTGAAAACGTGATTTGGAAATTTTTCATTTATAAAACCCGGAGGTTGAGAAACATAAACTTCCTCAACAACATCTCCGTTTAAAAACACACTTTTTACATCCATTTGAAAGAGTTTAAAATCTTTATGGCATGCAAAAGATAACAATAATATAATGGATTCTAATTTAGCTACCGAAGCAAAGGATTCTTTGAAATCTATACCTTCCTCTTGTCGGCAGCCTTGAGCTACTAACCGAGCTTTGTTCCGGACGACGATTTGGTTCTCGTCGGTCTTGTTCTTGAAAATCCACTTCGTTCCTATAACGGTGTGGTTCTTCGATGGCAATGGAACAAGCTCCCAAACCTCATTCCTCTCGAATTGAATGAGTTCCACCTCCATGGCTAAGATCCAAGCACTATCTTCGCATGCTTCGTTAATATTCTTTGGCTCTATTAAGGATGCAAAGGCACAATGAGCGAAGTAGTTGACTTGAGATCTTATCTTGACACTATCAAGGATATTGTAAATGACTTGCTCATGGGGATGGTCACGAACGGTATGAAGCCGTTTGGGAATTCCCTGATCACTAGGAACATTCTCAAAAGATTCATTAGTAGGGTTAGTATCAATAGAATCAATAGAATTAGAATTACCAATTGAATCATATAAGACATCCATGGAGTCATCATCATTAGTAATTCTTGTCGGGACAAAACCTTCATTAAATGAAACATGAAGTGATTCCTCGATCGTTGAGGTTCGTTTGTTGTATATCCGGTAGGCTTTGCTACGGGAGGAATATCCAACAAATATCCCCTCATCGGATCTTAGATCAAATTTGTCCAAACAACCATACGTGTTTTTAATAAAAAATTTTGCACCGAAAACTCGAAAATGTTTAACTTGAGGCAATCTACCAAACAATAATTCATAACAAGTTTGTTTGGTGCCGGGCCTCAAAAGTATTCTATTAAACACATAGCAAGCGGTATGTACCGCTTCCGTCCAAAATTGATGGCCAAGTTGGCTATCATCAAGCATAGTGCGAGCATATTCCACTAGCGTCCTATTCTTTCTCTCAACAACACCATTTTGAGGAGGTGCGTGAGGGAATGAAAAGGTGTGAGTAATACCAACTTCATCACAAAAATTTGAGAAAGACTCATTCTCAAATTCCCCTCCATGATCGCTACGATAGTGACAGTGGTGGTTCCAATGAGATTTTGTACTTTCTTAACAAATATTGTGAAGTTTTCAAAATCATCATTTTTATTACTTAAGGAAAATACCAAGTAAATCTAGAAAAGTCATCAACGATGACAAGTCCATATCGTGCATTTCCTAATGAAGCAACTCTAGTTGGCCCAGAAAGATCTAGATGTAAAAGCTCTAGAGGCCGCTTAGATGAAATGCTTTTCTTAGGTTTAAAAGACGATTTTGGAAGCTTGACTTGTTGACACGAGTCACAAAAGCTTTTCTTTTGAAAGACAAGCTTAGGAAAGCCTCTAATAGAATTTAACTTGGAAAGCTTAAAAAGTGTTCCAAAGTTTACATGACCAAAACGTCGATGCCACAAGTGTTGTTCACTTGTGTTGGCAATGAGACATTGTTCATGTGACTTAGGGAGATCTAGGATATATATATCCTTATGGTGTGTGCCGGAAAACAATAACTCATTATTATCTTTTCTTAAAATATGGCACATTCCTTTCGCAAAGCTAACTTTGTAACCTTTGTCACAAAGTTGGCTTATTGAAATAAGATTGTGGTTTAATCCTTTAACAAGGTAAACATCACTTATTAGTGGTTTAGAAGGATTACCCACTTTTCCAACATCTATGATGGTTCCGCTCTCGTTGCCTCCAAAGACGACTCGGTTCCCATTTGCAATGGGCACCACTCCGGAGAGCAATTGAGCATCATACGTCATGTGTTTTGAACACCCGCTATCGAGTATCCAATTATTCTTGGAGCCAAATTTGGATTTGTTGCTCCATTTCTTTTTCTTGAGCACCTAAAGATAAACATATCATTCCATGGTACCCAAGGTCATTGGGTCCTAAAAGATTAGACCTTTGGAAGCCAAGTCCAATTGGACTTAGACTTCCCCACATAATCATCATTATGCACTACATTCATGAAATACGAATTCATGTAAGCTTGTTTTTCATCCATATTTGTGTCCTTCGGGCTCCAAATAGTGAAGATTTTGAGAGCCCTATTCCTATTGGGAGCATGCATGCGTTGTTGATTTCTACGTGATGCATGTCGTGGATAGGCAAATGGCACATGATGAAATGGTGCATGATGATAATTATTCATATGATGGTGTGGATGAACATATGCATGTGGAGGAGCACGTACGTGAGCGTGTCTCACATGGTGTGCACGTGCCCGTGGATGTGGTGCATAGAAATCATCATATGTGTGAACATGTGGAGTAGGGTGTGTGTTCCTACGTGGCATGGAATTGGTGTACATATAAGCATGACCCTTCTTTGGAGGTCCACCCAAAGTGGGTTTCTTTCCAAACGAGGGTGTGTACGAAGTGGAAGCACCATTGGTAGATGAACTACCAATAGAGTGTTTGCTACCACTCGTTGAGGCATCGGTAGTTGGCCTAACAAAGGTAGTGGACGATTTGGATGAATTTCCCATCTTATACCCCAAGCCAATGTGGTGATTGGCCGGAAGTAAGTCATTTAGGATTTTATCCAAATGGTCCTTACCTTTATTGAATTTATTAATTTGGCCTAATGTGTACTCATACTTCTCGGTGAGAGAATGCATAGAAGCATCCAAAGTGGATACTTGCGATGTGAGTACACAAACACGAGACTTGAGATTCTCATTCTCAATACTCAAAGTTGAGTTTCGAGAAATCAAATTCGCCATCTCATGTTCATCCGATTCCTCAATATGAACATGCTCAAGTTGAGATTTGAGATTTACAATCTCATTTCTCAAATCTTCAACAACGGTGTCATTGTTGATGATGATAGGTTTAGGCGAGGTTTGGATGCTAGCTAACTCATCTTTTATCTTAGTATATCTATTTACTAATTTAGAATACTAAGACCATATTTGCTCGTTAGCTAATCTAAGGTCATCCATAGTTATCTCATCGTCGCCTTCATCCTCGCTATCATCAGAGGAGGATCCTTGATCATGTTCCTCTCTAGCCATGAAACACATGTGTGCTTGCTCCACTTGCTCATCATCCGACTCTCCACTTGAGGAATCCTCGGAGTCGGTGAATGCCCCGACAAGTCCTTACTTGTGCCCTTTCTTGTACTTCTTTGACTTGTCGAACTTTGGCGCCTTCCACTTCTCCTTTTGCTTGTTTTGAGGACAATCCGCTTTCATGTGTCCTGGCTTATTGCATTTAAAGCACAAAGGAGCGGAGGCATTAGAAGAACTAAATTTAGATTTGTTGGAAATTCATAATTCCATATTTCTATTCCCATATGGTTTTGATATGACAAACATATTCAGTGCTACTAACTCTATGTATGCAGATACAAATCAATGCTGAGTTCCACACAAATGAGATATCTTCATGCATACTCAATCAGATATATCATTCATGAAGCTGGAAAGACAAAGGAAAGACAAAGGAATCAGATATATTCAGTGCTACTAACTCTATTAACTCTATGTATGTTTCCTCACTTTTTGCAAGCAAATCTTTAAGTTGAAAGATTGGTGCAGAAAGGAATATAGTGAAGTGCAATCATGTTGGTCGAGAACGGTTTTTCCATACTAATTCCTATAAAACTGATTATAATGAAACCGTTTTTCCACCAGAAGATGTGTACAGAACTACTCGGACCAAACTCGATGTAAACGCTTAAGTTGACCATGAAAATTGGAACTTTTACTTACAAGTTCGTTTTTCTAAATATGATTTAGACGGACCAACTTATATGAATTAGCCAGATAGTTTTCAAGGTCAGTGGGAGCATGTAAATTACATGTGAGGAATCAAAGGGATGAAACATATATATTTTGATGAAGTGATCAAAAGAGTTTGATACTTTATCAGAAATAGATATGAGCCATTTATGACCATTAACTAATTTAAGATTATTATCGTAAGGTACGATGAACTGGATAAGATCCAAATAAATAAAATATTATGGATTTCGACAGACCAAATGAATTATTTGAATGAGATTCAAATGGTTGGTCTAATATGAACATAGAAACCCCTTAAGTCTATAGTGTAGACGGTTTTAGCAGATCCACTCACGAAGGCTCTACCACATGAAGTCGGGAAAACTTATGTGTAAAAACTGTATTAGATACCGAGATAAATGGGCCTGAGTGCAAGTGGGAGATGTTGAGAGATGATACCCTCGAGGCTATCTATCTTCATGTGTGAATAGCACAAACATCTTGTTCGAAATAACAGTAAGCTGTTTGGTAATAATTTATCTAAAGTTATGTTATACAGTAGTTAACATTAGATATTAACTTAGGTAAAGTCCTGAGACTTTATGCAAGGTCAAACATGTATCGAGATGAGTATCTCGATCATGGAGAAATGTTTGACCGTCTGTAGCATAAGTCTAAAAGGGTTCGTGGTCGTAGATGTTTCGAGACAAGGATATCGAAACATCGGATAGACCATTGTGTCTTAGTCTTCACAGTTTAGCGGTGGCGATGATCTCATGATCGCTTGACTTGGCGAAGTCGTAGACGAGACACATGTGCTCATTAGAGAATGAGTTCACTGAACGATCCACAAGAGTTATCATATGGTTATATTGACCAATCTGTCAATGATGACTCTGAGTGATGATAGGCTAGTTGGTCTTTTGACTTGAGGTCATTTTGATGAACCTATGCGTGAACGGTGCCACTTAGATCAAATGACCTAGCTTCGAGGCAAGGCCTGTCGAAAGGTCTTTGATTGGGTGACACTTGAAGCGTATGAGGAGAGTAATGACCAAGAGAGGATTCGTCTCTCCCGGTCAATGGGAGTTAGTGTCGTAGGGTTAGTTCGGTCTTTAGTAAAAACTCTGGCCAGAGTATGTTGGAAGAAGTCCAACATTTTTGACTAAAAGATCGATAGAAACTAACCGGAGTCAAGTTATTGGGGTTGACAGTTTGACCGTACCCTAGACTTGATCTACACGACATAGTTTAGACGAAGAGACTATAACTGCGGAATTCATCACGGAAACAGTCAGGGTGGTCCCGACAATACTCATATCAATGAGTCAACCACATAATGATGATTCCTGAAGCAGGGACGACAACCACTGCTCGTGGTCACTGCCGTATAGGGCTTCGAGCCCAACCTGTTGTAAGGGTCAGGCTGTAGGGTCTCACGTAGAGTGCGATCTTCGTCTAGTAATAGGTAGAAATTAGTTAGGGAGAATAATCTGCATTTGATGCAAGGGATAAAATATTGCAAAAGATGTTTGCAATCATCTCTTGCATTCGGGATAAATGATCCTGAGTGCAAGTGGGAGATGTAGAGGAATATGCCCTCGGATCATTTGTATTTGATGCAAATGATAATTTAAGTCTAGATATGGACTAATTTGCATATGATGCAAATGAGATTAAATGTGTCTTAAATTGTTTAAGACAATATTTAATGAAATTAACACAAGGAAAGGTTGCCTGTGTGACGGGAACGTCCCGGTCTAAACACAGGTTCAAACCGCGTCAAAAACGGACTTCTAACAAGCCCAATAAGTCTATTTAAAGTGTTTAAATAGAAGCCCAACGATCAGGCCCAAACAGATAAAGTAGCAACCCATTTTGTTTATACATTTGTTTAAGAAACAAATTATAAAAAAAATGGGGCCGCAAGTTTTGCGCCTGGGCAATTACCCAGGCGCTGGGCAATCGAATGCCCAAGGAGGGCGGGGCCCAGGCCAGGGGCCGGGGCCCAAGCCCAGGCGCCTGGTGCCTGGGCTTGGGCCCAGGCCCCTGGCCCGCCTGGGCCCAGACGGGCCCAGGCGGGCCCCGCTTTGGGCAGCGCACGCAAACTGTTCTGTGGGGCCCATTTTGTGGGCCCCACAGCTAGGGTTCTGAACCCTTTGGTTGCCTTGGGCGGCGGCTCAGTTTTTGCGAATTATAATCTTGGGCTGATCTTTGGACGATCAATTGGAGGGTCAAACGAACTCCGATTGACGAACGGTTTTTTCCTATGCGTTCACCGTTGAACACCCTTCGAATTGATATGTTGTATCAATCCTGATGTTCAACGGTGAGGGAGTTAAAATTCACGGAAGTTTGCACTTTGTGAAGGGCAAACTAAATTGAATTTGGTTAACTCTAAATTAGTCCCACATCGGATTTTGAGGAAAGGGGAGCAGTAAGCCGCCTATACAAATAGGGGTCTGCTCTCCTCCTCAAAACTCGTCCCAAGCTCTAGATCTGAGCGGCTCTCGTAAATGTTGGAGCACGCTCGGATCTAAGCTAAATTAATATTTCTCCTCTCCATATAAATTTCTGCCTTACTCCTGAGGGCTCTGGCAAAGCCGCAAAGGAGTTCGGATTCAGATCCAAAATCTAGGCGGAGGTTTCACTCGCGTGAAACTTTCTTCAGCGTGTGGTTGGCTCGGCGACACGAGATTGATCGCCTTGGGATGCGGAGCGGTTCAAGGAGCGGTTCGGGGAGCAGTTCGAGGAGCGGCTCGGCGTGGGACGGGAGCGGCTCAGAAGATGGTGCGAAACATCTCGCCTGCCCCAGGGTTGAGATTCCAGGTATGTGTTTATTAGCATTAGTTTAATTTAATCGCTGTAGGCTAGATCCGTCTTGGGATGGTCAGACCCATCCCAAGTCGGCATAGATCTTGGATTAGGGTCTTGGACCTTAGGGTTAAATGTTAATTAGATTAACATGATTATTTTCCGCTGCTATTTCTGTCTATGTTCCGTCCGACTTAGGACGGGCATAGAGTTTTTGTGCCCTAAGGGTCCCAGAAAACCCTTCAGTAACATTCTTCTTGACATTTTCACATTTATCCTCCAACATGGTGTGAGTTGTGACACCACTTGGTCTAACATTACTAGAGATGCCACCATTATGATGATCATTTAGAATGGCCGTAAATGCAACATAGTTGCTGATGATATATTCGTCTCCAGCACTCGCTTCGGACTCTCCATCACTCCAGGAACTTGCCAGTGATTTTCCTTTTTGTTTCTTGATAGTGTTTGCACATTCTGCTTGTATATGTCCGAATCCTTCACACTCCCTGCACTGAATTCCTTTGCATCTACTCTTAGATTCATACTTCTGTATAGGGCGGCTGTTACCCCTGCCTACAGGGGAGAAACTAGGACGAGCTTCCTTGTTGACATTTCTGAAATTCTGTCCCTACTTCCTATCCTCCTCATCATTTTGCTGAAGTTTTTAGTAAGCAGGGCAATGTCATCTTCGAGCTCAGTGTCATTCCCTTCTTGAGAAACTTCTGTAGCTTCCACCTTTAGAGCCACTCCTTTATCCCTTTTATTTTGCTTCAAATTCATCTCATAAGTCTGAAGAGACCCCATCAATTCATCCAATCTCATATTTGATCTGTTCCTTACCTCCTCGATAGCAACAATCTTAGCCGAATTTTTTTAGGTAGAGACCTCAGAGTTTTCTTTACTAACTTCTTTTGAGAGTACTTCTTTCCCAATTGAAAGCCTGATTAGCTATATCACGTAATCTTCCATTGAATTCAGCGGCAGATTCATCATCGTTCATTCTAAGATTTTCAAATTGAGAAGCCAAAGTTTGAAGTTTAGATGCTCTTACAGTGCTAGTCCCTTCATGAATATTTTGGAGAATGTCACATGCTTCCTTTGCAAACTCGCATGTGGAAATTAATTTGAACTGCTCTTCATCTACAGCAGTGAAGATAGCATTCACAGCCTTTGAATTTCCCAGTGCCGCATGTTCTTCCTCGAGACTCCAGTCTTGGGCTAGCTTGAGAGATTCATTTCCCTTTTTGTCATCAACAGTAGTAGGAGTCCAGCCTTCAATAGTAGCCACCCAAGCCTTCTCATCAAGAGACTTGATGAATGCGCGCATTTGGGACTTCCAGTACGTATAGTTAGTACCAGTAAGCAGCGGAGGCTGAGTCACAGAAGCTCATTCCTTCGTGTTCATCGTTGATGTACTCAATCAGCAGAATCTGACCCCCTTTGACAAACAAAGAATGCATATGACCTCCTCTGATACCAATTGAATTTTAGTACGCAAGCTAAAGTAGTAAACACATAGGAATAATAATCAACACAACATGACACATGGACATTGGTAACACAGTTCGGTGCGCACACCTACATCTGCGGGGCCTCGCCCAGAAATTCAAATTACTCCATTAATATAAAGATAATTACAATCACCAATACAATTGATACTAGGGGAAACAAACTCCCCCTCAATACAAACCGCTAGGGTTGATCCCAATCAACCCTGTGGAGTAATTTGCGCAAGATCCCCTTGCATGCAAGATCCCCTTGCAATACTGACTAAGATCAACTCCCTTGATCCCCTACATCCGTAGTAGTCAGCCTCCTCCTGGAGCTCAGTGTGACTTTCGCAAAAGCCGATCTCAAAAGCGATAATCCTCGTAGCTAATCAACCTGCAACTTCACCTCGCGCACCCTTCGAAGTAGTTGAGTTGTTAAAACAATTAACCGGAAAAATCACTGAAGATTGGCAGAGATTACCCAGCACAGCTAGGCTAGGTAAAGCAATTAACATAAATATCTCAGTCGTTAAACATAACTGAAAACAACTAAGCTAACTTAACCATCCTTCAACCGCATCAACAGATATAACCATAAACTCCATCCAACCGCGCACTGAAGTTATGAAATCTGTTTCTGATCAACAACCACAATGATATCACAACCCCAATAGCCATAGATCTGTGACAAAGACAACTTATCTCCAATATCCTCAATCCAAACACCTTCAAGGAATAACAACAGAAACAATCTCAAATGTTGAACGATAAGTTCAACATTTCATATGACACAATGTTCAACATTTCATAACCACCCATTGTGCCACAACTGACAAACAACAAACTTAACACTATGACACTAACCTCCCATATCAGAGGAGACAAATCCTTTTAGCATGGCCACTTTATTCACATTCTTCCTATATGACCTGAAACTATGGGGGAAACCCTAGATTGAGAGTGTAACGGTACGTTTTCGTTGTACTTTGTTCGTGCACGTGCTTTCGGTCGTGCACGTGTTTATTTTAGACTTTATTTGATTGTGAACACTTTTGTGTGATATGTCATTGTGAACGTCTCTGAGAGTATTAAATAGTGGCACTATCTTGGAACGACACTTCTCGAGTCGTTTTTCCACAATTTAAACTTACTCGATGAGACGTGACGATTTTCACTTTTGACGGGAGACGTTTCTATTTTTAGTTTCGTCGTCCGACGTCGAATTTGAGATCCGTATTCTTAGTTGGCTCACATTCGTCGTCACGATCACCACGATATTTATTTTATAATTTTTGGAGTTTATTTGACCACTTTTATATTTTTAACAAGTTTTATATTATTTTTAATAATTAATTTATAAATTATTTTCGGCCAAATAAAATTTATTTAAGTTTTAAACGTTTTAAAGAATTTTTAAGCCAATTTCCAGCTCATTTGGACCAAGTCAAACCCTTGGGTGAGTTGGAGTAGTTTTAATTCAAATTTTAAATTATTTTAATATTCTAATCCTATTAGATTTAGCCCTAGACCAAGTCAACCCATCTATACTATATAAGCAACCAGTAGGAAGACCTATTTTCGCAAGAAATTAGCCCTAGCCTCTTCCAAAAGCAAAATTGGACGTTGCGACGATTCGTCGCAACGTTGCGACGTTCAGCCCCCGACCTGACCGAGGAAAACAGCTCCGTTCCCCCGCTCCGACCGAAGCCCCGCCCCGCATCCTAGCCGCTCCGCATCGCAGCACAGCGCTCCGCTTGCCGCCCGCTCCGTTCCCTCGGTCTGACCGAGGGATTGGCCCGCACCCGCTTGTCGCCCCGCTCGGCACCGTCGCCCGCTTGTCACCCCGCATCGCTCAGCGCCTGACCGATCGCCCCGCCCGCAGCGACCGACGCTTGCAACGTTGCAACGTTGCAACGTTGCAGCCCCGCTCTCCAAGCGCACGACCGACCCGTTCCCCCGCAGCGACCGAGAGACAGCTCCGCACCGCTGCTGCGACCGACCCCCGATGCTGCACAGCGCCGTTCCCCCGCAGCGACCGAGGGATTCTCCCGCATTGGAGGGGTACGACCGAGAGTCATTCGTCGCAACCCCGCATCCGTCGTACCACTTGCCTCCGTGGGCCCCCCAAGTTCTCCAGAGTTATTGTGGGTCCCCCAAAGGTCCCTAGGACTACTGTAGGCCCCACCTAGGTGCGTTCTCTTTGACGACTTGCCGCGTACGACGTCGTCGCACGTCGTAGCCCGTCGTCGCACGTGCGAGCTTTGGAATCTGGAATCGTCGCCCCGAGTTGATTACTCTGAAATTTCCAGCGAGGAATCTAATTGGAATCTGGACTTGGAGCGCGATCTTTTATTCCAACCCCCGGTGTCGCTACCCGACGCCGGTGTAGCTTTCGCGTCGTGTTGAGGTAACGCCTTGCACCCCTAGGACCCCCAACCAAATTGCATGCTAACCAAGACTAAAAATCAGTATTTTAAAGTATTTTAAATGTGTTAGCAATCACTAATCAAGATTAATAAAACGGATGTAGGCCGGTGGACTTGTGCACGTAGGAATCGTGACTTTGGACTCGTTGGACGGTGTTTTCTTGACGTGATAGTTGCAGGCAAGTGAAACTTGCCAAATCTTGCTTAGGGCCATGTTTTTAGGCCACTTACTTGTTTCTAGCGTAAAAGAGACTAGTCAGTGAAATGATAGCTGACTAGACGCCTACTTGATCTAGTTTGACAACGAAACTAGATCCGTCACCTAATTGATCTAGCTTGATAACGAAGCTAGATCCAACCATTAAACTTGTTGTTCATGCATACTAAACTGTCACGTTTACTTTCTTTACCTGTACGCTTTACTACTTTGCCATGTCATGTCATCCATGCATTGAATGTCGCATTCGTAGCACACGCTACACTACTTGTACTTCCTTGTCCGGCTAGGTGCACCCCTATGACATACTTGTTAAAAACACTTCCTGGCCCGTGATCCAGAAGCGAGCATTCCAAGTTCGGGGGTAAGGCCCTGGCTCGATACACGTGGAGGGGTAGGGATAAACAGTCGCTTGAGCTTAGGAGTTGGCCCGCGCAGCCACTCTAGCCAAAAGACGGAATCTCTGTGCACGAGGTGCTTACTTTACTTGTCTTGTACTTGTCTTGTGAATGCCATGCCATGCTCGTACTTTACTTTACTTTACTTTACCTGTTGCACTCATTACTTAAACTGCCATGTCATTGCATCATGCTAGAACTGCTAGGTTGTTTTATTTGTACTTTCAGTTTCACTTGCACAAGTCTTTTAGACTTGCTGACATGTGCCCCTTGCTCTTTTGGGTGTCACATGTTAGACCCTGAGCCAGAGACAGTTGCTGAGGACGAGGTGTTTGCTGACGTTGAGCCTGAGCCTACGTTCGTTCAGGAGTTCGAGGACACCGGAGACCAGTCTTAGAGACTGATTTTACTTGCTTTTGCTTTAGGTTGCTGTTAGTTGTCGGTGCTTGCACCATTTCCTTGTTTTTGTACTTTGTACTTTGTTGGCCATGCTGGGCCTCTTTTAGACTCTTTTATTTTAGCCTGGTGGCTTTTCTGCGATGTTGAGATTTATTATTATGGATATTCTGAGATGCTTCTTTTGTCTCTTTTCGTTATTATTATCTTTGTTTCGTTTCGCGTTGCAAGGACATGCAGTTTAAATTTGATTGACGCTTATCGGACTTGCAGCTTTGTAGCTTCAAGTCTGAGCGGACCTTCTCACGCTTCGCCTCCACGTTTTTGGGAAGCGGGGCGTGACAGGTTTTGTTGGTGGCCCATGCAGGTCCTATCTTGCGATTGCGAACTAACGGAACAACGATAATAAACAGAATATCCATTAAATAAATTGCAATATCCAAGTCATTAAGCTTTGAGTCTAATTTGTTTGTTCGTTTTCTATGTCATTAGATGGCTGGACGACGACAGACCCGATCTGGCAGTGGGCCCAATCGTGCTGAGGAGCCGGATAGAGAGCCCACCAATGCTGAGATCATGAGGATGATGCATCAGATGATGCAGGTGCAGCAGGGCATGCTCCAGAACACTCAGTGTGCTCCTCGCTTCGAGCCAGGAGCGAAGCAGTTTCGGGAGCTGGGCCCGACTTACTTTGATGGATCTGAAGGACCGTTGGCTGTAGAGGAGTGGATCAGAAACACTGAGGATAATCTGAAGATGTCGAAGGTCAATCCGGCTGGATGGGTTGATCTGGCGAAGAAGCAGCTTAAGGATAATGCCCGAAACTGGTGGGATGCAGAGGAGGAGCTGTTGGTGAGCCCTATACCTTGGGCTACTTTCAAGTCTAGATTCGATGAGGAGTACTTTCCGAAGGCTGCTAGGAGGGAGATGTTGCAGCGCTTCATTGAGCTGAAGCAGGGGAGTCTGTCGGTGGACCGGTACCACCAGGAGTTTACTAGATTGAGCCGCTTCGCACCGAAGATGGTAGAGGATGCTGAGGAGAAGGCTCAGAGGTTTCTGCAGGGTCTTTCTCTAGACTTGCAGAGTCTGGTGTCTACGACGGACATGGAGTCATATCAGAAGTTGCTGGTAGCTGCTCGGAGACAGGAGAAGATTACGAGGCAGAAGAGAGGACTGATTTCTGGAGCTGGGAAGAGGCCTATGGAGCAGGTCAGAGGAGTGGTTAGGCCTGGGACTAGGCCTAATTAGACGGTGCAGTTCAAGAGGCCAGGTGGGCCTACTCTGAAGACTTGCCATTTCTGTGGCAAGACCGGGCATATCAAGGATCAGTGTAGGAAGATGTTGGGACAGTGCCTGGTTTGTGGAGATCCCACTCATGCTATGAAGGATTGCCCGAGTTCTAAACTACCTTTGGAAGGATCCCGTTGCCGCACAGCCGTTGCAGCAGAGAGCACCTGTACCTGCAGGTCGTGGAGCACCTCTCGCTCCTCAGAGGCAGGCCTTTCAGCAGGCCGTGCAGCCGAGGAGGCAGGCTTACCTGATGACGGCAGTGGAGAGCGAGGCTGTGGATGAGGTTATCGTAGGTAACTCTCAAGCTAGTTGATTCCTTCCTTAGATAGTTTGATTGATTGCTTATGGTTGTTGCTTGCATATGTTTGTTTGTTAGAATAGGGTTTGATTGTTAGATTATTTGTTAGGTGTGATTTTGGTGTGCACATTTCCTGCACGAGTCCTCTTTGACTCAGGTGCATCGATGTGCATTATTTCTCGGAGCTTCGTGGAGAAGCATTCCTTGACGACTTCCTCTCTTCCCAAGAGTTGGAACATCGTTACGGGAAATGGCGTGATCTCGGTGCATCGTGGGTGCACTTCTTGCCCTTTGGTGGTCTCTGGACATGAGCTTTATGCTGACTTTATTGTCCACGACATCATCAAATACGATGCCGTGCTCGGGATGGATTGGCTTGCGAGCTTCTATGCTACGATCGATTGTCGGAGGAAGAAGGTGGTGTTCGAGATCCCCGGACATCCGGTGTTTGAGTTCAGTCGAGGTAGCAGTTCGCTTGGCCCTGTCAGGTTTCGGGCCAGACCGGTAGAGCTTGTTGCTATGCAGATGGAGCAGGATAGACCAGCTGTGGTACGTGAATTCGACGACGTCTTCCCTGAGGAGATGTCTGGACTGCCGCCCGATCGAGCTCTCGAGTTTTCGATCGATCTTATGCCGGGAGCGCAGCCCATTTCGAAGGCGCCGTATCGAATGGCTCCAGCAGAGTTGGAGGAGTTGCGTAGGCAGCTGGACGAGCTTTTGCAGAAAGGATACATCAATCCTAGCGTGTCTCCGTGGGGAGCACCGGTGTTGCTGGTGAAGAAGAAGGATGGCTCGCGTCGCATGTGTGTGGATTACCGGGAGCTGAATGCTGTGACTATCAAGAATAAATATCCCTTCCCTCGGATAGATGACATCTTTGATCAGCTCGGAGGATCGAGGGTGTTCTCTAAGTTGGATTTGAGAAGTGGTTACCATCAGCTTAAGGTGAAGAAGGACGACATCCCGAAGACAGCTTTCAGGACGAAATATGGTCACTACGAGTTCGTGGTTATGCCCTTCGGTGTAACCAATGCGCCCGCAGTCTTTATGAACCTGATGAATCTGGTCTTCTACGACTTTCTAGACAAGTTCGTCGTCATCTTCATTGACGATATTCTGATCTATTCGAAGTCGGAGGAAGAACATGCATCGCACTTGAGGACAGTGTTGGAGATCTTGAGGAAGCATTGGTTGTATGCTAAATATTCCAAGTGCGAGTTCTGGCTGGATAGAGTTGCCTTTCTCGGGCATGTGGTGTCTGGTGATGGAATTTCTGTGGATCCTGAGAAGATTGTGGCTATCAGAGAGTGGCCGGTTCCGCAGTCGGCGTCTGAGATTCGGAGTTTCCTTGGGCTTGCAGGATATTATCGGCGTTTCATTAAGGACTTTTCTCGGATTGCTGAGCCGATGACCCGACTGACGCGAAAGGATGTGCCTTATGTTTGGTCTGAAGATTACGAGAAGGCTTTTGGTATCCTGAAGGAGAGGTTGACGACTGCCCCTGTACTTGCCGTGCCTGACCGGAGTGGAGGATTCGAGATCTTTTGTGATGCTTCTGGAAAGGGTTTAGGATGTGTGCTGCATCAGCATGGGCATGTGGTTGCGTATGCTTCTCGTCAGCTTAAGGCTCACGAGAAGAATTACCCGACACATGATTTGGAGTTGGCCGCTGTCGTGTTTGCGCTGAAGATTTGGAGGCACTTCCTGCTGAGTGAGAAGGTGAAGATCTTCACTGATCACAAAAGTTTGAAGTATATTTTTACTCAGAAGGAGCTTAACATGCGACAGCGTCGATGGTTGGAGCTCATGGCAGACTATGAGATTGACTTGCAGTATCACCCCGGCAAGGTGAATGTAGTTCCGGATGCACTGAGCAGGCTTCCAGCGGTGATGATGTTGACCTCGCAGTGGAGATTACAGCAGGATTTTTGCGAGTCTGGTATCGAGATAATTCTTCCTGGAGAGACTTCTTCGATGATGAGCATGCAGATACAATCGACGATCGTGGATAGGATCAAGGCAGGACAGGCTGGAGATGCTAAGCTTGTGAAGATTCGGGAGCAGGTGGAAGCCGGTCTGCGGACTGACTTTTTGATCCACGAGGATGGTTCGTTGAGATTTGGAGCCAGGTTATGTGTGCCAGCTGGAGATATCAGAGAGGAATTATTGGTGGAGGCACACAGTTCGCCGTATTCTGTGCATCCTGGTGGCACCAAGATGTACAAGGATCTTCGTCTGAACTTTTGGTGGCATGGAATGAAGAGGAGTGTGGCTCGGAGTGTAGCCAAGTGTTTGGTTTGCCAACAAGTAAAGGCGGAGCATCAGCGTACAGCAGGGTTGCTACAACCGCTTCCGATTCCGGAGTGGAAGTGGCAGCACATCACTATGGATTTCGTGACTGGACTACCTCGGAGTCCGAAGCAGAATGACGCGATTTGGGTGATCGTAGACCGATTGACCAAATCTGCGCACTTTATTCCTTTCTGAGTAGGACAGTCTACCGAGACGCTAGCGAGGAGATACATGGAGGTAAATTCGTTTACTCTCCGTTTCTATTTCCTTTTACTAGTTTGGATAGTAATGTAACGTGAATCGTGCAGGAGATCGTACGACTTCACGGAGTCCCCGTGAGTATCGTGTCGGACAGAGACACGAGATTCACATCTCAGTTTTGGCAGAGTCTGCAGAAGAGCTTGGGTACGAGTATGAGTTTCAGCACGGCGTACCACCCGCAGACGGATGACCAGTCCGAGAGGACGATTCAGATTTTGGAGGATATGTTGCGAGCTTGCATGTTGGACTTTAAGGGATCTTGGGAGGATCATCTCCATCACGTTGAGTTTGCCTACAATAACAGCTACCAGGCGAGTATTGGAATGGTGCCTTTCGCCGCGCTATATGGAAAGAAATGTCGATCGCCACTGAGCTGGGATGACATTGGAGATCGGGAGCTGTTAGGACCGGAGATGATCGTGGAGGCCGTGGATGTTGTGAGGAATATTCGAGAGAAGCTGAGGATTGCGCAGGACCGTTTCAAGCATTGGGCAGATGCTAAACGGAGGCCTTTGGAGTTTCAGCCTGGCGATCATGTATTCCTGAAGATTTCTCCGAACCACGGAGTTATTCGATTCGGGAAAAGAGGCAAGCTGAGTCCGAGGTTCATTGGACCGTTCGATGTTCTGGAGAGAGTTGGAGCTGTGGCTTATCGCTTGGCGTTGCCACCGTCGCTTGTGGGAGTTCACGACGTATTTCACGTATCTCAGTTACGTCGATACGTTAGTGATCCCTCTCACGCTGTGGATTTCTCGGAGATTACGGTTCATCTGGATCTGTCTTATGATCAGCAGCCCGTTGAGATTTTGGATCGTCGACAGAAGCAGTTGAGGAATAAGACCGTCGACGTGGTTCGAGTGCAGTGGCGTCACGGTTCCCCTGGTGAGTCTACCTGTGAACGTGAAGATGAGATGAGAGAGCGTTTCCCGCACCTTTTTCCGAGTAGTGCTTGATGTTGATTCCGAGGGTGGAATCATTTCTAAGGTGGGGAGGATGTAACGGTACGTTTTCGTTGTACTTTGTTCGTGCACGTGCTTTCGGTCGTGCACGTGTTTATTTTAGACTTCATTTGATTGTGAACACTTTTGTGTGATATGCCGTTGTGAACGTCTCTGAGAGTATTAAATAGTGGCACTATCTTGGAACGACACTTCTCGAGTTGTTTTTCCACAATTTAAACTTACTCGATGAGACGTGACGATTTTCACTTTTGACGGGAGACGTTTCTATTTTTAGTTTCGTCGTCCGACGTCGAATTTGAGATCCGTCTTCTTAGTTAGCTCAAATTCGTCGTCACGATCACCACGATATTTATTTTATAATTTTTGGAGTTTATTTGACCACTTTTATATTTTTAACAAATTTTAGATTATTTTTAATAATTAATTTATAAATTATTTTTGGCCAAATAAAATTTATTTAAGTTTTAAACGTTTTAAAGAATGTTTGAGCCAATTTCCAGCTCATTTGGACCAAGTCAAACCCTTGGGTGAGTTGGAGTAGTTTTAATTCAAATTTTAAATTATTTTAATATTCTAATCCTATTAGATTTAGCCCTAGACCAAGTCAACCCATCTATACTATATAAGCAACCCCTAGGAAGACCTATTTTCGCAAGAAATTAGCCCTAGCCTCTTCCAAAAGCAAAATTGGACGTTGCGACGATTCGTCGCAACGTTGCGACGTTCAGCCCCCGACCTGACCGAGGAAAACAGCTCCGTTCCCCCGCTCCGACCGAAGCCCCGCCCCGCATCCTAGCCGCTCCGCATCGCAGCACAGCGCTCCGCTGGCCGCCCGCTCCGTTCCCTCGGTCTGATCGAGGGATTGGCCCGCACCCGCTTGTCGCCCCGCTCGGCACCGTCGCCCGCTTGTCACCCCGCATCGCTCAGCGCCTGACCGATCGCCCCGCCTGCAGCGACCGACGCTTGCAATGTTGCAACGTTGCAACGTCGCAGCCCCGCTCTCCAAGCGCACGACCGACCCGTTCCCCCGCAGCGACCGAGAGACAGCTTCGCACCGCTGCTGCGACCGACCCCCGCTGCTGCACAGCGCCGTTCCCCCGCAGCGACCGAGTGATTCTCCCGCATTGGAGGGGTACGACCGAGAGTCATTCGTCGCAACCCCGCATCCGTCGTACCACTTTCCTCCGTGGGCCCCCCCAAGTTCTCCAGAGTTATTGTGGGTCCCCCAAAGGTCCCTAGGACTACTGTGGGCCCCACCTAGGTGCGTTCTCTTTGACGACTTGCCGCGTACGACGTCGTCGCACGTCGTAGCCCGTCGTCGCACGTGCGAGCTTTGGAATCTTGAATCGTCGCCCCGGGTTGATTGCTCTGAAATTTCCAGCGAGGAATCTAATTGGAATCTGGACTTGGAGCGCGATCTTTTATTCCAACCCCCGGTGTCGCTACCCGACGCCGGTATAGCTTTCGTGTCGTGTTGAGGTAACACTTTGCACCCCTAGGACCCCCAACCAAATTGCATGCTAACCAAGACTAAAAATCAGTATTTTAAAGTATTTTAAATGTGTTAGCAATCACTAATCAAGATTAATAAAACGGATGTAGGCCGGTGGACTTGTGCACGTAGGAATCGTGACTTTGGACTCGTTGGACGGTGTTTTCTTGACGTGATAGTTGCAGGCAAGTGAAACTTACCAAATCTTGCTTAGGGCCATGTTTTTAGGCCACTTACTTGTTTCTAGCGTAAAAGAGACTAGTCAGTGAAATGATAGCTGACTAGACGCCTACTTGATCTAGTTTGACAACGAAACTAGATCCGTCACCTAATTGATCTAGCTTGACAACGAAGCTAGATCCAACCATTAAACTTGTTGTTCATGCATACTAAACTGTCACGTTTACTTTCTTTACCTGTACGCTTTACTACTTTGCCATGTCATGTCACCCATGCATTGAATGTCGCATTCGTAGCACACGCTACACTACTTGTACTTCCTTGTCCGGCTAGGTGCACCCCTATGACATACTTGTTAAAAACACTTCCTGGCCCGTGATCCAGAAGCGAGCATTCCAAGTTCGGGGGTAAGGCCCTGGCTCGATACACGTGGAGGGGTAGGGATAAACAGTCGCTTGAGCTTAGGAGTTGGCCCGCACAGCCACTCTAGCCAAAAGACGGAATCTCTGTGCACGAGGTGCTTACTTTACTTGTCTTGTACTTGTCTTGTGAATGCCATGCCATGCTCATACTTTACTTTACTTTACTTTACCTGTTGCACTCATTACTTAAACTGCCATGTCATTGCATCATGCTAGAACTGCTAGGTTGTTTTATTTGTACTTTCAGTTTCACTTGCACAAGTCTTTTAGACTTGCTGACATGTGCCCCTTGCTCTTTTGGGTGTCACATGTTAGACCCTGAGCCAGAGACAGTTGCTGAGGACGAGGTGTTTGCTGACGTTGAGCCCGAGCCTACGTTCGTTGAGGAGTTCGAGGACACCGGAGACCAGTCTTAGAGACTGATTTTACTTGCTTTTGCTTTAGGTTGCTGTTAGTTGTCGGTGCTTGCACCATTTCCTTGTTTTTGTACTTTGTACTTTATTGGCCATGCTGGGCCTCTTTTAGACTCTTTTATTTTAGCCTGGTGGCTTTTCTGCGATGTTGAGATTTATTATTATGGATATTCTGAGATGCTTCTTTTGTCTCTTTTCGTTATTATTATCTTTGTTTCGTTTCGCGTTGCAAGGACCTGCAGTTTAAATTTGATTGACGCTTATCGGACTTGCAGCTTTGTAGCTTCAAGTCTGAGCGGACCTTCTCACGCTTCGCCTCCACGTTTTTGGGAAGCGGGGCGTGACAGAGAGGGTGGATAGTGTTTTATGACAATTAAAAGGAATTTACACCCAATAAAAATTCCAAGCAACGAAGAGGGCAGAATAATAATAAATGAGACAACAACACAGAAAATGCAATTGTAAACAGAGTATGTACCCTGCTTCGGATTTTCATGAGTCAATTCCCAACTCCCTGGAATAATCCACTAATAAATCTCTCTAGCAAATCCCACTAAAGATTATTATCTACTAATAATCCTCTTTCTTAATTTTGGTAAGAGTAAATCTAATACACCAATTATCCTTATTCCCACTACAAAAAAGTGAGTTTCTTGTGACCAAACTTAGTGTCGACTTAAATTTGCTGACACTAAAAGTATACTTTTAGTGTCGGTAGAAGAAAGTCGACATTAGAAAAGCCATTTTTTCGATTCCTACATATATGCCGACACTAGAGCTCATATCTTGTGTCGATCTTAAGTTGTCGACACAAGAAGATAAATTGTCGACACTAGTAGGTGATTTTCTTGTGTCGGCTGCAGATGTCGACACTAAAATGTATACTTTCTAGGGTCGATCTTGGTGGTCGACACTAGAACGTATACTTTCTAAGGTCAGCCTTGTTGGTCGACACTAAAACATATACTTTATGGGGTCAACCTTGATGGTCGACACTAGAACGAAAATTTTTTTGTAGTTCATATAAATTTGTAATGGTAAACTTGTAAATAAATGGCATCCCCACAAATTAATGGAAAAGATAATGTCAAATTGCAAATAATCATTCCCGCGTTCGGCAAAAAACTTAAGGCAATTTTGGTATATAATTTCCTAGGTTAAGGCGAAGACTACCCGCCCACCCCCAAAAAATTTACCGCGAATACTCCCCGCCCACCCCCAAAAAATTTCCAAGGTGACGAAACCCCTCTCGATATTAATTACCGCCGTTTACAGATCAAGCCGCTTTCTCGCCGTCCTCCATATATTTCAATATCCCCCGCTCTCTCGCATATTCATAAGCAACTGTCGAGCCCTAGCTACGATCCGTTTGCAGACCAGGGTGGCCGCGGATCGCAGAGAGGATGGCCTCCGACCGTCGAGCCCTAGCAACCGTCGACCTCCGGCTTTTGATTGGCAAAGAGAACAAGGCCAGAAATCGGTTCTGTTCGAGATTGGAGGCTTTTCCAGGTAAACCCTATGTTCGATTCTTCGTGGCGATTTTCTTGCCGTTTGATTGAGATTCGATCGGACTGGGATTCTATGGAATCTGATGCCTATTTAATTGATTTCAGGGTTATGGTTAGGTATAGAAAACATTGGGGTTTTTCTTTGCGGCGATTCTCTTGTTGTTTTATTGATCTTCGATCGGACTGGGGTTTGATGGAATCTGATGCCTATCTAATTTGGGTTGCATCCTATTTTTTGACTGCTTTGTTATAACTTAGATTGGATTAATTTTTCATATGTGTTGCTTCCGCTGCTTCGGCTTCATTTCCTTAGTTCAATGGGTGCAGTGAAATGATAAGGATTTGCCGCTAATGTCATGTTGTGGGGGTTTGGTGATTAGTTTCTACTAATTTCCTCTAAAGAGTTCATAAGCTAAATGTGATTGTCTTGGAAGTTGTAAATCATATTGAGACCAGGTCATGAATATCGCAGAATATTGAAGATATTGAGCCATAGTAGAAGTGCTGAACCCTGAGCAATCTCTGGTGGCAATGTCAATTTCTACTTTCTTGCATATAAACTTGGGCAGTTCTGTTTAGCATTTCTATAATGATGATATTGAGCCATAGTAGAAGGGAAAAAAGCTTGCTTGCATATTAACTTGGGCAGTTCTGTTAAGCATTTCTATAATGATGATATTGATGATACGGTGCTGATGATAACAAGGAACTAAAACAATAATTTAGATTATATTTGGTTAGAATCTTTATTTGGTTAGGATTTTAATTGAAAATCTCTAATTTAGATTATCTAAGATTTTCCTAGATTCCAAGATATCTCCCATGGCAACAAAATTACACTTACATCCCATATTTCGAAATTCATTATTTTATTTGCAATTAAGAAATTTTATTTTACATTTTAACTGTTTTATAATTAATGTTTCCAATTAAATGAAACTTAAAAAATGAATTTTAGACATGAAATTAAATCAAATTATTACACCATCACCATAAAAGAAATTCCAATGATTTTATTAACTATAAAGAAATTAATACATCCAAGTATTAAAAAAATATGGCATAACATTTCAGGACCATTACAATATCTGTTCCAATATCTGCTTTTATTTTTCTGCTGTTAGCATTTAACTCTTCACAATATATCTCATCAAATTCATTGTTTGTGAAAACATATCTGCTTTCATATCTCACGAGCAACTTCTATGGTTTTAACCTTCCTTTCTTCTTTCATAGGTTTCTGTATGTCCAACTTGTGTGGGAGAAGGTGAAATCATTTCTGATTTTTGTGGGAAGTGTGCTGGGGAAGGCCGTATTCGTGTCAGAAAGGATATTAAAGTAAAAATACCTCCTGGTGTTAGAAAGGGAAGCACTCTTCGTGTTCGTGGTGAAGGTGATGCTGGACCTAAAGGGTATGTGAATTATCCAATGCAAATTAGTCAAATTTCGTGCTTATAAATTGATAAGATGTGGATATGTTCTGATATGTGGTATATGTATTGAACTTCATCTCTGTGTTCAGACTTGAATTCAGTAATGATTTTTCTAACTTCGTATGTGAGCATCCTTGGTAGTCTCATATTTCAGTTGCTGGTGTGTTCTGAAAACTTGCATGTTGTTTATTCTTAAATCGGTCATTTTCAGTCTTTCAGCACTTTTGACATAACAGAATTTGTTTTGGTCCTCTATTTCCTAGAAACAACAGTACCATTTTGGCCGATAGCTAATCATGCTCAAGTATAGTAAATTTAAGCAGTTGCCATTTGCTCTCCGAACAACTTGCAGTATTCATGGCCTATTAATTAACAATGATGAAAGTATGCCCGAGGATACATAACGTAATAAAATCTTAAGCACATAGACATATTTGACAGGTGGAGATATAAATAAGAAATTAATTTTAGTTTCTTTTTCTGAAGCATACAGTCACATGTGGTTTGAACTTTGAAGTAATATATAAAGGTTTTGATTCTTACCCAGCCTGCATATGTTTTACGTGGCTGCACCAGTGGCCACATAGGGTCACATACTTCGTGGTTTACAGCACAGACATGCATGCTGCCTATATGGCTGAATAACCGAATAAGAGGCTGCATATATGATTCAAGTGGCTGTATCATATGGAATCTGATCTGCGTCTGGACATTTTGAGACCAAGGTTGTGTACGATTTCATGCTCCGTGGTATATAAACCACAAAATACACAGGCTAGCGGTCCATAATAAGAGGAACACTGGCTCAGATGCAAGATATAGAGAAGAAGATGACTTCGTAAAAAATTGCATGCATTTGTATTACACATGATACTGATCAAAAACTTAGAAGATATGCATTTGCTTTATTATAGTAAGTTGGTTAAAAAAATTACAAGTATCCGGTCATTTATAAAGTTGTAGAGAAACATTGGCTCAAATGCAAGATTCAGAGGAGAAGACGACTTCATTGAAAAATTTGTATGCATCATGTATTACTCATGATACTGATCAAGAATTTAGAAGTTATGCATGTGCTTAATTATGGTAATTTGGTTAAGAAATTACTGAATATTTGGTTGTTTAGAAAGTGGTAGAATTTGATTATAGTACAATAAGGACTGATAACAATCTGCATCGTGAATAATTCATGATAGATTGATAGTTATACTGACGTGGAGATGTTGTGTTTTCCCAAAAAAAATCAAATTTTGGTGAACTGTATTTAATTAGAAAGTAGGAAAATTTTAAGGTGTAAGAAAAATAGTCAATTCATTTTAATGAACTAGCACAATAAGGCTACTGCATAGTGCATGAAGGTCATTGCCTCAGAATAGCATATGGCACCACATGAAACCTTGCAAAGAATATCATCAGTTGGTGAAGAAAACATCAACTTATTGTTTACATGCAATTAAAATGTTAAATTGTTTTTGAAAGAAAAACCATTGCTACAAAGATAAGAAAACCCCCCTTATGCAACATAGTTTCAGTGAAAATATCACAAATCTGATTACCATAATTAACATATGAAGTGAATATCTTCAGCATTATAACCATATCATGAACAAAATAGCGATTAACCTTACTACGATTAATCTGCTCATGAAAGACAGGATTGTTGGCAATGTACATGACTACTTAATTACCACATTAAATCCTCATCAGCATATGGCAGTACCTATGCCTTGCAAAAGAGACTAAACCCACATCATATAACTAGTATGAACCATGGGTTCATACCCAGCCTTTATAGTTAGTGTTATGAACATCAGGTTTCTTTTATAGTTCTCTGGTAATCTTCTTTACAAATACAGGTACATGCAAAGAAATCCTTGGTGGCCTTGTTTCCAACATGAATAACAGAAAAATATATGCGATGACTCTTTTCCTAAATGAATACATGGCAAACTATTCTGATCCTTACGAACTCGATTAAAAACATAATTACTTGCCAACCTAGCATCATCAAATGAAAAGAAGCACCGTTTCCATTAAAAAATATATGTGCAAAAAAGGAAAAAGGTGAGATAAAAATTGGTCCAACTGATTGCAAGAAAGAGAATGTGGACTATTAAAACAAGAATGAAACAAGATAGGAATAAACTTATAAAATGAAAATACTTTTCTTGAGTTGTCTATAATTAAATTGTGAACTATCAGATTATTAGAGAGGTCAACTTACCTCTGCCTTGAACCTATTTGAATTATTTCTTCCTCATGCATTCATGCCTGGCATTCTTCATGTAGGTTCCAAATATCAACCTTGGCAACAAAGCTTGGCGTCAGGAATATAGCACTTCTCGGGTCTGGACTTCTGCTGGCAAATTATCTCAGTGCCATTCTTGTAGCAATTTACGTCCCACAGGTGAATATCATTTTGGTCAGCTTCTTCTAGGGTCCTTGATTATGGCTTGACCTATTTGGTTGGTCATATTCCTCATTGCTGCTATGGTTGCAGATCAAATGCCAGGTTCCTAGTCTTTGTGCCTGACATTCCTGACTAAGTTCAATATAATTATAATAAGTGGTTCTTTTACGGATTGTTTACAAGGACATTGGTCCTATTCTTGTAGCCAACTGTTTTAGAAAATCCTATTCCATGAAACATATGCAAAGTGGGTGGATCATGCATCCCTTGTCTATTGTGGCTTGAATGCTGTCTTTCTCTGCAGGCTTTCAGACGCAGCATAATGATACCTGCATATGCTCTCTTAGCATTGGTGTTGATTTCCCAGGTATTTCTTTACCAACTTCTAATTCATGTACTTATATATATTCAACTTGGATTCATGCACAGGAATCTGAATCTGCTTGGATGGTTGCTTCCTGAATTTGTCTTATCAAATGGCATACACTGTACATTACCATATATGCTTTTCATGATGAGATTACCCGAGTGAATATGGAGACAATGTGGGTAATCTCACAGAGAGGATATTGTGCTATGTACATGTTAATTAACATATACATCAAATATCAGGTCATTTAGATATCATCTTCTCATGCATTAAGTGTATCAAATCATATATGTGTTGCATGTTCTTTTTACTTGATGGGTTTTCAGCTATATGTTTATTGCAACCACCTTTTTGTTGATGATGGTTCCATTAATGTTACTACATGTCGGAAAAAGGGAGATTACAACTAATACTTCATTAATTTACAAAAAATCATATGCATGCCTTCCTTCATGATCACATGGGATATAACGATCTCTGTATAAGATTGATCTGTTGAATGAAGTGCTTACATGACAACCTTGTGGGCCTATGAATCTACCTTAATTATTGAATCAGCTTGCATGTGATGGAAGCTAAGTATTTTGAATTAGGAATGATTATGCTATTTCATAAGTTTAAAATTCATCCATCTCCTCCCTAACATCTGCAGCATGGCTTGAACATGTGAATTTCTTATTATTGTTCACTTAAAAGTTTCGCATTGTTTAATTTCTAAATTTTGTCATCCTGGGAAAACGTGATATGCAATGGCATTGTAGATTACAATCTATAATAGATATATTGTTTGAGTGGTCCACCAGAGAGAAGAAAGATGTCTCCAGAGCCCAAATCTTGATCTTTAAAAGCCATTTGAGTGGTCCACCAATTTATACAAGGAATAGATCGGAGGAGGGGTTGGCATGGGATCTGCAACTCTTGATGGAAAAACATCAATGTTTGCTTTGTATGGATGAATGAAAGGTGTCCTCTTTCTTATACTCCAAAAATTATCACATGCTGTAGTCCACATTCCAATCACATGCATTAGACAATGACATTGTACTTTGTTTATTGTGCTAATGAGGTGGGACACCAAATTATAAAAACACCCACAGTACTTGTGTCTTTGTTTTCCCCAGAACTGTAACCACCATTTTCATACAATGCATGTGATCACACAATAATTAGACCATGGAAAGACCTTTACAAGGACAAGGTGGGCGGCACCTTAGCCTTTCCTCCTCATCAATGCCATGGATGTCTGCTTACCTCTGCAGTCCTCACAAAAGAACAATGCAAAGCTTGTAGTCTTCTCCTGGGCCTCCACAATCAATCTTCACACATGGGTGGCTAAAGATTGGTTTTGCTTTGCCAACTGCATCTTTTTTCTCTGGTACCCTTTTTTCATGTGCATGTCATATTCATGAATATACTGAACAGTAAAAGGAGAAGCCACCTGCTAGCAGTTTATCCATCTGCTAGCACTGTAGGGTTTGTGCTCATCTGAAAGGAGCAGTGCATTTTGTCATAGCTAGCAAGGGGAACTCAAGACTTGTGGACATGATAACATACAAAAGAAATCATGCTAACATATACAGCGACAATGTGGGTAATCTCACAGAGAGGATATTGTGCTATGTACATGTTAATTAACATATACATCAAATATCAGGTGATTTAGATATCAGCTTCTCATGCATTAAGTGTATCAAATCATATATGTGTTGCATGTTCTTATTAATTGATGTTTAATATTTTTTCTCCATATGGGCAGGTTAACTCATCATGAAAAGAAACCGAAATTTGGAGCGAGCAGGGACCTCTCTACCTGAGGTTTCAGATCATTCACCTTCAGATAGTGGGGGAACTAGTACCGATGGAGGTGCTACATCTAGTAAGTGATACATTAAACGATACGAACTATGTTCAATACTTCTCTTGAGTTTAGAGTTGAATGGATTATGGGTGTGTGGTAATTAAAGATTCTCATTCTTTTGTAGGTGGAGAAATATTAAGTAAGAAGAAATGTCGTGGTCCTACTCGTCTTGCTCGTGTCTTTAACCGAAAAGAAGGTGAACCAAAACCACGGATCGAGTTTGATGAAGATGGTCAACCTGTGGGAATAGAAGCATCCACATTTTCATATACATGTGGCATTGTTTTGAGAACACCAGGTAGGGTTCCTTGGTCTAAAAAGAATTGGGATTTGGTGGATGACTTTATTAAGGACTGGATTTGGGAATCAATTAAGGTAAACACATGAACCAGGTTTGATATATTTCTTATTTTCCTTTTACATTTGCTATATCAATATACTTATTATTTGCTTTGAACCTTTTATAGGATCGATTGGAAATTGAAGAGAATATGAAGGAAGTTGTTATTCACACACATATGGGCGAAAAGTTTAGGAAAACAAAAGCAAGATGGAAGGGCCAGCATTATAAATGCTACAACACTGATGATGATCGTAAAAGAAATAAACCTCCAGATTGTGTGATGGATGAATGGGTTGCTCTAATGCAAGTTTGGGCTACTCCCGAGGCGCAGGTATACAATATATTTGTGAAAGCAATAAAGGTAGATATAGATAATACCAACACTTAAAAGCAATAGAGGTAGATAGATAGATAAATCAACACTTATTTTTCCAAAATTGCATGTTGAGGTAGGTAGCTTACTATTGTATATATATTTTGGAATTGTGTAGGTTATATCTGAAAAAAATGCCATAAATCGAAGTAAACAAGAAATCAAAAACATTGGAAGGACTAAAAGTGCAGCTTGCTACTGCTACGATCTGGTATCTAATTAAGCATATACTACATTTATTTCTAACTTCATTTCATATGGAAATAATTATTTTTGTGTGTGAATAGACTAAGACAAATGGCGTGGCACCATCAGATGGAGATATGTTCATCCATTTGCATTCACGCTCCAATAATGTGGCATCTGATCCAAAAGCGAAGGAGTTGATTGTATGTCAAGAAATATTTCGAACTTTAGTTGTCTATTTTTCTTATATGCATATCATCAAGATTATGATTGCTTGTCTAAAATGCAGGATGAACTGCGCGCGGTGGCAACAGAAAAGAATGGAGGAATCCTACCCACATTTATAGATGATGCTACATACAATCAGGTGATGCCTCCACAACATAGTGGTCATCAACGTTCTTATGGACCGGGTGTGACAGCAAAGACTCGTTTTGGTTCTACTTCTACACAATCCAGTGGAACTACATCCTCTCAAATCATGTCCATGCAAATGCAATTAGAGGAATATCATCAACGAGAACTTGCAAGAGAGGAAGAACATATGCAAAGAGATGAGGAATATTGGCGAAGAGAGGAGGAACAGAAGAAAAGAGATGATGAATATAGGCGAAGAGAGGATGAATAACAGAGAAGAGAGGAGGAATATAGGCGAAGAGAGGAGGAACAAAAACAAATTATAGAGGAGAATCGAAAACGGGATTTAGTAAGGGATCTACAAATGCAACAACTTCGTGACATGTTACTAGAACTCCACCGATAGGTACATATTTAATATTTATATTTCATATTCACTGTTTTTGACATGTTACTAGAACTCTTATAATAAGATGTGTGTTCTTTAAATTATTTTCATTTACTTTGTTTATTTGTAGGGTTAGAGTTATAGATGATTTGATATACTTTTTGGTACATATGCTTAACAAGAGGATGCTCCAAGGAACTTGAAGATACTTTTTGGTGATATAAGGGCAAGTAGAGATGATACATTAAAGGTTGAAGATACTTTTTTGGTGAATACAAGGGCAAGAAGATACTTTTTGGTGAATGCTTGTATTTTTTTTTTGAAAAATAATGTTGGAACTATTTTGATTAAGAGAATGTTTGCATAATGCAAGTAATGAATACTCTCTACTTTCAGTTATCCATTTTATTGTATCATTTTTATTTGTGAACATGGACTTGGAAAAAAAATATGAATTTGAAATTGCCTAGCTTCGGAAATTAGCTTTTGCGTAAACAGGTTTTTGTGTCGACAAACTGAGAACTAGTGTCAATAATCAGTTATCTCAAATCTATTTTTTTGTGTTGGTTTTTGTGGACACTAGATGGCATATGCTCTAGTGTCGATTTATTCTCACACATGAATACTTGTTCTAGTGTCGACTTGTTACGTCATTGGAACCTTACTCTAGTGTTGACTTGTTACGTCATTAGAACCTAACTCTAGTGTCGACTTGTTCCGTCATTAGAACCTAACTCTAGTGTCGACTTGTTTCGTCACTAGAACCTAACTCTAGTGTCGACTTGTTCCGTCACTAAAACAGTACTATAGTGTCGACTTATTTCGACACTAGAACAGTACTCTACTGTCGACATTATCCGTCACTAGAATGTTACTCTAGTGTCGACTTAATCTGTCACAAAAACCTATGTTGTTGTGTCGGTCCCAATGTCGACACTAAAACCCGGTTTTACTTCTAGAGACGCCCCTTTAGGTGACGGTCCGTCACTAGAAAAAAACCGACACTAGACCCCTATAGTGTCGGTTTTTTGCCCTTTTAGTGTCGAAATTGTTGGACACTAGAAACGTCTTTTTTTGTAGTGTCCCCTAACCCGGGAATAATCCACTCTCACAATCCGAGAGTAGTTCTGTAACGACCCACTCTTGGGGGCCATTACTGTTGGATATATTTGTAGGTCACGTAGTTAACCAGTAAAAACAATATAGTATATGATACATAGATGTACTAAATACTCAAATAAGCATCCAGTTATTACAATCCAAACCAACATCTCTCACACAAAATACATGAAAAGTAGAATAGAAATACATATGAAGGTAAATCACACAAACAATTCAAAGTCTAAAATTCTGTGGCATCCGAATCGAACTCATGCTCCTAAAACTCAGGAGCTTCTTCATTAACCCGTGCATCGTCTGACGGTGCTACGAAGCGGAACCGAATGCAAGTCACAATAATTCTATAAATAGTAATAAATGAAGTGTATGAGCAAGGAAATGAACATGCCATGATAAGTAACTACGGACAATCAAGCAAGTTCAATAAGTAAAGTATAGTCAGCCATGCAAGTGCAATAAGTAAAGTACGAGAGCAACAACCGTGGTAAGGCATACATGACATAAATAGCATGCTAAGTGATGGCAATAGTAACATAAGCAAGCATATGAAGCAACAATGTTAATCATGTACAGTTGTAAAAGAAGAAGTGCATATAATAAAATGGTTATAGTTGTACTAGTAGTAATTAACTAGACTATATCGTGACTCAGGTAGGAGAGTGCAGTATGCAACCATGAGACCACCCCTTATGCCACAAGGAGCTAATCCCGGGCGATAATAACACACTTTTGAAACGGGACGTGATTATACACTTTTGAAACGGGACGGGACGGGAGAGGTGACTCCAGTCACACACACACACACACATTACAATGAGTTACCACAAACCTAATAAATTTCACGTGTATCAAATATATGTTTCCAACGAGATATTCTAACATGAGATTTTGACATGAGATTCCAACATGATTTTTTACACGATGTTCAATAGGATGTTCCACACGATATTCCATATAGCATGCAATATATAGTAACACAGTTGAAACATAAAGCAGTTAACATGTAGCAGGTGCTATGTCGTTTTAAACATGTACATCATGGATTACAGGTGACTAGCATAACAACATGAGTGTACGTAACAAGTGTGACAACATGGTGAACATGTGGCTGCATGCAATGAGCAAAGTAATCATGGATTTTAATATGACAAGTATGGTAACTTTCATAAGTTTGTTAGGCGTAAAACGTAGTTAATATGCATTTGCGTAGTTCCATATTAAATTAGGTCTCTAAATTGGCAAGGTGAATGTCCAAGTCAATATGAATTTTCCATCAAGACGATTGTCATCGCTAGGCTGCATTAATGCATTACACTATATATCAAGTTCATACTAGTACACTTGTTTAAACTTCTAAATCTAGTATTAGTGTGACTTGTACAAAACAAGATCGTTGGAAGAAGATGAGGCTGGAGCCAGGGCTATCAGGGGTGCTCGTGCGTGCAATTCCTGCAGACATAATAAATACATATTTATATTTTTAAATTATTATCTTAATGTTTTTGTTTTTATTATAGCTTGTAGTTAGTCAAAAACGTGTACCAAGTAATTTAGAAATGCTATAAATGAAGAATTTAATTTTATTTAGGTTGAAAATTATTTTCTAAACCTCTTGGGTATTTTTTATAATTTTTAAGAAATTAATAAAATTTTTTCCTGAAAATAAATTTCGAATTAAAAAATGAATTACTAAAGTTGCTCCATAATTTATTTAAGGAAATCTACACGTCAGAATTTTATGCATAAGATGTTAAAATATTTGTCGTAACTAGTAGAATCAAAGGTTATTTTTATATGTCTAAGTGAACGTGAAATTTGGATGCATTATAGCTAAATTAGCATTAATGGCAATAAATTTTAAAAATCTATCATGAATGAAATACTTGCCTGAAAATTTCGAGACTGATGCTACGCGCTCATGGTGATGCACTGGATTTTTCGATGGCCTTATTTAATTTTTCGGGTGCTTAATTTATTTTTATGAGTTAATCTAATTTTTCTCTTATAATATAATTTTTATATAATATAATATAATATAAATATTAATAACTCTCTGTATCTCTCTTCTCTTTCTCTCTCCCCGATTCCATACACACACACACACACACACACACACACGAGTCATTACCCGTGCCCATAGGGCACGGTTTATTTAATGGCTGAGTTTTTTCCCTCACAAATTTCAAGTTCCCCCGAATTTCTAGTTTTCCCACAAAATTTTAAGTTTCTTCCTAAATTTAAGTTTTCCCCCAAAATTTATGTCCCACCAAAATTGTCATTGCCACCTAGAACAAACTTGCCACGTAGGACAAAACTTTTTCCTAGTAGGATAAGATTCAAAATCGTCAAAGGACTGGGAAAAAATGGTCGGAAGGGGGGAGAATAAAAAGTGTGGGTGGGTGTGTGGAGAGGGTCCAGGGGCAAAAATGCTAAAACCAGAGTTGTATGTGCAAAATTCTCCACCTCCTCTCTTATCCCTCAAAATCTCATCTCTTATATTTTCTCTTATCCAATTTCCCTCTTATTAACCCGTGCACACGTGCACGTGGATTGGAAAAAAATGGTCGGAAAGGGGGGGGGGGAGGGAAGAGTAAAAAGTGTGGTTGTGTGTGTGAGGAGGATCCAGTGGCAAAAATGCAAAAACTGGGGTTGTATATGCAAAATTCCCCACCTCCTCTCTTCTCCCTCAAAATCTCATCTCTTATCCAATTTCTCTTGTCCAAATTCTCTTATCCAATTTCTTTTGTCCAATTTCTCTTATCCAATTTCTCTTGATAACATCCCTGTTTTATAGAATAGATATCTCTTATCCAATTTCTCTTGTCTAATATCTCTTGTCCAATTTCTCTTGATAACATCACTCTTTTATAATATAGATATCTCTTATCCAATATCTCTTGTCCAATTTCTCTTGTCCAATTTCTCTTGATAACATCACTCTTTTATTATATATATATATATATATATATATATATATATATATATATATATATATATATATATATATATATATATATATAATATGAGTGATTCACGGAGAGGGGAGATTGGCGATTTCGACGCTAGGGTTCCGATCAACCCATCTCCGGATGCGATCAGCCCAGCGCCGGCTGCTACCATTGTTACTTCTGACAAGTTCTCCATAGCAGCGGAAGGAAGTGACGGCCTCTGGCAGGTTGTGAACAGGAGGAAGAAACTCCCTCCTCCGCAGGGTAGTAACCAAGGCAATGCTCGAGTTCCTTTTCACCCAGCGGCAAAGAGGCCCATCTATGGGCGGGCAAGCGGCGGTAAACCAATGTCAAGGACGGGGTTCCGTTCGGATGGGAGGTCTTCTACTTTGCCATCGGGCGGGGTTTCCCCTAAGGTGTTTGACGGTATGCATCTGAGGCAAATGTCACAGACTCAATCACTCGCGTTATCCTCTTCCAAGCGGAGTTGGTCTGATGTCTGTTCTAATAAGCGAACCTATGGTGAATCAGTTGGAATGACTTTTGTTCCCCCGACTATTAGAGAGGATGGTACTTCTGTTGCCCGTGTCTCGAATTCGCTTCTTGAGAAGGGGTCTGAACACTGGAAATCAACCTTGGTCGGGTATGTGCTTGGGGACACTCCACTGTTTGGGCAGATGCAGGCTTGGATGGATAGGCTTTGGAAGCCGAGGAAGAGGGTGCAGCTGTTTAGCAAGGAAAATGGATTCTTCTATTTTCGGTTCGAAACTAGAGAGGAATGCGATAGAATTCTCCAGGGGGCCCCTGGCTGTTCGATGGGCGGCTGGTGGGTCTCAAATTATGGAGTCCAACTCTTCGCCATGATAGAGACATACTCACGTCTGTCCCTATTTGGGTGCAAATGCATGGTGTCCCAGTAAATATGTGGAACATGGAGGTTCTCAATATCCTAGCCTCAGTAGTGGGAAATCCCCTGTGCCTAGATCGCGCCACCGCTAAACTGGAAAGAATTACCTATGCTAGATGTCTGGTTGAGGTGGATGCTAAGAAGGCGTTGCCTAAACAGGTGGAAGCTGAACTGGATGATGGATCTATTTTAACTATTGAAACTAAATATGAAGTGGAGCCCCCCAGGTGCAGCCTGTGTGTCTCATTCGGCCATTCTAATTCCCAATGTCCATTTCAAGCACAGCCTTCCCAAATCCGTGACAGGGGTAAAGGGGTTGATGTGCCGCCTTCGGAGGCGAAAAACTTCTCTAATCCTATGGAGTCTGGCCAATCTTCGGGAATCAGTAACAGTGGACTTCCCCTGAATGGTGAGGGGTCATCTAAGTCTCTGGAAAGCACCCTAGCATCACCTAGTCAATCACCTGCCAAGGATATTTGTTGTGCTGATCAAAGCAACTCATTAATTGATGGCGTTGGAGTCAATCATGCAGAAGGTGGCCATCGGTTCTTGCTTAGCATGGCAGTATTGAGGTTTCTTCATCTCCTGAAAAATAAATTTATCCCTCGTGGGCCATCTGCTAACCCTGTACCAACTTTGAGTGGAACACCAAATACCGCATCACCTAATGTCATCAGTCGGAGCAGCGACATCGACACTATTAACAGAGGAGAGTCCTCTAATGTTGCAACACCTTCTACATCAGCCGATGTTGTTCACTCCCTTCCAAAGGAACCCGTTTATATTAACCCTGAGTGGACACTGGAACAGGGGGAAATGCTAAAGGATTATGTTGTCAACAAACATAAACAGCAGGCTGTCGCAAGCTCTGGCTCTGCCATCAGACGGAGCAGCAGACTCAAGTAAATGGGGTGCACTCAATTCCTATAATTGTTTATGCCTATGTTTTTCTGGAATACACGAGGACTAAATAATGTTGTGAGGCGTAGGGACCTTAAAGATAGGATTAAGAAGCTTGACCCTTCAGCTTTAATCCTATTTGAGACAAAACTAAAGGCTGAAACTATCAGCAGATATTCTTGCATTCCTAAGCGATGGAAAACTATTGATAATTTCCAAACCCATGGAGGGGGACGCATCCTTATGGGATTTGAACCCGAGGTGTGGCAAATGAGTGTTATCTCTATCTCTGTGCAGCACATCACTGTACACTGTTCTAATGTTGGGGGTCTTAAGTTTGCTCTTTCGGCTATCTATGGTAGCAACAGCTCAATTGAGAGGAGGGTTCTATGGAATCAGATGAAAGAAGATGCGGCCAGGTTGAGTAATATGGCTTGGGTCGTGGGAGGGGATTTTAATTGTATTTTATACTCCAAAGACAAAGTGGGAGGCCGCCGGGTGGAGGCCAGCCAATTATATGACTTCAACAGCTACCTCAGTGATTGTGGGTTGCAGAATCTCAAAAGTACTGGGCATCGTCTCAGCTGGTGCAATAAACGTATGGGGGTGAGACGTATCGCAGCCCAATTGGACCGGGTTCTTTGCAATGATGCATGGCTTCACATGCTCCCTGATTCTTACTTTGAATATCTGGACCCGCAAACTAGTGATCACTCTCCCATGATCGTCAACCTTCATCCTCAGGTACACACTGACCCGAAGCCTTTTAAATTCTTCAATCACTGGATAAATTTGCCAGGATTTTATGATCTGCTTGAATCATCCTGGGGGCATACCGTCAGAGGTACCCGAATGTTCTGCCTAATTAATAAATTGCGGCATGCTAAATTGGAACTTAGAGACTGGGCCAGGAATCATCATGCAAGAAATCCCATTCACCTTTGCCGCTCTTAGCTTGAGGCTGTTCGAGCCCATATTTCTCTGCACTCTAATTTTGAACTCCATGAAAAAGAAAGCAAACTAGCTAAAGATCTTGCTAATCTTATTGGGATTGAGGAAGATATGTATCGCCAAAGGAGTAGGCAGGACTGGTTGGAACTGGGTGACAGAAATACAAGATTCTTCTACAATGCTATGAAATCAAGACAATGCCGCAATAATCTCAGACACTTGGTGGATGTTCATGGTGTCCAGAGCAAAACCTATGATGATATTAAGGCTGAAGCTTCTGCCTTCTATGAGTCCTTATACAACCAAAGCACTTATTGGAACGTTTTTCCTAAGCTTGTCCCTAAGAAGAAGATCAAACTGGAAACTGCCAGGTGGCTTGAAAGAGATGTGTCTGCTGTTGAAATTAAAGATGCGGTATTCCAGATTGGCGCTTTAAAAGCACCTGGGCCTGATGGGTTTAACGGTTTCTTCTTCCAGCACAATTGGAATCTTATTGGTAATGATGTTGTGGCTGCAGTCCAATCTTTCTTCAGATCAAGCTCCTTGCTACGCCAGGTAAACCACACATTTCTTACTTTGGTCCCTAAAGGTTCTAATTCATCGTCTTTGGGAGATTACAGGCCTATTGCCTGTTGCAATGTTATCTACAAGATTATTAGCAAGATCATTTGCAACAGGCTTCAGAGTTTCATTCATGATCTTGTATCCCCGAACCAATCAGCTTTCCTTCAGGGGAGATTGATTTCAGATTGTGCTCTTCTTGCTCATGAGCAAATCAGAGATTTTAGCAATCCAATGGGGTCCAGAGCATGCTTGAAACTAGATCTCAGGAAAGCTTTTGACAGTGTGAACAGGGAGTTTGTGTATTTCATTCTACATCAGATGGGATTTGGTCACAAGTTCATTGGGTGGGTCAAAGAATGCATTTCCACGGCTTCCTACTCTGTTATGGTTAATGGCTCCCCTATGGGGTATTTCAAAGGCAATAGAGGACTCAGACAAGGTGATCCGCTCTCCCCTTATCTGTTTGTTATCATTATGGAATGTTTCAGTATCCTGCTAGCTAAGGCACTCACTAAAGGAAGCATTCAACCAATGAAGCGGGAAGGTATTACATCGCATCTTCTATTTGCAGATGATCTATTGGTTTTCTGTCGTGCTAATCTGAAATCCTTTAGGGGCCTTAAAAATTTGCTTGAGGAGTTTTATAACTACACAGGACTTGAGGTCAACTGGGAGAAGAGTGTGTCTATGTTTAGCAAGGGGGTTAAACATCCAAGAGACTTGGCCGATTATCTTGGAGCAAAACATGCTCACACAATTACTACTTACTTGGGTCTCCCTCTTTCATCCAAGTATCCAAAAGCTCAGATGTACACCCGTCTAATTGACAAATGTAAGAGGCGACTAAGTGGTTGGACTTCTTCATCTCTTTCCTTAGCGGGGCGTATTGAACTAGTAAGAAGTGTCATTTATGGCATGATTAATTTTTGGGTCCAAGTTTATCGATTTCCAAAATCTGTTTTGCGAACCCTTACTTCCATATGTAGAAACTTTATTTGGGGTTCTACAAAATCTTGGTCTTGGAGTGACTCTTGCAGACCAAAAGAGGAAGGGGGGGTTGGATTAAGATTACTTTCAGATCTGAATTTAGCAGGAGGTATTAAGCTCACATGGAGATTGCTAAAGTCTAGAGGCCTTTGGGCGGAGTACATGCTAAGGAAATACAAGGATTCGGCAACATTCTATGAAGCCACCGGAACAGCCACTCAATCCGGAACATGGAAGTTCCTACTTCATTGCAGAACTCATTCACAGAATATCATTAAGAGGAAGGTAGGAGATGGGAAAGACACCCTATTTTGGCATGACAACTGGCTTCCTTGCGGCCCCCTTAAATTGCTATTCAATATCCCAGTTGGTAGCGGTAGAAAGCGTGTTTCTGAATATTGGAATGGATCTACATGGAGCAATGACCCGGAAATTCAAATGATCACACCATTCCTTCAAAATCAAGTTCTGGCATCAGGCCTAGACTACTGGGAGTGGAACCTTGGCTCTGTATTCAATTTTAAGGAGGCATGAGACTCTCTGCGTGACAAATCCGTTCCTTTCATGTTCTATAATCTAGTTTGGTACCCCAAAAACATACCGAAATATTCATTAACTCTCCTCCGTGCATTTCGAAATAAGCTGCTCACCAAGGAGCGTATGGAGAATTGGACCCCCCTCCAATGCAGCACATGCGAGCTCTGCAATGATGCCTGCACCGAAACTATTGAGCATTTATTTTTCATTTGCCCATATTCACAGTACATCATGAGGAGGGCTTTATTAAAGCTGGGGTCATTGGGGCCGGCTATCCTATCTATCAGTAGCATTGGCTGCTACTTCTTGGCTAAATATAATAAGAAGGGCATGCTGGGGCTACTAGGGAAAACTGTGCTTGCGGCTATTGTTTGGCACCTTTGGCGAGAGCGTAACAGACGGGTGTTTGAAAAAAAAGGAAAATCTAAGATTGCTCTTTTTGAAGATATCGCTTCTGACGTCCGTATTATACTCCGTAAACCGGAAGTTATGGAAGACGAGGCGGCTTGTGCTATGGATAATTGGGACATCAAGGACAATGGATGACTGTAGGATACAGTCTCCCTCAGCTCAGTGAATGTATATTGTTTTGTTTCTTGTATTGTATCGTGATCCTTTCATTGGATGCTGGGGTATTTGAGCTTGGGTGACGACGCTTGTGTCCTCTCCCCAAGTCACTTAACCCGGCATTCATAGATATGACCACAATGTAATTTCTGTATATTTCTTAATATAGAATCTCGCTTACTCTGCAAAATATATATATATATATATGCTCAAGCGCGTAAAGGCTGCGGGATGGCGGTGGAGGTGACGGTATGGGCCACGGTGGAGGGGCGACTACGGCAGCGTGGAGCAACAGTGCTGGTGGCGGTGGCCACGGGAAGGGGCGGAGTGAGGCCGACGGAGAAACGTGCTATGTTTGGTTCACAGGTTGCTGGAGGTTGGCGAGTGGGCTGGCGGTGTTGGTGGTGTTTGGTCGGTATAGAGGGGTGGCAGTGGAGCTGTGGGTGGTGAGGGGCTGCATGTCGCAGGGCTCCGGTGGCTTGGGAAATGCCGGCACTCACCGCTCGGTTGTGTGGCTTGCGGAGTTACTTTGGGGTGTCGCCATCGGCCGTGATGCACGGTGGAGGGGCTGCTCCGGCACGGGGAAGGGGGGGGGGGCGCCGTGGCTGACCGGAGTTCAGCGGTAGAGGGGGCGACGGCCGGAGATGAGTGGTCGTGGGGAGAGGGGAAAACAAGGAAGAGGGAGATGGGTTGGCTGAGTGTGTGGAGATGATAGGTTGGGGGTGGGTATTTATTATAGAATATTAATAATATAATACTAATAGTAATTACTACGTGTAGTTAATGGTGGGTTGGGAAGTGTTGACTAAACTTAGAATTTGGCTAATGCATGATCCTCACGGGCTGTCGTGGTTGGGGAATTAGGATATGAAATTAGTTAGTTAAAAATGGTTTACTTAAAACGTAATTAGGTAAAGTGTAATATGAAATTACGATTCTTTCCTGAAATTAAAAGTCTCCAAAAAAATTCCAAAAAAAATTACCACAGGTTCATAACGTCGTGAGGATCATGAAAATTATATATGTTTAAAATTTTGAGCAACGAAAATATGAGTTTTGAGCCAAAGCGTGGTTAACAATCGTGGGTTGCGGGTTTGCGGGTTCTACGTCGTTTTGGCCTTAGAAGAATATGTAAAAATGATAGAGGATAATTAAATATAATAGAGTCATATTTATAATGGATTAAAACTATTTTGATAATGTTTATATAGAAAAATATAAAAGTATTTCAATAATATTTATATAGAAAAATATTAAAAATATCTTTGGAAGTATTTATACTATAAAATACATATTGACGAATTCATGCCGTTACATCCTACCCTCCTTACAAAAAATTCCGTCATTGGAATTTCTCCGAATATTAGATATCAGAATACTGCTGTTATCAAGCATCTTAAGCAAATAATGATCAAATAAAAAGATGATAGTAATATAGTAAAATAAGTTGTAAATAGCATGAAATATATTGTGACATCATATCATCAAGAAACAAGAGATGCTATTGAAAATATAAATAATTATGTGTTCATACTATTAACATCACCATAGCTTTCGTAACTAGTCTCAAGACTAGTATGATCGTTATGACTTGGTAAATATGTAGAGGTAGCGTTCACACAGATCGTCTTCCCGCTCCTATGTAGATTCTCTAGGCGAGTCGTGACACCACATTACTCTGACTAGGTCGACAACCCTATTCTTGGGAATCTTCTGTCGTCGATCCAATATCTCGACTGGTCACTGCTCGTATGTTAGATCTGGGTGAACAACAATCTTCGAGTAATCCACCTTATGTTTAGGATCACTCACGTAGAATCATAGCTGTGAGACATGAAAGACTTTGTGCACTCCCTCAAAAGCAAGTGGCAACACAAGGCAGTATGCCACCTCTCCTACTCATTCCAAAAAAATCAAAGGGGCCAATGTATCATGGGCTAAGCTTCCTTCTTCATCCAAATCGAATTATTCCACAGTTGGGAGAGATACTTAGAAACACATGATCTCCATGCTAGAATCCAAGTGTCTACGCTTCACATCTGTCCAATGTTTATATCGATCTTGGGACACCTGTAGTTTCTTCCTAATGATCCTGATTACATCCATTGCTTCCACTATCAATTCTGGCTCGACTAGTTCTCGATCCCCCACCTCATCCCAGCTCAAGGGGGAACAACACTTCCTACCGTAAAGTGCTCTAAAAGGTGACATACCAATGCTGGCCTGGAGCTGTTGTTGTAGGCGAACTTTACATGATGACGATGGTCTTCCCACGATCCTTTGAAATCCAGCATACCTGCATGCAGCATATCTTCCAAGATCTGGATGGTGCGTTTCGATTGGCCATTTGTCTGAGGATGTAAGTGTACTGAAGCTCAAGTGGGTCCCCATACACTCATGTAGACTCTTCCAAAAATGAGAAGTGAATCGAGTGTCTTCATCTGAAACAATACTGATAGAAACACCATTCAACCTCACTATCTCCTCCATGTACATCCTGGCCAGTACCTCGGTCGACTAGCCTACTCAAAAAGGAATGAAGTGCACTGACTTGGACAATCGATCGACGATCACCTAAATAGCATCATTATTCTTCGTACTCATGGGTAGTCCCATCACAAATTCCATCGTAATGTGTTGCCACTTCCATTTTGGAATGGGTAATGGCTGTAACAAGCAGGCAGTCTGGTGATGTTCGGCCTTCACCTGTTGACACACATGCATCTTGCCATGCTCTGTGCGATGCTCTGCTTCATTCCATGCCACCAGTAGTGTTGTCACAAATCTTGGTACATCTTAATATCGCCCAGATGAATAGAATATGGAGAATTGTGAGCTTCCTCCAACAGTTCCTCTCTGATATTTCCTGACGGTATGCAGACCCGGTTGCCAAATCACAAGGACCCATCCTCGTGGATCTTGAACCTAGGCTCCTGATCCATCTTCATGCTCTTGATCCTCTGTAACTTCTCATCTGCGACCTAAGTGGCCTTGATCCTGTCCACCAAAGTTGACTGGATTTGAAGATTGAGTAACGAAGATGTCACTCCAGGCAAGAATACCTCTATCTCCATGTCTCATATATCCAGCTGCAACCTCTATTAAGATGTGAGGGTCATAATCGTAGGGAGATGACTCAATGCATCTGGTACGTCGTTGACCTTTCCAGGATGATACGGAAGGTCAACATCATAGTCTGCCATCAACTCGATCCATCTCGTTGTTACATGTTGAGCTCCTTCTGGTTGAAGAGATATTTGAAACTAATGTGATAAGAGAATATCTTCATATGCTCGCCCAACAAGAAGTGTCTCTAAATCTGCAGAGCAAAGATAACTGCCTCCAACTCAAGATCATGAGTTGGGTAGTTTTTCTCGTGGTTCTTTAGCTGCTGGATGCATAAGCAATGTCTCGGCCATGCTAGGGTATCACACACCCAAGTCCCTTGCCAGATGCATCGCAAAATACTTTGAACCCTCCGGTTCTTAGTGGAATGACCAGAATCAGGGCTGAAGTTAATATTCTCTTCAACTCCTAGAATGCATCATTACAAGCCTTCGACCAGACAAATACAACGTCCTTTCTCGTTAGTCGAGTCAGGGACTTTGCGATTTTTGAGAAGTCTTGGAGAATCTTCTGTAATAACCAGCCAATCCCAAGAAGCTTCGAATCTTAGTTACTGTCTTCGGGACTGGCTAATTCTGAACAGCTGCTACTTTTTCGGGGTAGACAGAGATTCCTTCTCCCGACACTATGTGGCCCAGAAAATCCACCTTGTTCAGCCAGAATTCAAATTTGATGAATTTGGCATACAGTTGATGTCGACTCAAGGTTTCCAAAACCTTCCTTAGATGTTCTCTGTGCTCCTGAGCATCCTTCGAGTAAATGAGATTGTCGTCGATATAGACTACTACAATTTTTTCCAGATACTTCATGAGGTTCATGAACACCGCTGGTGCAGGGGTTACATCAAACAACATCACTAAGAAATCGTAGTGTCCATATCTAGTTCGAAATACAGTCTTATGGACATCCTCCTTCTTGGCCTTCACTTGATGGTACCTGGTCCTTCGATCAAGCTTTGAGTATATACTCGATCCTTAAGCTGGTCGAAAAGATCGTCGATACGAGGAAGGGGGTACTTGTTCTTCATCATCACCTTGTTTAGCTCGTGTTAGTCGACGTATATGCATAGGGATCCATCCTTCTTCTTCACTCCGCTAGTAGTACATGGGCATCCTATGAGTTCGTTCGGAAATACGTCCAAGAATTCTCGTACCACTTCAGGTTTCTCTGGCTCAACTTCCATTTCAGTTACCACTACATCTATAGATCTGGCCTTGAACTTCACTGGTCCTTCCGATCTATTTTTCCTAAGGAATTCGAACTTATGATGGTTAGGCATCTTGAATACTACCTTTATTTGATGACAGTTAATGGTGGCATGAAATGTCCCTAACCAATTCAATCCGAAAATGGCATCGAAGCTCGACATCTCAATCACCATGAAGTCAATGAATAGCTCACGTCCACATACCACTACATGGCATTGAAGACACTTGCTAGTTGTCTGTTTCACTTTGCTAGCCGTGATAACCTTCCAATGAGAAGTCAGAGGTTCAACATGGACATCATGGGTGTCGACGAATCGACTTGACAGGAAGCATTGGGTAGCTCCTGAGTTGAATAAGCTAAGGGTAGGTCTACCAGCTACTAGTACGTTGCCTAAGGTTACAAGAACTATGTCTAAGCCAATGGTTGCAAAATAAACGAGAATGATACTGATCGCGGCCCCTGAGTGGAAACCAAACGATGCTAATAAAAACCATAGTGCACGGATCGTGTGTAGTCGCTTACGGGTCGAACACGAGGAGGCGGTCAATAAGTATCGGTTCCTATGGGTCTTCAGATGAGAGCTACACGATAGTCACAGTGAAAAGTCGGTGAATGGTGGAAAAGTATGGTCAGTGGGTAAAAGCTCTAGGGCATGGGGAATCCCCACCATTCGACTAGGGTTAAGGTTGAATTAATAATCGATTGGTTGCTGTGTTCATTGGGATTCAGGAGAGGTCGTGTGACCAAAGGGCATTCACCTATCCCCCACTGTCATGATGCATAAAAGTTTATTCCCTTATGTCATGTCCTACCCCTCTGGTGCAATGCTATGATAGGCCAACCCGACATACACCGATGTCGGGGGTCTCCGATGCATCGGTGTACGTCGAGCGCATTAAGCTCGATCAATATCATCAATCTTCCTCCTACCCATAGTGGCGTTCGGAGATTAGCCCTACATTGGGACAGATCTAATCAGTGCCCGTTGGCATATCAGTCACACTGATAGTATGGATCGTCGTAGGGATCGGATCTCCGTATCGGTGCTGACTTTTGATTGGCGGCCGACTCGAGCTCCCCGAAGGGAGGGGGTCGAATCTATGGCGATAAAAATCGTCCTAATGTACCCCTAATCTCAACTAGCCCAGCAACCAAATCAGTTATTTAGTTCAACCCATGGCCCCAATCCAATGTGGTTCATCTCATTGCCCTAGATAAAAACTACTCACTACCCATTAGAATAGAGGGGGATTCTAGCAATGGGTAAGCGTCCAAAGCCATGGATTAATGCTACAACAACAATAGATTATAAAACAACACAATAATAACAAAGAGAGAAAAATTCTATAAAAGGGAGATAGAGGGTTACACTAATCAATGTTTAGAACAATAAAAATGACTAAATAAAAGAGTTAGAATTCTAACAAAACGACCCAAAACCCTAGAAAATCTAGAAAAACTGTTGAAAACGAGATTTCCCTCGCAGGAGGACGAAGGGGCGCTTATATACGCGCACCCAAAAGACGAAAATACCTCCCCGATCCACCCTAGAAATCGTAGTGAAGGGGTTTGACGCAACCGCGTCAAGGAACGACGCAGTCGCGTCATTCCCCAAATGAATGGTGGACTGGGGCTTGGCCACGCAGTCGCATCAATGTAGACGCGGCCACGTTGAAGATGGTCACGCAGCCGCATGGTCTGTTGACACGACGTCATTCTGCTCTGGAGGTGGTAGTTTCGTGGTCGCATCGTCCAAGCTCACGCGGGCCGCGAATCTATCTGATCTTCATTCTTCACTTCACTCCAAAAATCCTCTGACGCGACCGTTTGGTTGAAATTGACGCATCCGTGTTAAAGTTGCTTCTTTGATGGATTGACGTGGCCACGTGGACATGATGACGCGGCCACGTGGAGCCATATTCTTCACAAAACTCTTATCCCTTACGCAATTGACTCCCCGGCTTCGCTCCTTTCACCTCTTTTCCCTTAGATCTCGCTATATGATCCCAAATCGGCATATATCTCCTGCAAAGCATGTGAGGGACCACAAAGCAAAAGAAGTGACAAAAACGGAAAAAACGGAGATGAATAGAGAATGAAACGGTGTAAAACATGCATGAACAAAAAGTGGAAAATATATACAATAAACACTCATCAAAATCCCCCAAGCTAAACTCTTCCTTGTCCTCAAGGAAGACATGAGAGGGCGTAGATCAGATGGATGCAGTCAAACATGCAAATGATGCGATGGAGCTTGGAGAATTTTCAAAAACCAAGAATATATACGTGAGTGAAATGAAAATTCGAATTCAAGAAACCAAAATACACGGAAATCTCTCCGACGATGAGAATATGTTCCTAGGATGTCAGTTCTAACTCAAATCGCCAAGCAATACACTAGGCGACAGCCAGACCTGCATTCTAAGACTTTTTCTCTAACCCGACCTTAGATTGAGCATGTAGGAACCTAAGCTATATGATGGTCGAAGAGAGGATAAGCATGCGATAATGGGATATCAATTGATCGAGGAAGTGGCACTCATAACACGACAAGGTTCCTAGATTCAAGAAGTTGCCAAGTTTATCCATGATTTCATATATACTAGTATATACAAAAAGGAGTTCTATACACAAATACGTATATATATTTTCTTTCTCTTTTTTTTTGGGATTTTCACTTGGGTCGTGTAAGGAGCATTGGGTCGTAGACTCCCAGATCAGACGACCTTAGGGTACTGGGCCAAGAAGGACCCCTCGGACTTACTAACTCAACCCAAATGAAATCCTTATTCATACGTAGTCCCCAAAGCTATGCCTTTTTACGTGAGACCCCGACGGTTGCTATCGTGTGGATCCAGTTACTCAGCTTCGTGGGGGGAACAGTGAGTATTATTATTTTCTATTTGCAAAATTTTTTTCTTTTGGTTTTTTTGGAAATCATAGGGTGCACTGGGCAGATTCAATCCTCAGTACTAGGTGAAGTGTGATTATCCAAGTCTTGAGGGGCTATAAATCATTATACACAACTATCAGCTCTAGGGTCCATGCGTAGAATGGGTTCCTAAGTGTCAATCTAGGTCGGTTTCAAGTACTCCTATCTTAAGGGTTGGAGGACGGCCAAAGCTAGGGTATTGCAAGGGATTTTGGTTTAGACTACGAACTATTCACATATTCAAATCGACATAATGGAAATCGAGCATTAAAGTTCGAAAAACAAATTTCAAATCAAGATTCAGCACATAAAAAAATCGTTTTCGAAAAATTCTCGAGGCGAATGCAAGTATAAAAAAATGCATGTATGAAGGTGCAAGATGCATGATGCGAATGAAGATATTTTTGGAGTTTTTTTCTTTTTTGATTTTTTCTTTTCTTTTTGGATGCATATATTAAATTTAAACGTGATGCATATGAAAATGAAAGAAAGATGGAAAATGAGATAGAAAAAATGAAAATAAAGCGAAAACAACGATAGAAATGGAGAAATAAGTGGTAAAAAGAGGAAATAAGCGTGAAAGAGCTCCTCCTTTAAGCTAAACCAAGAGTTGTCCTCAACACAAATAAAACACAGAAAAACGTGAGCACAAATAAGATGAGGGGAAGGAAACCCAGGAGCATCCCCCCAGCTGTGTAAAATCGTGCCTAAAATGATGTAAGTGTGAGATTCATGGGCTAAATGATGAGGGGGTGCCAACAATGTATGGTGCTACTATCAGGCTGAGCCACCGTCAGGTGGTGGCTGGGTGGGTGTGGTGGGTGGAGTGCAAGGGACGACAGAATCATTTGAGTGCTCAGGTTCCATGTCGGTGTGTAGTGTGGATAGAGTGGTATGGATGAGCTTAGATTTGATGAGTGGGGGTGGAGGTGGAGATGGGGTGGTCCAATCGTCGTCAGAGGACGAGGAGAGAAGGATGACAGTGTCATCATGCCATGGGGAAGTGGGATGAGGTGAGGAGGGATATATAGGGGATGCAATGGGAACAGACTTCGTGATGGGTGTAGGGGAAGTGTCGGAAATCACGGGGTCGGGGTGAGGTGATGGCGGTGGGGGTGGGAATGTGCTCCAGGTTTGGGTCAGGCCGTGGAGAGGGTGGTGGCATGGGGAGATAGGGTATGATGTCGAATGGGTCCTCGATCACCAAGGATGGGTGGGGTGGAATGGATACATGCAGTGATGTGGAGGGAATATCTACGTGGGTGGAAGTGGATGCGGGTGTCTGAGTAGTCTTAGGGGGGTGAGATGGGTGTGGTGGGATGCTGACAGGACGAAGATGTGGGGGCAAAAGCAGGGTAGTGACCCCGACTGTGATGGTATTGAAAGACCTGGTCGAACTTTGACTGGAGTGTCTCCACAGCATGAGCCAGGCCATCAAAAGAAGTGCGAAAGTCAGAGATGGTGTCTCTGACCTCAGTCATGGTACTGGTCGTGGAGTCTCTAAAGGACTGAAACTCCTCCTCCAAGCGAGCTAGCTGCTCGTAATGAGGTCGTGGTAGGGGAGGAGGAGGAGCGCTGCTAGAACCCTTGACGTGGGGTCGATATCTCCTATACTGTCGTAAAGATGCGACGACAACAGGCTCAGGTAAAGACGAGGAGGCAACGAGAGTGTCATCATGGTCCCGGGGCTGGGGCTAGCGAGGGTCAATTAGCTGGACCGGGGCCTGAACACCTGAAGCTAGATCAGTGTCGGGTAAGAAGTGTAGGAAGATATATGCTCTCGATGCAATTTATCCTATAAATATCTTGTTCAAATATAAATGGTACTAATTATCCTGGTATAAATTAAATGATTTTAAATACTTGGATAATTTCCTTACACTTAAAGTAAGGTCATTACGTATCTAGATAGAGATCTCGATTATAGGAAGTGAATAACCGATATGAACTTAAGGTTTTAAAACGTTCATGGTTATAGATGTGTCGAGAAAAGGATATCGACACAGCAGACAGACTATTGTGTCTTTGTCTTACCCCAAAGGGTAATGATGATCTCATAATCATTCGACCTAGCACAGTCGGAGAGAAGGCACATGTGCTAATTGGAGAATGAGTCCACTGAACGACCTAATAAAGAGTTATCGAATGGTTAACCTTAACTAAACTGTAATTAATAACTCTCTAGTGATGATATGCAAGTTGGTCCTTAAGACTTGAGATTATTGTACGAACCTGTGCGTAAACGGTGTCACTTAGATCTATGATCTAGTATCGAGTCATCACTTGTTGAAAGGTCTTAGGTTGTGTGACATTTGAAGTATATGAGGTAAGTAGTGATCAAGATAGGATTCGTCTCTTCCGTTAAGGGAAGATAGTGTCACAGGCTCAGTACGGTTCTTTGTACTAAACCTCGGCCGGGGTATGTTGTAGGAAGTACAACATGGACCCACCAAAGACCGATGTATACTGACTAGTGCTAGCTAGTATGGTTGATGTTTTACTATACCCTAGGCTAAGCAGTGACATAGTTATGACGAAGGGACTAAAACTGTAGTATTCATCACTGACACAGTCAGAGTGATCTCGACGACACTTTTGTCCATGGGTCAATCACACAATTATGATGCCGAAACAGGAGAGACACCTGCTACTCATAGTTATTGTCTTCTAGGTGTTTCGATCCCCAAAGGAGAGTCAGGCTATAGGGTCTCACACCGAGTTTGTTTTGCATCTTAGTAATAGGAAGAATTTAGTAGGAGTGCACTTGGGTGCACGAGAATAATTGAAGTCACAAAGAGTTTGTGGCATTAAGTCTATATTAAATGGGATTTAATAAGGTCGCAAAATGTTTGTGATTTTAGCATTAGTAGAATGATGTATAAGATTATTGCATATGATGCAAACGGATTTAAAATACATTGTAAATAGTTTCCGAGAATATTTTAAATTATATAATCCATAGAAATTGGTTACATGGGCTCTTGGGAGGTCCCATTCGAACCGAACTTTCAAACGGATCTGAATCGGGCACAAACAGAGCTCGAATGCTCAAGACATGGCTCAAAAGGCTAGAACTGGGCTTTTGCCCAGTTCTGGCCCCACCAGACCAAGCTGGGCCGGGCCAGCCCAGCCCATGCAGGCTAGGCTAGCCTGCCATGCAAGTGGATGGGGCTAGGCCTGCATGAGTTGGACTGGCCCGCTCACGCAGGCGCCCGCCCGTCCGTCCGCCCAGGCGGGCGGGTCTGTCCTGCTAAAGCGGGCGAGATCCGCTCCAGCGGGAGCCCACCCGCTCGCCCAGGCGGGCGGGTTTGGCTCGCTGAAGCAGTCTAGGCCCGCTCCAGCGGGTGCCCACCCGCCCAACGGGTCTGGGCACGCTGAAATGGGTGCCCAGCCCGCCTCGGTGAGCATGCTGCCTTATTGGGCGTGCCTGACCTACGGGTGGGACCCGCAGGTGGGCCCGGTCAGATGGAACCCCTAATTCTAAGTGACTGCTACGAATTTTGTGATTTTTGCTCAACTTTGAGCAATTATTTGAGGGGTCAAATAAAGATGGAATTCGTCGCCGTTTGTTTCTATGCGTTCACCGTCCATAGCTCTTCGAAGTGATAGGTGTATCACTTCTGAAGCTCAATGGCGAGTGAGACAAAATTAGTTGAAGTTTAACCTTAATGTAATCAAACTAATTTAATTTTTTCTCCTAAACTTAATTAATCACACATTGCTCGAGCGACAAGAAAGGGTGTCCGACTCCTTATATAAATAGGGCTTGACACCCCTTAGAAAACTTGCACCAAGTCTCTGAATCGAATAGCTCCGAAAAGTTTTGAGCACACTCGATTCAAGACAAAAATTATGCTTTCCTTCTATAAATCTTCCGTCTCCTTCGTTCGCGTCCTAGTAAGACGAGGAGGAGGATTGGATTCGATCCAAAGTCTAAGATGTGGATCGCTCTCAAGTGAAACTTTCTTCGACGAGTGATTGGCTCGGAGGCGCGGTGTCGGCTCGCTTCGGGTGGACCAGTTTTGGAGGCACAGACGCGGCTTGGTTCGTGGAGCTAAAGTTGTAGCTGAAAACGACGCTTTGTCGCTGTAAGCAAAGTTTCGGGTATGTACTTTAAAAGTTTTTTATTTATATTAATACAGTAGTTTAGATTTATTTTGGGGTGGTCAGATCCAACCCAAAATAGTAGAGATCCTGGCTAGGGTCTTTGATATCCTTAGGGCTGTTCATTAAATTGTTTAATGCTTTTTTCGCTGCATGTTTTTCTGCCTCTATCGTCTGTCCGATGTAGGACGAGCATAGATTTATGCCCTAAGGGTCCCTCAAAAACCATCATAGGTATCAGAGCTTAGGTCTACTTCTTATATAAGGACTGCAATGAATATAAATGCTTGTATGCTTGCTAAGTACATAAAAATCTAGTTTATAACATTATGAGAAAATTGTTAAAAAAATTGGAACAACTTAATTTTAGATGCTTTAAAATTATTTATGTGATAAATTTTTTTAGCATGCTATCATTTATGCGATAATTTTTTAAACAGATGTTCATGTATGAAAATTATGTGATAATTCTTGAACATGGAACTGCTAATTTTTTATTAGATAAAATTTTAGATGTTTTAAAATTATGCTTAAAATTTATGTGATAAAATTTTAAGTTTCATGTTATTATTTATGAGATAAATTCCAAATTGTTGTTCATGTTAGTAATTATGAGATAATTATTAAACAGGTTAGAAACTTAATTTTGTGCGATATTTAAGTTGCTAATCAGCATGCTAGTTTTATGAGATAAAAGTTAGTTTATTTTTAATGGTAATTTTATTTTCTTGCTTATTATATGACAATTCAAGAAAGCCTCTTAGGTTAGCCATTAAAATTCATCTAAAACTTATGAGATAATTTTTAGATTGACATGCTATGTTTAATAAATTGTCACAACATTTTAAATTCATAATTCCTGATTAGGGTAGCCCTTTTTGCAACGATTATTATTTTAAACGTTCTAATAATAATTCTAATAAAAGGCTACACTTTAAATTGTTGTAATTTGAATTTTTTAAAATCCTAATACTTGATTAGGATAGCACGTTGAAACTTTAAAACCTTATAGTAGATAAGGACTCTAATAAAGTTATTAACCAAATCCTAATAATTCTGAATTTTAGGATTCAACTAGTTGATGGAATTATCTAGTTTTAATGAAGCCACTTTAGTTGATGGCACACATATGAATGGTGAGTTTTTCTTTAATGGACCATGATCCGGTCTTGTGTTTTTTGACTAGTGTTGAAGATCAACCTAAGCTTGACTGGGGATAGTGATCCTGGCCTAGTCAAATCCTTGGCCGTGTTCCGCTGGACCGTAAGGAAGCGAATCATGATTATGTGACACCGTAGGAAGCGAATCATGATTATGTGACACCGTCAACTATATCTAGTCTAATACGTTAATAATCTTCTTCAAGATAAATCGTAGCCCTCCTTGTTTTGAAGTCTTGGCGACTATAGGTTACATGTTATAGTTGTTGAGCACACTCAAGGTGTGGCATGAAAACCTTATGGAAACCAACTTTTAATTACATTTGATGTAGTCTAAACTTAACCCAAAACCGTCATGTTGTGCTTACACCAAACGCCGGTGTAAGGTAAGCTAGACACGAAAACAAGGGTCTAGCTAGACTAGTCATTATGATTTTGATGAGCACACTCATGATCATAAGTTACTAGGGGTAGAAATCTATAAGGAGTCATATATGATATGATTGATGAAGAGTTCATCTACCGACTGCAGAGTCAAACAACTTGTTGAGCACACTCAAGGTTGGGAGACTCAAGGTGGTTGGATCCCTCTCCTACAAATTTTGACTATAATAAATTGTTCATTATTATGGCTTAAATGTTCATTAAAAATAGTGGGAGAATATAGTTTAATTAAAACCTCTTAAACTATATCAGAACATATGCTAATTCAACTTCTATTAAAATGCAGTATGGAGTATAGGCTTAAATTTATAATCGAGAAGAATGTGTTGAACGGGATGAATTACAAGGACTGGTTGAGGAACATCAAGCTAGTCCTCTCGTTAGCTGGGATATGTTACATACTGACAGAAACTGCTCCGGAGAAGCCAAATGAAGATGCCACCAATGAAGAGAAGGAAACATACAAGCAGTGGCAAAGGGATGCAGAGAAGGCCAGGTGCCTTACTCTGGCATCAATGAACAATAATTTGCAGAGAAAGAATGAACATGTGGATGTGTAAAGTATGCTTTTGAACACAGAGGAATTGTATGGCAAGCGTTCTAGAGCTGCCAGATTTGAGGTCACCAGCAACCTTTGGGAGACAAAGATGATGATGGGCCCCATCCAGGATCATGTGATTAAAATGATCAGGTTTGTAGAGGATGCTGCCCAACTAGGATTTGTCCTTGAAAATGAAATGAGCACGGACATAATCTTAAAATCTTTGACCCCTGACTTCAACCAGTTCATTACAAGTTTTATAATGAACAATACAGAGGTGGAACTTCTAGGTTACCTGAACATGCTTCGGTAGTTCGAGGAAAGAATTGAGAAGAAACCACCAGTGTTGGTTGTCGGCTCTGCTTCTTCGCACCAGCCTAAGGGCAAGGGTAAGAAGAGGCAGATCCCTCAACCTGCCAAAGGGAAGAAGGATAAAAAGAAGAAAGGGGCGTCGTCGAAATCAGAGTGTTTCCACTGCCACAAGTTGGGACATTGGAAGAGGAACTGCAAGGCCTACCTTGCGGAGAAAAAGGGGCATAGTGATGCCTCAACCTCAGGTACGAATCATGTTTAAAGAGTATATTAATTTACATAAAGCTTAATACATGGTATGCGATACCAGTATGATTAATAAAACATCTGTATATTGTCTACATGTACTTGAAGCGATGGATGGATGAAGTTCTCAAGTGCGGTCGGTAATCAGAGTAATTGTTGTTGCTGGGGCCATCAAGGGACTTCGGAGATATTGAGGATGCAGTCATATTGTTATTTTGAATAAATGTAACGATGGGTTTTTATGAACAATGATTAAGTGAGTGTCACACGGGATATATGTTAACAATTTTCCACTCAGTAAAGTAAAGTCATTGTTTCTGATATCTTGATGAATATGCCGTGGTGGCTATCTGAGCTGTTGTGTATGGTTTTCTGAGTTGTTGTGAATGCTTCTGAGTTGATGTGTTGATTGGAGTTGTCAGTAATTTTAACAAATCTAAAGTAACGAGTAAATTCCAGGCACATGTAATTTAGATGTGATCTTGATTATGCGCATAATAAGAAAAGATCTTGTTGGGCCTGCATATAATGCTTCACGTTAGAAGATTAATGCAAATAACAGAATTAATAGTGAAAGTAGTTTTGATTGAGTGAGTCATCATCAAAACTTTTACAAACGAATCTTGATGTAATTGATTTGTCAGAACGACCTGACACAAATTCATTCCATTTTAACTCATTCAGCACAGATGGACTAGTTATACTTAATAATTAACATTCTAAATAAGATTTAGATGGTTAAGTAATGAAACCAGACAGTTCTCAAAGTCAGTGGGAGCTAGCATATAACTTGGTTCCAGTTTTGGAACTAAGTTAAAGTTCCAAGTTATAGAACATCTATATGTAACATACAATAAAAAGAGTTTTGATTATGTCAGAGATATAGAATACTTGGTTCCGGTTTATTGGAGCTAAGTGAAAGGTCTAAGTTACAGAACATCTATATGTGACATACAATTAGGAGAGTTTTGATTATGTCAGAGATATAGGATACTTGGTGTCATAAATGTGCTAGACATAAATCACACAAGTATATTGGAATATGCTATGATATGACTGACTAGTATGTAATGATAAACATTGAATTGAGTCATATATGCTAATTGTTAGTTATACAGAAGAAGAAAAAAATCGTTGGATGAGATCCAAAGATGGTTTAAGAAATTACCCTTGTATGATTTATAGTGCATAAGTAATAAGACTCGATAATACTATATAATAGATACGTTTTAGCATATCCCCTTTTAGGCTTTGACATATGTTTGATATGTTATAACGATATGAGATACCGAGATAAATAGTCTGAGTGCAAGTGGGAGATGTAGGAAGATATATGCCATTGATGCAATTTTTCCTATAAAACATCTTGTTCAAATATAAATGATACTAATTATCCTGGTATAAATTAAATGATTTTAAATACTTGGATAATTTCCTTAGACTTAAAGTAAGGTCATTACGTATCTAGATAGAAATCTCGATTATAGGAAGTGAATGACCGATAGGAATTTAAGTCTTAAAACGTTCATGGTCATAGATGTGTCGAGAAAAGGATATCGGCACATCAGATAGACCATTGTATCTTTGTCTTTCCCCCAAAGGGTAATAATGATATCATAATCATTCGACATGGCAAAGTCAGAGACAAGGCACATGTGCTCATTGGAGAATGAGTCCACTGAATGACCCAATAAAGAGTTATCAAATGGTTAACCTTAACTAAACTGTCATTAACAACTCTCTAGTGATGATACGCAAGTTAGTCCTTAAGACTTGAGATTATTGTATGAACTTATGCGTGAATGGTGTCACTTAGATCTGTGATCTAGCATCGAGTCGTCACTCGTTGAAAGGTCTTAGGTTGGGTGACACTTGCAGCGTATGAGGTAAGTAGTGATCAAGATAGGATTCGTCTCTTCCGTTAAGGGAAGATAGTGTTACAGGCTCAGTATGGTTCTTTGTGCTAAATCTCGACCGGGGTATGTTGTAGGAAGTACAATAAGGACACCCAAATACCGATGTATACTGACCAGTGCTAGCTAGTAGGGTTGATGTTTTACCACTAATCAGTGATATAGTTATGACGAAGGGACTAAAACTGCGGTATTCATCACTGACACAGTCAGAGTGATCCCGACGACACTTTTGTTGATGGGTCAATCACGTAATTATGATGCCGAAACAGTGGTGACACCCGCTGCTCATGGTTATTGTCGTTTAGGAGTTTCGAGACCCAACCTGTAGTATGGTTAGGCTGTAAGGTCTCACACCGACTTTGGTTTGCGTCTTAGTAATAGGAAGAATTTAGGAGGAGTGCACTCGCGTGCACGAGAATAATTGAAGTCACAAAGAGTTTGCGGCATTAAATCTATATTAAATCGTATTTAATAAGGTCGCAAAATGTTTGTGATTTTAGCATTAGTAGAACGCTGTATAGGATTATTACATATGATGCAAACGGATTTAAAATACATTGTAAATAGTTTACGAGAATATTTTAAATCATATAACACATAGAAATAGGTTACATTGGTTCTTGGGATGGTCCCATTCGAAACAAACTTTCCAACGGATTTGAATTGGGCACAAACAGAGCTCGAATGCTCAAGAAACGGCTCAAAGGCCAGAACTGGGCTTTTGCCCAGTTCTGGCCCAGTCAGACCAAGGTGGGCTGGGCTAGCCCGCTCAGCAAGTGGGCGGGGCTAGGCCCGCATGAGCGGGCCTGGCACGCTCATGCGGGCCTGGAACGCTCACGCGGGCACCCGCCCTCTCGCCCAGGCGAGCGGGTCTGGCCCGCTGAAGCAGGCGAGACCCGCTTATGCGGGAGCCCACCCGCCCGCCCAGGCGGGCGGGTCTGGGCATGCCAAAATGGGCACCAGCCCGCCCCAACGAGCAGGCTACCCCATTGGGCATGCCTGACCTGCGGGTGGGACCCGCGGGTGGGCCCGGTCAGATGGAAACCCTAATTCTAAGTGACGGCTACGAATTTTGTGATTTTTGCTCAACTTTGAGTAATTGTTTGAGGGGTCAAATGAAGTTGAAATTCATCGTTGTTTGTTTCTATGCGTTCACCGTTTATAGATCTTCGAAGTGGTAGGTTGTATCACTTCTGAAGCTCAACGGTAAGGGAGATAATATTAGTTGAAGTTTAGCCTTAATGTAAGACAAACTAATTTAATTTTTTCCCCTAAACTTAATTAGTCCCACGTTGCTCGTGCGACGAGCAAGGGGATCCGAATCCCAATATAAATAGGGGTCGACACCCCTTAGAAAACTAGCACCAAGTCTGAATCGAGTAGCTTCAAAAAGTTTTGAACACGCTCGATTCAAGACGAAAATTATTCTTTCCTCATATAAATCTTCCGATTCCTTCGTTCTCGTCCTAGCAAAACGACGAGGAGGATTGGATTCGATCCAAAGTCTAAGATACAGATTGCTCTCAAGTGAAACTTTCTTCAGCGAGTGATTGGCTCAGATGTGCGATGTCGGCTCGCTTCGGGTGGACCAGTTTCAGAGGAGCAGAGGCGGCTTGGTTTGGGAAGCTAAAGTTGTAGCAAAAAATGGCACTTTGTCAGTGCAAGCAATGTTCCGGGATGCACTTTAAAAGGTTTTCATTTATATTATTGCAACAGTTTAGATCTATTTTGGGGTGAGCAGATCCACCCCAAGATAGTAGAGATCCTGGCTAAGGTCTTTGATATCATTAGGGCTGTTCATTAAATTGTTTAATGCTTTTTCCACTGCATGTTTTTTCTGCCTTTATCGTCCGTCCGACGTAGGACATGCATAGATTTATGCCCTAAGGGTCCCTCAAAACCCATCAAGAAGAACCACCTCAAGGTGGTGGCAGGTCCAAACTGCCTAGGGTTGGTCAGCCTAGTGTATGGGGTTGAGGCATGACCATAAAGCCAAAAGTAACGCTCTCGGTCAAGCGCTCAGATCATATGCATTTCGCAAGCACCGAGAGGTCTAGGAAGGTAGGACCAGGGATGTAGATCATGGAATCAGGGATCCTAAGAGAAACATGAGCGAGGGTGGCTATGAAAGTGATGAGTCCCCCGCTGTAGATAGGTGATCTTGGGTAGGCTATAGTGTGGAGAAATCTCTGCATGAGCCAAGACCCAGCGAGTAGGATAACTGGGGGACTGAGACGTTGTCCTCGTGGAGGACACGGTCCTGTGTAGCACACCACATGAAGAAAAGCTCAACCTGAGAGACCTGGACAGTCTCGTATCGGCAGGAAAGTGTGTTTGCGATAATGCACGATACGGAGGCCATGATATATGATGCTAGACGCCTTCACTCGAGTCTTCGGGAAGACATCGAGCCGAGTGATCTGGAACCAAAAATGGTTCGCATCAAACTCTCGGGGGTAGGGGTGATTGTTGTGGATGGATATAGGCTCGAGTGCTCTGGGCAACCTAAAGAGCAGGTTCAAGGAGTCTTTGGAAAGACCATAATCCTTGTTCATGACCCTGAAAGAGAAACATGTGGTGTAGAATCTAAAGGTGGAGAGGAACTCTAGGGTGAGGCTCCTATACATCCTAGCCTCACACTGCAAAAATTCCTCCCATCTGAGATTTCGGAGGAGTGTGCTCACGATATCTAAGAGGCCTAGGGTCGATAGAGCGGGGACACTAGGGAATTTGGTGGGGACTATCGCACGAGTATTCATTGAAATGAACTTCGGGTGCTCATCCCCACTCAGGAAGTTTATGCATAGTGTGTCTAATTAAGGGGTGGGGAGTGGTTCACCACCCCTCTCTTTAATGACACGTGCCTGGGCAATGTCGGCCTCAAGAGCCGTCGTGTTTTGACACTTTTTCTTGCCCTGGGAGGGGCCGGTGACTGCGGTCTTCTTTCTGCACTCACATGAGGTATTGTGTGAAGGAATGAGTGATGCAATGTGAATGTGGTATGAGTGTGTGCAAATTCACGAAAGATCGACGACAAATTTCAGCGATAAAAATTCTAAATTTAAAGAGATGAGGAGTGAAGTTACGCAAAACGATGCTCCTCGCTGAAGTAGATGCTTGCAATGCTCGTGGATCAGTCCCCCAAGCTATCATGAGCCAAGAATACAAGAGATCTTCGCATGCATCGATTGGGTTTTCAAAACCCCTAAAAATTCGCATCCTAGGGTTTGGTCGAAACGGAAACGAGATGAAGAGGGTGATGGAGAGTTTGGATGAGGGTGACTGAGGGTTTGGGAGTTGATTAGAAGATATTTGAGGAGTTTGGGAGAGTTTGGGAGAAGATCGCGTTGCTTGGGAGAGAGGGAAATTCGGACCATTTCGAGTGAAAATAAAAATGAACGGGCCGTTTGGGATTTTGGTGCTTATATAGGTATTTTATGCGAGTCGCGTGAAGAGTTAAAACGGTCACGTAAAATGTTGTGAAGGTAAGGGTTGACGCAGTCGCATCGTTTGAACGACGCGGCCACGTAAGCTCTGACCATTTTGAAAATTTTTTGGGTTGAAAAGTCAGAGAGATTCACGGCCCTCTTCATTTTGATTTACGCGGCCGCGTCGTTTCGTCTAAAAAGCAAAATCAACGCGGCCGTGTCAAATAAAAGGACGCAGTCGCGAAAATGCTTTGAGAATTTTGTTTTGGCCCAAATTCCAGTAACATTAGTGGGCAGTGTGGATGTGTACGACGCAGGCATGTCAATTGTCTCTCCTCTCGTCATCTAAGTGGCCGCGTGAATCAAAATGACGCGGTCACGTGGGGTCCTTTCATCCATTTCTTCTTCTTTTTCCTGCAATTAAACACTTAGTTAATTTCTTTAGGTTTTGGAGATTTATTAAAGAGAAAAAAATCTAAATTAACCTAATTCTAAAATAAAGACGAAAACAAAAATGGAAAATTTGAATAGAAAACGCTTGGGTTGCCTACCAAGAAGCGCTCGTTTTAAGTCGTGAGTCTACTCCCTATCTTGATATCATCGTGGCCGTTTTAGGGTGGAGAGATCCCGAATGTGGCCATCTCCATGATTTATCTTGTTGCTCAGCTCATTGTGGGCCTCCTTAAGCTTCTTCTTGTCTCCGGCGTCTAGCAGATGCGATCGCGATGGTTTTTTCCTTCAGATTTCTCTTGGCGGTCTCTTCGCGATCCTCCTTCATCGCTTGCTCCTTAAGCTTGGCTTCTCACCTAATGGAGAGATCATTGTTGTCATCTCCTAAAAATAGCTCCTCCAAACTCATCTCCCCGATTGCTTCTTCGAGGAGATCTATTTGGCCCCGACGGCTATCTTCGGTGAAATTTCTTATTGATTTCTTAAAGTCGAATTCGACCTTCTCCTTTTCAACGTTGAGGGAGAGTCTTCCTCCCTTTACATCAATGAGGACCCCCGCTGTAGCTAGGAAGGGCCTACCTAGGATGATTGGGATATGTGCGTCCTCCAACATGTCCATGACGACAAAGTCGCATGGAACTAAAATTTTTCCGATCTTCACCAGCACGTCTTGTACTATCCCAAGGGGGTATTTCACAGAGCAGCCCATTAGCTAGAGTGACATATTTGTGGGTTGTAGCTCCCCGAGTTTCAGCTTCTCACTAATGCCGATGGGCATTAAGCTAACGCTAGCTCCCAAGTCGCATATGACGATCTTAACATCCAAATCCACAATAGTGCATGGGATGGAGAAGCTCACTGGATCCTCTAGTTTTTCCACCATTTTTCTTTGAATGATTGTGCTACACTCTGCGGAGAGTACCACCTTCTCCCTCCTACCACGCTTGGTGATAATCTCCTTGAGGAACTTGGCGTAAGTAGGGATCTCAAAGATCGTGTCGAGAAAGGGGATGGAGATGTTGAGTTGCTTTAAGAGATCAAAGAACTTTCCGTATTTTTCATCCAACTTGGCCTTCGCCATTCTTGATGGAAATGGGACTCTTGGCATATATGGATTGGGAGGCATGTCGGTGGGCTTCCCTAGCTCTTTCTCCACTTGCTTATTCTTGGTGGATCCAGGTTGCGAAGGCTCTACCTCACGCACAACTTCTTGGTCATCCTCAGCTTCAAGCTCAATACGAGCTTCTGGTTCTTTTTCAGCTTCCTTCTCTGTCACGGGCATGGTGGGACCTTCAAACATCTTCCCACTTCTCAATGTAATCGCGTTCACATGCCCTCGGGGATTCTCTTCAACTTGCACCGGCAACTTCCCTTGTGCCTTGGAGAGCTGGGAAAATTGTTGCGCCATCTGCGCCATTGTGGTCTCTATGGATTTTTGGCCAGTCGCCAGCTGTTGTGAAGTGGACGCAAGCTGTTGCGTCGTCATCATTAGCTGTTGAATAGAGGTTTGGAAGTAGTCATTCCTCTGGCCTTGAGTCTGGATATGACTCTCAATTAGCAATTGCAGGCTCGACTTTTGGATGAGGGGTGCATTCACCAGAGGCCTATGATTGAAGTTCGGAAATTTGGCTTGAGTGGCCGGAGCTTGGAGTTCCTGAGGCTGCTAAGGGTATGGTGGGGGAGCTTGCAATCCCCAAGTCCGGTATGCGAGGTTGGGGTGATTCCTCCACCCTTGATTGTATGTACCAGAGTATGGGTTACTTGGTGGCCTCGGATTGTTCCCATATAAAGCGTTTGCTTGGTCGATTGTCATATCCGGGGCACTGCCATAGGTGATGAACGTTCAGCGTCTTGGTATCCCCGAACACCACAAACCTCACAAACTGCCGCCGTAAGCGGTTTAGCAACACCAAGTCTAATAAGGGAAAGTTGTTTAGTTAATGCATCAAACTTAGCAGAAAGTAATGATACCTCATCGACGTCGTATTTACCTCCCCTAGTGGAGGTGCTCCTCTCGTTGCTCAAGGAGTCGTTATTCTATGGCATTTCATTCCTTCTGGAGATGTTCCCCACCCTTTGGCATCTATCACTCTCCTTGATAAAGGTGTTCATATCCTTGAAAAGTGTGGGCCAGTAGAAACTGTATTGGAGGTTTTCGTCGCTGTTTTCATCGTGCTGGCATGCCCTCCGCATTGCAAGTTATGATAATGTGAAATTACAGATGTCATCTCATTCTCCAGGACATATCTCCTGATAATTCCATCGTTGCAAGTCATGTAGAGGAGTGGGTCGTCCCAGAAATAGCCCTGGATGTCGTGCAAGAACCTCTTGTGCTGTTGCGAGGTCTTGTCGTATGGCATGATCCCACAAACAAGGTAATTGATGATATTGGCGAACCAGGGAGTTTCTGCAATGGCAGAGGCGAAGATATGGTCATCCGGGAAGGAGTCATCTATCGAAAGGAGAGGATTTGGGTCGTCAAATGTAAGGCACGAGAGGTGGTCTGCGACTACATTCTTGGCACCCTTCTTATCCATGATCTCCAAATCGAATTTCTGAAGAAGAAATTATCCACCTGATTAACCGGGGTTTGGCATCCTTCTTGTTTAGCAGATATCTGAAGGCGGTATGATCGGTGTGGACAATGACCTTGGACCCAACGATATATGACCTGAACTTTTTGATGGCGAAGATGACGACAAGCAGTTCCTTTTCTGTAGTAGTGTAATTCCGTTGGGCTTCATCCAAGGTTTTGCTAGTGTAATAAATGTCATGGAGTTTAATTGTCTTTCCTTTGCCCTAGAACTGCTCCAATAGTAACATTGCTCGTGTTACACATTAATTCAAAAGGTAGGCTTCAGTCCGGGGGTTAGATGATTGGCACAGTGGCGAGGTCCTTCTTTAACATGTTAAAAGCTAAATGACAATCGTCAGAGAATATAAAAGGGGTGTCTTTAGCTAGTAACTTGGTTAGTGGTCGTGTAATCTTGGAAAAATCTTTAATAAAGCGACGATAAAATCCTGTGTGTCTAAGAAAGACCTAATCACCCTCACATTAACGTGAGGTGGTAACCTCTCGATAACTTCAATTTTGGACTTGTCAACCTCAATTCCACGAGTCGAGATGACATGTCCTAGAACTAACCCCTTTTGGACCATGAAGTGGCATTTTCTCAGTTGAGTACTTGATTAACTTCTTGACACCTTTCGATCACTTTTGTCAGATTTTTTAGACAAGCATTAAAGTTTACGCCATAGACGGAGAAGTCGTCCATGAACACCTCCATATTATTCTCGAAAAATTCAGAAAAGGTGGCAGTCATCACCTTTGGAATGTTGCAGGCACATTGCATAGTCCAAATGGCATCCTTCGGTAGGCAAAGGTGCCATAGGGACAAGTGAATGTAGTCTTTTCCTGGTCGTCTGGGTGGATGGGTATTTAGAGGAACCCAGAATACCAATCAAGGAAGCAAAAGTGTGAGTGCTTGGCTAGACGTTCCAGCATTTGATCAATGAAGGGAAGAGGGTAATGGTCTTTTCAGGTTACCTTATTGATCTTCCTATAGTCGATGTACATCCTCCACCCGGTGACAGTCCGAGTGGGGATGAGCTCATCCTCATCATTCTTAACTACTGTCATTCCTCCCATCTTTGGAACTACTTGGACCGGGCTAACCTACATACTATCAGAGATAGGGTTGATTATTCCCACTTCAAGTAGATTCAGAAGTTCCTTTTTGACAACCACCTTCATATTGGGGTTAAGACACCTTTGAGGCTCGATAGAGGTGGCACTCTCATCCTCAAGAAGGATTCTATGAGTGCACCTACTGGGGCTAAGACCTTTTATATCATCGATCGAGTATCATATGATGTTTCTAAACTTTTTAAGATAGCTAGGAGGTTGTCAAGTTCAGTGTTGGACAATGAGGCGTTGACGATGACTGGGTACGTGGAATTATCTCCTAGAAAGGCATACTTTAAATTAGGGGAAGGGGTTTGAGATCTCCCTTCGGGGAATTGACATCCCCTACCTCCATTGTCTCGGCATGGTGTGTCCCTTGAAGGTTCAACATCCCGATAGGGAGCATGGTGGCTTTTGTGTAATGCAACTTCTGAAGTTGATTGCTCCCCCAGTGATGGCATTAGTGTACTAATTCGGTAGCAAGTTTCGATGATTTGCGGTACCTCTTCTTGGGGTGTGATTGGTTCTTGCTCACGGTCGAGTCTCCTAGGTGGAGGTTGGTACTCAATGTTGTAGGTGGCTCCTGTAACTGGGCTATCCATCATGATCCTCTCAAGTGGCGTCAGTTGCAGGAAGGAATACTGTGCGTCCATAAATCTTGATGAGGAGGGGTGGCGAAGCCATTCTGTTGAGTATTGGTGTTTCATACCAATCTTATTTTGATGATGATCACAACATTATGTTGTTGCTAATGACTCTCTTGTTTTAGTCTCATAGTTTCTTTTCAAGAATATCATTTCTGGAGACTAAACACTTGGTGCAAGGATGGACATCAAGTGGAGAAGGGCCAAAGCTTGGACTCAAGGGGTGCCAAAGCTTGGAGATGATGGAGAGCATCAAGGCATCAAGATGGAAGACTTAGACTCTAAGGAAAGCAATGTAATCCATGTAATATTTCCTTTATTGCTTTCTCTCTCATTTAAGTCTAGGTTAATGTAATGCCTTGATAGATGGTCTACTCATTCATGCATATGCATTTATCCATCTTCGTGAGCCTTAGGATTATCATAGAATCCAACCTAATAGGTTCATCTTGTCCAAAGACTCATTTGGAGTCTCTGGCTTTCCATCAGTCGCCTGCTGAAGGATTTACAGTCGACTGGGTGATTTCCAGTGGCATGTCGATCCTTCTACAGTCGACTGATATGCACTGCTCAAGTCAACATTTCTATTGACTCTACTTGAGCTTTACGCAACAGTCGACTGATGCTCAGTTTATAGTCGCCTGTATATTTACAGTCGCCTGTGGATTGGTCAACAGTCGTCCGAGTAGCGTAAGTGCATATACTGCCTCTCTCTGTTTTTCTCCATCTCCTACAGCAGTCGACTGATGAAGGTTTTACAGTCGCCTGACTATTTTACAGTCGACTGTATTATTGACATCAATCGCCTGTATGCTTATCTGGAGAAAGAGTGCAGCTCTCTGTTTTATTCCATCCCCTGCAGCAGTCGCCTGCTGAAGGTTTTACAGGCGCATGTCCTGTTTTTAGTCGACTGTATCGACTTCATCAATCGACTGTCCTGGCTCAGATTATAGCCATTGGATATTTTTTAGCCGTTGATCAGTCGACTGTCTTTTGATCATCAGTCGACTGTCGGTGTCGTTTTTGCCCAGTTTCTAGCCATTGTTGTCTTGTGCTTTTGGCTATTTTCTTGGGTTTTGAGGGTTGATATGGGGTTCCTATATATATGGGTGTGCTGACTTCTCTAGACCTTCTTGATGCAATTGCAAATCATAAGAGATCAATACGCCACTCTCAAACTCTCTCATTTCCCTCTTTGAGCTCTCATTCCTCTTCAAGCATTGAAGTCCAGCTCAAAGGAAATCATCCAAGTGCTTTCAAGCCTATCTCAACACTTGGAGATCCTCTTCCATGCCTTGCATTCATCTATGAGTAAGCATCTCAAGGCATATGTAAAAGTATTTATTTTACTTGGTGATTTTTGTAACACTAATTCTCTTTGTGGGAATTAGTCGTTCTCTCTTTGTGGGAGTTTATCTCTTTGTAGGATTAGGATATTCTCTTTGTGGAAATAACTATCTTTGTGGGAGTAACTCTCTTAGTGTGAGTTTGGTGTCCTAGTGTAGGGCTAACCCTAATTCTCTGAGTGGGAGTGAGTGAGTCTCTAGGTGGGAGTTTGACCCTCGTGTAGGGTTGGTTGGGTCCTTGTGTATGGCAAAATCCTCTTGGTGGGGTATCTCCTTGTGCGATTTGTATTCACTTCTCTTTGTGGGATTATAGTGAATATTGGTGTGGCTGGACGTACCCAAGTTTGGGGAACCATGGTAATATCTTTTGTTTGCGTTTGGATTGATTGTGTCAATTATTTCCTCTTGCATTTATTATTCTGCATTTGCAAGTTTAATTTTAATTGGACAATTTTATTGCAATTACACTATTCACCCCCCCTCTAGTGTGTTGTTGTTAGTTTTGCAAGGGTAAGACGATCCTTACACAGTCCAATGCTGGTAGGTTAGGTGAGGAAAAGGGTCGTAGGAATGAATAGCAGGTTGATGCTAGTTATGTTCGTGTCCCTGCACGTGGCATACACCATGGCTCACCAACACAGTTGGATTGAAGGAAGCTGCTCCCATTCTTAGCTTGGTTAAATGCTATGTCAGGCTGTCCATTTTGTTTGCAAGGGCTAGTGCGGTTCTCGTGGTGGCCAACATCATTAGAAAAACCTGTATTCTCCTGCAAAATAAGAACAATATAGAAGTGAATGTTGGGTGAAGAAATATGTAGTCTCTCTACAAAGACTAAGAAAAAATATCAAATCATGCCTCCCCGGCAACATCACCAAAAATCTGATCGTGGTCCCATCGAGTGGGGAACGAACGATGCTAATAAAAACCACAGTGCACGGATCGTTTGTTGTCGCTTACGGGTCGAACACGAGGAGGCGGTCAATGAGTATCGGTTCCTATGGGTCTTCAGATGAGAGCTACGCGATAGTCACGGTGAAAAGTCGGTGAATGGTGGAAAAGTGTTGTCAGGGGGTAAAAGCTTTAGGGCGTGGAAAATCCCTGCCATTCGATGAGGGTTAAGGTTGAATTAATAATCGATTGGTTGTCGGGTTCATTGGGACTCGGGAGGGCTGTGTGACCTAAGGGCATTCGCCTATCCCCCACTGTCGTGATGCATGATAGGTTATTCCCTTATGTCATGTCCTACCCCCCGTTGGTGTGATGCTATGAAAGGCCAACCCGACGTACACCAATGTCGGGGGTCTCCGATGCATCGGTGTACGTCGGGCGCATTAAGCTCGATGAATATCCTCAATGTTCCTCCCGTACACAGTGGCGTTTGGGGATAATACCTACATTGGGAGAGATCTAATTCGGTGCACGTTGGCGTATCAGTCATACCGATAGTAGGGATCGTCGTAGGGATCGGATCCCCGGATCGGTCCTGACTTTTGATCGGCGACCGACCCGATCGCCCCGAAGGGTGGGGTCGAATCTACGACGATAATAATCATCCCAATGTACACCTAATCTTAACTAGCCCAGCAACCAAATCAATTATTACCCATGTCCCCAATCCAATGGGGTTCATCCCATTGCCCTAGATAAAAACTACTCACTACCCATTAGAATAGATGAGATTCTAGCAATGGGTAAGCGTCCAAAGCCACGGATTCAAGTTACAACAGCAATAGATAATAAAGCAACATAACAATAACAATGAGAGAAAAATTCTATAAAGAGAGACAGAGTGTTACACTAATCAATGTTTAGAACAATAAAAATGACTGAATAAAAGAGTTAGAATTCTTACAAAACGACCCAAAACCCTAGAAAAGATAGAAAAACTACTGAAAACTAGATTCCCCTCACAGGAGGATGAAGGGGCGCTTAAATACGATCTACCCTAGAAATCGTAGGGAAGGGGTTTGACACAACCACGTCAAGGAATGACGTGGTCGCGTCATTCCCCAAATGAATGGGGGACTGGGGGCTTGGCCACACGGTCGCATCAATGGAGACGTGGCCGCGTTGAAGACGGTCGTGCGGTTGCATGACCTGTTGACGTGGCTGCATCATTCTGCTCTGGAGGTGGTAGTTTTACGGCCACGTTGTCCAAGCTCACGCAGGCCGTGAATCTCTCTGATCTTCATTCTTCACTTCACTCCAAAAATCCTCTGACGCGACCGTTTGGTTGATATTGATGCGACTCCGTTAAAGTTTCTTCTTGAACGGATTGACGCGGCCGCGTGGACATGATGACGCGGCTGTGTGGAGCGATATTCTTCACAAAACTCTTCTCCTTTTCGCAATTGATTCCCCGGCTTCGCTCCATTCACCTCTTTGTGCTTAGATCTCTCTATATGATCCCAAATCGGCATATATCTCCTATAAATCATGTGAGGGATCACAAAGCAAAAGAAGAGACAAATATGGGGAAAACAGGGATGAATAGAGAATGAAACAGTGTAAAATGTACATGAAAAAGAGTGGAAAGATATATACAATAAACACTTATCAGATACTAAAAGCGATATCTCATTGACGTCCCCCAGGTTTTGTGTGCTCAAGAGTGCGATATTGGATTGGTGGCATGAGATTTAAATATTTATAACCGCAAGCACACAGTGTTGTAGTGTGGCTTGGGGGTCGAACACAGGGAGGCGTGGTTGTGCTTGTGTCAAGTAGGAACCGATTCACCCTATGGGTGAGCTAGCCCGAATCTAATGATGGTTTGTCACGAATTGTAGGTACGAGGTTTAAAAAATAATAAAGGAAACCTGGGACTTCGGTTTCCACCCTATCATGCGATTCTCGCTAGTACGGCCGACGGATAGGATAACGATCGGAATTAGGGTCTAGTGGTGAGACGTTGCCTCTAAGAGTGATACCAGCGTCCCATGGGCCCGATATTCCGGTCGGTGCCCAGGATGATACACCAGACTACCCGGTTTCGGTTAGTGGGCATTTCCATGTCCATTAATACTGACAGACTCCGGGAGCACTAAGCTCGCAACGATAACTCCTAACATCTCATCATGTCGTTCCCACGCGCTAGGATTCGATGTCTACGCTAAGGGCATGAGATATGGCTAGGGAGTCAACCGCCAAGTTTATTCCCCCTTGGCCCAACGGTCAAAGGCAGTCTTTTTCCCGCCGATGACAATGAAACACCCCGCGTAACCAATAGATTCATATTCCCTATCGATTTCCTAGTCCTATGGACGCATCAGGGAGAACCCACGAAGGGGTTTCCACCAAAATCCCAGATTGGGAAACTACTCACACGTATTAGCTAAAAAGCGATCTAAATGAAAATCGTCCGTTAAAAACATAATCAGGCGATTGAAAAGCAATAGTAGTAATGCAATTAAGATAATATCAAAGTTTGGTAAAGATTGGAACACTTACAAATAAATAGAAAATTACAGCCGTCGCAAGGGAGAAAAACAGTAAAAAATACAACAGACTCGTTTCTGGAAACCTAAGGTTTATATATATAGAAAACGACATCACCCGATCGTGTGAAGAATCAACTGATCGGGTGACCTGCTGCGATCTTTGGCAGCGTCTTCAGAAACTTCACCCGGTCAGGCGACACGGTCGGTTGGCAGAAGCAGCTCGTCGTTTGGATCTTGAGCTCATCGGGTGAACCGATCGGTTGGAAATGTCGCCCAAAAGACAGTAAGTTGTGACGTTTTGGCACTGTCAGTTGGCGACCGTGTGAGATCTCCGTGTCGTGTCTTCGGGGAATCGGCTACAGATGAACCGATCGGGTGAAGATCACCCGATCGGTTGGAATTCAGCTTCAATTTCCCGAGAGGATTGTTGGGCTGAACCGGTCTCCGTCCCGGTCGGTTGATGCTCTCGTAGCTTCAGCTACTGTCTGGGTGGTGCATGTGTGCATCACCTGATCGGTTGATTGTGTCCAACCGATCGGGTGGGGGCTGAAAGATGGCGATCTTCGTCGTTTGACCCCCTGGATCACGCGTGACTCCTCCCGTTGCTCCGGGGACTTACGATATCTTCGATATATGTCCCATACGCTGGCAAACTCTCGCAAACACACAAAAACACGGAAAAGTGAAAGAAAACGAGAAAACACGAGAAAATGGATACGAGACAGCAGAAAATAACGGAAAAACACAAAGAAGACGTGCGTGAATATATAAAATATACACACACGCCAAACTCTCCCAAGCTGAACCCTTCCTCGTCATTGAGGAAGACGAGTGAGAGTAGGAGCTCGGAGGGAGAAAATAGAGAGAAAAAGAGAAAAAGAGAACTCTAAATCCTAGATCGCCCGTCAGGGCCAACAAAATCAAAAACGACACACCAAGCGAGCAAACGCCAAATCACAACACTAAACCAAGGAATACGAGTCCAGACAGGTGTCATGGGCCCATGCGGTGAAGCGCGAGTGAGTGTGGTCGTGTGCTAGCAGACGGCGTCGCTATCTACATTGTGCAATAAGCTCCATATACACAAATCCAGGGAAAGACCCAAGTATCGATTCGATTTGAAATATGCGGTGAATATAAAGCTCAAGTATGCATGCGAGAAAAGTGAGAATCGAAACATATCATGTGTCAGTGACTCCACAGCTAGGGACTTGGACATCACCACACTATCGACTAGATAATAGCCAGAAATTCCCTATTCCAAGTGTTTTCGAAAAGATGGGGGTTGAGATGATGTGGAGAAGAACACTCGGTGCAAATTCTCGCCTTCCCTTTATTCTCGATAGGTAGGAAAATATTCACACATTTTTTTGGGTTTTAGATATATGTATATTTTTTTGGGTTTTTGGCTGTACATATATATTTTTTCTTTTCTTTTCTCTTTTCTTTTCTTTTCTTTTTGGGTTTTTCTTCTCTATTTTTTTTGGATTTTTTGGGCTTTTGGGGGTATATACATGTGTGTACTCTCCCAAGTGGGAGAACGGTACACGACGAGGGGATTTGCACCAAGTAAAATAAAAAAAAGAAATCGGATTCTAAACACTTGGGCAAAGGAGATATTTTCGCTAATCAGAGCATATGCTAAATGGGTTATCCTAGTCCTAATTGTGGAATCCCGACACATGCGACATGAAGCATACTATATATATATATATATATATATATATATATATATATATATATATATATATATATATATATATATATATATATTCATGCATACAGAAGCAGATAAGAGAGGCAAATACCGCATATTCAAATCGAAGTATGATAAGCTAGGGGTCATTCCTGGACATGTATATAAAACACATTCACAAAGTAGAAGCACACTGCAAGCTAGACACGACACACGACTCACACAAAAGCAAAATGGACACATGATGCATGAAATGCAAGAGGACTCAGCTTCCTAGGGTTAGTGAATGTGATTATTGAAGCCATGCTAGGTGTGTGTGTGTGATTTTTGTGGCCATTCATCATAGGGTTCATCTCTAGGAGAAAGAGATGAAAAGAAGAAAAGAAAAAAGAAAAACACGATGAAAATGGCTCAAAAACGAAGAAAAAGACGCAAATGACGCACGAAGTGCGACTCCCCCAAGCTGAAACTTGCATTGTCCTCAATGCAATAAAAGTGAATACGGGAGGGCAATGAAAATGGGGGGGGGGATACGCACCGACTCAAAAAGAAATGAAAAACAAGAAAAACACACATACAAAAATGGAAAAGAAAGAAAATCACGCCACACGATATACAAACAGAAAATAACAAAAGAAAATCACACAAAATGACAAATAAACAAACACACATAGAAAACAGCACACGACAGCACACGGAAAAATTGACTTCCCCCAAGCTAGACATGACGATGCTAGCAAAATGATATGATCATGAAAATGCAGAGATATGCAAGGGGGAGGTCAGAAAACAAAATGGAATCAAAAAGCAGGAGATGAATCGTCCTCGTCCTCCTCGGTGGAAGATGTGGGGCATGCGATGGATTGGGCGGGAGAGGTGACTGGTGTGAAGAGAAGTGGAGAAAGTGGTCGGGGTGATGGATCGGTGGGTGTGGAGGTGTGAATGATGGGTGGAGTGGTGGTGGTGATGGTGAGTGGGAGTGAAAGGGCGACCAACGCGGTGGTAGATGGGGTAGAAACGGCGACGGAAGAGGATGGTGGGGGAAGTGATCGCGATCGTACCTGCAATTTCTTGCAGCGCACATATGGAGTGACGTAAGTGGAGGGTGGTGGATCTGTGGGGACGACAGTGGAGGGAAAGGAAATGGTGGGAGTAGATGAGGTGGTGGGAATGGAAGTGGTGATGGAAGTGGTGATAGGAGGGGATGGTCACCTAGGGGTGATGATGGAGGTGAAGAATGTGATGGTGGAGGGGAAAATTTTCGAGGGGGTGAAGGTGGGGGTGAGGGGTGTGGTGTGGGAGGAGGTGGCCCGTGGACGTGAGTGAGAATGTGGAGGATGGTGGCCACGTCCCTCTCAAGCGCGAGGAAACGTGGGTGAGTGAAGATGGAAGAGGATGGGACCGAGGAGCTGGAAGAAGATGCGCCAGCGCGCAATGAAGCTAACTCAGCCTCGAGATGGAGGCGAGTAGAGGCGGCTCGACGAAATGAGGAAGTGGTGGTGGTACGGATCGGAGAGGTGGCGACGGTGGTGATCGGGACAGAAGCTGGGATGACATGACTAGGACCGGCCCCAGAATCTCACCGAGACGCAGGGATATCCTGCACGCCTAAGTGGGTGACATGGGAAGGTGGTCTAGGTGCATCCTGGGGAAGGGATGGAAGACGTAGCCCCTCAAGAAATTCAGGATCGGGGGGAAATGTCCAGTCTACCACTAAAATGATAGACATGTGAGTGGGGTTGGGCAGAATGGTATAGGGAGTTGGGGGGTGTCCGTAGTGAAAAGTGAAACGGCCATCGGAGCGGGGCTTAATCACGTGTATATGTCGCAGGACATCAAGGTTGAGAAGTGTGGGTCTTGCGACGGTAGGTAAATCTTGGGGGATGATAATATTAAACTGGGGAGCCGAAGCTATGATAGTGATAAGGCCCCCGCAACAAAACTTGCCCTTGCCGGCATGGCTAATATCAAGAAGCTTGTGAATAAGCCAAGCACCGGCGTGAATGGGAATGGTAGGGGCCCTAAAAGAAATCCCGTCATCACCGCGAACAAAAGGAAATGTCATGGCCCATAAAATGAAAAGATCAGGGATGGTCACTATACCTGACTCATCCCTGGGGAAAAATATGCATGATATGATTCGGTGGGCCAGACGGAAGATGGGGTGAATGATGGAGGAGGCCTTGGCCTTACCTCGGGGATATCGATCGTGTATGGTGAGGCGGAACCAAAACTGATCGACGTCGAATTCGGGGGGATACCCGTAGGGACGGATAGCGTCGTCCCCAAGGATGGGGAAACCAAAGATGTTATTGATGGTGTTCAGATGAGTGTGAATGGTTTTGTTACGGACGTGGAAGAAGACGATCGACCCCGACTCACAGACAAGGGTGGATAAAAATTCGAGTGTGAGGGAGGGGTAGGACACCGCGGTGGCGCTTAGGAAAGATAACCAACCTAAATTTGCGAAAAGAGTCTCGACCTCGGTGAAGACACTGAGATCGATAAACGATTGGGTGTGGGAAAATTTTATCGATAGATGCCCCCATGCATCAAGTCTATGAGAGAAATCCTTGTGCTCTTGATTCCTAAAGTGGTATCCATGCGGGCCCATCAGTAGGTCCTCAGCTGAGATGATAAGTTGGGGTTGGGGTTGGGGTTGGGCAGGCTGTGCAGGCCGTGCAGGAGGAGGGCGTGAGTGTGGTGGACGTGTAGTCTTGTGTCTCTTGCGAGACGACCCCTCCTCTCGCATGTTACCCTTACCCCTATCCTGATCCTGGGCCATGAGGGTGTGTGTGTGAGTGAATGCAAAATGCTATGAATCCACACTAACACTGGCGATCGAGCAAAATAGTTAAACTAGGGCAAAATATGAAATTGAGCTAAGGAGCAAAGTTACCCAGTAGAGATGAAGATCCTTGCTCGTAGGTGACCCAACGCAATGCAATGGGAAGAAGTGTGAAGCTGCGGCGCTTCTTTTCATCAATTTTTCGATATGGGGGGGAGAGTGCGAAAATTAGGGTTTTTGTGGGGGTAAAATCGAAAATGGAGAGAGGGAAATCGATGGAGGGAAGGAGATGGAGAGTGGAGGGAAGGATCTAAGGGGGTTTGTGGTCGGTTGAGGGGAGATCGAGGCCGGTTGGAGGTTGGAGAAGGTGAAACGGCGACGTAGATTCGAAGTCGGGTGATGGAGATGAACGGGTGGGGGCGCTGGGTTTATATAGGGTTTAAGTCGAACGGGGTGAGTTTTCATCCGATCGGTTGACTTTTAGGTCGAAAAATCTTGCTGAAGAGATGCTATAGGCGAACCGATCGGTTGAGAACTCAACCGATCGGTTGGCCGCTTCACAATTTTTCCCAAGAATTCAGTACAGCTCACCCGGTCGGTCACCTGAACACGCTTCGTATCAACCGATCGGTTGATTAAATCCCAATTTTCCCGAGACTTCGGCCGTTCCCAAACGGTCTGCCACCCGGTCACGCATTGCTTCACCCGACCGGTTCGCTGGAGAACAGATACGGGCCATTGTCTGATACGTCTCACCCGATCGGTTGAGAGGTCACCCGATCGGGTGAGGGCTTGTTTCCTGCAAAAATTCACAAATGGCCTAAGTTTCTCGACGGAAGTTTCCGCGGCTGGATTTATTTATAAAAATAGAAAAGATAAAGGTAAAAATAATCCTAAAAACGAAGATAAAATTTTAGAGCATGGGTTGCCTCCCATGAAGCGCTTTTGTTTAACATCGTTCGCTCGACGCCTGTAGATGATATGTAAGGTGGACGGGGGTGATGCCATATGATTGGCATCGCTTCATATTCAGAATTGGTTGCCTTTGGTGACGTCAGCAGCGACAAGTAGACTTGCTCGATGACCCTCCCTCCGTTGATGGAATCTGGAGGCTTCTCCCTTATATTGGCGTCTACTGTCACTCTTTTTAAGATCCGGATCTCATCTTTGGTGAGCCCCATGGGCTCTTTCCCTTTCCTCCTCGTCGAAGGAACTTTCTGAAATCCAGGAGGGATCATATGCGATGCACCCGCTTTCCCAGCAACATCATCATTCTTCAGGCCGTCACGTTCTTCAAGGTCCCCTAAACCGTCGGAGGGATTCCTCGAAAGAATTTCCCAGGCCTCGGCTTCCACAACTCTTTCTTCTTCTATGTCCAGCACATTGCAACTTGGATCATCCGGGGGGTTGGGGGTGCTTCATTGATAGCCCCAAGTCAAACTCGACTTTTTTCGTTCCCAACGTTAAGGGAAAGTTTTCCCTTCTTCACATCTATTAAAACGCTGGCAGTGGTCATGAAAGGTCGTCCAAGAATGATGGGGGTGTGAGTATCTTCAGGCATGTCCATGACGACGAAGTCCACTGGGACATGCACCCCACTTACGTTGATAGGCAAGTCATCTACAACCCCCACCGGATATTTAACCGATCTATCAACTAATTGAAGCGTCATACCCGTGGGCTCCAGGTCGCCCATCCTTATCCTCTTATATAGCGATAGGGGCATTAAACTAACGCTCGCTCCAAGATCAACGAGCGTGCGACGGATCTTTACCTCCCCGATCACACAAGGGATAGAGAAGCTCCCCGGGTCTTTAAGCTTAGGCATATTTTCTCTCTGAATGAGAGCGCTGCATTCCGCCGTTAATATGACCTTCTCCTTTCTAGACCCTCTTGTCACCAAATCCTTCAAAAATTTTGCGTAAGAGGGAATCGTCTCGATAGCTTCGAGGAACAGGATCTGCAAGCTTAAGTTCTTGACCATGGCAAAGAATTTGCCATACTTCTCGTCTATCTTGGCTTGGGCTAGCCGTTGTGAAAAAGGCACAACGGGCTTGAATACTTTTAGGCTCCCTTCCTCGTCCTTTTTCTTCTCCTCTTCGGGGACTCCCTCCAGAGTCGTAGTTTTCGGCGACGAAACACCATTGTCGTTGGCTTTTTCAATTGGTCGATCTACGACCAACGGTGCTTCCGGTCCCTTGGCAGGCACTCTCATGGGGATTTGTGTTCCTCTTCTTAAGATGATAGCAGACACATTCGCATGCTCGTGTGTGAGTGCCAAAGTCTGGTTTGCTCCCATCGGGTTCACTTCTGGTTGTGGCGGCAATAGATTTTGCGACCTTTGAAGGTTCACCACCTGTAACTCCAGCTGGGTTACTTGGTCAGTGAGAGCCCTTTGCCCCATCTCTAGCTTCAAATTGATCTTCTCCTGGTTGGTGATGTATTGAGTCAAGAGGGACTCAACCGGGGAGATGACCCGCTGCTGGCCATAAGGCTGCTGCTGCTGCTACTGAATGGGCTGCTGGTTCCGGGGAGCAAACTGTTAACACTGTTGCTGCTGTTGCTGCATGGGCTGCTGATACTACTGTTGCTGAGGCCTAGCCGACTGATATATCTGTTGTTGCTGCTGCTGAGGCGGCTGCTGAAACGGTGCTCGATAGCTAAGATTGGGGTGGTTCCGGTTGTTTGGAGAATAGACCGGATTCGATCTCGTCCTAGGTGGATACGGTGCATTACCCATATGGTTGAAGAAAAGCATGCTCGCTTGATCCACAGGTGGCGAAATGTCACCACCCTCGAAGTCCCCCATGACATCGGATTCCATCGTCGCAATATGTTGTGTACCGGCACCACCGGCTCCTACCATCAGTGCTGAGATCTGGGTCGACTGCAAGTCAAACTTGCTGGATAATTTGTCGACGTCCTCGACCCTATGGATACCCCCAGATCTAGGTGTTGCTCTCTCGTCACACCACTGCTCATTGTTCGATGCCATGTTTTCAAGAATTTGTCCGGCATCTTGTTCACTCCTAGACATAAAGGACCCCCCAGCGGCGTCCATGGAAGATTTCAAGTCATCCCTCAATCCGTTGTTGAACAGATTAATTATCTGCCACTTGGGAAGCTCGTGATGAGGGCATCTTCGCTGCATCTCTTTAAATCTTGTCCAAGCTTCATGCAGGGACTCGTGGCTGGCTTGGGAGAAGGAGGAGATCTCACTCCTCAGCTTCATGGTCTTCCCCGGAGGAAAGAACTTAGTCAAAAATTCATTCAAGAGCTTCTCCTAAGTGTTGAAGGTGTTCGGGTCCTTCCCCCTAAGCCACAGCTTGGCCTTATCCTGCAGAGAGAAGGGAAATAGCTTCAGGTGGATCGCTTCAGTCGTGACACCATTTATCCGAAAGGTGTCATATTTCTCGAGGAAGGAGTCCAGATGTTCGATGGGGCTCTCCATGGGTGCCCCAGAGAATTGATCCTGCTGGATCCACGTCACTAAAGACGGCTTGAGTTCGAAGCTCTGCGCCGTAATAGCAGGAGGACGGATGGCGGAGGTGGACTCGATGGATGGCATCGAGTATTCCAGTAGGGACACTTGAGGTAGTGTTCTCCCCCATGGTTTCAGGCTCTTCTCTTCTTCTCTTCTCTTCTTCTCTTCTTCTCTTCTCTACGGCCAGATGCCTTAGGGTGGCGTTTATCTCAGGATCAACAGGAATCAAGTCGTCAAGACTCCTTGTGTTCATGCGCATTAAAAACAACAAACACCCGTGAAGCGAAAAGTGGGAAAGAAATAGATAAAATAGAAAATAAAAATAAGAAAATAAAAAATGAAAAAAAAGAATGCGATAATTATCGCGAGATATGGATATGAGCTAGACTCAAGGGTTCATTGGTCCTAACATTAGCAAGCACGTTGCCTCCCCGGCAGCGGCGCCATAAAGCTTGACGTCCCCCAGGTTTTGTGTGCTCAAGAGTGCGATATTGGATTGTGGGTGTGAGATTTAAATATTTATAACCGCAAGAACACGATGTTGTAGTGTGGCTTGGGGGTCGAATACAGGGAGGCGTGGTTGTGCTTGTGTCAGATATGAACCGATTCATCCGAGGGGTGAGCTAGCCCGAATCGAATGATGGTTTCTCACGAATCGTAGGTACGAGGTTTAAACAATAATAAAGGAAACATGTGACTTCGGTTTCCATCCTATCATGCGATTCTAGCTAGTACGGCCGACGGATAGGATAACGATCGGAATTAGGGTCTAGTGGTATGACGTTGCCTCTAAGAGTGATACCAGTGTACCATGGGCCCGATATTCCAGTCGATGCCCAGGATGATACGCCGGACTACCCGGTTTCGGTCAGTGGGCATTCCCATGTCCATTAACACTGACCGACTTCGGGAGCACTAAGCTCGCAACGATAACTCCCAACATCTCATCCTGCTGTTCCCACGTGCTAGGATTCGATGTCTACGCTAAGGACATGAGCTATGGCTAGGGAGTCAACCGCCAAGTTTATTCCCCCTTGGCCCAACAGTCAAAGGCGGTCTTTTTCCCGCCGATGACAATGAAACACCCGGTGTAACCAATAGATTCCTATTCCCTATCGATTTCCTAGTCCTATGGACGCATCAGGGAGAACCCACAAAGGGGTTTCCACCAAAATCCCAGATTGGGAAACTACTCACATATTAGCTAAAAAGCTATCTAAATGAAAATCGATCGTTAAAAACATAATCAGGCGATTGAAATGCAATAGTAGTAATGCAATTAAGATAATATCAAAGTTTGGTAAAGATCAGAACACTTACAAATAACTAGAAAATTACAGCCGTCGCAAGAGAGAAAACAGTAAAAAATACAACAGCCCCGTTTCTGGAAACCTAGGGTTTATATATATAGAAAACGACATCACCCGATCGGGTGAAGAATCAACCGATCGGGTGACCTGATGCGATCTTCGGCAGCGTCTTCAGAAACTTCACCTGGTCAGGCGACACGGTCGGTTGGCAGAAGCACTCGTCGTTTGGATCTTGAGCTCATCGGGTGAACCGATCGGTTGATAAATCAACCGATCGGTTGGAAATGTCGCCTAAAAGACAGTAAGTTGTGACATTTTGGCACGGTCAGCTGGCGGCCGGGTGAGCTCTCCATGTCGTGTCTTTGGGGAATCGGCTATAGATGAACCGATCGGGTGAAGATCACCCGATCGGTTGGAATTCAGCTTCAATTTCTCAAGAGGATTGTTGGGCTGAATCGGTCTCCATCCCGATCGGTTGATGCTCTCGTAGCTTTAGCTGCTGTCTGGGTGGTGCACGCGTGCATCACCCGATCGGTTGACTGTGTCTAACCGATCGGGTGGGGGCTGAAAGATGGTGATCTTCGTTGTTTAACCCCCTGGATCACGCGTGACTCCTTCCGTTGCTCTGAGGACTTACGATATCTTCGATATATGTCCCCTATGCCGGTAAACTCCCGGAAACACACAAAAACACGGAAAAGTGAAAGAAAACAAGAAAACACGAGAAAATGGATACGAGACGGCGGAAAATAACGGAAAAACACAAAGAAGACGTGCGTGAATATATAAAATATACACACACGTCACTCATACCGGTAATTACTTGGCATGTATCTTTGGCTTCCTCTGCAGTCATTGTATAAGCTTGGCACTTTGGGGTGGTGCCTGTTGTTGCCCCCGCTGGAACACCTTCTGTTGTGGGGGCAGTGGTGGTCGTTGTAGAGTGTTCTTAGCTGGGACAGAAGCTGGAGCAGTGATATGAGCTCGTGGTCTTCCTTCTGGGAAATACCTCGTGCTCTGATTCTTTGACCCGCAGATCAAGCAGAGGTTCAGATATGATCGACACTCTGCTTTGATATGTTTAGGTTTACCATAGTGGTAGCACTCTAGACATTATTGCGACGTCGGCCTTTTGAATTGGGTCTGCTGCACTGGACGATACCTTTGTTTGGATGGGGGTGGGGGTCGTTGACTAGGTCCCGCAAAAGTTGGAGGAGGTGGTCGTTTTGGAGGGGCAGTTAGTATTTGTTCTTGTTCGGCTTCCCTCTCCACATACTCATGCCTGCAAGGCATTGATAAGATTACATCATGAGTGGTCAGGTCTATTGTGACCATCTTCCTTCGAATATCAATGTTTAGAACTTGTTGAAAACACCTGGATTGATTCATTGGCATCGCCACCATCTCCAGAGCAAATCTACTGAGCCGAGAGAACTTAGCATCATATTGTTCAGTAGTTATTGAGCCCTGCTTTAGATTGATAAACTTGGTCTGCATCACCATCTTCACCTTTGGTAGAAAGAACTATGCGTTGAAAGTCTTAGTGAAGGTGGTCCATTTGATTGGCAAACCCAAGCAGTCTTTAACTACCTGTCACCAGTCTCTTGCTTCTTCAAATAACTGCATTTTAGCCACAGATACACATGTGTCCTCTAGAACTCTTGCAGCACATAAAGTTGTCAATCATGCTCCTCAACCACTCTTTTGCCTGGAGAGGGTCCTCTGTTCCAGCGAAGTTCTTTGGACATAGTGCTCAAAACTGGCAAACGCCTCCTTCAGCATAATTCTCTCTCAGTAGAGCATTCCTCATCAAGTCGGCCTATTACTATTATAGACCGTAGATGCCCCGCATGAAGTCTTCCTGAGTCAGGGTTACATGCAAGGGTTGCGCATTGTTGGCCCTGCTATTATGGCTATTTCCATATCCATCAGCTCCATTTGGACTTCCGACAGTGTTCTCGTCCATCATTGGTGATGTCACCTGCATCCATAGGGAAAGGTCAGCTTTATTGAGTATTTTATACTGTACATCTTGATCTTACTATACCGTTAATGAGTTAGATTGCATGGACCTGTATATGTCACCAAACTTGTAACAATATACTCTTTGGGGGCCATTACTGTTGGATACATTTGCAGGTTTTGCAGTTCACCTATGAAAACAATATAGTATATGATACAAAGATGTACTAAATAAGCATACAGTTATTACAATCCAAACCAACAACTCTCACACAAAATATATGAAAAGCAGAATAGAAATACATATGAAGGTACATCACACACACAACTCAAAGTCTAAATTTGTACAGCCTCCGGATCGAACTCAGTCTCCGCAAACTCAGGAGCTTCTTCGTTAACCTGTGCATCGTCTGACGATGTCACGAAGCAGAACCATAACTAAGTCATAATAATTCTAGAAATGGTAGTAAAAGATGTGTATGAGCATGGAAATGAATATGCTATGATAAGTAAATACGAATGGTCATGCAAGTGCAATAAGTAAAGTATAGTCGGCCATGTAAGTGCAATAAGTAAAGTACAAGAGCAACAACTACGGTAAGGCATACATGACATAACTAGCATGCTAAGTGATGGTAATAGTAAGATAAGAAAGCATAGACAACACCAATATTAATCATGCAAAGCAGTAACAGAACAAGACATGCATTTAATGAAATGGTTATAGTCGTACTAGTAGTAGTTAACTAGACTATATCGTGAATCAGGTAGGACAATGCAGTATGCAACCACGAGACCACCCCTTACACCACGTGGAGCTAATCTCAGGTGGCAACACCACACTTTTGAAACGAAACGGGATTATACACTTTTGAAACATGACATGACGAGAGAGGTGACTCCTGTCATTTCCACACACTCTCTCTACAATGAGTTATCCCAAACCTAGTGAAGTTTCTAATGTATCAAATATACATTTCCAACTTGATATTCTAGCTTGAGATTACAACATAAGATTCCACCATGATATTCCACACGATATTTCCATAGGATGTTCCACATGATATTACACGTAGCATGCAATATATACTAATGTAGTTGAAACTTAAAGCAGTTAACACACAGCATGTCTTATGTCATTTTAAACATGTACATCGTGGATTTCAGGTGACTAGCATAATAACATGGGTGTACGTGATAACTGTGACAACATGCTGAACATGGGGTTGCATGCGATGAGCAAAGTAAGCATGGAATTTAATATGACAAGTATGGTAACTTTCATAAGTTTGTTAGGTGTAAACGTAGTTAATATGCAATTGTGTAGTTCCATATTAAATTAGGTCTCTAAGTTGGTAAGGCAAATGTCCAAGTCAATATGAATTTTCCATCAAGACGATTGTCATCACTAGGCTACATTAATGCATTACATTGTCTATCAAGTTCATACTAGGATACTTGTTTAAACTTCTACATCTAGAATTAGAGTGACTTACACGAAACATGATCGTTAGGGGAAGACGAGGCTGGAGCTAGGGCTATCAGGGGTGATCGTGCGTGAGAATCAATTCCTACAGACTTAAGATATAGACGTTTATATTTTCTAATTATCTTTCTTAAAGGTTTTAGTTTTATTATAGCTTGTAGTTGGTCAAAGACGTGTACTAAATAAATTAGAAATACTATAAATGAAGAATTGTTGAGAATCAGAAGAACTAGCTAATGGTCTAAGCCATAGCCATACATATAACCATTTATATAGGGGTTACATCATCTAGAACCCTAGGGACACCCATTACTAAGTGGGTGTAATAGTGGATGGTTAGTGGGTGGAGACCAAAGGTCTCCCCCATTCATAACACTCTCCCATCCATCCATTCTTAGCATATGAATTCTTCAGGATCCAATACACTAATGTGGGGTGGATACTGCTGGATCCAGTGTTACCATTTTTGTCTTGTTAAAACCTTAGCTGTAGAAAACCTAGTGGGAAAAACAAGCAGCTTAAGGAAAAAGAGTACAATACACAAGTGACTCCCCCTGATCTGTACAAGCTTCAGGCTTGCAGATCTCTTTGGCATCTATACATCAATCTTATTTACAACTTTCGAGAATAAATACAAAATACAAGCATCCCTCATCTATATATGTATCGCTCATATATGGCACCTACTGAATCTAAGGGAGCTCCTCTGAAGAGGTGTGCTCTGTCTCATCGCCTTTGATGTAGCATTCTCAAGGATACGCTAGGAAAATAGCATGGTCTGCAGACTGGGTATATAGCTCCATGTCTCTTGTCTCTGACTCAGTTGTTACTGTGGCTGCGAGGTACTTCATGGCGTCGCTGTGCATACTGTCGATTTGCTTCTTGGATGATGAGCTTCTCGGAATGGTAGGATGATGTTGTCTTAGTAGCATGCTTTGTAGATTTCCAGGACGTGGCTTGTCCTATGAGGTGGTCATCGTGGTGATTTAGTATCTGCATCTGCAAATACATTTAACATGGAGGATAATCCTTTATTATATTGACCATTGTAGGTAGCGCAGAAGTTGCGTAGCTTCTGACCAGTGGTGCGCTGCAGGCGTTGCATTGTATCTGGCTAAAAGATTTATTGCCAATGTAATTTAGGGATGTGTGCAATATTCCAGATAAAGGAGTGTACCAAAGACACTCAAGTAAGGCACTTTAGGACCTAGGATATCCTTCCCCTCTTCCAGCGAACGGAAGGGGTCATTATGTATATACATACAACCAATATGTGTATTTAAATGGATTACAATTGTCCACATTTCTTCATCAACTTCGGGTGAATGAAGTTAAATGTCACATGATTCTCATCTTCTGGATGTTATTTTCATCTGCTAGATGATATTTTCATCTGCTGGATGATGTTGTCATCTGCTGGATGATAGTTTCATCTGGTGTGTTTCATCTTCTGGATGATGTGTTCATCTTCGGGATGAGAATTTCATCTTCTGGATGATATGTTCATCTTTTGGATGAGTGTTTCATCTTCTGGATGATGTGTTCATCTTTTGGATGAGTGTTTCATCTTCTGGATGATAGTCTGTAAACAAAGTTATTTTTGCCTAGGTCTTTCATATTATATATGATAGTTAGGCTTAAACAGATATTTCGATTTTCTCTTCAGGAGATTCGATGAGATTTGAGTTGTTTGCAACTATAATCTCAAATCATTTTCTTTGCTCTTTTAAAGATGCAAAGACAACCTTTAGTAGGAATCCTTATTTTGAGAAGGAACTTTATTGGTTGAATTTTATATATTCCATAGAATATACGTCTCAGATTATATTCAGACAATTAAGAAAATTAGCAATAAATCCATAAGGTTATGCTGTCACAACATCCATATCTGCAAAAACCAAATTTTCCTTTGCCAATCGCAGGAATTTCTCCAACATAACCAGGGAACCTGATACATAAGTTTTTGTAAGTGAGTCAAGCTCATCTTACTTGATTACTTCCCTGTTTCAGTGAAATGAACCTCTAAGCTATAGCATGTTGCTTATAGCCTACGATTTTATTTATTTATATTTGTGTTTATTCAATACTCATTATGCCCGCAAGTTTGATACCTTTTTGATATCAAGACTTCTAGTCCAAACACTTTCATGTTTCATAAGTGAGTCCAGCTCAGCTTATTATTGCCTCGTTCCACATTTTTGGCAAATCTCTACGTTTGCTTCAGGCAACGGAGTGTGGAACGCTATTTATAATTATCACATTTAGTGAAAAAATGAAATGTGAAGAAGTTGTCTACAAGTGTTTTTTATCCAAACACCTCCCCATGTACGTACATTATACATTAATATTTCAATTTATTCCAGATTAACCTCTTCCAGAGGTTCTGGAAACGGCGAGGATATGGAGATGAGCTCACTTTCCTGTGGTGGTATTGTTTAAAGATCTCTAGGAGTTATTTCTCGTTTTGGAGCCTCGTGGTATGTCCTCTCATCCATTGAGGACATCCATTTCTGTTACTGGTGGATTGCATCCATTATATTTGGTATGTCAATTCTAGTTGGATTTTTAGAAGCAGGGAAGTGTGAATTTGACAATATTTATATTATCAGTAACTATGTCTGATAACTGTTTAAGAGTTTTATAAGTGAGGATCTTCAGGATCTCATCACAATTCATGATAATCAGATCATATGTATTAATGTTTGAAATGGTCAATTTAGCTTCAAACTTATGGATGATTATAATATTTATGTTGAACATAATACTGGGAAATTAAAGATTGCTGAATGTGAAGGATCTTCAGGATCTCATCTTTTTATCGAATCTTTATATGATGACCCATCAAAGGCACAATTTATTAGATGTGCTCTAAATGCTTCCCCTGTTCGGAGTGCTCGGAATCTATTTATCTGGGGTAATTACTTCCGATAAATAGTTCTAAGACTACATTTGATGGTTTATAGTGGTGATATGAGGATGTATACTCATCATGGCACAATCTATAAGATGTACTCTAAACGCTTCCCCGTTAAGGGTTCTCGAAAAATGTTTATATGAGGTGATCAGGCTCATATAAATATGTTCTAAGGATACATTTTAATGGTTTGTATTGTAATTGCATGTTCTCATGTAGTCACATACAACTGGATTTTTAATGGATACGTGTAACGACCACTTTTCGGTCGTGCGTATTTTAGTGCGTATGTTGTTTCGTGTGCGTATATTCGTATTTGGTTTTATTATTATTTTTTGTAGCTCAAACGTGTGATTGGACCCTGTGTTCATGACCCTCTCGGAGACGCGAGCGCCCCGATATTTTCTTTGTAATTTTTGGATTTCGAGGGACCAATCTGCAATAACCTCATTATTAATTATTAAAATATTTTTTATTGTGAATTTCAAGGATCTGTAAGTTTGGAAACAAAACACATAATTATTAATTTTTTTAAAATCCTAACCTATTAATTAACATATCCTAACCTAATAACGTATGGCGTCATACTGTTAGTTTTAAGATAATCAAATCAAATCTTTATTATTTTTTAAAAGAAAATCAAAACATATCTTATAACTAAAATCCTAACAACCATCAGGCTATCACGTCCACTCCCCCACGTCACCCCTCAAACCCCTTATCCCACGTCAACAACCCCCTACTCCCCTACGTGAATCTCTCTCCCCCCTAACAACTCTACAGGAGCCAACAAAAGAACCCATGGCCTTATCCTCTTCCTCTTCAACGCAAGCCATCCCCCCATCCCCTTCGACTGCAGCAAATCCCCCGACCGCCTCTAGGCCACCATGCTCAACATTCAAGCAACTGACAACCCCGCATACCTCTGACCTGCACGGTTATCTCTGATGCCGGCAGCCCAAAGCCCATACCCGTCTGCCACCTGCAGACCCGTGCACAGCTCTATCCGTAGTTCCTTCTGCCTGAAACTCGTCGATAGACACCCTCTTTGAGTGCCCACGCCACTCCGCAGCTCGCGACAACCAAAACCCCCGACCGCCATCATCACGTGCGACCTTCACCCTTCCTCTCTCTGGTGACCTTCTCTTCCTGGCATCGCAACTCCAGCCCGCCTGCAAACCCGCTGCAGACTGCTCCTCAACTTGCAACAAACCCCAGGAACCTGCCGCTATTCCCCTCCTCGACCACACCTTCTCCACACCTCCTCCCCAGTGCGCAACCCTAGCCCAGTCACCGTGTGCCCTGTCCACCCACTTCCCCTATCGTTTGTTCATCTCCACGGCCACCAGGTTTCCCCAACGGCCCTTTGAGACTCCCGCTCGAGATCCCCTCATCACGCCGTGGCTTCTGTCCACTGTTACTATACCGACAGCACCTCTACTTCGTTGCACTACCTGCAGTCTAGGAATCAGAGCCCGCAACGCCAAGGACCAGTGATGGGACATTGCGGGAACGGAGGCAACGAGATCCGTTGCTCCTTCCAGATCTGACGCCAGATCTATGCGGGATCGTCATACTAGGTTGGTATTTCCCCTGCTTGTAGTAACCCAAACGTTACGGCACAGGAAACCTAACTAAAACCGGCAACATAATCACTAAGTTATTTATGCTCCTTTAAACTGCTGTGACAACCTAAACCATCGATTGGACTATTTTGACTGTGCACATAGGGTAGAATCAACGTAGAGAACCACAGAATAGGTCTGAACGTGTGAGCACCGTGATTTGGACCTGCTAGGATGGCCATGAGCAATCTAGAGACATGCCATAATAGGTCTTCTAAAATCGGTCCTGACATCGCCCCATTTGACCTGTTACAGCGAACCGTAGTTGACGCACTGCCCGTGACATGACACCCCTACGAACGCACTTCTCGCCACTTCAGGCAAGTGTGATCACTTGCGTTGAAACTATCACGTTTAGGCCATTACATTCCTTAGTTTGTAAAAATATGAACAAGAGACCTAGACGTGAAATGATAGCATCTAGGATACCCTCATGACAGCCTAGACTTGATGACGAAGTCTAGGCCCAATATGCTATAACTTCCATGTTGATAAATATCTTAAAACGGACATGCATCTTTCTTGTCCTGCCATGTAACTTTATGCATGAATTGTATTGAATCAAGCAGGGAATAAGGCACTCTCCTGCAGAGAGAGTGATCCTTTGTACGAATAACCTGCGGGAAATAAGACACCCTCCTAGCAGATAGAGTGATCCTTTGTACGGAATTGTCTTATGCACTGGGTTGGGGTTGGGTTGAGCAGTCGTAAGGTTTAGAGGGTTTGACCGCCATCTAACCTTAAGGCATGAACCCTAGAGACACACACATTGTCTTTTCTTGTTTTGTCTTACAATCGGTAGCACACGCTACGGCCATTGCCATGCCACGTTTACTTTCTTGCACTGTTTTTTACTTTCCTGCCATGTTTACATAAATTGCCATGCTGTCGCATCTCACAATCTGCTATGTAAACAATATTTAATAACTGTTTTTAAATTCCACCTTGCACTAGAGTCTTTCTTACGTTTCATTTGTAGACTCTGCATGACGTACAACTCCTCTATTTCTTGGGTGTTTGTACATCAGGTACCGAGACAGAGTACGTAGACGAGGAGACAGTAACTGAGGACTTGGAGCAGGAGGATGCTGCTCAGGAGTACGACCCGGTCGAGGACCAGTTCTAGCGTTCCCTTCCTATTGCTGACTTGGAGTTTCCAGCTTTCTAGTTTGGGTGCGTATCACCATTTAGATCCTTGTCTAGGTTAGGTGCCTAGCACCAGTAGTTTCCCCTTTCCGTTGTAGCCATGCCGAAGCTTTCTTTTATTAGACTTCTTTTGTTCGGCTGGATAATTATCTTGATGAATGAATGCTGTTGTTCTTTTTGAGTACTCTTATTATTCTGAACTAAAATGCAAGAACCTGTACATTGATTAGTGTATCCCTACAGACGCTTAGTGGGCTCGAGCTTCACAGCTCCAGCCCATGCAGACATTCGTCTCGTTCTCGAACCCGTATAATGGGAAGTGGGACGTGACAGGTTTTTGTGGTGGCCCATGCAGGTCATGCGAAAAGTTCGAAATGATAAAAGTACTTGCATTCATTTAATATCCAGTTTAACATGTGCAAAGTCTAATTTGAATTCTCCTAGTCTTTCATAGTATAGCATAGTTCATATTGTTTACATGTGATTGTTTAACCTTACTAGTTAGATTAGTAACCTTTTTGACCTTAGTTATTACCTTTTATATCTTAAGTACCATCTTAGTGTCATCTTATACGGCATTAACTTTTTTCGACTCCGGTGCCTCTATGTGCATCATAACCCGGAGATTCGTAACAGAGCATTCCATTCCCACCAAAACACTTCCAAAGTGTTGGGATATCACTACAGGGAATGGAGTGGTGACGGTTAATTTGGGATGTCGATCGATCCCGTTGGTGATCGGTGGACACGAGCTCTATGCCAACTTCATTGTCCATGATCTACCGCATGTCGAAGCTGTCCTTGGCATCGATTGGGTAGGAGATTTATATGCATCGATCGAATGCCACAGTAAGAAGGTGGTGTTCAGGATACCAGTCCACCCGAGGTTCGAGTTTCACAGCAAAGAGCAATTGCTTGGGCCCATCAGATTTCAGGCCAAGCCAGAGGGGTCGATCATTACCGCTATGCAGATGGAGATCAGGAGACCAGCAGTCATCAGAGACTTTGACGATGAATTTCCAGAGGATATTTCATGTTTTTCACCTAACAGAGCTGTGGAGTTTAGCATAGACCTTATGTCGGGGGCACAACCTATTTCGAAGGCGTCGTATCGCATGGTTCCTACAGAGCTTGAGGAGCCGAGGAAGCAGTTGGATGAATTGTTGCAGAAGGGAATTCATACATACTAGTGTGTCACTTTGGAGTGCACCAGTCCTATTGGTGAAGAAGAAGGATGGATCCTGCAGGATGTGTGTGGATTACATAGGGCTGAACGCAGTGACAATGAAGAACAAGTATCCGCTGCCCCGCATTGATGTCATATTTGACCAGTTCCGAGGTTTGTGTGTTTTCTCGAAGCTGGATTTGAGGAGCGAATACCATCAGCTGAAGGTGAAGAAGGGTAACATTCCGCAGATGGCAGTCAGGACAAAGTACAGACACTATGAGTTCGTGGTCATGCCTTTTGGTGTGACCAACGCTTCTGCAGTGTTCATGAATTTGATGAGTTTGATCTTCTAGGACTTTCTGGATAAGTTCATCGTCATCTTCATCGACAACATTCTTATTTACTCAAAGTCTAAGGAGGAGCATGGTCGACATCTGAGGATAGTGTTGGAGACACTGAGGCGTCATCAGCTTTATGCCAAGTATAATAAGTGCGAGTTCTGGTTGGACAGAGTCGCATTCCTGGGACACAAGGTGTCAGGTGATGGCATATCAGTAGATTCGGAGAAGGTCAGATCAGTCAGCGAGTGGCCGACCTCGCAGTTAGCATCAAATATCAGGAGCTTCCTTGGATTAGCTGGCTATTACCGTCGATTCATCAAGAATTTTTCGAAGATTACAGAGCCAATGACGAAATTGACGAGGAAGGACATGTAGTTCTGTTGGTCAGAGGATTGTAAGGAGACTTTCAGTATTTTTGAAGGCAAGATTGACCACATCACCGGTTTTGGTTGTATCGGATCAGAGCGGAGGCTTTGAGATTTTCTGTGATGCATCAAGCACGGGCCTCGGATGTGTCCTACATCAGCATGGTCACGTGGTCGCGTACGCTCCTCGACAGTTGAAGAATCATGAGAAGAACTACCCGACGCATGATCTGGAGTTAGCAGCTGTGATATTTGCATTGAAGATCTGAAGACACTTCTTGCCGAGTGAGAGCGTGAAAATATTCACCGATAAAAAAAGCTTGAATTATATATTTACTCAGAGGGATTTCAACATACGTTAGAGACGATGGTTGGAACTGATGGCAGATTATGAGATAGATCTGCAGCATCATCTGGGGAAAGTAAATGTAGTACCAGATGCTTTGAGCAGACTCCCCACAGTGATGATGCATACTGCCCACTGGATATTACAGCAGGAGCTGAGAGGGACGAACATTAAGGTTGTCCTAACTAGAGTGATCGCTTCGTTGATGAATAGCAGATTCAGTCAACGATTATGGATCATATCAAGACAGCTCAGGCAGGAGATCCAAAGCTGTAAAGGATCAAAAGACAGGTCGAAGTCTGACTTCGGACGGTGTTTATCATTCATGAGGATGGATCCCTGAGATACGGAAGTAGACTCTGCGTACCTGTAGGAGACATTAGAGATGAGCTGTTGAATGAGGCACATAGCTCTACTTATTCCATATATCCTGGAGGCACGAAGATGTACAAGGACATCCGTTTGAACTATTGGTGGATTGGCATGAAGAGGAATATGACACGAAGCGTTGCCAAGTGTCTTGTATGCCAGCAAGTGAAGGAGGAGCACCATCAGATAGCATGATTGCTACAACCACTTCCTATCCCGGAGTGGAAGTGGCATCACATCACGATGGATTTCGTGACTGGCCTACCTCGGAGTCCTAAGCAGAACGACGTAATCTGGGTGATCGTTGACCGATTGATCAAGTCTGCACACTTCATCCCATTTTGAGTAGTAAAGTCCACATAAATCTTTGCGAGGAAGTATCTAGAGTAAAAATATTTTACTTCTCTATTTATGGATCCTCCTTAAGAATAGTTTATGATGTAGACCATGTACGTGCGGGATATTATGCGCTTGCATGGAGTTTCGGTAAGTATTGTATCCGATAGAGACTCGAGATTCACATCTTAGTTCTAGAAGAGTCTACAGAAGAACCTTGGTACGAGTCTGAGCTTCAGCATGGCGTACCACCTGCAGACCGATGGCCAATCGAAAAGGACGATTCAGATTTTGGAGGATATGCTGAGAGCTTGTATGCTCGATTTGAAGGGTTCGTGGGAGGATCATCTCCATCTAGTGGAATTCTCCTACAACAACAGCTATCAGGCGAGCATTGGCATGGTGCCATTTGCTGCTCTATATAGAAGGAAATGTCGATCGCCACTAAGCTGGGATGACATCGGAGACAGAGAGCTGTTGGGTCTGGAGATGAATGTAGAGGCTGTGGATGTCGTGAGAGACATCAGGGATAAGCTCCAAATTGCTCAAGATCGATACAAGCATTGGACGGATGTCAAGAGACGACCTTTGAAGTTTCATCCAGGATATCATGTCTTCTTGAAGATTTCTTCGAACCATGGAGCCATTCATTTCGGTAAGAAGAGAAAGCTGAATCCGAGGTATATTGGACCCTTTGACGTGCTGGAGCGTGTGGGAGCAGTGGCGTATCGCCTTGCTCTACCACCATCTTTGGAGGGAGTTCCCGATGTTTTTACGTACCTCAGCTATGTCGTTACGTTAGTGACCCATCACACGCTGTGAATTTTTCAGAGATCATAGTCCGACCAGACCTGACGTATGAGTAGCAGCCAGTGCAGATTTTGGACCATCGACAGAAGCAGTTGAGGAACAAGGTAGTCGACCTGGTGAGAGTGATGTGGCATCACGGATCACCTGGAGAGTCCACCTGAAAGCAAGAAGAAGAGATGAAGGATCGCTACCCGCATTTGTTTCCTGATCAGTAGGTGTTAGAAATTTCGAGGGCGGAATTTTCTGTAAGGTGGGTAGGATGTAACAACCACTTTTCGGTCGTGCGTAATTTAGTGCATATGTTATTTCGTGTGCATATATTCGTATTTGGTTTTATTATTATTTTCCGTAGCTCAGACGTATGATTGGACCCCGTGTTCATGACCCTCTTGGAGGCGCGAGCGCTCCTGTATTTTCTTTGTAATTTTTGGACGTCGAGGGACCAATTTGCAATAACCTCATTATTAATTATTAAAATATTTTTTATTTTGAATTTCAAGGATCTGTACGTTTGGAAACAAAACTCATAATTATTAATTATTTTAGAACCCTAACCTAATATCCTAACCTAATAACTTATGGCATCATACTGTTAGTTTTAAGATAATCAAATCAAATCTTTAATATTTATTTAAAAGCAAAGCAAAACAAATCGTATAACTAAAATCCTAACAACCCTCAGGCTATCACGTCCACTCCCCCACGTCACCCCTCAAACCCCTTAACCCACGTCAACAACCCCCACTCCCCCACGTGAATCTCTCTCCCCCCTAACAACTCTACATGAGCCTACAAAAGAACCCAGGGCCTTCTCCTCTTCCTCTTCAATGCAAGCCAGCCCCTCATCCCCTTCGACTACCGCAGATCCCCTGACCACCTCCAGGCCACCATGCACAACCTTCGAGGAACCGCCAACCCCACCTGCCTCTGACCTGCGTGGCCATCTTTGACACTGACAGCCCAAAGCCCAGACCTGCCTGCCACCCGCAGACCCGTGCAAAGCTCTCTCTGCCATTCTGTCTGCCTGAAACTCGTCGGCATTCACCCTCTCTGGGCGCCCATGCCGCTCTGCAGCTCCCTGCAACCAAAACCCCCGATCACCATCATTACGCGTGACCTTCACCCTTCCTATCTCTGGTGGCCTTCTCTTCCCGGTACCGCAACTCCAGCCCACCTGTAAACCCGCTGCAAACTGTTCCTCAACTAGCAACAAACCACAGGAACTCGTCGCTATTCCCCTCCTCGACCACACCCTTCCACACCTCCTCCCTCATGCTCAACCCTAGCCCAGTCACAGCATGCCCTGTCCACCCCCTTCGCCTGTCGTTTGTTCCTCTCCACGGCCGCCAGGTTTCCCCAACGGACCTCCGAGACTCCCGCTCGAGATCCCCTCATCACGCCGTGGCTTCTATCCCCTGCTACTGTGCCGGCAGCACCTCTGCTTCGTTGCGCTATTCGCAGTCAAGAAATCGGAGCCTGCGATGCCAAGGACCAGTGACGTGACGTTTCGAGAATGGAGGCGACGATATCCGTTTCTCCTTCCAGATCCGACGCCAGATCTACGTGTGATCATCATACTAGGTTGGTATTTCCACTGCTTGTCGTAACCCCAAGTTATGCCACTGGAAACTTAACTAAAACAGGTAACATAATCACTAAAGTTATTTTATGCTCCTTTAAACTGTTGTGACAAACTAGACCGTCGATTGGACTATTTTGACTGTGCACATAAGGTAGAATCGACGTAGAGAACCATAGAATAGGTCTGAACATGTGAACAACGTGATTTGGAACTGCTAGGATAGCCACGAGCAATCTAGAGACATACCATAATAGGTCTTCTAAAACCAGTCCTGACATCGTCCCATTTGACCTGTTACAGCGAACCATAACCGATGCCTTCCTATAACGAGACGCCTCAACGGACGCACTTCTCGCCACTTCAGGCAAGTGTGCTCACTTGCATTGAAACGGCCACGTTTAGGCCATTACTTTCCTTAGTTTGTAAAAATATAAACAAGAGACCTAGACGTGAAATGATAGCGTATAGGATACACTCACGATAGCCTAGACTTGATGACGAAGTCTAGGCCCAATATGCTATAACTGCCATGTTGATAAATATCTTAAAACGGACATGCATCTTTCTCACCTTGCCATGTAACTTTATGCATGAATTGTATTGAACCAAGCGGGGAATAAGGCACTCTCCTGGCAGAGAGAGTGATCCTTTGTGCAAATAACATGCGGGGAATAAGGCACCCTCTTAGTAGAGAGAGTGATCCTTTGTACGGAATTGTCTTGTGCACAAGGTTGGGGTTGGGTTGAGCGGTCGTAAGGTTTAGAGGGTTTGGCCGCCATCTAACCTTAAGGCGTGAACCCTTGAGACACACATATTGTCTTGTCTTGTCTTGTCTTGTAGTCGGTAGCACATGCTACGTCCATTGCCATGCCATGTTTACTTTCTTGCACTGTCTTTTACTTTCTTACCATGTTTACATAAATTGTCATGCTGTCGCATCTCATAATCTGCCATGTAAACAACATTTAATAACTGTCTTTAACTTCCATACACTTTGCAGTAGAATCTGTCTTACGTTTCATTTGTAGACTCTACCTGACGTACAACTCCTCTTTTTCTTGGGTGTTTATACGTCAGGTACCGAGAGAGAGTACGTAGACAAGGAGACACTTAACTGAGGACTTGGAGCAGGAGGACGTTGCTTAAGAGTATGACCCGGTCGAGGACCAATCCTAGAGTTCCCTTCCTGTTGCTGACTTGGAGTTTCCAGCTTTCTAGTTTGGGTGCGTAGCACCATTTAGATCCTTGTCTAGGTTGGGTGCATAGCACCTGTAGTTTTCCCTTTTCGTTGTAGCCATGCCCGAGGCTTTCTTTTATTAGACTTCTTTTGTTCGGTTGGACTATTACCTTGATGAATGAATGCTTTTGTTCTTTTTGAGTACTCTTATTATTCTGAACTATAATGCAAGAACCTGTACATTGATTGGTGTATCCCTACAGACGCTTAGTAGGCTCGAGCTTCACAGCTCCAGCCCATGGGGACCTTCGCCTCGTTCCTGAACCCGTATAATGGAAAGCGGGGCATGACAATAAGTAATCTGTTTAAATCATTTTAATGATTTATTTATATAACCCATTTTTTGGTTGTGAACACAAACTTCAGGGTGTTCGACATTATTTCGATTGTAAATATTATTTGATTTCCCAGTGTTATCCACCATTTATTAACATGCCCTATATGATGTTAAAAGCTGGACTGCGGTTGGATAATAGGTTTGATAATGACCATTTTTAGAGGATATATGGATGAGTACTCTAAATTACATCATCAGCCCCATGTATGGAGTGGATAAGACCTTTAGGTCTCTTATTATATTAATGATGATAGTAAATATATCATCTTATATTCTTTTGAGGAAGTGAAGAGAGTCAATGTCCATGTGAATGGATATGATCTCGTAATCATTTTTCCCTTTGAATGAGACACTGAAAGTTTCACCGTTTTTGAAGGATCTTCGGGTTCTTCAGATTTATAGGATTGGTTAATGATGTCTTGCATCATCAATCTAGGGTGACATTGTTCCAAAGTTGGTCGATTCTGGACACTTCTAGTGTTCCAAATTAATTACTCTTTTCTAATATATGTGGGACTTTTGAAAGTCCATTAAAATGCTGAATTTAATTTTGTCCGGTAATAGGTGAACCGTGTTCTAACTGTGAAGGAGTACATATTCATATTGACTATTATGCAGATCATAGTGGGACAAAGTTTCAGGCTTCATTGATTTCTTGAGTCTTTAATAATGGATTTCGTATTGACGAATATCCATCGAAACTTGGTAAGTTTCTTATTATTGATTTTTGAGAGTACTGTGCATACTCATATAGAGTATTCAGGTAAGTGGACGTCCACAATAATAATAATAAATTTTTTTCCTATTGGACTATTATTAAGGTTAAATTTTTTTGAAAGCATACGTCTACACTATACTCATTAAGAATTATGTTATGACAACAGATTAAATTTGTTTTCAAAGTTTATTTGTCCTCGGGGAGTAGCTAAATATACATAAGGTCGATTGATTTTCGTCGTTTAGACTAGATATGTATATATTTTTATATGGCATAAGTTAATGCCCATTCATGTTGCAAAAACATTATGAGTCTTATCAGAACTTCTAGTCTGATATTGGTTTGCCGTTGCTTACTCCATGTCGAGGTATATCATATCTTCCCTTTCTCATTTTATTCAGGACTTCCCCTGTTTTCTGTCTTCCTTATTGTTATTTATAAGGAAGAATGAATATTAGTCTTACTAAGAAGACATATACAAGGGAAATGAGTTAGCTTCTATATTTCCACTTTTCTAATTTATTAGAGACTTTTAATAGTCTATTTGAATGCTCAAGTATGGTATACATGCCATTTCTATTGAGTTATTCAAGTATTATATGGATAGAGAATCATGCTTAATGGGAAACAAATATGTGGCTACGAAATTTATAATTTCTCACTTATCTATTAAGTCACAACTTCGGGCGTACGCTTAAAAGTAAGGCTAGATTCAAGAATCATACCTTGTAAAGTGAGATTACTCTAAAAGAATTTAGAAGTGTTATGACAATTGCTGGTGTGAATATTGGTTTATATAGACCATAGATCTGAGAAATTTATTTACCGCAAAATATGTATCTCTAAAAAGATCGCATAAATGGTTTTCTCATAATCACTCGTATTTGGTATTTTATTTTATTTGAGTAAAAGGTGTTGACTTATGATTTGATTTGAACGTCAGGTTCAGTTGTCAATATAGATATGATATTTAAAATTTTGAAACTTATTTAGTTGTGTCATAATCATAATATATTAGTGTGAGTATAAATGCATGAATTAATACAAAAAGATATTTCATGCAGATTATAGAGTATTTAAGAAATTCATCACATGGCAATTCATTTGAAGTATACAAAACTATTATATACATCAAAATAACCTAAGTAATGACATGGAAATAAGGTAATAAATCATTTGTGCATTAAACGTTTATTTATAAGATGTCTTGATTTATATGACACGTCCCCAATTTCGTGGGACTTTAACCCAAAAAAGACATCATCTAGAACCCAAGGGACACCCACTACTAAGTGAGTGTAATGGTGGATGGTTAGTGGGTGGAGATCAAAGGTCTCCCTCATTCATAACAAGAATATAATTTTATCTAGTTAGAAAATAATTTTCTGAAGCTCATGGGTATTTTTGATAATTTTTAAGCAATTAATAAGCAATTTTCGTAATTTTAAATGGCAAAAAAAGAATTTTTGAATAAAAAAATGAATTACTAAAGTTGCACCACAATTTATTTAGGAAAATCTACAAGTCAGAATTTTATACATAATATGTCAAAATATTTGCCGTAACTAGTAAAATCAGATGTTTTATGTGTAAGTCTATGTGAAATTTGGAGGTAATAATTTATTTAGCTATATTCGCATTAATGGCAATAAACTTCAAAAATAAATTATGAAAGAAATACTTTCCTGAAAATTATGACACAAACGCTTATGCTTTTCTGGCGGTGCACTAAATTTTTCGGTGACCTCACTTAATTTACAAGGTGCTTAATTTATTTTTATGAATTAATCTAATTTCTCTCTTAATATATAATGTAATATAATATAATATAAATATTTATAACTCTCGCTATATCTCTTCCTTTTCTCTCTCCACAATTCTCTCTCTCTCTCTCTCTCTCTCTCTCTCTCTCTCTCTCTACGCTCAAGCACGCACAAGGGCAGCGGGAGGGCGACAAAGGCGACGGCTAGGGCCACGGTGGCAGGTCGATGTCGACAGCTATGGGAAGGGGCAGAGCGGTGGTCGGGCCGTGAAATGCATTGGGGTCGGTTGCACAGGTTGTCAGTGGTCGGTGAGTGGCTCGACAGCAGTGGCAGTGTTCGGTTGGTGCAGAAGGGTGGTGGTAGAGCTGTGGGCGGCGAGGTCCTATACGTTGCAGAGCTCTGGCAGCTTGGGAAACACTGGCACTCATGGCTCGGTTGTGTGGCTAGTGGGGTTTCTTCGGGGGTGTCGCTGTTGAGTGATGTATGCCCTCAGTTCATTTGTATTTGATGCAAATGGATATTAATATAAGATGTGGGAATTTTGCATATGATGCAAAGGGAATTAAATGTGTCGTAAAATATTTACATGTATATTTAATATAATAAACACGAGGAAATGGTTACCTGGATGACCGGATCGTTTCTCTCTAAACGCTGGTTCAAACAGCGTCAAAACAGACACCAAATGCACAAAATAGAGCCAAAACAGTGAAAAAAGCCAAATTTTGCATTGCGGGTCGGGCGCCTGCTAGGTGGGTGCCTGACCCACCTGGAGGCCATAGTAGGGGGTTTTAACACAGTTCTGTGCGACGGCTGCAGTTTTTGTGAAAAACTAGTTTTGGGCTATGTTTGGACACTCGTTTAAGAGGTCAAACGAACTCGGAAGGCTGTATCGTTTCTTCCAATGCGTTCATCATGCACCCCTCTTCGATTTGATAGGTTGTATCATTTGCAAAGCTCAATGGCGAGGGAGAAAAAATTCGCTAAAGTTAGGCCTTTGTCCCACATCGGATATGTAGTGAAGGGGAGAGGTCAGCAGCCTATATAAATAGGGGTCTACCCCCCTCCTTGGAACTCGTCCCAAGATTCAGATCTGAGTAGCTCCATTAAACATAAGTAAGCCCGGATATAAGCTTAAATTAAATTATTCACTTTCTCCCTAAATCTCTTCCTTGCTCCTGTTCGGGCTCTAGCAAAGCTACGAAGGAGCTCGGATCGGATCCGAAGTCTTGACGGAGGATCCACTCAAGGTGAAATCTTCTTCGGTGCGTGGTTGGCTCGACGACAAGGGTATTGCTCGCCTCGGGGCACCGTGCAGTTTGGAAAGCAATTCGGCTCGGGACGGGGTGCGGCTCGAGACGCAGTTCGGATTGGGAGAAGCGGTGCGGGGGCCAAAGAAATGTTGATGAAAACGACGCTTCATATTCTGCGAAAACGAAGTGAAAGGTATGTAGTTTAAATATTCATGTGTTTATAATTACAACTGTTAGATAGATCTATCCTTAGGGGTTGGTTGGACCCAACCCCCGGATAGTAGAGATCTTGGCTAAGGTTAAATCTTTAGGGCTTAGACTTAAAAATGTTTTTAGTGCTATTTTTTTGCTGCTGATTTTGTTTTCGTCATCTGTCCGACTTAGGCCGGACGTCAAATTTAGAGCCCTAAGGACATGGAAACCCCATCAGTGGTATCAGAGCATTGTCTACTTGATCTATTGTTTTGCAATTTATAAATTGTATATGATGCAACATGCTTCTCCATTAGTGGAGTTTTATTTCAACTTTAAAAATATCGTTTTAGAGCAACTTTTTTATTTTCGAAAATTGTTTTTAGAAAACTAGATTTAATTTTATTTTAAAATTAAATCTTTAAAATTATGTGATAAATTTTTGGATGTAACTTAAACTTATGCGACAAATTTTAGGTTGCATGTTTAGCAAGAAATTTTTATTAGAAAGGTTTTAATTGCTTTGTTATGCCATGCTAAATTGCTTAGTTAATGTTTTTAATGGTTATATTAGTTAATTTTGATTATGTGATAATTCAAGAAAGACTATTAGGATAGCCATTGAAAACTTCCAGAAAAATTATGAGATGTCATGAGCGGGCTTTTGTAGGCCCGCATGGTACACATTAGTGTATTGGGTATCCACCCATTATGTAACCTTATTCTATAATACAGGGCTACGGATTCCGTAGACAACAAGCTCATAATACGTTATCAGCACGCTCGTCAGCTGAGCCGAACCTCTGCAGACGGACGGATCGCTACGCGAACGGGCTTCCTTCACCGAACTTCGCTAGATCTGGAGGGTAGATCTAGAGGTAATCATCCAAAACCCCTAGATCTAACAATTTATGTGCATATGATTAGATCTATATCTGTTTGATTAGATCAAGATTTTTATCTTAGATCTATATGATTGGATCAACTTTTGAATTATAACCGACATTTTTATCACTAAAATCAAATTTTTACGATTAAAAACGCTGATTCGAAGACTAAAAATAGTTTTAAATAATAAACCTATTTTTATCACTAAAATCGTCGTCACGTGGCTGTCAGCATGTGCATGCGATAACCCCCCGCGATCTACCGCCGCCAGAAGCAGCGGCGTGTCCCTGTCACTCCGGCAGCAGCTATCGCTGCTGCCCGAAGTGACAATAGTCGTCGCTGCCAGAAGTGGCAGTAGGCGTCGCTGCCAGAAGTGACAGCAGGCGTCACCGCTCCGGTGGCAGCAGACGCTGTCGCCAAAAACGGCAGCAGCAGGCGCTGCCGTCGGAAGCGGCAGCCATCGCTACCGCTCCGATGGCAGCAGGCGTTGTCGCCAGAAGCGGCGGCTGGGGGCGGCCGGTGCTACCGCCAGGAGCGGTAGCAGCTGCCTAACCACCTAAAGCGACGGCGGCCAAACCCCCCTACGCGCGCGGTCAAACTCTATTCGCCAGAAGTGGTAGTCTACGCACCGCAAACCCTAGCCGTTTGCACGGGATCGCACAGCAGATCGCCTCCAAAAACCCTAACTAGGGTGTTTCTCCAACAATTATTTCTAAATAAATTTAATTTTTCAGATATTAATTAAGATTATCGCTTCTCTTATTGGATTATTTGATTATTTTCAACGTTTAATAATTAGAAAGATCCTGCGACCGCTCTACCGTTAGTCAGCTAACCTAACGGTATATGACGTTGCTTAGTGGTCCAATAATTATTAAACAAAAATATTTCATTCCATTATAAATTCCTGTGATGTTGTATATTTTTCATTGCATGTAGCATGAATTAGCAATTAAAAATATTACATGCATGTGATTAAAAATATTAGCAATGAAATGTTAAATATATTTCATTCCATTATAAATGTATGTGATAATTAAATGCCTGCGATGATTAAATGCCTGCGATGAATAATGCATGTGATGGCTAAATGCCTGCTGCATTTTCTGCGATGCATGTTGATATTCTGTTGTGGTTTTGGATCGGCTATCTGTCACCATTTAATTTTCTCGTATTTTTTTTGTTTTGAGAGAAATTGTAGTGAGGATTTAATTGTATACATTCCAAGACTAGTGCAAATCCCATGAAGATGAAGATCTATGTTCTGAAGAATAGGGGCCCCATGAGGGTTTCCGAGTTGTATTTTTTATTTTATGGGACTGCATATGGACTTTATTCCTTTTAAAATGGTGACTAGCCGATCCACACAACAAATATCTGTGTCTAAAATGCATAATTACTTGTTTTCCAATATCTAATTATTGCTCATTTTAACAAGCTTAGATAAATGGAAAAAATAGCGAGCGTCGACTTCGACATATTGGATGCTACAGGCAAGAACTATCTGAGCTGGCAGTTGGATATCAAATTCCACCCGCGCTTACAGGGATTGAGTCATGCCATTGCTGTAGGCGATACGGTTTCTGATATAGATAAAGCGAAAGAAATTATCTATATCAGACACCATATCGATCGGATCGTGAAGGTTGAGTACCTCACTGTGGAAGACTCTTACGAGTTATGGACCGCTCTCGAGGATCGATACGAACATCAAATAGATGTTATCCTTCCTCGAGCGTGATATGAATGGGAGAACCTCTGTCTATAGGAATTTAAGTCCATTGCCGAGTATAACTCGGTACTTTTAGGTATCACTTCACGCCTGAAGTTGTGTGGTGAAAAAGTGAGGGAGGAATGCATGTTGGAGAAAACTTATACATCCTTCCACGAGAAGGATGTCATCCTCATGCAACAGTACCATGAACGAAAGTTCAGAAATACTCAGAGCTTCTCTCATGCCTTCTGATGGCAGGACAGAATAGAGACCTCTTACTGGCCACCCATAACTTGCGCCTTGCCGGCACTGCACCTGCGCCTGAAGCGCACAAGATCTCCTCCCAGAAGAAGAAGATCAACTTCAGAGGCAAACCCCAGAAGGGAAAGGCAATGAAGAAGAAGGCTAGAGGACACCCTCCAAAGACCTATAATGAGGGGAAGAGGAAAAATGTGTGGAAGAAGAAAGACAGCGGCCGGACATCTGCCCCCCAGGCAAGACTGGGAAGACAAATGCCATAGTTGTGATATGACTGGACACTGGTCCAGAAACTGTTGCACTCAATGCCACCTCCAGGACTTATATAAAGCTAGCCAGAAGCCAGCTGAAACAAACCTGGTGGAATATGAAGACTTGGCACCAATCAGGTTCATCGCAGATGATTTCTCGAATGATGACCTGCTCGACTGATGCCTTATCTATTTTAATTTTGCAATCTATTGTAGTTGAAACAATTTACTTTCTAGTTATTTGTTTTTCAGCACGTTAATTAATTTTCAGAGTTTGAAGAAATTTAGTTATGATTGTGCCTTATACTACTATGCTTTTTCTTTCTTGCTATAGATGCCTAGTGGACAGTGTTTCTATGCACACGATCATTCAAGATATTTGCTTTTTTCAAAGCATACAAAATACGATGGAACCGTGAAAACTCCAGTCCATCAGGAATAATAGAAGGATCATGGGAAGCACACTTTCTGCTCCCCAATAAAACACAACTAATAATAAAAGATGCTTTTTTCTCTCCAAGCTCGAACAAAAACGTGCGAAGTTTCAAAGACATCTGTTTAAATGGGTACCACCTAGAAACGGTGAACAAATAAGACAAAGAATACTTGTATGTAACGAATTTTAAAAATGGTGCTAAAACCATCATTGAGCGTTTCGATGGACTTCAGTCGGGTCTCTACCATACAAAGATTCAAATAATGGAAGTTCATACAATTGAGCACCAGAAGTGCAAGAATCAACCAGATTCCAACTCTGGCATAATAAACTCGGACACTTCGGATCGGCAATGATGCACCATCTCCACTTCGGATCGACAATGGTGCAATGATGCACCACATCATATCCCAATCCTGTGGTATTAACTCGAAGAACCTGAAGCTACTTCGAAAGGGTGTGTTTCCTTGTCCCCCTTGTTACAAAGGGAAATTGATTACGAGACCATCTCCACTTAAAGTGGACTCAGAATCTCCAAGCTTCCTAGAAAGAATACATGGAGATATTTGCAGGCCTATTCACCACTCAAGTGGTCCATTTTGGTACTACATGGTACTGATAAACGCATCTTCCAAATGGTCATATGTGTGCCTCATGTCCACCCGCAACCTAGCCTTTGCAAAGCTACTGGCACAAATCATTAAGTTGCGGGTACATTTCCTAGACAACCAGATTAAGAAATTACGTCCGCACAATGTTGGGGAATTCACATCACAAGTCTTTTTAGACTACTGCCAAGCAACTGGCATTGAAGTTGAACATCCTGTAGCACATGTACACAGCCAGAACGGGTTAGCTGAATCTCTTATAAAGAGACTACAATGAATTTCTCGTCCATTATTAATGCAATCCCAGTTGCCTGTGACTGCATGGGGACATGCCATCTTGCATGCTGCATCGCTAATAATATTACGATCGTCTGGTAGTCAATCTTATTCTCCGATGCAACTCGCATATGGAACTCCACCGAATATCTCTCACTTGAGGATATTTCGATGCACAGTTTATGTCCCAATCGCACCACCGCAGAGGACCAAGATGGATCCTCAACGTCGTCTAGGTATCTACATAGGATTTGACTCACCATCGATCATTAGATACATGGAACCCCTAACGGGGGACGCCTTTAAGGGACGTCTAGAAGACTGTGAGTTTGACGAAAATACTTTTCCCAAACTAGGCATAAACACCGAGAAGCCAGAAGCTTCAAAGACCATTTCATAGGATCCCAAAACTTTATCCCACTTTGATCCGCGTACAAACCCATGTGAAGAGGAGATCTTGAAGATTCTCCAAATACAGAACACAGTTCACATTTTACCGGACAAATTCATTGAAAACTAGAAGATTGTCAGATAACGCGTCCTTGCTGCAAACACGCCAGCTAGGATTGACATACCCAAAAATAGATGCAATCCACCTGCAGCAGAAGTGGCCGTACCTCAACAAAAGAGAGGACGACCCATAGGCTCCAAGGATAAATTCCCTCAAAATAGGAGAACTCTTGGAGAAACTATAACGATACCACCACAGGATGCTGAGATCAGCCCAGATACCTCTCCCCTTCTAAAACCCCATGAAGAGGAAAATATAGGAGAAATATCATTAAACTATATACGTACTGGGGAGGTACTGGACAGAAAAAGCACAATCATCGATGATCACTTCGTGTTCGTTATTGCTAATCACGTCACTGAATATGACGATAATATCGATCCACGCTCTCTAGCAGAATGTAAATGCAGAGAGGATTTGCCAAAGTGAAACGATGCAATAGGAGTAGAGCTGGACTCATTCTTGAAACACAAAGTTTATGGACCTGTAGTCCAAACAACAAAGGGTGTTAAACCTGTGGGATATAAATGGTTATTCGTAAGAAAGAGAAACGAAAATAATAAGATTGTATGCTACAAAGTGCGCCTTATTGCACACGGCTTTTTCCAACGAGCTACAAAGCACACCTTGTTGCACAAGGCTTTTCCCAATGACCAGGAATAGACTATGATGATACATATTCTCCGGTCATGGATGCGATCACTTTCCGGTTCATAATTATCTTAACAGCTACGGAAGACCTAAATATGCAGCTCATGGACGTTGTGACTGCATACCTAGATGTCAATATAGATAAGGACATCGATATGAGACTTTGATGTGTGTTTATATTTTATATATTCACGCACGTCTTCTTTGTGTTTTTCCGTTGCTTTCCGTCGTCTCACTCGTTTTGTTGTGATTTTTGGTTTTCTTTCACTTCTCCGTGTTTTCTTGTGTTTGTAGGATATTGTCAGCGTAGGGGACATATAACGAAGATATCATGAGTCCCCGGAGCAACGGGAGGAGTTACGCGTGATCCAGGGGGTCAAACGATGAAGATCACCATTTTTCAGCCCTCACCCGATCGGTTGGACACAGCCAACCGATCGGGTGATGCACGTGTGTCCGACCCAGACGTAGGCTGGAATGAGAAGAACACCAACCGACCAGTTCGCCGACCGGTTGAACATAGTAGAGCTCTCGGCCAACTTGGAGCTGAATTCCAACCGATCGGGTGACATCTCACCCGATCGGTTCATCTGTGGCCGTTTCTTCCAAAAGACGACCCGGAGAGCTCAACAGACGTCCGCTGACCGTGCCAAATCGATGGAAGTCTCTGTCAATTTTGAGGACAATTCCAACCGATCGGTTGAATGAGTCAACCGATCGGTTGAATGAGTCAACCGATCGGTTCATCTGATGCCGCAAGATCCAAACGATGACCCGGAGCTGCCAACCGGTCGGACCAAGCGAGCGGATGAATGCTTTGAACGTCTATGCTGAAGCACTGAAGCAGCTCATCCGATCGATTGATAGTTCAACCGATTGGGTGAAGTCGTTTTCTATATATAGTTGCCTAGGTTTTCAGAAAACAGAAGCTTTTGTATTTTCTGTCTTTTTCTCTATTTGTGACGGCTGGAATTTTATTGTTATCTGTAAGTTCCCTGATCTTTGTCAAACTTTAATATAGTCTTAATAGCATTACTACTACCGTATTTCAATTGCCTGATCATTATTTTTACGGTTGATTTTCATTTAGATTGCTTTTTAGCTATAATGTGTGAGTAGTTCCCAAATCTGGGATTTTGGTGGAAACCCTTCGTGGGTTCTCCCTGATGCGTCCATAGGACTAGGATTTCGATAGGGATTAGGAATTTAGAGGTTACGCGGGATGTTTCATTGTCATCGGTGGGAAAAAGACCGCCTTTGACCGTAGGGCCAAGGGGGAATAAACTTAGTGGTTGACTCCCTAGCCATAGCTCACGACCTTAGCGTAGACATCGAATCCTAGCGTGTGGGAACGGCAGGATGCGATGTTGGGAGTTATCGTTGCGAGCTTAGTGCTCCCGGAGTCGGTCAGTGTTAATAGACATGTGAATGCCTACTGACCGAACCCGGGTAGTCCGGCGTATCATCCTGGGCACCGACCGGAATATCGGGCCCATGGGACGCTGGTATCACTCTTAGAGGCAACGTCTCACCACCAAACCCTAATTCCGATCGTATTCCTATCTACCGGTCGTAATAGAGAGAACACATGATAGAGTGGAAACCGAAGTCCTAGGTTTCCTTTTATATTGTTTATCCCTCGTATCTACAATTTGTGACAAACCATCGATCGATTCAGGCTAGCTCACCCATAGGGTGAATTGGTTCCTCTTAGAAACAAGCACAACCACGCCTCCATGTGTTCGACCCCCAAGCCACACTACAACACCGTGCGCTTGCGGTACAAATATTTTAAATCTGGTACCCCCCAATCCGACTGCACTCTTATGAGTTAAAAACCGGGGGACGTCAAGCTTTATGACGCCGTTGCTGGGGAGGCAACGTGTTTGTTAATTTTAGGACCCATTGAACCCTTGAGTCTAGCTCATATCCCTATCTCGCGATAATTTTCGTATTCTATTTTTTCATTTTTATTTTCTAATTTTTATTTTTCTATTTTTATTTGTTTCTATCCCATACTTGCTTCACGGGTATTTCTTGTTTTTCATGCGCATGAATACAAGTAGTCTAGACGAATTGATTGCTATTGACCCGGAAATTAACGCCATCGTGAGGCATTTAAACGCAGACAGGAGAAGAAGAGAAGAAGCTGAAGCCAAGGGAGAGAACACTCGTCCTCCCCAGAAATCTCTGTTGGAATACACGATGCCCTCCATCGGATCCACCACCTCCATTCAACCTCCGGCTATTGTAGCCCAGAGCTTCGAGCTTAAGCCGTCACTAGTGTCGTGGATCCAGCAGGATCAATTCTCTGGGGCACCCATGGAGAGCCCTATTGAACATCTGGACTCCTTCTTAGAGAAGTGTGACACATTCAGGATTAATGGTGTCACCACTGAAGCAATCCGTCTGAAGCTATTCCCCTTCTATTTGCGGTATAAGGCCAAGCAATGGCTTAGGGGAAAGGACCCAACACCTTCAACACTTGGGAGAAGCTCTCGAATGCATTCTTGACTAAGTTCTTTCCTCAGGGGAAGACGATGAAGCTGAGGAGTGAGATCTCCTCCTTCTCCCAGGCCAGCCGCGAGTCCCTGCATGAAGCTTGGATGAGATACAAAGAGATGCAGCGGAGATGCCCTCATCATGAGCTTCCAAAGTGGCAGATTATAAATCTGTTCTATAATGGATTGAGGGATGACCTAAAATCTTCGATGGACACCGCGGCTGGGGGTCCTTTATGTCTAGAAGTGAAGAAGATGCCGGCAACATCTTGGAAAACATGGCATCAAACAATGAGCGGTGGTGTGACGAGCGTGCAACACCTAGATCTGGAGGCATTCATAGAGTCGATGACGTCGACAAGTTGTCTAACAAATTTGATTTGCTATCAACCCAGATCTCATCGCTTATGGTAGGAGCTGGTGGTGCCAGCACCCAACAAGTATCAGTGGTGGAAGTGAAAGTCCTGGGAGACTTCTAGGGTGGTGACATTTCACCACCGCTGGATCAAGCTAGCGCACTTTTCTTCAACCATACAGGTAATGCGCCGTATCCACCACGGACTAGCTCCAATTCGGTTTATTTTCCAAATAACTGGAACCAACCAAATCTTAGCTATCGGACGCCGTACCAGTAGCCTTAGCAGCCGCAACAACAAGTATATCAGCCGCCTAGGCAACAACAGCAGCATCAGTATCAGCAACAGCAACAACCCCTTCAAATGTACCAATAGTATCCCCCCAGGAATCAGCAGCCCATGCTGCAGCAGCAGTAGCTATATGGTCAGCAGCGAGTCATCTCTCCGGTTGAGTCCCTCTTGACTCAGTATATCACAAACCAAGAGAAGATCAATTTGAAGATGGAAATGGGGTAGAGGGCCCTCACTGACCAATTTTAACCCAGCTGGGGTTGCAGGTGGCAAACCTTCAAAGGGCGCAAAACCAATTGTCGGGTCAACCGGAAGTGAATCCGAGGGGGGCAAATAAGACTTTGGCACTAACGCATGAACATGTGAATGTGTCTGCTATCGTCTTGAGAAGCGGGACACAAATTCCTACAAGAGTGCCCGCTAAAGAACCGGAAGCTCCGTTGGTAGGTGGGAGACCAATTGAAAATTCGAACGACGATGGAGCTTCGTCACCAAAGAATACGACTCCAGAGGGGGTCTCTGAAGAAGAGAAGAAGAAGGAAGAGGAGGAGAACTTTAGAGTATTCAAGCCCGTTGTGCCTTTTCCACCACGACTTGCCAAGGCTAAAATTGATGAAAAATACGGCAAGTTCTTCGCTATGGTCAAGGATCTGAGTTTGCAGATCTCTTTCCTCGAAGCCATAGAGACAATTCCATCCTACGCAAAATTTTTAAAGGACTTGGTGACGAGGGGTTCGAGAAAGGAAAAGGTCGTTCTCACGGTGGAATGCAGCGCTCTCATTCAGAGAGCGAATCCGCCCAAGCTAAAAGACCTGGGAAGCTTCTCCATTCCTTGTTCGATTGGGGAAGTGAAGATCCATCAGGCGTTCGTGGATTTGGGAGCGAGCGTCAGTCTAATGCCCCTGTCACTATACAGGAGGATATGGATGGGAGACCTGGAGCCCACGGGTATGACACTTCAATTATCAGATAGATCGGTGAAATACCCGGTGGGAATTGTAGACGACCTGCCTGTTAAAGTTAGTGGAGTACATGTGCCGGTAGACTTCGTGGTGATGGATATGCCCGAAGACACTCATACACCCATCATCCTTGGACGACCCTTCATGGCCACCGCTGGCGTGCTGATAGACGTGAAGAAAGGGAAGTTATCCCTTAATGTTGGCAACGAAAAGGTCGAGTTTGACTTGGGGTTATCTATGAAGCACCCCCTGGATGAACCTGGTTGTAATATGCTGGACAATGAGGAAGAAAGAGCTGTGGAAGCTGGGGCCTGGGAAATTCTCTCATGGAATCCCCTCGACAGCTTGGGGGACCTTGAAGAACATGTCGGTCTGAAGAAAGAAGATGTTGCTGGAGAAGCGGTTGTCCCACTTACGATCCCTCCCGGATTCCAAAAAGCTCCTTCGACGAGGAAAAAGGGGAAAGAGCCCATGTGGCTTACCGGTGATGAGATCCGGATCTTAAGAAGAGTGGCGGTAGATACCAATATAAGGGAGAAGCCTCCGGATACCATCAACAGAGGAGGATCATCGAAGAAGTCTTTTTATCGCCGCTGTCAGCACCGGAGACCACCGCTCCAAAATCTGAAGGGATGCCAAACATTGGGCATCACCCACGTCCACCTTGAAAATCATCTATTGGGCGTCGAGCAAACGACGTTAAACAACATCGCTTCATGGGAGGCAACCCATGTTCTAAACCCTCATCTTTGTTTTTAGGATTATTTTTAGGATTATTTTTCTTATTTTGTTGAATAAATTCAGCCATGGGAACTTTCGTCGAGGGACTTAGGCCATTTGTGAACTTTTGCAGGAAACAAGCCCCCAACCGATCAGTTGACCCATCAACCGATCGGGTGGGACGTATCAGACAATGGCATGTATCTGTTCTCCAGCGAACCGGTCGGGTGAAACAAACTGAGACCGGGTGGCTGATCGTTTGAGAAGTGCAGAAGTCTCGGGAAATTTGGGGATTTAATCAACCGATCGGGTCATATGAAGCATGGTCGTGTCGACGTCCGGGTGAGCTGCACAGAACTCTTGGGAAAGTTGTGAAGCGGCCAACTGATCGGTTGAAATCTCAACCGATCGATTCGCCTGTAGCCTCTTTTCAGCAAATTTTTTCGAAATAATAACCAACCGATCGGGTGAAAACTCACCCGATCGGTTCACCCAAAACCCTGTAAATACCCCCCGATTCACCCGACTCATTTCCTTCACCCGACTGCGAATTTCCTCCGTCGTTTCGAATTCTCCAAGCTCCAACCGGCCATGTTTATTCCTCAACCGACCCCCACAGCCACTCAATCAATCTCTCCGTTCTCTCCTTCCTTCCCTCCATCGATTTCTCTCTCTCCCTCTTCCATTTAACCCCACCCAAACCCTAATTTTCGCCCAACTCCCCCCATTTTCGAAAAATTGTTGAAGAGACATGCCGTGGCTTCCCATCAATTACGCTGCGTTGGGTGATCTACGAGCAAGGATTGTCTTCTCTACTGGGTAACTTCGCTCCTTAGCTCCATTTTCAATTTTGCCCTAGTATTACTATTTTGAGCAATTGCCATCGATTGTGTGCATCCATCATATCTTGCATACACTTGCATCACACACTACCATGGCCCGGGATAAAGATAAGGGTAAGGGTATCATGCGAGAGGAGGAGCCGTCTCGCAAGAGACGGAAGACCACATGTCCACCACACTCATGCCCTCCTCCTACACAGCCTACACAGCCCTAACCCCTACCTATCATCCCTCCTGAGGACCCAATGTTGGGCCAGCGTGGTTATCGTTTTCTGAGTCTCGAGCAGAAAGATTTTTATCATAGACTCGATGCACGGGGACACCTCTCCACCAAGTTTGCACACACACAAACGCTTATCGATCTCGGAGTTTTCTCTGAAGTCGAGACCCTCTTTGCTAACTTAGGTTGGTTAGATTTCTTGAACGCCCACGCGACGTCCTACCCGGCCCTCACACTAGAATTCTTATCTTCCCTTAAGTGTGAGTCGGGATCGATCGTCATTTTTTGGGTCCAAAACAGAACCGTCCGCACCCACCTGGATACTATCAATCACATTTTCGGATTCCCCAATCTTAGGGGCGACACTATCCGTCCCTACGGATATCACCCGGACTTCGACGTCAATCAATTTTGGTTTCACCTCACCCTACACGATCATTACCCTGCAAGTTTCAGCTTGGGAAAGTCACACTTCGTGCGTCATTTGTGTCTTTTTTTCGTTTTGAGTCATTTTTGCCGTTTTCTTTTTTCTTTTCATCTTTCGTCCTCTCTCTCTCTCTCTCTCTCTCTCTCTCTCTCTCTCTCTCTCTCCCCCCCCCCTAGAGATGACCCCATATGATGAATTTCCACAGAATCATACACACACTTAGCATGGCTTCGATAATCACATTCACTAACCCTAGGAAGCTGAGTCCTCTTGCATTTCATGCATCGTGGGTCCATTTTGCTTTTGTGTGAGTCGTGTGTCGTGTCTAGCTTACGGTGTGCTTCTACTTTGTGATTTTGATTTATATACCTGTCCTGGAATGACCCCTAGATTATCATGCTTCGATTTGAATATGCGGTATTTGCTTCTCCTGTCTGCTTCTATATGCATGCTATATTATATCGTATACTTCATTTCGCATGTGTCGAGATTCCACAGTTAGGACTAGGATAACCCATTTATCCTATGCTCTGATTAGCGAAGAAAATCTCCCTTGCCTAAGTGTCTAGAATCCGAATTCTTTTTTAATTTTACTTGGTGCAAATCCCCTCGTCTTGTACCGTTCTCCCACTTGGGAGAGTACACACATGTATATACCCAAACATCCAAAAATCCAAAAAAAAGAGAAAAGAAAAACCCAAAAAGAAAAGAAAACAGAAAATAAATATATATATATATATATATATATGTAGCCAAAACCCAAAAAAAATACATATATCAAAAACCCAAAAAAATCATGTGTGAATATTTTCCCATCTACCGAGAATAAAGGGAAGGTGAGAGTTTGCACCGAGTGTTCTTCTTCACATCATTTCAACCCCCATCGTTTTCGAAAACACTTGGAATAGGGACTTTCTAGTTATTATCTAGGCGATAGTGTGGTGATTCCCTAGTCCCTAGCTATGGAGTCCCTGACACATGATACGCTTCGATTCTTACTTTCTTCTCATGCATGCTTGAGCTACTATTCACCACTTATTTCAAATCGAATCGACATTTGGGTCTTTTCTTGGATTTGCGAATATGGAGCTTATTGCACGATGTGGATAGTGACACCGTCTGCTAGCACACAATCACACTCACTCGCGCTTCACCGCGTGGGCCCACGACACTTGTTTGGACTCGTTTTCTTTGGTTTAGTGTTGAGATTTGTCGCTTGCTTGCTAGGTGTGGCATTTATGATTTTGTTGGCCTTGACGGGCGATTTGGGATTTTGATTTCCTTTTTTCTCTCTTTCTCTCTATTTTCTCCCTCCGAGCTCCTACTCTCACTCGCCTTCCTCAAGGACGAGGAAGGGTTCAGCTTAGGGGATTTTGACGTGTGTGTATATTTTATATATTCACGCACGTCTTCTTTATGTTTTTTCGACATTTTCCGTCGTCCCATATCCATTTTCTCGTGTTTTCTAGTTTTCTTTCACTTCTCCGTGTTTTTGTGTATTTGCAGGAGATTGCCAGTGTAGGGGATACATAACGAAGATATCATGAGTCCCCGGAGCAATGGGAGGAGTCACGCATGATCCAGGGGGTCAAACGATGAAGATCGCCATTTTTCAGCCCTCGCCCGATCGGTTGGACACAACCAACCGATCGGGTGATGCACGCGTGTCCAACCCAGACGTAGGCTGGAGTGAGAAGAACACCAACCGACCGGTTCATCGACCGGTTGAACATAGTAGAGCTCTCGACCAACTTGGAGCTGAATTCCAACCGATCGTGTGACATCTCACTCGATCGGTTCATCTGTGGCCATTTCTTCCAAAAGACCACCCGGAGAGCTCAACAGACGTCCGCTGACCGTGCCAAATCGATGGAAGTCTCTGTCAATTTTGAGGAAAATTCCAACCGATCGGCTGAATGAGTCAACCGATCGGTTCATCCGATTCCGCAAGATCCAAACGACGACCCGAAGCTGCCAACCGGTCGGACCAAGTGAGCAGGTGAAAGCTTTGAACGTCGATGCTGAAGCACTGAAGCAGCTCACCCGATCGGTTGATACTTCAACCGATCGGGTGAAGTCGTTTTCTATATATAGTGCCTAGGTTTTCAGAAAACGGAAGCTTTTGTATTTTCTGTCTTTTTCTCTATTTGTGACGGCTGAAATTTTATTGTTATCTGTAAGTTCTCTGATCTTTGTCAAACTTTAATTTAGTCTTAATAGAATTTCTACTACCGTGTTTCAATTGCCTGATAATGATTTTTACGGTTGATTTTCATTTAGATTGCTTTTTAGCTATAATGTGTGAGAAGTTCCCAAATCTGGGATTTTGGTGGAAACCCCTTCGTGTGTTCTCCCTGATGCGTCCATAGGACTAGGATTTTGATATGGATTATGAATTTAGAGGTTACGCGGGGTGTTTCATTGTCATCGGCGGAAAAAGGACCGCCTTTGACCGTAGGGACAATGGGGAATAAACTTGGCGGTTGACTCCCTAGCCATAGCTCACGCCCTTAGCGTAGACATCGAATCCTAGCACGTGGGAACGGTAGGATGAGATGTTGGGAGTTATCATTGCGATCTTAGTGCTTCCAGAGTCAGTCAGTGACTTAGTATTAATGGACATGGGAATGCCCACTGACCGAACCCGGGTAGTCCGGCGTATCATCCTGGGCAACGACCGGAATATCGGGCCCATGGGACGCTGGTATCACTCTTAGAGGCAACATTTCACCACGAAACCCTAATTCCGATCGTTTTCCTATCCGTAGGTCATAATAGTGAGAACACATGATAGGGTGGAAACCGGAGTCCTAGGTTTCCTTTTACATTGTTTATCCCTGGTATCTACAATTTGTGACAAACCATTGATCGATCGGGCTAGCTCACCCATAGGGTGAATTGGTTCCTCTTAGAAACAAGCACAACCACGCCTCCCTGTGTTCGACCCCCAAGCCACACTACAACACCGTGCGCTTGCGGTACAAATATTTTAAATCTGGTATCCCCCAATCCGACTGCACTCTTATGAGTTAAAAACTGGGGGACTTCAGACTTTCGGACGGATAAAAACTTCCAACAAAAATGACAGAAAGACATCGGGACGTCTATTCTGTCAAACTCCAAAGATCACTGTATGGTCTGAAACAATCAGGAAGAATGTGGTATAACAGACTCAGCGAATTCCTCGTGCAACAAGGATTCACAACTAATGAAGTCTACCCTTGCATCTTTATAAGAGCAAAGGGAACAGGATTCGTAATAATTGTCGTTTACGTAGGCAACTTAAACCTCATCGGATCTCCTGAAGAGATAACTGAGATATCCAAGAGACTTACACAGACTTTTGAGATGAAAGACCTTGGCAAAACCAAATTCTGCCTTGGCTTACAAATCGAACACCTAAGCAGAGGAATCCTGTTACTCAATCCTCCTACATAAGAAAAGTGCTGAAAAACTTTCTTAAGGATATATTCCACCCGCTGAGTACACCAATGGTCGTCAGATCATTGGATGTGGATAAGGACCCCTTCCGGCCGCTGGAAGAGGGGGAGGAAGCACTAGGTCCTGAAGTATCCTACCTATGTGCAATTGGAGCACTCCTTTATCTGGCAAATTGCATGCATCCCGATATAGCTTTCGCAGTTAACCTACTAGCCAGATATAGTTTAGTGCCCACAATGTGCCACTGGAACAGAGTGAAGCACCTTCTGCGCTACCTCTAGGGGTCAGTTGACCTGGGACTATACTACAAGAATGGCGTGTCCTCCAACCTAGTTGGTTTTGCAGATGCTGGATACAGGTTTGACCCTTACACCGCAAAGTCCTAGACCGGCTTTGTATTCACCTAGGGTGGTACAGTCATCTCATGGAGATCAGTGAAGCAGACCTCAATAACAACCTCATCCAACCATGCCGAACTCATTGCGATCCACGAAGCTAGCAGAGAATGCTTCTGGCTTCGTTTTGTCATCCACCACATCCTAGTGACAACCGGCCTGAATACGGGAGATCTTGAACCAACCACTATGTACGAAGATAATACAGCCTGCATAGCTCAACTACGAGGTGGCTACATCAAAGGTGACAGACCGAAGCACATTTCCTCCAAGCTCTTCTGGACGCTTGAACAACAAGAAGACAAATAGATCGACATCCAGCAGATCCAGTCTTGCAACAACATGGTGGATCTATTTACTAAAGCATTACCTCACTGTACCTTTAGAAAACTTGTAATAGGGATTGTGATGAGACAGTTGAAAGATATATAAGCCTGACGCTTGTACGCAACAAGGGGAGTTAATGTTGTGTTGTACTCTTTTCCCTTACCTATTGGTTTGTCTCATTGGGTTTTTCATAGACAAAGGTTTTAACGAGGCAACCACATCAACTCTGGATCCAAAAGTATCCACCCCTGAGGATATCCATCGATCAGGGAAAGTCAAGGAGACTTGCACTCTTTTTCCCTAACTATTGGGTTTTTCCACTGGATTTTTCTTAGCCAAAGGTTTTAACGAGGCAATACCCCTTAACTTAGGATCCAGAAGTATCCATATCCCCATGGTCAGATAAGCCCTATGAATTCCGAAGTGTTCATATACCAAGCTTACAACAATAGATGGATAATGGGAAGTGTTATGAGCGGGCTTTTGTAAGCCCGCATGGTACCCATTAGTGTATTGGGTATCCACGCATTATATAACCTTATTCTATAAATACATGGCTATGGGTTCCGTAGCCAATGAGCTCATAACATGAGATGATTTTTGGACATTCTATGATTTAAAAATTGTTGCAACAAAATTAAATTCATGTTTATGGTAGTCATTCCTTCTTATTATTTTAATTGTTCTAATAATAATTTCGAACAAAAGGCTATGTTTAAAATTGTTGCAACTTGAATTTTAAAATGCCTAATACATGATTAGGATAGCACCTTAAAAATCCTTATAGTTGATAAGGACATTAATAAAAGTTATTAACCAATCCTAATACTTTCGAATTTTAGGATTCAAATAGTTGATAGGATTAACTAGTTTTAATGAAGCCATTTCTAATCGAACGTGACATATATGAATAATAAGTTTCCTTCAATAGACCATGATCCGGTCTAGTGTATTTTGACTATTATTGAGGATGAACCTTGCACGACTTGGGATAGTGATCCTGGCCTAGCCAAATCCCTGGCCGTGTTCTGGTGGACCGCAAGGATGCAAATTATAAATATATGACATCGTAGATTATATCTAGTCAATTACGTTAAAAATCTTCTTCAAGATTAGCCGTAACCCTCCTTGTTTTAGAGGTTGGCAACTATAGGTTCTATGTTATAGTTGTTGAGCACACTCAAGCTATGTCATAGCCACTTTATGGAAACCAACTTCTCATTACATGAGATGTAGTCTAGACTTAACCCAAACCGTCGCGTTGTGCCCATACACTGAGTACCGACGTAAGTTAGGCTAGATACGAAAACAAGGGTGTGACTAGACTATTCATTATTATTTGGATGATCATACACATGATCATAAGTGACTAGGAGTAAAAACCAATAAGAGAATCAAATATGATATGATTGATGAAGAGTCATCTATCAATCGGAGAGAGCAATTTGTTGAGCACACTCAAGGTTGTGAGGCTCATGGTGGTTGGATCTCTTTCCCATTTAATTTAATTTAATTAAGTCGTTCATTATTATGGCTAAAAATGATCGCAAAAAATAGTGGAAGGATATAGTTAGATAAAGGCCATTCTATCTATATTTAATATTGAACATATGCTAAACTAGAATAGTTCTATGTTTACCAATGGAATCAAAAACATAATATCCTAAGAGAATAAGTCAACTGGTCCAAATGGTTGGTTAATGGAATATTAGTTGAAATGCTAATTGATAGACTAAACTATGTTCTCATTGACATTAAAATGACCTTCTTAAACATAGGCTTAAGGACAATGATTTCCTTAAGATCCATGTCCAACAAAATAAATGCACGCTACCTATCACTCGCCTCTATAAGGGGCAACTTGAACATACTAATGTTCAAAGCGTATTTCTCCATATAATTTGTTGAGTCAACTCAAGGTTGTGTGGAAAACAGTTTCGATCCGCAAGGTTCAAAAATTCGATCAAATTATTTGAATCGAAGATGAGTGCATGAGTGGTGCAAGACTATGTTTTCCAACCGGATCTTGAGACGAGCAACTTGTTAAGCACACTCAAGGTTGAAAAGCTCAAGCATTTGGATACGTGAGATGTTTGTACAGCTATTATTTTGTTGAGACGCGTAATATCTAAATGAGATTTAGAAAAGGAAGAAGGCATTAAGGAAAGTCAATTGAGAAAGAAAGTTTTATCTATCATTAGTAAAGGCATAGTAGAAGGAACTGAAAATACGACATGTTTGATGTCTAAAATTTCAGAATAATTGTTATACAAAGATAGTCTCACATATTGCATAATGAACAAAAGTTGTCTTTAGGCCAAATGGAAATTATATCACACTTGGCGAATGTCGTCACATTATTTTAGAAGAAATGTTTTGATGTGATTATACTATAAAACAATGTTGTATTAAGAGTTGATACATGAATACACAAGTTAGAAGAAAATCTTATATGGCAAAATAGACTAGGCCGTACCAAAGAGACTAAGATTCACAAGTCGCATAAAAAGGTGTCTGACCTATCGTATTATGAGTCGAAAGACACTTGTGAATCATGTCTCGAAGATATGATGGCCGAAATTCCATCTGTAAGACAGTGGGAGAATGAGTTGATGAACTCTTAGTCTTGTACATACAGATGTACCCGGACCCAAGTCTAAATAAGCCAAGATAAGGAATTCTTATTTTATTACGACACGTGTTCTTGATGAAACACAAGTCTGATAAAATTGAGAACACATTGAAAGAAGTATTTGAACTGATTCGATCGGATCGAATTGTCGAATACTTAGTAGGTAACTCTTACGTAACTAAAAAATGAGATTTTCTCTCAGGTCAAGTCTTTTAACACATCGATGTGTTAGAGAGCATGAATCGTACTTTGTTAGACTTAGTATGATACATGGCTAGTGACTCTGAGTTACAATCCTTGTTCTGGGTTAAAACCCAGATAATAACACCTAGGTTTGATAAGATTATGTTAGAACCTTAAAAATATAATATTCCTCAAATTAATCATTAGGAAGTCACAAGGTTACTCGAGTCTCGTGAGATGATAAGTCGAGTAAAACATCATAGTTGATGATGACTTAGTCAACTTCTAGAATGTCAATCGGAGTAGGGACTCTGATCAATAACTTAATGGAATTTGAATAGGGTCTGTGCATGTAAATAAAGTATGGACTTTAGTTTACGTGCCCAAAGAAAGTGTTTCTTATTGGCTGCAAGTGAATCTTCGAGTTAGAAGATTGGTGCAGAAAGAAAATAGTGAAGTACAACTTATGTTAGTTGAGAACGGTTTTCATCCTAACTCCTATAAACGGATTATGATGAAACTATCTACCCAACAGATGTGTACAGATATACTCGAAATGAACTCGATGTAAATGCTCATACGACCATTAAAACTGGAGCATTCATGTAAAGTCTGGTTTCTAAATGTGATTTAGAAGAACGAACTCCTATGAATCGGCCAGAGAGTTTTGAAGGTCAGTAGAAGCGAATATAAAAGATGCGATGCATCAAGGAGCCACAACATATGGTTTGACAAAGTGGTCAAAGAGTTTGACACATTATCAGAAATGATTATGAACAGACTAAATAACCAGTAAACTTATTTGGTTTATCCTCGTAAGCTACGAGGAGCTGGATGAGATCCAGGTAAGACATTAATTATGGATTCCAAGAGACCAAGGAAATTATTTGGATGATATTCAAATGTGGTCTCTAAAATAAACATAGAAACCCCTTAAGTCTATACAGTAAACGGTTTAGCAGATTTACTCACGAAGGCTCTGTCATATAAAGTCGACAGAGACTTATGTGTAAATGCGGTATGTGATACCGGGATAAATGCGCCTGAGTGCAAGTGAGAGATATTGGGAGATAAGTATGCCCTCGAACTCGAGGCAATTTATCTCTTTGTAAGTGTACAAACATCTTGTTCAAAATAACAGTAAGATGTTTGGTAAGAATTTACCTAAGTTTAATAACAATGTAGTCTTCATTAGAGCTTAGGTAAAGTCCTAAGACTTAATGCGAGGTTAAACAAGTATCGAAATGAGGATCTCGATCATAGAGAATTGTTTGACCGTTAGTAGCATAAGTCTGAAATGTTCGTGGTCGTAGATGTTTCGAGAAAAGGATATCGAAACATCGGATAGACCATTATGTCTTAGTCGTCACCATGAAGTGGTGACAATGATCTCATGATCGTTTGACTTGGCAAAGTCGAAGACGAGACATAAGTGCTCATTAGAGAATGAGTTCACTGGACGACCTAATTAGAGTATCTTATGGTTATGATCGACTAATCTGTCAATGATAACTCTCAGTGATGATAGGTAAGTTGGTCTTTTGACTTGAGGTCATTGTACAAACCTGTGCATGAACGGTGTCACTTAGATCACTGATCTTGCCTCGGGAAAGCCCTGTTGAAAGATCTTTGGTTGTGTGACATTTGAAGCATGCGAGGAGAGTAATGACCAAGATAGGATACGTCTCTCCCAGTCAATGGGAGTTAGTGTCATGGTGTTAGTTCGATCTTTAGTAAAACTCTGGCCAGAGTATGTGGGAAGAAGTCCAACATTATTTGACTAAAGATTGATGGAGACTACCCAAGTTCAAGTTGGTAGGGTTGACAGTTGACCATACCCTAGCCTTGACTATGCGGCATAGTTTTGATGAAAAGACTATAACTGCGGTATTCATCACGGATACAGTCAGGGTGTCCTGATAATACTTATGTCAATTACTTAACCACATAAGTATGAAACCGAAACAGGGACGACCCCTGCTGCTCATGGCCTCTACCATCTGGTGTTTCGAGCCCCACCTGTAGAAGGGTCAGGCTGTATGGTCTCACACAGAGTAAGATTTTCGTCAAGTAATAAATAGAAATTAGGAAGAATATGCATTTGATGCAAGAGACAGAAAACTGCAAAGAGTTTGTAGTTAGATTCTGGACTCGGGATAAATGATCCTAAGTGCAAGTGGAAGATGTTGTAGGATGTATGCCATCAGTTCATTTGTATTTGATGTAAATGGATATTAATATAAGATGTGGGAATTTTGCATATGATGCAAAGGGAATTAAATGTGTCGTAAAAATTTTACGTGTATATCTAATATAATAAATGTGAGGAAAAGGTTACCTGGATGACGGATCGTCCCACTCTAAATGCAGGTTCAAACGCGTCAAAAACGGACACCAAACGCATAAAATAGAGCCAAAACAGTGAAAAAAGCCAAATTTAGGATTGCGGGTCAGTCGCTCGCTGCCTGGAGGCCACAACAGGGTTTTCTTAACCCAGTTCTATGCTACGGCTGCATTTTTGTGAAAAACTAGTTTTGGTATGTTTGGATGCTCGTTTGAGGGTCAAACGGACTCGGAATAACGCATCGTTTCTTCCTACACATTCATCGTTCAACCCTATTTGATTTGATAGGTTATATCATTTGTGAAGCTCAACGGTGAGGGAGAAAAAATTCGCTAAAGTTTGGCCTTTGTGAAAGGCAAACTTTAATTAATTTTTTCTCCAAAACTTTTAGTCCCACATCGAATATGGAGTGAAGGAGAGGGATCATCCGCCTAAATAAATTGGGGTTTACCCCCTCCTTGGAAATCGTCCCAAGCTCCAGATCTGAGTAGCTCCATTAAACGTGAGTAAGCCCAGATCCGAGCTTAAATTAAATTATTCTCTTTCTCCTTAATTTCTTCCTTGCTCCTGTTCGGGCTCTAACAAAGCTACGAAGGAGCTCGGATCGGATCCGAAGTCTTGACGGAGGATCCACTCACGGTGAAATCTTCTCTAGCGCGTGGTTGACTCGACGACAAGGGTGTTGCTCGACTCAGGGCGCGGTGTGGTTTGGGAAGCGGTTCGGCCTGGGACAGTGTGCGGCTCAGGACGCGGTTCGGCTTGGGAGAATCGGCACGGGGGCCAAAGAAATGTTGCTGAGAATGACGCTTCGTATTCTGCGGAAACGAAGTGAAATACATGTAGTTTAAATAATCATGTGTTTATAATTGCAACTGTCAGATAGATCTATCCTTAGGGGTTGGTTGGACCCAACACTGGGATAGTAGAGATCTTGGCTAAGGTTAAATCTTTAGGGCTTATACTTACAACTGTTTTAAGTGCTATTTTTCTGCAGCTACCGGAGTTCGGCGGTTGAGGGGGAGGCGACCAGAGATGAGTGGCCACGTGGTGAGGTGAAAACGAGGAAGAGGAAGATGGGTTTGGCAGAGTGTGTGGAGATGAGAGGTTAGGGGTGGATATTTATAATAGAATATTAATAATATATAATGGTTTAAAACTATTTTGATAACGTTCATACAGAAAAATATAAAATTATTTCAATGATATTTATATAGAAAAGTATTAAAAAATATCTTTGGAAGTATTTATATTATAAAATACATATTGACGAACTCAGGCTGTTACAAATTCTTACACAAGAAAGAAAGAAATTGAAATAATCAATTTGAAACAAGTACACAATCCTATGCTTTGAATATGATCTTACTTAGAAGTGAAGGCTAGAGAGTGTGTGAGATGTGATCCAATTAGAGTGCGTGAGCACTTACTACTTCTCCAAAGATGAGAAGAAATCAATGCTTGCAGATGTGAGCTTTTGAGCTTAAGTTGGACAAGTGATGAATGAGAGCTTGCGGAAGTTGGGAGCTTTGAATGCTTGTGATCAATGAGAATTAATGTATTCAAGAGCCTTGAAATGAATGCCAACATTCCATATATATAGTGCTCTAAGAATCCCACCAAATCCCCTAACAAATCCAGAGCAATAAATATTGGAACATGATGTAATGTGCATATTTTTTGAGTCACCAGACGTCTGGAGAAGGACCATCAGGCATCTAGTGCATTATACTGACAAAGCATTAACAACTAGTTAGTCAGGCATATAATGAAGGGTTCCTAGACGTCTGGCTTACTATTCAGACGTCTGTCCTGTAGGCATCAGATGGTCGAACTAGCATGATCAAGAAGGTGCAACTCTTTGGAAATTCTGTTGGAATTTCCTATACGTATCAAGATCAACATCCATGCATCTGTCTCACTAGTTAGACATCTGTCTGGATGTCTACAAAAGTCTGGCTCAAGAGGCCAAATGAGGAGAGGGGTTCTCACTTAATCAGACGACTGGAGTACATCTCCCAAACGTCTGACAACCTACTCAGACGTCTGGGAAGAAAACTCCAGGCGTCTGTCCTGTTAGGGTTTCTATTCCTAAGTCAGAAATGTATGCCAGACGTCTGATGGTCATACACTATATGTCTGATATAGGTTGAAAGCTCAAATTTGAGTTAAATAAATTCCTAGCCCTATGTGATCAACTAATGAATGTTCTAAAGTGTTGTGCATGCAATGTAAGTTCTTCTAGTAAGTAAATTCAAGGCTTAACATTCTAATATCAAAATTAAGTAAAGAATAAAAAATTTACACATTAATCATCTTCACTCCCTATTAGATTCCTTGATTCCATCTCTTGATTGTTGCTTTTAATATATATATTCAATTTACAATCGATGATGATTTATTTAACTACAAAAATGGAGTTAGTCATAATTAATTATGTTTGCTTATCATCAAAATCAAATGAGGGATCCAATACTCAACATTTCCAAACATACCCAGTAGGTACCTACACATCAGCTATATAGACAATCGATATCTACCAAGTGTAATATTCTTCCACATGCAAGGTCCTTTAACACATCTCCGGTCAAAGTACTAAAATGCACCTATTGTCACTAGAGATCTTCTATTGAAACTCAGAGTATGATAACCGTACAGAAGTATCTTTTGTGAATCGTTCTGTGAACTTTTTCTCCTAACAAGCACATGTGCATTGTCTAATGATGTCTCCACATCAAGCGACAATGAGTCTAGTCCTTACCATCTGATGGTATAAATTAATACACAATGGCTTAACTGGAATATTGATAATCCGTCTAGATATTCCTCTGATCAGGAATAGTTCTGGACATATGATCGATGGAGACATTGGCCTTATTATTATGATCTCATCATGATCCCAATTTTCATGTTATAAGTCTTAAAACTTTATCCATGAATCATACAATCATGACAACATACATTGAAGTGACACAAAGGATATCATAGATAAAGATTACAAAATAGCTTACTATTATTTCAAACAAGATGTCTTATTACAATTAAAACAATGGTCTTAAGAGCATACATTACTCAACATTTAGTTTTACAAAGAGCCATAAATTTAGTTAGGTTAAGGAGAACAAAATTTGAAAAGAAAGATTTTAAAATTCAAGGGAAACATAAGAAGATAGTTAGCTACTTGAATTAAGGTAAAATATGCATTTCAAATTCATTGGGGTCATGTGCAAGTCATATGCTCTTACTGAGTTAACAAAGTAAGATTTGGGGTAGAAAAACTATTGTTTAGGAGGGTTTTATACTAATTTCAATAATGTAAGGGGTTTATTATTAATGAGGCATAGCACACTGAGTTTTCTACAATTTACCTTAATAAAAAATGTTAAGCTATCTTTGTATAGTTATAAAAAAGAATTTTGATGGAATCATAGAAGGAGATTGTAGAATACCTATGAAGTTGGAGAATAAAATTTAATAAGACATGATTCATTTTGGTGTAAAATAGGAAGTAAAGGTTGAACAATATCATGAGATAATGGATTAAGGCATGTCTAACATTGTCTTAAAGTAGTGTAGCTCTTGCTTCGATGAAATATGAAACATGTGATTTGCTTCCAAGATACAACAGATTTCATGATCCTTTATCTTGCTATTATAGAAAAATGACCAAAATAACTTATGACATTGAATTTGTGATGCCTGGCCATTTTTCTAGAATAAATGATTCACGGAGTGAAGACCAACCACATATGAGAAGACATGTGTCATTAAAGCCCAATCATTCGAAACAGTTATGGCCAAGGTAGGTAATTATGAGATCCTCCAGTGGATACCTAATATGCAAACAATGGCTTTGGATGTCTTGCATTGTTTGGACAATTACAAGCATATCTCCTGCATAGTTGTTAATGTCATGGCTAGTAAGAAAATATTTCACACTTGAAGGGATTTTTCGATCAACAATCAAAATGGCTTATAATTTTAGCTTTAATTTTATCCTAGGGTCGCTTTAGCTTATATTTCCTTCATTTTTCATTGTTTCCACTGCCAGATGTACATAAGCATGGTGTTTTTTAAACTCATGCATATAGCTTTTATTGAGAAAATCAAGAAATTAGTTTCCTTTAGTGTAAGCTATTTTTTCTTTCACACACATGCATGTGTGTATGTTGTCCTCGATAATTATACCGCAAGCGCATGATGTAGTTGTAGAGCTATACATGTCGTCCATTGAGAGGCAGTTGTTGAGTATTGGTTTATTTCATGGTTATTAGCTATGCGATTGATGAGTGACTAAGAAGTATGAATATTAAGAGGAAATATCAATTTGGAAAAGCTCTAAGACCTAGGTATCACCACCATCGGATCAAATTTAGGATTGAATTAGATTGATCGGTTGTTGAATTAGTGGGTTAGGGAGAGGTTGTCTAACCTAAGGGCATTCGCCTACCCCACACTTCTGTGATGTAATGATATGATATTTCCTTATGTTATCTCTACCCCCACTCTCGTGATGCTATGATAGGACTACTTATCCCATATCGAAGCCAACTCCCATTGGAGCATCAATATGTGATCAGTGCATTACGTCCGACAAATATCCTCAATCTTCCTCCATGCCATTCCCGTGGATTAGGATTTGGACCTATGCTAAGAGATCTTTAATCCATGACATACTCCTGTCAGCCGCATGTACAGTAAGGATCGATGTAGGGGTTGAAAACCCTAGATTAGCCACAGCTCCCGCCATCGGCTAATCTATTCATCCCCACGAGGGCAGATCAATGTGCATTGATAATAATCATCCTAGCATACCCCTAATATCCAATTATTCAACAATTAATCAAATCTTACAATCCATAGCCAAATCTAATAGTGTTCAATCCATGGTCCTAGATGGGCGACTACTCACAATCAATGGAGAGAAACACGGTCAAAATCATGAATTGAGACATTATTACAATGTATAATTGATGGAGATAATCAACCAAGGAAATCCACAATGACAAGAGAATAAGGAAAAACTAATTCTATTGCAAACTAGAACGAAAATCATAAAGAACAAAGAGAATAACAAAAAGTTGCAGAGAATAATAGAAAGTTTACACCTGAATAATCTCCGAAAACCCCAGAAAAAGTCCTGGAAAAGGCGTTCTCTCCTTCAGAGGAAGGAGAAAGATATATATACCCCTATAAAAATCGCCAACAAATCCTAAATCTTCCATTGGTGGCGCCCAGAAAATCCTTGAAATCCCATTTCGATGTGATTGCATCGGATTTGATGCGGCCACGTTGCATAAATGCCGTAAGTTGGAAAAATCAACCTTCAATCGACGCAACCATGTAATGATCTACGTGACAACATCATTTGGTGCTTTGGCTCTTCAGTTTCCTCATCTAAACGGTCGTTTGGATGACCGTTTGGCTTCAGCAGCATATTGGATCGACGCGGTCGCATCGTCAGCCAAACAACTACAGTGTTGGTAAATTTATTCTCTTCAGCTCTGTGATGACGCGGCCGTGTCAGCTTCTAATGCGACCATGTCGATGGGTCTTTAGCTACTTTTGGGGCTGCCCTGGTGACGCGGCTGCGTGGATGAACCATGCGGTCGCGTGTGTCATTGATTCCTTCACTTCCCTTATGCAATTCGAGCTCCCATTCACCTCTCACTTCGCTATTTATCTCTTTTGACCCACTCTAGGGTCCTGATATCCTTTATTTGCATCCGCAATACGCGCAAGGGACCCAAAAGTAAAAATAAACCAAAACGGGGGAAATGGAGTGGAACGGAGGAAGAAACGGTATGATATGCACATGAAATAAACATAAAATTTATGCATAATAAATACTTATCAAAATCCCCCAAGCTAAACTCTTCCTTGTCCTCAAGGAAGACATGAAAGAGTAAAGATTGTAGGTGTGCAAGAAAGCAAGCAAATGATGGCATGATTTTGAGAACTTCACAATATCGAGCAATTAAATATGGAATAACAAGAATATCAAACTCAAGGAATTATAAACATGCTAATACATCGTCATCAACTAAAATATAAACCAAGGATATTATTTCTAGCATAAATTGTCAAATAATATACTAAATCATGATTGTGCCAACGTCCTATCCCACCCCTCGGTCGAAGGAATATGAATCGAAATTATGCGATGGGTTGGAGGGAAAGATTAGTATCAGATAATGACCTACGTGTCTATCGAAGAAGTGGCCCTCACAACACATATCTGTTCCTTGATTTATGAAATAGCTATCTTTATTCATGCTTGAATTTTTCAATTTTTCACATTTTTTATCTTTTTTGGGATCCTAATTGGTTTGTGTAAGGAGTGTCGGGTCGATGACTCCTAGGTCAGACGACCTTAGAGCATCAGGCCAAGAGGGACCCCTCGCACCTACTAGCTCAAACCAAATGTAATCCTTATTTATATGCACTCCCCAAGCTAAAATTTTTGGCTCGCGGCCCCAATGCTTCTGGAGGCACGAGGATCTAGCTACTTCGCATAGTTGGGAGAACGATGCATAACTTATTCTTTTCTTTACATATATATACATTTTCTTCTCTTTTCTTTTGGAAGCATGAACAAGATAAGTGATTTCATTCCTTAGTACTAGGTGATGATGTTGTTATTGTTGGACGCAACGATCTAGGATATCTAGTTTGATGAGGAGAAACATGTGTTGCTATTTAACGTGTGTGCTAAGTGTGTTTCAGGAATGGCAAAGTCGTAGTTCTAAGCGTTGGAGAAATTGCTAATCATATAGTAACTTGGAGAGAAAGTGTTGTGAACAAAGAAAATTGGACTTGGTCCAATGGGATGGATCGGAGAGCATCTCTTTGGATGTGGTCAAATCAATTAGAGATTAAGACAAAAGATTATTTCCATCCAAATACAAAGTCTATACCAAGTCAAATATCTATTTGCTCAAAACTCCTTTATACCAGGGATCCATTGCTCATCCATCCACGTGTATTCAAGCCCTAGCCGCAATCCTATCTTGGCTAGGAACCCTTTGTTGGGTGCACAAAAACCCTAATTAGTCTCTATATAAGCTTTGGCAAACCCCAAGGCAAACAGGGGGCTACACAAAAAAAGGGACAAATCCTTCTCCTTCCAAAAGCTTACGGCAATACAAAAGTAACCCTAGTCCACAAAGCCACAGTCTTTCAAATACACCTTTGCTGTAACAAGCCGTAAGCCCTCATCTCAAAAAGCAAAAGCTTTCACTACTGAAACCAAATTTCTCAAGCAACCCAGGGCCACAAAATTAATTGACCAAGCAAAGCTTTAGCTGCTCCCTCAAACCAATCACCGGAGTAGCACTCATCGTCAGACACGCACCTTGTCGTCGAAGCTGTACTTGTTGCCAAACTCCAGACGACGACAACCCATTTTACTTGCCGCCGATGATCATCGTGATGCCGTAGAGGTGTGTGTGCTCCACTGGGTTCAAATCCATTTTGACAACCTACTTTCTTGCGTGAAGAAACAGCAGCTGCCAAGATCATCAACCTGCAGCCAAGAACCAGCCTCCGTGAGTTCCTCTTCAAGACACTGCCTTCATCATTATATTAGTCGCCACTGGAGATGAGTGGAGGCAGACGAGTTCCCACCTCGACTGCCAGGAAATCTCATCGTCGTTTAACACCCCGCACACTATGGAGATATATGACGACAACCATCTTCGGGTTGCCGTGAACTGCCACATCGCCGACGAAGTCTTACCATCAAAGAAGCCCACACGTCATGAAGCACCACCGTCCAAGACATTGTCGAAGTCGGAGAAGACGTAAGCTCACCATTGCGGGAACTGAGTCATCATTGAGAGGTCCGTCGTTGCCATTGGGACGCTCGGAGATGTCGGACGACGAAGGTCGAGAGCACTGCAGCTTGCCACCAGAGTCGAAGTCGAAGCTGAAATCCCGCCGTGAGCACTAGCCGTCGAGGAGAAGTATTCGAAGATGCGAAGTTGTGTCGGAGAAGCGAGCGTCATCAAGCTAGCATTGGATGACACCCCATGCAAACGAAAACGAAGCGAAAGAGGATGCTGACGTGGAAGGGTTTTTAATTGAGTATTACTATGCGCACAGACCGCCTATTAATTGGATTGAACTGGAATTTCTTTATGCACAGACCAGAGAGCTATTTGACCCAAAACTTGAGATACAGACATCAGATCGAGACACCCCTTGCGTCAGACTGAAGCTGACGCGGTGCTGACTGACAGAGACGACTACACGAACACGAGCTGAGCGTTTCTAAACTCTTTACTCTTTATATTTGTGTATTAGTGTAACGATCTCTGTAGGAGAAACTTTACTAGTTCATTGTTCGAGATCTTTTGGGGACTTGACGAGTTAGGGCTCGTCAAGGGTGAGAGTATCTGACTAATTTGATAGTGTAGAGCATGCAGAAGTGCCTACGAGCTAGGTGAGAGTTGATTGGGGTATTGACTCATTATAGATGTACCTTGATTACATATTAATCTAGTAGTTGCTTTCGGGGAGTAGGTCGTGGGGACGATCGAACTAAGGTATATCTGTGCGTACTCTGTGATTGCATTCTATTGACTCTGCCTATGCTTATAACTGCGTGTGATTGTTCGTGGGTTGCACGAATATTTTTATTAGCTTATTAACCCCTAGGTTACGATCCAGATCTAACAAGTGGTATCAGAGCCAGTTTAAAGGATCTATTCTAGATTTGATAAGGTGACCATGAATATATCTGATTGTGCATTTGCTGAAGGTCAGTTTAAAGCCTATCCTCCTAAGTTTAACGGTGTAGACTTTGCATATTGGAAGGCCAGGATGAAAATCTATTTAGTGTCTATAGATTATGATGTTTGAGATATTGTTGAAAATGGTTCTAGTCTACCCACTATTAAAATTTAAGACACTGTTATGATTAAGCCTAAAGACAAGTGGGATTTAGCTGATAAGAAACTTTATACTCTTAATGGTAAAGCTATGAATGAGCTTATTTGCTCTCTTGATAAATCTGAGTTTAACCGTATCTCACATTGTCTAACTGCGCAGGAAATATAGCATACGCTAGAGGTGACGCACAAAGGAACATCGCAAGTGAAGGAATCTAGACTTGCACTGCTAAGTGCAGAATATGAGAGTTTTCGCATGCTGCCATCTGAGTCCATCAAGGAGATGTTCGCGAGATTCAGGGACATCGTTTATAAATCCAGCTTCTTCGGTAAGCCATACTCTAGCCATGGCCAGGTACGAAAGAGCTTAAGGGCACTGTCAAGCTCGTTCAGGCCTAAAGTAACAGCTATTCAAGAAGCTAAGGATTTATCAACGATGAGAGTGGAGGATTTAATAGGCAACCTGATGTCCAACGAGCTTGAGTTGCAAAGTATAGAAGCTAGAGAGAAACCTGAAGAAAAAGTCAAAGATCCCACACCATTAGCTCTTCAAGCTAACGATGACGATCTTGATGAGGAGCAAGCTCCAATGGTTAGAAACTTCAGAAGATACATTCAGACTGACAAAAAAAAGCTGAGTTGGGAAAAAGGTTTACTCGTTCCAATTATTTTAATTCTGATAGAATTTCCTCTGAGCAGAAATCTACTAGTAAAATGGAATGTTTTAAATGCTGGAGGAAAGGACACATGATGAGGAACTACCCATAACATACAGCAAATGTCGCAGAGAAGAAAGGAAAAGCCAAAGTGCTGACGTGGGACATGGACAGCGAAGCTGAGGATGAGGAGCATGAAGCCCACTCATTCATGTGCTTAATGGGCAAACACAATGAGGTAGAATCCTGCACTAAAGCTGAATTTTTGAATATTTGCAAAGGTATGCAATCTAAAATAGATAAGCTAGAATCTACCATAGATGATTATAGGGAGGGTAGCTTTGAATTGCAACAAGAAAACAATGACTTTTCTAAAGAAATTGATAAACTTAAAGAAGAACTTGTTGCATGTAACTCCACCATTAATATGATGAAAATGGAGAAAGCTAGCTTGCCTGAAAAAGATGATTGTTCCTTTTGTCCCTCTTTGCTAGAAGATATTAGCATGTATAAGCAAGATTTGATAAAGCTTGAAACTGATAATGAATTGCTTACTGGAAAGATTAATATGCTAAATCTTGAACTTAAGGAAAAAATGAGTGATTTTGAAAAGAAAGAAGAGAAAAACAAGCGAGCATTCATTAGTAAGTGCACTTTGCTTGTGAATGAAAATTCTATTTTGAAATCCAAAGTCACCACCCTAGAATTGTCATTAAAGAGATTTTCCATAGGAAAACAAAATTTGGATATTATTCTTGGAAATCAATTGTATGGCAATAATAGACGTGGCCTTGGATTTGGCGCTAAGAATGTTGAAAAACCTAAGTATAAGAAATTTCACAATGTGCCGTCTATTGCTTAAAAATGTTTATGCAAAGTGTCATACTTGTGATAGTGTTGGTCACACATTGTATTATGGTAAGTTTAGGAACACGAACATAAAGTTCAAACAAATGTGGGTTTCTAAAGCTTTGATGACTAACACTAATGGACTTTGTTGGATTCCAAGGTTACACTTAACACCGTTCATGAAGGTAAGGTGGAGATTTGGCGAGGAGCAATGAATTGAAAGTTTCATTCTTTAGCTCCTTAGTCAAATGGCGATGCGAATGTATATCTTTTCCCTCTTTGCATTCATTGCATACCTTCATAGATTTTGTGCGTACTTGACTCAATTTTTGTTTGTGTGCTTGCTTTTATTTTCTTTTTAGGCTTGTTTTTAGTTCTCAAAAAATTAAAAAACCAAAAAAATTGTGCTTACTGAATACCTCTTTATTATTCATTATAATTGGTATTTGTTAGTGTTCATTCATATCCTTTGTAGAAATCATTGTATTATTCTTATAGCAACATGTGCTTGTTAGAAACTATTTGGTAGCCATGTCATGCTTCATGAAATGATTAATTTGATTTCTACACCTACATACGCACTTCCACGAATGCTAAACTTTTAGCACTTTTGGAGATTCTTTTGATGAATGTTGGAAAGTGAATGTAGGATGAATAAAAACTGAATTATCTAATGGATATGAAGTGTATTGCCATGGATAAAAATTGAGCACAAAAAAATTGAATATGAAACAAGAAAAATGAAAAAGAATGAAAATTTCTCTGTACGTAAAATGGATATAATTCATGGCAAGTACACTAGCCACGAGTATTCAGCATATGCTTTATAGGTAATCTTTAGCATTGGTGTATATTACTCGTCAAGCAATGCCAACCCCACATCTAAGAGTCCTTATCGGCTATGTTTTGGAGTTTGGTAACTTAAACTCATTCTTAATGAGGTGGGAAATATCAATCCTAGTGAAATTCATGTTAATTGGAAAATGTGGTTGATTTGGTTGATGTTCTAAATTGAATCGCCCTTTGTACTTCAATGTTGATATTATCACACTTACACATTGGTGGTGAAGTCTAAATTATGATTTTCGATGAATTTGAATTATCTACTTTATGGAAAATGACATGCAAGTGATAGATATAATCTATAATACTTTATTTTTGCATGTGATATTTATTGACTTCATTAGTTCACTTTTGATTATACCAAAAGGGGAGAAAGAAAAAGATTTGGTGGTGTTGGCACATAATATGGTATTATCTGTTGAAAGGGGAGATTGATAATACAAAAATAGGGGAAGCTTGGAAAAAGGGGGAGCATGCTTATATCTATATGCTACACTGTTGTTGTGCATGCTTGTAATGCTTGAATGTCTCATTGTATACATCATATTGATATTGCATTACATCCTTCATCACAATCACACACACCTATCTAGTTGCTCAAATCTTTCATTGGTTTGTCACCATCAAAAGGGGGAAATTGTTGGACGCAACGATCTATGATATCTCGTTTGATGATGACAAACATGTGTTGCTATTTAATGTGTGTGCTAAGTGTGTTTTAGGAATGACAAAGTCGTAGTTCTAAGCGTTGTAGAAATTGCTAATCATATAGCAACTTGGAGAGCGAGAAAGTGTTGTGAACAAAGTAAATTGGACTTGGTCCAATATAGACGTGGTCAAATCAATTAGAGATTAAGGCAAACGATTATTGCCATCCAAATACAAAGTCTATACCAAGACAAATATCTATTTCCTCAAAACTCCTTTATACCAGGGATCCATTGCTCATCCATCCACGTGTATTCAAGCCCTAGACGCAATCCTATCTTGGCTAGGAACCCTTTGTTCGCCGCACAAAAACCCTAGTTACTCTCTATATAAGCTTTGGCAAACCCCAAGGCAAACGGGGGGCTAAACAAAAAAGGGACAAATCCTTCTCCTTCCAAAATCTGACGGCAATACAAAAGTAACCCTAGCCCACAAAGCCACAGCCTTTCAAATACCCCTTTGCCGTAACAAGCCGCAAGCCCTCATCTCAAAAAGCAAAAGCTTTTACTGCTGAAACCAAATTTCTCAAGCAACCCAGGGCCAAAAAATTATTGACCAAGCAAAGCTTTAGCCGCTCCCTCAAACCAATCATCGGAGCAGCACTCATCGTCAGACACGCACCTTGTCATCGAAGCCGTACTTGTTGCCAAACTCCATGACGATGACAACCCCTTTTACTTGCCGTCGATGATCATCGTGATGCCACAGAGGTGTGTGTGCTCCACTGGGTTCAAATCCATGTAGACAACCTACTTGCTTGCGTGAAGAAACAGCAGCTGCCAAGATCATCAACCTGCAGCCAAGAACAAGCCTCCGTGAGTTCCTCTTCAAGACACAACCTTCATCATTATAGTAGTCACCGCCTGAGACGAGTGGAGGCAGATGAGTTCCTACCTCGACTGCCAGGAGATCTCGTCGCCGTTTAACGCCCTGCACGCTGTGGAAATAGACGACGCCAACCACCTTCGGGTTGCCGTGAACTGCCACATCACCGACGATGTCTTACCGTCAAAGAAGCCCGCCCTTCGTGAAGCGCCACCGTGCAAGACATCGACGATGTCGGAGAAGACGTAAGATCACCGCCGTGGGAACTGAGTCGTCGTTGAGAGGTCCGCCATTGCCGTTAGAACGCTCGGAGACGTCGGACGACTTAGGTCGACAGTAATGCAGCTTCCCAGTGGAGTCGAAGTCGAAGCTGAAATCCCGCTGTGAGCTCTCTCCGTCGAGGAGAAGTATTCGGAGATTCGAAGTTGAGTCGGAGAAGCGAACATCATCAAGCTGACGTTGGACGACACCCCATGCAAACGAAAATGAAGCGAAAGAGGATACTGACGTGGAAGGGTTTTTAATTGAGGATTACTATACGCACAGACTGCCTATTAATTGGATTGAACTGGAATTTATTTGTGCACAGACCAGAGAGCTATTTGACCCAGAACTTGAGATACAGACATCAGATCGAGACACCGCTTGCGTCAGACTGAAGCTGACACCGTGCTGACTGACAGAGACGACTACACGAACACAAACTGATCATTTCTAAACACTTTACTCTTTATATTCGTGTATTAGTGTAACGATCTCTGTAGGGGAAACTTTACCAGTTCATTGTTCGAGATCTTCTGGGGACTTGACAAGTTGGGGCTCGTCTAGGGTGAGAGCATATGACTAGGTTGATGGTGTAGAGCACACGGGAGTGTGTACGAGCTAGGTGAGAATTGATTCGGGTCTTCACTCATTATAGCTGTACCTTGATTACATATTAATCAAGTAGTTGCTTTCGGGGTTGGAGTAGGTCGTGGGGAAGACCAAACCAGGGTATATCTATGCGTACTCTATAATTGCATTCTATTTACTCTGCATGTGCTTATAACTACGTGTGATTGTTCGTGGGTTGCACGAATATTTTTATTAGCCTATTCATCCCCCTCTAGGCTACGATCCAGATCCAACAGTTATCCAAATCTCGAAGTACTATACGCTATTATCTTCAACTAATAATTCTACGACTTCTGCATAAGATGGATTCCTCAAAAAAATTCAACCTAAGTTTGTTTCCCGTACTCCTATCATAGGGGCTATGAGCATAGGCATAAAGAGCATATTAAATGAGATCTAAAACTAAAAATATATCCTAGTCATATATTCTAATTGACGATGAGAGATCGCGCGTAAAAAGACAAAGAACTTGAAAATTCATTCAACAACCATGCATATAAAGCTCGATTTCGAAAAATTCTCAAAACACATATATTTACACATGATGCATGAAGATGCAATATGCAAGATGAAAATGCAAAGTATATTTTTTGAATGCATAAGAAGAAAGGAAACATGATCCAAGAAAGAAAAAGGGAGAAAGAAAAGGAAAAGGGGAATGGGCATGAAAATATGGGCAAAAATGCGAAAGTGGAGGTGGAAAAATAAAAACAAAAGCAAGGAATGCTCCTCCTCCACGATGGAGCTGAGCATTGTCCTCAATGCAAAATATACAATGAAAATGTGAGGACATATGTGTGGGGGAAGAGAGGATGATGTCTCTCCCCTAAGCTAAGTCAAAAGCGTACCCTGAAAGTGATGGTGAAGTAAAAATGATGGCTACATGTAATGGTGGGAAAATGTGAGATATGGTTAAGAGGAGGGGCCATCGTGAGGGGGAGGGGGTGGTGGGCCTCCCTGTGTGCTCTACACCATCAACCTAGTGAGGAACAAAAGGTGTTTGTTTCTAGATATGCTACCTTTCTAGAGAAGGAGTCTCTTAGTGAAGAGACATTAGGCAAAATGATAGATCTGGATGATGTTACAAAAATACAAACTTTAACGGACCTAGGGACAGGACCACACATCAATGCTTCCGTTGATGAAACTCTGCCAATCAGGAGATCTGGTATTCCTATCAACCGAACAGATACTATAATTCTCTCATTGATGGTGGAATAAAGCATATCATTAAAGATGATGATGAATGTACCAGTTTCAAAGAAGCCATGCAGAGTGGGGACTCAGCAAGATGGCTTGATGCGATGAAGTCTGAAATAGATTGCATGCACACCAACAAAGTATGGACTTTGGAGGATGTTTCCAAAGGGATCAACCCCATATGAAAGAAAATAATCTTCAAGAAGAAGATCAGTGCAGATGGAAGGTAGAGACATTCAAGGCAAGGTTAGTTGTTAAAGGATATCATCAAAGACTAGGCATAGACTATGATGAAACCTTTTCACCAGTAGCCATGCACAAATCCATTCGGATTATGCTTGCTATAGCAGCCTACTATGACTATGAAATTTGGCAAATGGATGTAAACACATCTTTTCTAAGTGAGGATTCAGAAGAGTGTGTTTATAAAACCCAGACAGAGGGTTTCAAAATCATTAAGAGCGAGGAAAAAGTTTGTTAATCGCTTAAGTCTATTTAAGGACTAAATCAGGCATAAAGGAGCTGGAGCATCTAATTCGATGAGATAGTAAAAAGGTTTGGCTTCGTCAAGAATGCAGATGATCCATGTATTTATCAAAAGGTCAATGTGAACACTATCACATTCCTCGTATTGTACATAGATGATATACTGTTGATTGGTAATAACATAGATAGGTTGGAATGAGTCAAAGTATGGTTGTCAGAAAACTTCTCCATGAAGGATTTAGGTGAAGTCTCCTATATACTCGGTATAAAGATCTAAAGGGATAGATCGGATGTGATGATGTGATTGTCCCAGTCTAGGTATATAGATACAGTATTAAACAGGTTTACCATAAAAAAACTCCAAGTGTGGTGTGGTACTAGCTTGCGATGGAATAACTCTCTCCAAGACTATGTCTCCAAAGAAAAATGATGAGAAAGTTAGCATGAGAATGATTCTATATGCCTCGGCCGTGAGATCTATCATGTATTCCATGTTGTGTACTAGAACTGGTGTTGCATACGCACTTGGCATAGTTAGTCGATATCAATCAAATCCTTGAGAAATGCATTGGACTGCTGTAAAGAACATACTCAAGTACTTGAGAAGGACTAACAATATATTCCTAGTGTATGGTGGGAGTAGTACTCTTTCAGATGAAGGATATACTAATTCAAATTTTCAAAGTAACATAGATGATCAAATCTGTGTCAGGGTATATTTTCACTCTAAACGGAGGGGTAATGAGTTGGAAAAGTTCCAAGTAAGAGACTGTAGCCGATTCAACAATGGAAACTGAGTACATCATAGCCCATGATGCAGCAAAGGAGGTCGTCTGGTTGAAGACGTTCATTACTAAACTTGGTGTTGTTTCTTCGATTGTTGATCCAATACTTTTGTATTGTGATAAAAAATTGGTAGTTTAACTGGCCAAGTAACCTAGAACTCACAAGAGATCTAAACACATCTTTAGGAAGTTTCACTTGATACGTGAAATTCAACGATGACATGTTATTGAGATAAACAGAGACGATAATGTAGCAGATCTGCTCACTAAATCCCGTTTACAAAATAGACTGGAGTGTTTAGTGGATAAAATCGGTATGCGATACTGTAATAATTGGATGTAAGTGCAAGTGAAAGATGTTGGAAAATGTATGTCCTTTAGACAATTATTGTAATTGTTATAAGACATCTCGTTTGAAATGGTAGCAAGCTATTTGGTAATTTTTATCTATGATATCCTATATGTCACTTCTGTGGCTATTGTTTTTATTATATGATGCATAGATAAAGTCCCACAACTTATGAGAGGAATATTGTGATCATGATAATGAGGCTAATGTCTCCATCAATTATATGTCCAAAACTGTTCTTCGTCGAAGGAATATCGAGACGAGACATCGATACTCCACTTAGACCAGTGTTGATTAATCTATACCATTGGATGGCACTGATTGGCCGCAAGAGTCACTTGGTGTGGAGACATCGTCAGTAATACACACGTACTTAGTCGTAGAGCAAGTTCACAGAATGACTTTCCAGAGATAATTCTGTACAGTTACTATACTCTGAATGTCAACCGAAGATCTTTAGTGCCAGTAGGTGCATGTTAGTCCTTTGATCAGGGATGTGCTAAATGACCTTGCATGTGAAAGATTGTACTTTGGTCGATATTGAACGTTGGACTTATAACCGAAATTTAGATATCTGCAAGGTATAGTTGGAAGCATGTGAAGGGAGTGGCCATGCTGCCGGTATTCGTCTCCCCTGGTATAGAGAGGTTAGTGCTGCAATTGAGTAAATGGAATGATAGTAAATTCCTGACTATGGTAGGAGATGAACTTGTTAAAGAGTTAACAAGTGTCATTCAACCATTAACTATGTGATCGTATTTAACTCGACAGGTTTAAGGTGTAGTAGGGATTGACTCGATACCGTAACCTAGACATCTTAGCGACATAGTGATGACAAAGGGATCTGACTACATAAAATCTGTCATGGTAAATCTTAGTTTATCTTGAAGGAATTCCAAAGTTCCAAACCAGATAAGACGGTTTTAAAATGGGGGTCGTCACGCTCAGCTAGGGCCGTTATCGATCGTCGACACGATGAGGATCGTGGTCACCACTGTAGTTGGAATCGGGCTATTAGAGTCTCACACTGATGATGAACTCCTTATGAAAAACGAAGGAAGAAACTCTAAGGGATTAGATCAGAAAGGGTTGTAATCAGAAAAGGAGAACAGAGCTAGTCATTATATACTAGTCGACTAGTGCTTTAGCACTAGTCGACTAATCAGCTACTAGTTGACTAGTGCTAAGGCAATAGTCGATCTAAAGTACTAGTCAACTAGATAGACTACAAAAGTTACATAGAGTTACTAATCGACTAGCTATGGTAGCTAGTCGACTAGCCAACTAATGCTGACGTGGTAGGACACGATTTTGACTCGGGATTCAATTGTGATTCTACTCAAATTAGTGTCAAAGAGTCCCAATGTATTGGGAACTCATTTGGGATGCCAATTCTACCTGGGAAGAGGTTTGGTATGTTGCAAATACTAAATCTGAATTTGATTTGGCTTTCCCCTGGCCCTATTAATAGGGGCTACCACAGCCCCTTGCCCTATTAATAGGGGCTACCACAACCCCTTGGTTAATGCCATTGGTACATGCATTGAACAATCTCTTTTGAGAACAAATCTGAGTTTTTCCTTCTCCTCCTTCTTCACTCTAGCAAAGTAAGGAAGCGGGTTAGATTCATGGAGGTGTTCTTCAACCCGTGATTCATCTAAAGCGCTGGTGGGAGAAAAGGAGTAGGTGATCACGGTGCTTCTGATGTTCACCGAAGGAATTTTAGGACCAGTGAGTATCACTTGAGTATACTTGCTCAAAGTTCTGACCTTTATATTTTATTTACCAGCGATAGTTCTTGTGCTTTATAGCTAGTCAAGAAAATTTTGAATTTTCCGGGTTCTACTGCTTTTTCTAAATTACTTAGATACTAGTTTCATAACCTTAACAGTCGCTGCGTGAAGGAGTAGACCTCATGGATTGCATCTTTGCTTGCGAGAGAGAACCGACCTTGTGTAGGTTGCCCCCGCTGGTGAGAGGGAGCCGATCTCGTAGAGGCCATCCTAATAAGATGCTTGCCGTCCTAAGTCGGGAAGTTTAGCTTGGCCTTGAAGGGATGTACGTGTCGGGCTGACCTCCTAGGCCGCTTGTGGGCGTTCCCTGCAGGAATGCGTGGCTTTCGTACTTGAGCACGGTGGGTCCCTATCGTCATGTCTGGTTGGTCCAGCTGTCACGGCCCCAACCCAACGTATCACTAACATGGCTCTTAGAACTTTTCCATCGCTTGGATTGATGCATGAAGTCTATAATTTCATGCGCATATAATCAAGTCAAGTCAGGCCAAGCAGATGCTATCAGATTCCCAATCAACTTTTGAGCGGTATAAGATTAATGCCAAGCTTTGGACACAAAATAGTGGCAATGATATCAAGACATCGGAAACTTTTCCAAGGATCAGATCGATGACTGAACGAAAGGATGAAGAAGGCAACCCCAATCCTGTCTGATCTTTTTTTATGTTAGCTTACACCTTTTTGATTGAGCTCTTTCCGACCTAACTGGTGGCCGTATCTTTCTCTAACGATGAAGGACAGGAACTGTGTGGTCTCTTTCTAACAGATGAGATAGTTGATAATCTGGAGACTTGAAAGTCGATTACAAGGGTTGTCTCCCATCAAAGTGGTAAGAATCTGGAGGCCGATTAGGAAAATGTGGCACTAATTACGTGTGGGATTCGACCATGATGAAGCTGGATCAGGACTAAGCAAGCACTTAAATCTGTCGTCTTTGCGTGGGTAGAAGTTGGGGTGTCCATTGCCTCAGCTTTGTCAAGGGGAAAAGAGATGGATGAAAGGACGGATGTGGTCGGCAACGCGACTAGGAAATTATGAGAGGGATAGCATTCACTCGTGATCAACTATGAAATGAAACTGACATTGTATTTGGATGCCGCAGTATTTATGAGTCAAACAGCAAGGAAGTGAAGCAAGTTCTAATAGAAGAAGTGTGAAAAGTGATGGAACTGTGACCTTTTATAGTTGATAGTGATGTGCCCCACACACCCACACACACACAAGCATGCAATGAATGATTCATGCATTGCAAAGCTTCAACAGTTAACATCAACCTGGCATGATTAGAAATTTAGAATTATGATGGAATATGCAGATATAAGCATTTTTGTTTCTTTTATGTTTGCACTAGCCAAATATCTTGAAGTTTACTAGGCATAAATCTATTATTGTTCTTATTCTTTTTATCTCTCTCCAAAAGAATTCTTGCATGCTTCGACAGAGTTGGGTCTCACTTCCAATCTTTGGGTAATTTTTCTTGCAAATGAAACTCGCTAGCCTTTTCGGATATCGTCTTCTATTTACTGATTTTCTTACTTATGGAAGTTGGTACAAATTATGGAAACGCAGAAACAAATTGTAGTTGTACAAGAAAGAAAAATAAAGAGGTAGCAACGTAAACGACACAAAAGATTTACTTGGTTGGGCACCACAAATGATGATAGCTCGATATTCACTATAGCAGAGTGGACTGATGGAAAATATAGAGCGACAAAGCTTTAGAACCCGAACTTCCAAATAAAGCCCTAGAAGAAACTTCAGAGTTTCCTGTAGAAGAGGAGAAGAAATACACTTTTTGAACTTGATATGCTCCAAAAGAGAATACAATAGGCCATTTATTAAAAAAAAAATTATATAGCCATTTATCTTTGAACAAATAGGATTAAAACATATAATCCTATACCAATTTGTATTTACCCATCTCTTCCATGAAACACCACTTGCATGAAATAGAAATTGAGTTGAACTTAAATTATTGTCTTCTAAAATAGGATTAATTAGAATCTAATATGAATCATTCCAGGTGAATTTCATGCAAAAAGACTGCAACATTGACTCAAATTATTATTCTTTTTTCTAAACCAATTAAGAGTATTCAATTCAGCTCATGCAGGGAGGTTGCCAATTTTAATCCTTCTCCAAACATAACTTTGGATTTGGATATGCATAAGGTTAGAACTCTATTAGCATCAAAACTCAACAAATCTCCACCTTGATGCTAATAGATCATATATTCTCTATTATAACTTGAACACCATCGAGTAGCTAGTAAACGAACACCTCTGCTGTGACGGCCCGTATCCATCAGTACGCGTATCTTGGTATTTTATTATTATAATAATTTCCAATGTTTTCAATTACGTGTAAAGGATTTATGAGTCTATGATTTTTAGTTATATATTATTTAAATATGGTTTCATAAAAATTATATAATATATTTTAGTTATTTAAAGTGTAATCAAAATAGTTATAACTTAATTTCAAAACTTTAAGAATCATAAGATATTTATAAATAATTTTTATAATATTTTTGAATAAGTTTATTTCTTAAAATGGTTTGTCAGAAGTATATATAATATCAAAAATAGTTCCTGTTACGCCTATTTGGCCGAGGCCCGAAAGACACGAGCCCAGAAACCCGACCACCAGTCAGGGGCCCATCTGCGCACTCAGGCCCACTCGATAAGGCCCTATAGGGGCCCCCCTCCCCTCAAATACCGATCCAACCCGGCCCTGGTGACACGTTGGTCACTCGCCCACTCCTGCGGTAACCGTTCCCTCGATCCCGTTACCACTTAATGACAGTGATGGGGAGGTGCTGTGATGGCGCAAGGAGCGGCGACGGGGGGCGGATTGAGGGGGCACAATCGAGGGCGGACGAGCGACGTGGGTCAGGGGCAATCACGACGGAGGTCTATAAAGGGGCTAGGAGGACGACAGGAGAAAAGACCGCCTCTCAGGTATCTAGAACCTAAGGTACTCCATCAACGACCTAGTTCCCCCATTTCATCTCCTTCCTCCCCCGCTCGTGCCGTGAGACGCCGTTCCAATCTCCTCACGAGTCGAACCGTCTCCGCCGGGCCTCCTCTTTCAGATCTCTGTCTGACTTAGGCATCGGAGGGGATTTGGCCGGAACCAAGGTCCGGCCCCTTGACGAGTGTTCTCGTCTACGCAGGAGGGCATCAGATCTACGGGCCGAGGCTTCCCCTCCGCCCCTCGCCGACCACGCAACCAGCTGGACGATTGAGGCTTCCCCTCGTCGTCCGACCGCCGAGGCCGAGCGCAACCGACCGAGGCCGAGCGTCTCGACCCGGGCCGAGGCTACCCCTCGCCCTACCAACGGCCGAGGCCCTCGGTTCGACCCAGCCGACGCGTTCCACGTCGTCTGCAGATCCGACTCGAGCCTCGACTGCACCAACTCGACTCGCCCGAGGGACCCAAGCGGGCCCCTTGACCACGTTGACCGGGTTGTCCACGGTCAACGCTTTGTAGTGAGAAAACACTCTGAAACATCTGGCGCCGTCTGTGGGAACCGAACCCACGACCACACAGTGAAGCAAACCACACCAACAATGGCACGAGCCAGCAATGGAAGGAAGCGCATGCCCCCCATCCCGGAGGAGGGGAATGGCGCATCAAACGGCAACCCCGAAGACACGCCCGTTGGCGACCACCCCGCCCCCTCAACCGAAGAGACCGGCGGCTCAGGACTGGCCACACAGGGACAGCTCCGCGCCCTGGCTCAGGAGACCAACGCGAGCCTCCAGACGTTGGTCGCGACGGTACAGCAGCTCGTCGGCCCTGCGCCATCCAACGGAGGCACGTTGGGCGATAGCCATCGGTGGGCGGGGGGTCCCCCGCTCTTGCGGTCCGCCGTAGTCGACGACCACGGGACCCAAAAATCGAACACGGATCGTCGGTTCACGCTGTCCGGCTCCCGTCAGGCGAGGTCACGCGCCTCCTCCCCTTATCGTGAAAGGAGCCGAAGAAACCGAAGGGATGGAGGGCGAATCGATGACCGCATCATCTCGTCGGTCACGGTCGTCCCGCCGCAGGAGAAGCGAACGACACCACTCGAGAGACCGATCACGGCGGAGCAGGAGCTCCCGCCGGAGGAGCCGGGAACGCCGGGTCAGCCCGACCCCCAGCATGGCAAGGGCCGTGGAGCCAGCCCCGCCGGCGCCTGTGCACCCTCCACCACCGAACGAGCCAGAGGCAGGCGACTGTCGAATCCCCGGGGGCATCCACGGAGACCGGTGCCCCCTATCACGGAGAATAACCGACGCACGGGCCCCCTCTCGATTCAGGATCCCGACGCTGGGGAAGTACGACGGGATAGGGGACCCTGGAAACCACGTGATGGACTACGAGGGGGACATGTCCTTCCAAGGAGCTGACGATGACCTGCTCTGCCGAGGCTTCTATTCTACTCTCAGGGGAGCGGCAAGGACCTGGTACCGCAGCCTGCCCAGCTGCTCCATCGACAGCTTCGAGGAACTCACCCAGTTGTTTTGCAAGCAGTTCATGGCGGGGAGGCAGATCAAGCCTGATGCTGAACATCTGTTCAACATAGTGCAAGGCCCGGCCGAGCCGCTCCGGCAGTTCATGCGTCGCTTCAATGCGGAGAGGCTGAACGTGAACAGCCCTCCCGACCTGGTGGTCCAAACGGCCCTTAAGAAAGGGCTTCGCCACAGAGGCCTCAAGAAGTCCCTGCACAACGATCCCCCGAAGGACCTCCCCGGGATCATGGCGAGGGCCGAGCGCTTCATGTTGACCGAAGAGGCCTTGGCCGTGGATGCATGAAAAGCCACTCGAGGGACCAAGCGCGGCGACAGCGGATGAGGCAGCCCCGAAGGATACCGGACCGAGAAGAGACCGAGAAACAGGCAGCGCGGAGAAGGTACAAGAGACGCCACCCCAGACGCCGTCCTCGCCCAAGTGCAGAAGGAAGAACGCACCGATCGCCCCCCACCGAGGGCAAAAAGAGGTGGGAAGAATAGGGAGAAATACTGCAAGTATCACAAGGACGACGGCCATGACACTGAAGACTGCTGGCACTTAAAGAAGGACATCGAGAAGCTGATGAGCCGGGGGCACGCCAGGAGCTTAGCCGACGAGCCAGCCCACGGAGAGGGGACCTCCATGCAACCGGACAAGGGGAAGAAGATCAACACCGTCCAAGGACCCCTCCGCATCAAAGAGTGAGCTGGCGAGGTCTCTCCCCCCAGTCGCAGCCTAGTCCGAGGGAATTACCTAGGTTTACATCCCTCTATCTAGCTTCATTTCCTTTTTTCTTTCCTCCAAATGTACTAGTCCGACAGGACTCTTAAGAGTACAATCGCATTCCCTTTTGTCTTTTCTTAATCTTCGACATCTCGCTGAGGGTGCATAACAAGGAAGACCTCCGCTTTACCAGAGGGGGAGGGGGTCAGACCGAGCCGATCCTTCGCCCTCGCCGATCGGTCCTAAGCCGAGGAGCTTCGCCCTCGCCGACCGACCCTTGCGCTCGTAAGCCTGGGGGAAACTCCCCCAGCCGGCGCGGACGCCGACTGGTCCTAAGCCGAGGAGCTTAGCCCTCGCCGACCGACTCCCGCGCGCGTAAGTCTGGGGGCAATTCCCCCAGCCAGCGCGGACGCCGATCGGTCCTAAGCCGAGGAACTTTGACCTCGTCGACCAACTCCCGCGCACGTAAGTCTGGGGGCAATTCCCCCGGCCAACACGGACGCCGATCGGTCCTAAGTCGAGGAATTTTGCCCTCGTCGACCGACTCTTGCGCTCATAAGTCTGGGGGCAATTCCCCCAGCCAGCGCGGACGCCAACTGGTCCTAAGCCGAGGAGCTTCGCCCTCGCCGACCGACTCCATCATTCTAAACTTGAAGACAACTCCCCCCGCCAGCTCGGGCGTCAGCCGGCCCTAGGCCGAGGACGAAGCAACAAAGAAAAATATGCGAGAAATCCGAGTAAGTCAATTTCGTTTATAATAGCTAACCAAGATACAAAAGTGTGTCTTATTTACAGGGAACCTCTCGACAAATAATCCACTCTCGGCTGACAACAAAAACTAGGGCGACACCGACAGAGCGAAAATTGTTGGCTATAGACCCATAGTTGCTGGCCTCAGCAAACATCCATGCAACCAGCAATTATTGGCTGTGAAGCGGGGAGTCGATAGCGAAGCCGAAGGAGATGGCAGGGGCAGGGATCCATTTCAAGTAGACTGGCCCAAAGCGAAGCGGATGCTAAAAAATTGGAGGATAAGGCCAGAGGGGACGACTTAGGGAGCCCAAGCTCGAGAGGACACATCCTCGGGCGCTTCGCCCTGCTCGGAGCAAGGGGGATCGACGAGCGGGGGGGCTTGCCAAACGCGCTCCGCACAATCCCGGAAGGAAGACTAGACGACTTCGACAATCCGAGGGGCGATGAGGTCTTCATACGTACCGAAGGCCTCCCTGAGGACCTTGAAGATCTTCTCCCCCAGGGTCCCGACGACACCCCTCTCCACCTCCTCCGCAAGCCGTGCCACCTGACGCCGATCCGACAGTTCCCTCTGAAGCTCTTCCCTCTCCAGGCGGAACGACTCCGCCGCTTCCTCAGCCGACTGCCGAGCGTCCTCCAACTTTCCCTGGAGGTCACCCACTCGTCCCTCCAGCTCGGCAACACGAAGCTTGAGGTGCCGAGACTCCATCTGAGCCTCTGTCATGGCTACCTCTGCCGCCCCGGCCCGCTCGTGGGCCCTCATAGAGGACGCCTCCAGCTCCCTCAGAAGGACGGCTCGACGCTGCAACTCAACAGCGAGCGTTGAACCCTGAAAGACGAAACATGAGCCAAGAAGAGGGTGGAAGGAAGGGAAGGATTGCAGAATAGCCGAACCTGTTGAAGGGTCCAAACCAAGGAGTCCGACACCTTGTCGGCGGGGATCTTCTCGAGGAGATTGCGGTCCCGAGGAAGGACGGAACCCTCGGCCACCTGCTGGGCCAGGGCTCGGTCGACAAACACCGAACCCCCGGGGGCGACATCGAGGGAAGCCATATGGCTCGCCAACAGGGTTCCGACTCCTGGCGACGGAAGCGGGGACGCTGCGACGGGGGTGGTTGTCAGAGCCACCGGAAGATCCCCGGTGGTAGCCGCAGGAAGCACGGAACACGTCGGGCTGGAGGGTTCCACATCCTCTTTCCTCTTCTTCCCTCCGTGAGGCTCCACGAGCGACGAAGGGAGCGCTTCCGCCTTGCCCCGTCTCCACTCTCGGGGACGAGAGGGGGCGTGCCGAGGGCAGGAGGGACTGCACCGGACCCGTCATTACCCCCTGCCCCTTGGGCTGACGAGGCGGGTCCGGCCCTTACGACGCCCCCGGGGAGGAAATCGCCAGAAGAAGAGGCGGGAGGCACGGCCACCACCTTGCCCACGGAGGGCTCGGCTCGGCGCACCTCCTCCTTAACGGTCCGTCGAGGCGCCCTTCCGGAGGTACTACCTCGGCTCCGAGCGGCTCCACGACGGATCAGCTCATCGACGTCACGGACGAACTCGCAGTCAGCCATCCCTGCAAGGGAAACCAAAATCAGGATGAGTCACAGGGCGATTCAAGACTGAAAAAGCGACCTACCCGGAGACCACAAGACGGCCTTCAGGAGTAGGTCGTCCAACAAAGACCAGATGGACTTCGATTCCAAGGGGAGGGTCGACAGCAGCGCGACGGCTGCCTGATCAACGTCAGAGAGGGTTGGCGGCGGGCGAGGCTGGACAGACCCGCCCCAACTCGTCAAAATCTGAGCATCATCCAGGAAGATCACAAAGACATAATCGGAACTCCAATCCCCGACCAGCGGGGTAGCCCGGTCAGGCATTCCCTCCTCGAGCGGGCTCGGAGCGGCAACCATGACCCAGGTCCGACCGTCTGGATCTGATAAAAGTGGAAGAGAAGGGGGAGAGACGGCTCCAGACCGCGGGTACAACAGAGCGTCGCGAAGCCCGTCAGTACCGCAATCGAACAAGGGGTGAACTGGCAAAGGGGCACCATGAGATATTCCATGACCTGGATGAGGAAGGGATTGAGCGGGAAACGAAGACCCAGGCGGAACATCTCGACGTAGACAGCGACCTCATTGCTCCTCGGAAGGCAAATCCGCTCGTCGACGAACGGAACTCGGACATCGTACGGGAAGCAGAGATACCTTTCCCGGATCTCCGTGGCCACTGAAGGAGGGGTCCCTGACTGCGTTCGGAGGACAACCGGGGGCACGTTAAGCCGCACGGCAGCCGACGCCACGTCATCACAGGCGTAGTCTGGGAAAAGCTTCCCCTTCCCCTTATCTCGGAGGGGACGACTCCCAGCAGAGGAACCTGATCCCACTAGCCGGGGCCCGCCCCGCCTGGACTCCGGAGAATCCCTCGCCCCTTGGCCAGAACCGCCTATCCTAAGAGCAGCCATAATACGAAAGCGAGAAAGGAATTACCTTTTAACTAGTTTGGAGGAGACAAGGAAGCGAAGGCGACGGGAAACTCTGAGTCGAGGAAAGCCTAGAACGATGGGAGAGGCAAGGGAGAAGGGGAGATCAACGCGGCTGAGGATCTTATATACCGGACACAGGGGCGAATTCGAAGCGCCAGACAAGAACGCGTGGCAGGCCTAGAAGAACCGGCGGTGTTTCGAAATCGGTGCCAAGGGAAGTCCAATCGATCCGCCTCATCATGACCTACATTTATGATCACACCTCGACTGAAGCGCCACTCGGAACCCCAGGAGGCACAGCAGTTGTACCGAGCTAGCCGAGGCCGATCGACCCCACCGATGGCGGCTCACGAATCCCTCAGCTTCTCAACTAAAGACGACCCCGCGAGCGGTGGGGATAAGCTTGCAGCTACACGTGGCAGCATCAGAGGATCGACGGCGCTTCGAAGCCCGCGCCTTAAAGTATCGAACGGACCAACTCATGATGACGACTAATAAATGAGTCGGCATCAACTGACGAGCATGTCAAAGTCGGCGGGAGTCACATCGGCCGAGCCGAACCGGCCGAAGCCGATCAACCCGACCGATGGGGGCAATTTTTACGCCTATTTGGCCGAGGCCCGAAAGACACGAGCCCAGAAACCCGACCACCAGTCAGGGGCCCATCTGCGCACTCAGGCCCACTCGATAAGGCCCTATAGGGCCCCCCCCCTCAAATACCGATCCAACCCGGCCCCGGTGACACGTTGGTCACTCGCCCACTCCTGCGGTAACCGTTCCCTCGATCCAGTTACCACTTAATGACAGTGATGGGGAGGTGCTGGGATGGCGCAAGGAGCGGCGACGGGGGGCGGATTGAGGGGGCACAATCGAGGGTGGACGAGCGACGTGGGTCAGGGGCAATCACGGTGGAGGTCTATAAAGGGGCTAGGAGGACGACAGGAGAAAAGACCGCCTCTCAGGAATCTAGAACCTAAGGTACTCCATCAACGACCTAGTTCCCCCATTTCATCTCCTTCCTCCCCCGCTCGCGCCGTGAGACGCCGTTCCGATCTCATCACGAGTCGAACCGTCTCCGCCGGGCCTCCTCTTTCAGATCTCTGTCTGACTTAGGCATCGGAGGGGATTTGGCCGGAACCAAGGTCCGGCCCCCTGACGAGTGTTCTCGTCTACGCAGGAGGGCATCAGATCTACGGGCCGAGGCTTCCCCTCCGCCCCTCGCCGACCACGCAACCAGCTGGACGATTGAGGCTTCCCCTCGTCGTCCGACCGCCGAGGCCGAGCGCAACCGACCGAGGCCGAGCGTCTCGACCCGGGCTGAGGCTACCCCTCGCCCTACCAACGGCCGAGGCCCCCGGTTCGACTCAGCCGACACGTTCCACGTCGTCTGCAGATCCGACTCGAGCCTCGACTGCACCAACTCGACTCGCCCGAGGGACCCAAGCGGGCCCCTTGACCACGTTGACCGGGTTTTCCACGGTCAACGCTTTGTAGTGAGAAAACACTCTGAAACAGTTCCAAATCAATTAAAAATAATATACAGATCATGTGCATGCGATAACTATTTTGATGATACATGGTCTCAGTGTCAAACTCTGGCTCCTCGAACTCAGGAGCCTCTTCTCCAAGCCGTGTGCCATCTGACTGTACCATGAAGATGGAATCGTATGTAAGTCACAACAATTCTAGCAATAGAAATAACGTAGTGAAAAGCATGGAACAAAGTTTTGAAAAGTATTTAAAGGTGACTCTGCAAGTGTGACAAGTAAAAGTGATTGTACAAGTGCAACAAGTAATTGTATGAGGTAACAACTGTAGTGACAAGCATGCATAGATCATATCAATAGTAAACATGTGAAGTAATGAACACGACGTGCATATAATTAAATGGTTATTGTGGTGCTATCAGTAATTAGCTAAACTATTATGTGACTCAAGTAGGATAGTTCAGGTTATAACTTTACATACGAGCTTGGTGTGAGTACATGAAGCGTTTTAACAAGTTTAATTTGTAAGAGCTGCAGCAGTTAAACATTTGATAGCAATTTGCAACCTGTGAGAGGAAACGACTGTACAGAATGTTAAAGCAACATTTGATAACCAATTGTTCTAGTGTTAAGTCCATGTCCAAGAGTACATAATATGACTAAAATGCGCCCCGTCACAGGAGTTACTAACCACCATGAGTATTGGAGGTATTTTTTCGGGTGGATCCAGTCACTACATATCACCTGATAACTTACACTATGCCAATCACATGGGTCAAGTCAAGTGTTAGGTCAAGACGTGTACTATGATATTACAGGTATAACCATATAAGTTTCCTCAATCGTTGAGTCATTTCTTTATAATTACATCATATCAGATACGTACAAACTGTCCACTGTGTCTTATGAGTCTATACAATATTTCCACAGAATTTTAGAATTTTACAAGTACGATTTACAATTTTACAATACGTTAAAACACACAGTTAAGCTAAAAATGTGCACATAAATAATCAAAACTAAGCAGATGAGTTCATTTAAGCATACAATATTTTCTACGGCTCAATTGCATTTTTCAGAATTTTAAAAGACTTATTAGACATTTTTCTTAATTTAAACAGCCAAAAATTAATTTTTAAATTAAGAAAATGAATTTCTCAATATATTCAACGATTTATTCAGAGCATATAAAACATCGTAATTCTTTAAATAATGTGTCAAAATGAGCATCTCTTCTAATTCTACGACATATAATTTTTGTGTACGTCAGTGTTCGTAAAATCAATAGGACTAATTTTTAAGTGAAAATGGCATAATTAGAATTTAACTAAAAAAATTATTATGGAAGATATACTTGCCTTGCCTGATTGCAATGAAGCTAGTGCCAATGCATTCGTTACGTCACGCTGGATTTTCTGGCGCTTCCAGTATATTTTTTTGCATCATTTATAATTTAATATGATTTTTATATCATTTCTCTCAATTATAATATATGTATACCACATATATACGTATATTTATATATTTATACGTATTTACTGTTCCTCCCTTCTCTTACGCTATTATTCGAATCGATGGGGGGTTTTATCGTCGGTGGAGACGATAGGGCGGTCGGCGGCTGGTGCGGAGGCCGGAGGCGGAGCACGGAGCGAGGGTGGGTTGCAGGCTATGTGTAATGGAGAGAGGTTGAGGGTGGGGATTATATAGGGTTAATTATATATTATAATAATATAATTGTTTTAAATGGGTAATTAATAAGGTAATTAATAGACGGGGGAGAGAATATTAACTTAATCAGGTTCATGCCCCCACGTTTAAATTTTGGGCTGCTTAGTTAGGGTTATTAGTGTAGTGTAATTTATAAATTAATAAAGTTAATTAAGAATGGTAATTAGTAACTATAATATAAAAATATAATTTTTCACATATGACTCTGAAAAATTCCAGAAAAAATGACACTAGTTCGTATCGTCACAAGGATCATGAAAATAAAGTCAATTTCAAACTTTGAGCTATGAAAATTCGAGTTTGAGCCAAAAAGTTTGTGTTATAGGTTTGCGGGTTCTAGGTCAATTTGACTACTAAAAAATACGTAAAAATTATCAGGAATACTAAATGACCATAGAATCATATTGTAAAAGTTTAAAACCATTTTCATAACATTTATATAGGAAAATAATTAATAAAGCTATTTCAGTGATATTTAAATAGAAAATATCATATAAACTATTTAAATATATTGGATGATACTCGAAATTACTAAAATATGATATAACTATTTTGATGATACAAAATATTTTTTTATAATTGATTTGAAACTATTTTAGAAATTATACTCCTGAAAAACCATTTTAAGAAAGAAACTTATTTAAAAATATTAAAAATATTATTTATATATATTTTATGATTCTTAAAATTATGAAATTAAGTTTTAACTATTTTGATTACACTTTAAATTACTAAAATATAATATATAATTTTTATGAAACCATTTTTAAATAATATATAACTAATAATAATAATAAATCCTTTACACGTAATTGAATTAATTGGAAATTATTATAATAATAAAATACGAAGATACACATACTGATGAAAACGGGCCATCACATCCTACCCACCTCATAAAAATTTCGTCCTCAGAATTTCTTAAGGAGAGAGAATGATTAACGAACATTTATCATGACATGATCTTAAATAGTGATGCAAGGATGGGTTCATGAGTTACCATCTTTCGCACGTTTAAGGACATCAGCCTTCTCGATCATGTAAAACCCAGTATCCATATATACGTGTGGGCATCCTTACATATTTTTCTTTAATTTTTGTGGTTATATTTTTAAATGATTTTAACTCATCATTTTGAATTATTAAATGAAGTATACATGAATGAATATATGTATAATGGATGGTACCTAATATTAAGACATGTATTCTTATTTACAAAAAATTAAAAATCCAAATTTGTCATGCAATGCGTCCTCATTAAGCTATATGTCATATGGAGATTTAATCTTACCTAACTAACTATGAGGTGTCATTACCATGTTACATTACACCTACCTGCAAGCTAGGTGTCTCTTGACGATGATCTTAAGGAGTGAGGTGGAAAATGTAGGAATTTTCAAAGAAAGAAAAAGAAAAGAAAATGGAAAAAAACCAAAAAAGAGAAACCAAAAACTAAAAAAACATCCCTCATTCTCTCATCTCTCACACTCTCTAGCTTCCCCCACCATACTTCTGCATTAGCACCTCCCTTGCACCACCAAGAACACCATCCGCTTCCCTTATCCTTCTAACACCAATTTCATCCCAAATTCTCTCAAAAAATCCAACATTTGAAGCTTGGGATTGAAGTGAGAGGGGGGCTTTGGAAGAGTAGAAGGAGAACCCAAAGAAAGCTCAAGTTCTTCAAGAACTAAGAAGGGCCAAAGACTTTTAAGGAGGACATGTGTAAGGTCGGATTTCTAAGTGTGATTAGTTTTAGGATTGTTCTTGTAGAATTTCTAACACTTTAGTAGGATTCCATCTCCACCTAGGTGCTATTGATATTGCTGAAATTTGAGACAGATTATCATTCTCCTTGTTTTGATTCTTTATACTAAACTAGAACTGAGATTGAACTGAAATTTTTCTTGCAATGGTATTAGGTTATTAGCTACAACTTTCATGTTGAAATGTTTTTCAGATTCGAACTTTAATTATGGATAAAAATTATATCTTTCCTGCATATCAAATTCAGTCAATTTCACACCCAGGTTGTTGCAGAGGCCACCGTTTTCTTTGTAGTTATGCAAATTGAGTGTTCTTGGTCAATCTGAAAAGATAGAATATCAATTTACAACGTTCACCTAGGTCACAATTTCGTAAATATACATGTAATATGTCTTAAAACTGTGATGTTTAAAGCACACAGATTCTGCCTGAAAACAAATTTGACAAGTTTCACCAAATAAATCACCATAAATCACACTGTTTGTATTTATGCTTGAAAGTTTATAAATGAAACCCCAACACCCATATCTACAACTTTCACAAGGATGAAAATGGCATGTTATATGTAAAAGTTGTGACATTTCTGCTCAGTTTGTGACTATCAATTGACAAAACCAGAGTCTGGACTATTGAGTGATTACCATATTGGTGGACATTTTCATAGTATACCTCTTTCAATGTTGTTAGATGGACACATGATTGTTAGTAATGATAATATGGTGGTTGTTTGCCAAGTTCAAGATGTTCTATTATGTAACACATTGCATGTGTGCTATCTTGCCAAGAAATTAGCCAATTTTCTACATGTTGCCATGTTCCCTTGATGTGTAGCATGTTTTAGTGTCATGTTATTGTGCCATTCTATAATGTTAATTATGCTTAAGCCATAAACGCATGTAATGTTGAAATATTCCTTTTTTGAAATGATGAGTTGATACTTTGATGAAAAGTTGATGCGATGTTCGTTGTTTAAATCAAGACATCGGTGAAGTGATGAAAGAAATGGAAAGAAGTGAATGTGGTAAATGAGACTACGGAAACAAATGAAATGTTGAATTGTTCTATAAACTAAGAGTGAGGCAGAGAGATAATGTCTGGAGCGCTCGATCCATTCTAATATGGGTGAGACTCCAGATACGGGTTTGGGAGAAACACGGGTAAATTATAGGAGTTAAGGAGTAGACAGAGGATAGATTTCTCACTTACCATGTCACTCCCGTAAGGGGGAGTTGACCAGAGTTAGAGAGGCCGGTGGTGTAGTCGTGATGCACCTTGACGGTAATTGATGGTTTTCTCCGTTTGTCCCATGAAAAACCGAGATTTGTCTCGCTCCCTTACCTTGCCCTGTTCGGGTAGGGAGTTACAAGAGGCCCCTACAGTATCCATGTCACTGGTTGATGTACTACTTTTCACCCATCCTGGGTGAAGTCTGGCTCCTTAGCATCCTACAGTTTACCCGGGTTTCCGAACCACATTTATAACTGAAAAGTCTTAGAGAATAATGTTCAAAAGAAATTTCCTAAATTATTATATGTGGTTGTGCATTTATCGCATGTCTGTTTCTTTTATGCATATCAGATCTGCCATATTCTCATTTATGCTCAGTACACGCAGTATTACCTGTTTTACGTTATGCAATTCTTCCTTTCAGTACATGCTTATGAAATTTTGCCTTACTTTATGCATTAGTCTGTAGTTATGCTTATCACTAGTAGTTAGTCCTTCGTAGTGTAGAGCAACCCTGGGACTTGTGCCTACCTAGGGTAGTTAGATTTCCTACTAGGTCACGATGTGATGTGTCCCACCTTGTGATTTCAGGTCTGGTTTGATAGCAGGAGCTGTGTCAGGGAGTTGGAGTAATGAAGCTTATGCGAAGGTTGTGTACTTGAGAATGGGATTGGTGAGTGAGATGAGAGTGAGAGTGTGTTGTACCTTTTGGGTTTTGTTTGGTGAGAGTGGTAAGGTGATGTATATGAGGTTTTGTACATGAGGATACTGTAAAGAAAGATATGATGTAATATTGTTGATGTATAAATAAAATCAATCAGTTTGCATTGTTGTCTTTTGATTATTTCTATGTTGTTCCTGTGTTGTCTGTGTTGTAAGTTTGGTTGAAGCATTGTTTATTTTTCCCAGCACGTGTGTAGTGGCATGCGGAGTTTTCTGTTTCGAGCAGTACTTCTCTTCTCTCTCCTCTTTTTTCTTCTTCACACCCGTAGTTTTGGGAATACTGATACAGATTCCTACTTATCGGGTATCCTGGGAAGCAGGTTGTGATAGTTGGTGGCCCATGCAGGTCTCCGCACTGCGGCATGCGTAAGGGTAGTGCGGGTAATGCTCCATATAGGTAGGTGTATCCGAAGGTGGGTAGGTGATCAGCCTTAGGGTAAAGCCCTGGTATTAGGAGACCCAAGGTACAGATCTCCCTGAGGGTAAGCATGGAAAGTTGTTTGTATATATACATATATGTGTGGGTAGTTACATGTTCGCATAGATATACATGTATTATAGGTATATTGGCATATATTCCTATAGGCATGTATCTATAACTATACCTGGATGTACACTACATTATAGATACTTGTATGACTATTTGTGTGTATCGTTATATGTCATATTGTAAGTGTTCGTATATTGACGAACTATGAGGTGTATGTAAAGTAATGTTGTTTGTATAAATGGAGGTGTAGATAGAATAAAATGTGTGAATCTATGTGTAAAGTATTCTATCTGTGTAATAAAATATTGTGTGTCGTAAATAGATATGTGCTAATATATGCCTTGTCTATATTTGAGTGTATATGGATGACTATACGATTGTATGTAAAGTTGTAAGTATAGATACTGAATTATATAATTAAGGGATGTAAGGAGATATATTTGTATATGGATATCAAATAGATGTATATATGTAATGCTCCTAAGTGTAATACCAGTATTCCTCCTTCAAGTATGGAAAATTCACACACTAACCACTAATTTGGACCAAGTTTACTTACATGTCCAACTAGTTTGCAATTACACACAAAGAGGGCTATTTATTAAAATGGACATGAATGACCATGGCATACTTGTAAATAATTAAAATGAGGAGCTGACCACTTATGGCAATCTTGTAATAAATTCATTAAGTTGAGTGGGTGTTCTTTTTAGAGGGTTATGCATGGTACACTTGTAAATAAATGAAAGCCTAGGAGATATTTGTTTCCCTTTTGTTTTTCTACAAGCTTCTACATTACCCATTTAGTTTTTATTTTATTTTTCTTTGCCCTGTCATTTTGTTTTTGTTGGCAGCCACTAGGGCCGAAATCTGGGCTCATACAAAAATAAAAAAATCAAAGAAAGCGAAAAAGAAAGGGAGAAAGAAAGAGAGAAAGAAAGAGAAAAAGAGAAGGAGAGGAAAAATTGGAAGAAGGGGAGAGAAGCTCTTGCAACCACAACAATCATAGTCCTCATACAATCATTCCAAAGAATTAGTAAGGTGGGATTCTCACCATACTACCCATACTTGGATTTGAGTAGAATTACATGTTTTTATTCTTCCTCCTTTGGTAAAATTGTTATTTGAATCAAACTAGTTAATTGGTCAAGCTTAATTTGTTAGATTTCATGTTTCTATTTGATGTTGATTATATTTCCTTTCATGATTCTATGAGCAAGGTTCAAATTTTGGGGTTTATAGCATGTGTTCTCTTTTATAATACTTATGTGTAATTGGAAACCTTTGAGAAATACGAGAGAAACTCAGCCGAAATTTTTACGAGCATTCCGTAAGCATCTCCACAACATCTTAATCATTAGAAACTTATGTTGAGATTACTACACAACATGCCACTTGATAGCTCTCTTTAAAATCCATATTTAAATGAAAACCCATTTGAGAAATTAGCATAAAAGAAAAATTAGAAAGAGGGGTTTTGACAACTTTCAAATTAGAAGCTCGAAATGATTTTAGGTAGCATAGGAATCCTAATTAACATCATTTATAAGTTCCTACAAGTCCCCTCCATGCAAACTTTGATTTTCATATCGATTTAGATCAATTCCAAATAAAAAGTGTGAGTTCCTTAAAATGTGTGATTTTCCATGAGCATAGTGAAGGAAATTGTGAACACTCACTTTTTAATAAAAATTTTAGTTTACCTATAACTATTAGTAAGTTTAAGTTTATTTAGGAATTACTACATGAAGTATGTCAATAACTCTTTTTGGAAAAACTTAAGTTCCGTAACAACACTATGACTTTGAAAATGGTTTTTGTCCATATTAGCAATAAGCAAAAAGTTAGGGTTAGGCACTTATAGTTAGCATCAAGTAGTCCCCTTATGAATTCTACAAATTATGCTTAAGTCCAACACTTTAACTATTTTAATGCATCGTTTCATTCTACCCTAGTTTTCCATCCATTTCCTTCCAAAAAAGACTAGGAACCACACACTTGAAGTTGTTTTCCTATGGCATGTTCTAATTAATAGTGCTTGGATGGTTGAGTTCCAATTTCCTTGGAAATCGCTTGTAGTTGACGTTTCATATTCTTAAGTTCGTATTTAAGCAATTGATGAACGGTAAATTTTGTGTATGCCGTGAAGGCGTTAATGAAGATGGTTATAAAGCCCACGACAATGTTTCCTTTACATATGAGAATGTTGGTTTGATTTGTTACATTGATGGATGGATATGCAATTTTACACCATTATGTTTCAACTAAACCCGATGCAATGCTAATTGATAAATGATTATAATGAAAGCCCGGGATGTCTCTTTCCACTTTAAGGTGGGTGAGCATCCTTGGGGATGGGGTGGAGGAACCAAAGCATTAGGTGGACATAGAGCGGACTGGACTTTCGAGGTTGTTTTCTTTGGCCCTCCTGTCGCGGGGAGTGGTCGAGCCCCTTTGGGGTGTGCGGTTTCTTTGGCCCTTAGAGGTCGTGGACCTTTTGGGGTCGTGGAGAGAGGTTGGGTTACGATGGCTCCTTACGAGCTAGCACGCCAGAGAGTCGGAGATTCTTTCCACCCGCCTTATGGGTGAGGTCCAACTCCCTTGTGTTCCACCTGATGTTTAGGTTCCAAACAACGAACATTAATTTAACAAACCTAGTACTAGTTGACCCATGTGATGTGTTGTGATTATGGCTTGTGTGGTTGAGTTTCCTACTAGACATGATGTGACGTGTCCCTTTTTCCCACTCTCCAGGTACAAGTTCAGGGATTACAGCTCCCCAGTCGGACCACTGACGCCTTGAGGGTGACTCTTCCAGGCCAGGAGCCCAGAGCAGTTAGTTAGGGCTTGGGTGTAGTGGGTCGGGGTAGTTTCTTTTGTGAGCAGTTACTTTTGTTTTCCCCTCAGCTTTTGTGCCCTGTACCGCTGGTGGTGTATATGTACAGTATATGATATTGTTGTGTGTTGATAGTAGATGATTTGTGATGCATACTCGTACACTCCCGCTTGATGTTTGTTGTCGCCTCACTGTACCTTTTTGTGTTATGCTGGAGCTTTATAGTTCGTGCTTTACTTTTGTACCTGCTTTATTTGCCTATGTTGTTCTAGCAGTTGCAGTGGCCCGCTAAATTTTTCTTTGTAGCGTCATTACGCTTGGTACTTCCGTATCGCGGCCGTCACCCCTGCCTCTTTTGGGAACCGGAGTGTGACAATATATATATGAAGTATCTATGAGTAAAAATACTGATGTATAAATAAACTTATGATATAAGTGTTGGTATATGGATATTGCTTGTACGTCTAAGTGGACGTAAATTTGGATGTATAAGAGTGTATGATGGTATACATAGAGTAAATATATGTCTATGCATTTTATAAAAATGACTGTGTGAATTGATGTAGTAAGATATGTATATATAGGTATAGCTACATTTGGATATGGATCATAAGTAATGTGTGAAATATATTGACTTACTAAATGGTATGTATAGATGTATATAAGTAGGTATGCCAAATCATACAATACTGATATGTATTTACATGTGCATATATATCGTGTGAAGATATGTGAATGAAAAATGTGAATAAATTTATATATGGATATGCCTTGTGTATACAAGTGTGTGTGTGTGTGTGTGTGTGTGTGTGTGTGTGTGTGTGTACTGTATTGATATAAATCTTGTGCTATAGTATTTATATGGTGTTGTATGTATACATATACTACAATGAATATATTCTACGTAATATATATACGAATAGTTGACTACTTATATGTAAGTATATTTGTACAGGTAAATATATGGTTAAATATAGAATTACGTAGGTAAAAATTGGATGTGAATACATATGTATATATCCCTGCATATATATAAAGTGAGTGTGTACTGAAATATTGATATACTATGCATATACCTAAACATGACTATTTACTGTAGTGATTTATACTGTGAACATATTTGTGTGCGAACGATTATATATATTTGTTTGTATAGTTGTAAGTATTTATACTTATGTGCTTAAGTGATATATTTGTGTATGGTTACCCACTCGATATGTGGTACATCATATTAGTGTGTATAAGTATCAGTGTATGACTATCTATTCTAAGTATATCAATATTTGGATATACCTATTTTCATTTGTATGTTAGTTAGGTTGTCTACATATTGGATGTGACGTATATAATAGTATGTGTATCTATAAATGGATATATACTTGGTCTATACTTGGATGTATCTAGGTATATATATGGGTGTGTATATGTATAAGTATACTAGCCCTATGACTTATGATTGATGTGTGTTTAAATATCATGTGAGCATGTAATATATAATTATAAGGAGTGTGTGTGATTACATATGTTGATGTTTATAACTAGTTATACCTATATGTGTGACCATGTAGTAACATATATCCTTGAGCATATGCTTGTGTGTATCCATATATAGGTGTATACATAATGGGTAAAGTAAGTGTATAGATATTGGTGTGTATATTGATGCCTTGAGTGTAGCTACATATTTCTTCTTATGGCTATGTACGGTATTGATACATGTGTAAATATGTATAGGTGTATTAACATGTGTGTACATATTAGTGTGTATATATATGTGAGTGTTCTCATGTCCATATTAATATATGTGTGAGTACATGTATGTATATGGATGAACGTGGAATGTATAGTACTATGTACTTATTGTAATAATTTGTCTGTATGTATACCTACGGAAACATATATGTGTATGATCTATGGTATATGGCATGTATACATGGATGTGTAGTATATACATATATCATTGTTTATATTTCATGGGTGGGAAGACCCTTAGACCTAATCAACCTCCTGTAAGACCCTTAGTTTTGGAAAGTCCGAGGACCGACTTTGTTTTTAAGGTGGATAGAATGCAATATCCACTATCCATTTATATGTGTACATGTACGTATTTTTGGGAGTATATGTGTGCCTATAATTTTTGTGCATCCTTACATATTTTTCTTTAATTTTTGTGGTGAAGGAATTATTTTAAATGATTTTAAATCATCATTTGGAATTATTAAATGAAGTATACATGAATGAATCTATATTACAAATGAGGGCAGATTTTGAATTTGTCCTATGTGGCAGTGTCATTTCAAGTTTTGGATGGAAATTTTTGGGTTGAAGAGAAATTTGTTGGGAGAATACAAAAGCTTTTCTTTTTTTTGAAATTAGCACCATTAGCACTTAATACTCTTCATTCAAAATAACCCAAAAAAATGAGAACCAAAAAATGAAACCCAAAAAAAACACACACACAATGAAACCCAAAATGCAAAAGAGAACTTTATTTCGGCTGACCCAAAAAAATTGAAACCCAAAAAAATACAGGGAATGTGCATTCAAAGAGGGGGGTTGAGTTTTTTGGGCGTCAAGCAGAGGTCTAACCAACCCATTCGCGCCGAAGGCGCCCGCGCAATTTTTATATGCTAATTTGTTGTTCTGCGCCGAAGGAGCACCGAATTTATTGTTTCTCGCCGAAGGCGGTCGTGCCTCTAAATATTTTTACGCTAATTTGTTGTTCTTTTAAATTTTGGCTGTAGAAATATTTTTTGGGGACAAAGATTTTGCGGAAAAAAATCTTAAATGCACTATGCCCGCGGACACGAGTTATGACTAGTACATGTATAATGGATGGTACCTAGTATTAAGACATGTATTCTTATTTACAAAAAATTAAAAATCCAAATTTTTCATGCAATGCCACCTCCTTAAGCTATGAGTCATATGGAGATTTAATCTTACCAAACTCACCATGAGGTGTCATTACCATGTTGCATTACACATACCTCCTAGCTAGGTGTCTCTTGATGAGGATCTTAAGGAGTGAGGTAGAAGATGTAGGAATTTTCAAAGAAAGAAACAGAAAAAAAATCGAAAACCAAAACCAAAAAGAAAAACCAAAAACCAAAAAAAATCCCTCATTCTCTCATCTCTCACTCACTATCCCTTCCACCACCGTACTCCTCCCTTAGCACCTCCCTTGCACCACCAATAACACCACCCCTTCCCTTATCCTTCTAACACCAATTTCATCCCAAATTCTCTCCAAAATTCCAACTTTTGAAGCTTGGGATTGAAGTGAGAGGGGGGCTTTGGAAGAGTAGAAGGAGAACACAAAGAAAGCTCAAGTTCTTCAAGGACTAAGAAGGGTCAAAGACTTTTTAAGGAGGACTTGAAAAGGTTGGATTTCTAACACTTATGGTGGGATTAGTTTTAGGATTGTTCTGGTAGAATTTCTAACACTTTAGTAGGATTCCATCTCCACCTAGGTGCTATTGATATTGCTGAAATTTGAGACAGAGTATCATTCTCCTCGTTTTGATTTTTTGTACTAAACTAGAACTGAGATTGAACTGAAATTTTTCTGGCAATGGTATTAGGTTATTAGCTACAACTTTCATGTTGAAATATTTTTCAGATTCGAACTTTAATTTTGGATAAAAATTATATCTTTCCTGCATATCAAATTCAGTCAGTTTCAGACCCAGGTTGCTGCAGAGGCCACGGTTTTCTTTGTAGTTATGCAAATTGACTGTTCTTGGTCAATCTGGAAAGATAGAATCTCAATTTACAACGTTCACCTCGGTCACAATTTCGTAAATCTACATGTAATGTGTCTTAAAAATGTGATGTTTAAAGCACACAGATTCTGCCTCAAAACAGATTTGACGAGTTTCACCAAATAAATCACCATAAACCACAGTGTTTGTATTTATGTTTGAAAGTTTATAAGTGAAACCCCAACACCCATATCTACAACTTTCTCTGGGATGAAAATGTCATGTTATATGTAAACTTTTTGACATATCTGCTCAGTTTGTGACTGTCAATTAACAAAAATAGAGTCTAGACTATTGAGTGATTACCATATTGGTGCACATTTTCATGTTATATCTCTTTAAATGTTGTTAGATGAACACATGCATGTTAGTAATGATAGTATGGTGGTTGTTTGCCAAGTTCAAGATGTTCTATTATGTAACAAATTGCATGTGTGCTATGTTGCCAAGAAATTAGCCAATTTTCTACATGTTGCCATGTTCCCTTGTTGTGTAGCATGTTTTAGTACCACGTTATTGTGCCATTCTATAATGTTAATTATGCTCAAGCCATGAAAGCATGTTATGTTGAAATATTCCTTTTTTTGAAATGATGAGTAGATCCTTTGATGAAATGTTGATGCGATGTTCGTTGTTTAAATCACAACATCAGTGAAGTGATGAAAGAAATGAAAAGATGTGAATGCGGTAAATGAGATCGCAGAAACAAATGAAATGATGAATTGTTCTATAAACTAAGAGTGAGGCAGAGAGATAATGTCTGGAGCGCTCGAACCATTCTAAAATGGGTGATACTCCAGATACGGGTTTGAGGAAAATACGGGTAAATTATAGGAGTTAAGTAGCAGACAGATGATAGATTTCTCAGTCGCCTTGTCATTCCCGTAAGGGGGAGTTGACTAGAGTTAGAGAGGCCGGTGGTGTACTCGTGATGCACCATGACGGTAATTGATGGTTTTCTCCGTTTGTCCCATGAAAAAACCGAGATTGTTCTCGCTCCCATACCTTGCCCCGTTCGGGTTGGGAGTTGCGAGAGGCCTCTCTAGTGCCCGCGTCGCGGGTTGAGGTACCACTTTTCACTCACCCTGGGTGAAGTCCGGCTACTTAGCGTCTACAGTTTATCTGGGTTTCTGAACAATATTTATAACTGAAAAGTCTCTGGAGAATAATGTTCAAAAGAACTTCATTAAATTATTATCTGTGGTTGTGCATTTATCACGTGTCTGTTTATTTTATGCATATCAGATCTGCCATACGTTCATTTATGCTCAGTACACACAGTATTACCTGTTTTACGTTATGCAGTTCTTCCTTTCAGTACATGCTTATGAAATTTTGCCTTACTTTATGCTTTAGTCTATAGTTATGATTGTCACCAATAGTTAGACCTCCGTAGTGTAGAGCAACCCTGGGACTGGTCCCTACCTAAGGTAGTTAGATTTCCTAATGGGTCACGTTGTGACGTGTCCCACCTTGTGATTTCAGGTCTGGTTTGATAGCAGAAGCTGTGTCAGGGAGTTGGAGTAATGAAGCTTATGTGAAGGTTGTGTACTTGAGAAAGGGATTGGTGAGTGAGATGAGAGTGAGAGTGTGTTGTACCTTTTGGGTTTTGTTTGGTGAGAGTGGTAAGGTGATGTATATGAGGTTTTGTACATGAGGATACTGTAAAGAAAGATATGATGTAATATTGTTGATGTATAAATAAAATCAATCAGTTTCCATTGTTGTCTTTTGATTATTTCTATGTTGTTCATGTGTTGTCTATGTTGTAAGTTTGGTTAGAGCATTGTCTATACTTCCCAGCCCATGTGTAATGGCCTGCGGAGTTTTTTGTTCTGCATAGTACTTCTCTTCTATCTCCTCGTTTTTCTTCTTCACACCCGTAGTTTCAGGAATACCTGATACCGATTCGTACTTATCGGGTATCCTAGGAAGCGGGTCGTGACAGATCATTATGGTGAATGTCGGACGCCTGGGCTGGTTCGTATAATCATGTTGAAAAGGCTCCTTGTTATGAAGGTAGAGGTGGTCCAAGTTGCACCGATCCAGAAGCTCGTGCAGTCGAATAAGGTATGGATGGGTCTGCTATTGTCTAAGCCGACTATTGCTAATAAACGAATACAATACTAAAAGTGATAGCAGGGGAGAGGTATGTCAAATAATAGAATAATAAGTAATGGTATACAAGTAACTGATTAGAAGTGGTTATTGTGAAAGTTTTAAAGTATAGTAACTGGTAGCTGATCACTCCTTATTTTACACCCTTTTCCCGCATGTTTGCATAGTAACTGTTTTTCTACGAGCCCAAATTTCGCTCGCCCGCGCGCGCCGCCGCTCGGCCTGCCACCGCCGGCCGACCGCCGCCGCCACCCGCCCGAGTCGCCGCCGGCAACCCCCGTCTCCGATCACCTCCGGTTCGCTTATTTTCACCATTTTCTTCTCTTTTTGCGTAGTTTTTGAGGATCCGTGTGTCAATCGAACCCCTAACCCGAATCTTTTTGGAGCTTAGGGGAGCTCAGGGGAGCTTCTACGGGCTGCTCAGGACTTCGTGGAGGCGCGGACTTCGCACGCTTCCACTACTTAGCACTCACGGCGTGTTTGGGTAAACTCTTTCCACTCTTTGTGCACACGCCGCACTTTTCACTTTTTCGGCGCGCGCTCGGGGCAGATATGCCGCCCCGGACACGGCCGCGGTCGAAGAGAGCTTCCGCCAAGCGGAAGCGGTCGGATGATGCCGGCCCCTCCCAAGCCGCCCCCGAACTGAAGACCCCTGAAGCCCCCGACTTACTGGAAAATTGACAGGGTTTTCACTCGGCCGAGCGACTTTTGTCACTCGGCCGAGTGCGATGCGCTGCCTGTAGCGAAATTTGCGGAAAACAGGCTGTGCAGGGGCGTTTTGGTCAGGATTTTTAGACGATTTTTGGGGCTATTTAAGCTCTGTTTTTACCCTAGTTTTGAGAGCCACCTCTCAGATTTTTTGCAGCTTTTTGAGTCTACTTTTTAGTTTTATTAATTGTGATTGGTGAAGAGAAAAACTTGGATTTTTGTTGGGTTGATTGAAGATCTACATTGGTTTGCACTTCTCTTCTACAAAAACTCTATTTTTATTGTTTATATCATTGTTGTGATGAATTCCATTGTCTATTTCTTTGCCAATTATTGTGCTATTGCTATGATTAGTGAGTAGTCTCCACGTCTTGGGGCGTGGGGATGAACCCTACGAGCCCAAATTTCGTATTTGTGTTGGATTGGTAGGAATTGAGCCAGGATTGTTATTAGGGATTAGATTGGGATCGAATTACTACGGATAGCTAGGTATTCACATCAATTGGGATTTGCAAGAGATTGGATCCCAATTCGATGGGAAGCCCTAGAAATCCGAATTGGGTTGGAGTCGGACTTTCGAAGTATCGGTTTGCAAGAAATTGGACCGATGCTAGGATCTCCGGTTGCAATTCCGTGCCGATACCCGTTTGCAAGAGATTGGACGGGTAGGAACTATCCTAATCTAGATTGTGGACCGAGTTTGCAAGAGATTGGGCTCGGTGCGCAATTGGACGATGATGTTGATCCTAATGCTAGCTTCCCTAGGCTAGGGTTTGCAAGAGATTGGACCCAAACCCAGGATAGCTATAGACCGGCAACAGCGCGAGAGCGTGAGCCTGGTTCCACATTTAGTTGCAACTAGTTCATCCGAATTCTCATCCTAGCGATTTCGATACCGGCGAACCACAATTGTGAAATACGGTGAGTAGTGGGGACTCCCCATTCCCTAGGCGTTCTCTATTTGATTTGATATTTTGCACTTTTGTCTGACGATTGTGACAGGATCGCCCAAGGCAATTATCCCTCTGAATAGCCAGGTTGATTGGGAGCAAGCACGGTCATTCGTCCTCCCTGTGTTCGATACCCGCTCGCCGCTATACCGTGCGCTTGCGGTAAAACTACAACCGTCGCCTCGGGACGTGTACGCCGGGGCGCGATCAGTAGCTAGTATGCCTGGCAAGCTAAATAAACCACATCAAAAAGGGAGGTCATAAATTTTAATGTTTCTACTCGTGCTAATTGAGACTAACGGAGCCTAGCTACGGACGTCATTCATACTATATCAAATAAAGGTGTAACAACTAATCCATATGCATTCGTGCTTTTACACATAGTCAGCCAAGCACCAATGCCATCAATTCATATAATACCCAACAACAAGCCAACGTCCAAGACAACAAAAACAAACAAGCACAAGGCCAACTTTTAAGGACCATACTTTTCGCTATCACTCTTTCCATCAATTTCCATAACGCCCAACAACAATCCAACACCAAAGCCATCATCCAAATCCAAGCACAAGGCCGACATCCAACCTCAACCCATAAGACCAATAGCATGCCAATACCCATCACCAACAGTACTCCTTGCCAACACCAATAGTTGACATCTACAGCCCTCGTCATCAACCCCAAACACGCCAACAACCAAAAACACACAGTCGAGCAAACCAGAAGGACTGGACCCAAGTAGAAGCCCAAGCAGGACACCAATCGGGGCAAGATCCAAGGCAAGGAGCTCAAAAGAGGCCCAAAATTGTAACTTTCCAAGATCTCAACCATATGGCAGTGGTGAGGGTAGCGGCGAGGATCGTCGCTAAGCCCAAAAATCCCAAAAATCCTAAAGCATATAGTCGAAGGGCCATCAACCGTTGTCGATCCTTTCTATGCGACAGCTGCAGATACTAAGTGGTGACGAGCAGCGTGGCGGGTGTCGCTGGAGTGGGGGTGGGGTGACGGAGTTCCTGGGTGAGGCCGGAGGAGCTTGAGACGAGATGGGTTGAGCTCGCGGGTTGAGAGGTAGGGTAAAGGAGATGGGTTTTGTGAGGGAAGATATGAGGGGATTAAATGGGGTGCTGAATTCGTCGGTAGGGTAAGGTAGGGTAGGCTAGGCTGGGGCTCAAGGAGAGAGTGCGGACAAAACGAAATAAAGCAGGGAGACGGTGGGTGGGAAGAATGATTCAACCCATGGGAAAATCGGGTACAAGATGCAAGCAGTGGATAGAAGAAAAAATACGAGCTCAAGAAAGATGAAGAAGAAGGAGCTACCTTAGCTTATATAGACGCAATCATCATTATATAGGCTTGGCCCAAAATCTAATAGGTTTAAGTGATTGGCGTCCGCCAATCCAAGCCGAATACTGCATCAAACTTGGTGAGAAGTTTGCGAAAATTTCACGTCTGAGAAGCTGATGTTGGATCTCCAGCATTTCTTTTATGACACTCATGATGTCGTTTTCTGTGATGCCATTTGCACGAATGTTGGGTCGACCTACCATGCTCTAAAACAAACCGCAATGATTAGTGTTAGGTTAGAAATTTATTCTTACTCGACACTTTGATACTAATGTCGTCCAAACCATTTTTTAGAACATTCGCATGAGCATGACATGCATAGGCCGCCACAGAAACATGTCACGCCTCGCTTCCCATTCTACCAAGAGCAAAAAAGTGAACGGGCCCGCGATGTGCTTAAAAAAGGAGGAGTAGATTTTTTTATATAGTATAACTATTTTGATGATACAAAATATTTAAAAATATTTTATGCAGAGACATACACGGAAAGTGCCAGAAAATCCAGCGTGACTCAACGAACGTATTAGCACTAGTTTCGTTGCCATCAGGCAAGTATATCTCTCGTAAGAATTTTTTTAGTTAAATTCTAATTATGCCATTTTCACTTAAAAGTATGTCTCATTGATTTTTCACGTACACTGACATACACAAAAATTATATGTTGTAGTACTATAAGAGACACTCATTTTGACACCTTGTTTAAAAAATTCCGACGTATAGTTTGCTCTGAATAAATCCTTGAAAATATTGAGAAAATCATTTTCACACTTTAAAAATTAATTTTTGGCTATTTAAATTAAAAAATGCCCAATAGTTGTTTTAAAATTCTGAAAAATACCTGTTAGTCTTAGAAAAATGTTTTATGATTAAATATACTCATCTGCTTAATTTTGAATATTTTTGCGTACATTTATTAGCTTAACTTCGCGTTTTAACGTAGTGAAAAATTGTATATCGTACTTGTAAAATTTTGAAATTATGTGAAAATATTGGATAGACTAATGAGACACAGTGTACAGTTTGTATGTATCTGATATGATACAATTGTATAGAAACGACTGGACGACTGATGAAACTTATATGGTTATACCTGTAATATCATTGTACACGTCTTGACTGACACTTGATTTGACCCATGGGATTGAGGTTGCCTATGGTCACAGGTGATACGGAGTGACTGGATCCATCCGACAAATACCTCCAACACTCTTGGAGGTTAGTAACTTGACCGTCGCCCTATGTTGTCGGTAAGTAGCGTCACGGGTAGCTCCTGTGACAGTGCGCATTTTTAGTCATATTTTGTACTCTTGGACGTGAACTTAGCACTACAACAGTTGGTTATCAAATGTTGCTTAGTCTTTTGCTCACAGGTTGCAAATTGCTATAAAATGTTTAACTGCTGCAGCTCTTACAAATTAAACTTGTTAAAATGCTTCTATATACTCACACCAAGCTCGTCTGTAAAGTTATAACTGAATCGATGGAGCAGAGAATGTTAATTGGCATTCTTAATATTGGACTCCGAGCCGGCTGGGATCGTTTGTGTCCAATTTCAGATCACCCTACGGGGATAGTGATCTGCGTGGCCAAACCTGACTGGCCTGTTTGTGTTGATCAACGTTAGAATCCCAATTTTCATCATTGCAAATATTGATTATGGTTATATTTTGATTTCAGCTTCGCTTAATTAAATTACTTAACATTTCTGTTACGGAGATTATTTGACGAGTAAACCTCACTCACGGACATTTCATTTTTTTGTTTTATGAAATTTCCATCAGGTATTGACAGTGAGTTCATGGAAGACATTGTTGCAGAAGTCGAGTCAGCGCTCGAAGAGTACGTGGAGTACCTACCTACCAAAAACTAGATGATCACCTTCGCGACTGCACTTTTAAATTTGGAATATGTAATTTGTGTACTATGTTTATTTGGCCATTCTTGGCCTATGTTGAACTTTAATTTCAGATGCTTTGGTATTGCAATAATGTCATGTGTACTATTTCTTAAAAGCTTGCAAGATCCTACCATTTTTATTCACAGACGCGTCATTGTGTTTAGACCAAGGAGGAAAGAGAATATATTTACAAAAAAAGAAAAAAAATATGCTCCTCCTTGTTTTAAGCACATTGCGGGCCTGTTCGCGTTCTCGCTCTCGGTAGATTGGGAAGCGGGGCGTGACATCGAAGGAGGAGAGATTGTTAATTGGCATTCTTAATATTGGACCCCGAACCGACTAGGATCGTTTGTGTCCAAGTTTGGATCACCCTACATGGATATAGTGACCTGCGTGGCCAAACCTGATTGGCCTATTTGTGTGGATCAATGCAATTATTATCAATGAATCGACACCGCCACCCCCATAAGATAACGGATCGAGGGAAGATCCCCCTTCATGTCCAGTTAGTTTCTCGCCCATCTTGCTTTGTCTTTGTAGAATCTCATGCCCAGCTTGCTTTCGGTGCTTCTCGTTCTCTGCTTTTGCAAGGTAATTTCCATCCCTTGTTAGCACCCTCATTCCGATAGATGGATAGTTTGTTGAGGATCGGGAGTATGCCTGAACGCGTAGATCTCAGTTTGCCACCGGAAGTCCTCCTGCCTTTCGGGCTCGGTAAAGCTCCTGTGAAGGGGGAAGGTTTGCTTACCGATTCCTAGATTCAACGTATGTGCACATTCGGGGACGAAGGGTCCTCTGTTCCCTCGGAAGTCCGGGATGCGGCCTCCCTTGTTCCTTATTTTGTGGTCGAGAAGATCAAGGCCAAGTATCTCTTTCATCTACATGGGGTTCGTGCCCCCTTTTATGACGAAAGGATTTGCTTCTCCGGGAGCTGTGAGGTTGGGGTGTACACTGAGATGTTCTACCTCGAGCTTTGCTTTCACCTTCACCCTTTTGTTCTCAAAGTTTTGGGTTTCCTACAGCTCTCTCTTTATCAACTGACGCTCCACTCGACCCCCATTGGTTGGTTTCTTCATGCTCTACCAGTTGCACAGGGCAGTTACGTCCTTACCACTCTTCTTTTATTTTTTCTGAGTGAGGCTCGCTCCTTTGGGGGCGTGGTTTCATATTTCTGCTAGGAGGGACATGGGCCTCATGTTCAGGTTTCCTCGTAGAATCGACGACTGGAGGAACCAATTTGTCTTCGTCACTTTCCCCTGGGATATCGTAATTCTGACTTGTTGGGGTTACTCTGGAACAGTGGATATGGAGTTAACCCTTTCCAAGCTCTATTCTAGAGTCGCCGATCTACTGATGGCCTTGCCTGCGAAAGAGAGGTCGATTCGAACCTTGCTGGATGACTTTCAGCCGAAGAGCACTTTATGGTCCATGGGTAAAGGTGGTCTTTTGGTTTTGCTTTCTTTCTTAGCTTACCCTGATTTCCCCTTTCTGCAGGGATGGCCAATCAGGAGTTCAACCTGCCCTTCGACAAGTCCCTGATTATTCATTGTACCTTTAAGAGGGCCAGGGCGGCCCATCCGGTTGGCCATATCGTCGCTTGTCGGAAGAGGCAGGGCAAGTGGATGAGCCATCGGTCGAAACGTTGAGGTTGGTCGGTAGCCTCCTCGGTATCTGTTTCGGTTGTCGAGAGCTCCCCTTTGGCCATGGGAGAGTCGGTTCATGCTCTCGAGGGTTCGAATCTCATCGGGTGAGATCCGGTCGACCCCGAGACGAACCTAGACAAAGTAGCCAAGGGCCCACGAAAGAGGAAGGAAAGCTCTTCCTAGTTCCTGAGATTTCTGAGAAAAGGAGGAAGGAGGGCGAGGCAAAACTTGTGGTCTTGGCCTCGTCTGCGAAATCCGGGGTGGTTCTTGGACACAGGGAGGGGTTTCCCCCTCGGCCAGATCAGGCTGACCCCTCTGAGCTGAATCAGGCTCGGATACTGTTGGCGTTTAGGTCTGTTTTGACTGATCATGATGGTTGTGGGTACGATCACGTTCATCTTGTTCACGAGATGCGGTCCAGTGAGTTGGTCTTCATGGATTGCAGGGTGGTGGTTCGCCTAGCGGAGAATTCCACCCTCCCAAGGGATTGTTCCCTCTTGGAAAAGGTCGACCCTGAAGGCTTGGCCGACTGCATGGTATGGAAAAGTTTGTAGGCTGGTTTCCCCTTGTTTTCCTTCCTCCACCGGACTCAAGTGTCTTTGACTCTCTTGTTTTCCAGAAGTCTATGCTTGTCGTCAATCAGTGGCGGCGTTCAGGGAAAACGGCTAAGGCCGAAGAAGCCCTCGACCGAGAGCGTCGGAGGGTGGAGGCAGCTGAAAAAGCCACTGAGGAAGTTCAAGATGAGCTAAGGTCTGTGCTTCTCAAGGTCAACGAACTTTCAACGGAGGTCGTGAGATTGAGGGGAGCCGCCAATGCCTCTCGATTGGTGGTTGAAGAAAGTGTCCAAATCCTATCTTCATTGAAGAGGGAGGTCGAAGAGGCATTGGCACTTGGGCGAGAGAGGTTTAGGAAAGAGAAACCCGTGCTCTGATCTCAGATTTCCAGCTTGAAGGCGGTCGATCCCAAGTGAGTTTTCACCGAAGTCGTAAAAGGTTACGAGGAGATCGTCGCCTCGCAGATAGCAAACTTGTTCTGAGGAGGGTTTCAAAGGTGCAAGGACCAGATCATGAGAAGGCTCCCTGCTTCCTTGGTTGATCCCAATGAGTCCACGGAGACAATGGGTGTGGTCGAGGTTGAACAGGCAGCGGAGGCACTAGCCGAGGTTTTTGCTCCAGAAATGTTGGCTGTGTCGCTTTTATTAGAACAAATTTATTCTGAACGTGGTCTTTCTTTTTTGTGTAGAATGGTTGTGCATGTTTGAAATTTTGTCTTATTGTATGTCGTCCCCTGCTGGCCCCCTTATGTGGCCCAGGTTGTCCTCGGACAGACAGAAGCTCGAGTTGATGGAAGTATTCTTCGTGCTGGCGTCGGTTAATCCGATGGTCGGCCTACTGGGAGAGTGGACCCCAGCCTTACGACTGTGTGGATGGTCTACCAGATGGGAGAGTGGCCCCAGCCTTACGACAGACCAATTTCGAGGTTAGCCTGAGGGGGATTAGCTCCCATCCTTACGGCTGATCGGATGGTCGACTTGCTCGGGGAATGGCCCAAGGTTTACTGCACACCATGTTTATGGTCAGCCTGCTCGGACAGTATCCCCCAACCATACAGATGATCGGATGGTCGGCCTGTTGGGGGAGTGGCCCCTAGCATTACGACAAACCATGTTTATGGTCGGCCTGATGGGGGAGTAGCCCCCAGCCTTATGGCTGATCGGATGGTCGGCCTACTGGGGAGATCCCCCCAGCCTTACGGCAAACCGAGTTCACCGTCAGCCTACTGGGGGAGTAGCCCCTAGCCTAATGGCTGATCAAATCGTTAGCCATCTAGGGGAATAGCCCCCAGCCTTGTGGCAAACCGAGTTTACGGTCAGCCTGCTGGGGGAGTAGCCTCTAGCCTTATGGCTGCTTGGATAGTCGGCCCACTGGGTTAGTGGCCCCCAGACTTACGGCAAACCAAGTTCACAGTCAGCCTGCTGTGGAAGTAGCCCCCAGAATTATGGCTGATTGGATGGTCAGTGTGTTGGGGGAGTGACCCCCAGCCTTACGACAAACCGAGTTCACAGTCAGCCTGCTGGGGGAGTAGCCCCCAGCCTCACGGCTGATCGGGTGGTCGGCCTACTGGGGGAGTGGCCCCTAGCCTCACGGCTGATCGGGTAGTCGGCCTACTGGGGGAGTGGCCCTTAGCCTTATGTAAAACCAAGTACATCCTTACGACCGATCGGATTGTCGTCCTACTCGTGGAGTGGCCCCAGCCTTACATCAAACCAAGTTCATGGTCAGCTTGCTGCAGTAGTATCCCACAACCTCACTACTGATTGGATGGTCGGCCTGCTAAGGGAGTGGCCCCCAACCTTACGACAAACCAGTTCACAGACATCCTACTGAGGGAGTAGCCCCTAGCCTTACGGCTGATCGGATGGTCGGCCTATTGGGGGAGTGGCTTCCAGCCTTACAGCAAACCGAGTTCATGGTCAACCTGCTCGTAGAGTAGCCCCCAGCCTTTTGGCCCATCAGATGGTCGGCCTGCAAGGGAGTGGCCCACAGCCTTATGGAAAACCAAGTTCACGGTCAGCCTACTTGGGGAGACGCCCCCAGCCTTACGACTGATCGGATGGTAGCCTGCTGGGGGAAAGGCCCCCAGCCTTACAACAAGCCAAGTTCACGATCAGCCTACTGGGCGAGTGGCCCCCAGCCTTACGGTAGATCGGATGGTCGGCCTGCTTGGAGAGTGGCCCCCAGCCTTACGGCACGCCAAGTCTCTTTCATTGGTGCCTGTAATGACCCCAATTTTAATGTACGCGTATGGGTACGTATTTTGGCGTAAATGCGTACGTAAAATTTTTGGGAGTATCCTCGTATTTTAATTTAATTATTTTGGTGAAGGAATTATTTTTAAAAAAATTTAAACTCATCATTTGGTATTAGTAAATAAGAGTATTCGATGAAATACCATGTATTAAAAGAGGTATGATGTATTTCCTCTTGTATTTCTATTTTTCTAAAAATATAAATTCAAAAAATTTTAACCATCACACATTAGCTAGTTATGTGTCATTTTGCATGGTAAAAAGATAACACTTGGCCTTACTCTTGACCAAATGAGTGGATGAGAATTTTTGGGAATAATAAAAATATCAAAATGAAAACACAAAACACAAAATTAATTTTTTTTCTCTCATTCTCATCTCACTCCCTCTCCCTACACAACCATGCCGAAAATTATCCCCCTCCCCTCTCTTCCTTTGTTCATCCTCCCACCACCATTCTCCTCCCAAAGCACCACCCACTCACCACCAAGAACACCCCCTTGTTCCTCATCATTCTAAACAGCAAATTCTCCTCAAAATTGTCACGACCCGCTTCCCTAAAATGGAGGCGAGACGTGAAAAGGTCCGCACGAGAGTGGAGCTGTGAAGCCCCAAACCCGATAAGCGTCCACAATACATAAACAGGTCCCTGTAACCACAACAGAATAACAATAATAACACAAGGCGAGACTGAAATAAAATTCCACATCTCACAAATTGTCCAACATCCAGAAAAGCCACCAGGCTAAAAGAAAAGAGTCTAAAGGCCCAGAACAAGGCCAACAAAAAGCAGCGACATAACAAAGTATAGGTGCTACGCACCGATAACAAAACAACTGTCTAATCAAAAGTAAAGCACAACGAAGACACTAGGACTGGTCCCCAGTGTCCACGTACTCCCCGTCAAACACAAGCTCGGGCTCGGCGTCAGCAAACACCTCGTCCTCAACGAGGTACTCGGGCTCAGGATCTAACATGTGTCACCCAAAAGAGTAAAGGGGCACATGTCAGCAAGTCTAAAAAGACTTGGGCAAGGAAACTGAAGGTGAGTCATCTAGCAACCTAGCAGTTTAGTATGCATGACATGGCAGTTATAACATGAGTGCACAATTTAAACATGGCAAGACAATTTGTACAAGAGAACAATCATCGGGACAAGACAAGAGTAGCCAAGCTACTATCAATTCAATCAATTCACATTTTGTAGGTGTTTAGGCCATTCGCTGAATGGCATAGCATTTCAGACCGATCGGCACTAACCACTACCCAATACCCACACGATATGGAGCCTGGGGTCCCTGCACATTGAGCTCATCTAGTGAGCCTAGGGTTGCCCCGCACATTGAGCTCGCATTCTTAGTTCACAATTCATTACATCGAGCGTTGGGGTTTCCAACTCATTATGCTCGCTTCTGGTCACGAGCCAGGAACACAAGTATGGCATAGGGAACACCTAGCCGGAACACGCAATTCGGGCATTGGCTATCAACCAACACATGGCCCGCTTCTGGAACACGAGCCAGGAACACAACATTGTAGCGAAGCTACGCAATCACAGCAATACCTAAAGAATGCGAGGTCATGACAATTTATTTGCGTACAGTTAATTAAATTAAACGTGACAGGCGAAATGCAATGACATGAACATATTCGCGTACCGTTAATTGAAAGTAAACATGACATGTTAATTGTGCAACATGCTAAAAGTCGGAACTAGCTTCGTTGTCAAGCTAGTTCCCCAGTTTGCGCCTAGGCGAGTATCATTTCGTCGCCTAGCCTCTTTTACGCCTACAACAAGCAAATGGCCTAAAACATGGCCTAAACCCTAAGTGGCAAGTTTCACTTGCCTAGCACCGGGGATTGACGATCACTTCGTCACACGGATGCTATCTATGGGAAAATCGCTGTTAAGGGGGAAACATACAACAAACACATGAAATTAATTAGGGTTTTCATAAAATTATAAATAAGTTATGAAAACAACGGTAGAACGATTTCTTACCAAGAGGAGACGGAAGAAACACTCCGGGGAACCCTAGGATCAGATCTGGAAAAGATTGGAGAAGTTTGGGGAAACTAGGGTTTTGGGGGGATTTGGGGATTTTGATGGGTTTTGAGTGAGATTTTGGGGAAGATGAGAGGTAGATAGAGTGAATGGATGGTTTGGATGATGGATTTAGGGCTTGGAATGAAGAAATGGAGCTTGGAGGAAGATGGGGGCTGAAGAGGGAAAGATTTTAGGGTTTTGGGTCGTGTTGGAGAAGAAGAAAACGTTTGGGAGGGGTATTTATAGGTTGGGCTGGCGGCTGCCCAGAAATTAGGGTTTTAACACTGGTTAGTCGGTCAAAGAGCAACCACTGACCGACTAGTTTGGCAACTAGTCGGTCGGTCGACCAACGCAGACCGACTAAGTGCAAACAGTAACTCCTGAACGAAAATAGGATTCTAGAGTTAGTCGGTCCATGAACAAGTACTGACCGACTAGTTTGGCATCTAGTCGGTCGATGAACGTTCTTAGACCGACTAAGAGTAAACAGTAGCTGATACAAAAATAATTTGATGAGTTAGTCGGTTCAAGAAGCATTGCTGACCGACTAGTTTGCAACCTAGTCGGTCAACCAACATTCTTAGACCGACTAACGATAAACAGTAACTCCTGAGAAATTTAGAAAGCTAACTAGTCGGTCCAAGAAGGATTGCCGACCGACTGGATCGTCATCTAGTCGGTCGGTGGCCCTTCTTACACCGGCTAATGAGCACAGAAAAGTACCGATACGGAGCGCGAGGCCCCGGCATCGATTCCTAAGACTCCTAGGCTTGATCTAACAGTTAGATACGTCCGTTATGAAGTCCGTCACGAGTGACATACTTCGAAATCGACAATCCTAAGGAAGAAACGAGAAAATACGACGAATCGATCGAAAATGAAAACTACGGAGACGAAAACCACACAAGAGGAGAAAATCCACCAAAACATATATTATATTATATTAAATCCAGATTCATGAAAAGCAGTCGTTACATCCTCCCCAACTTAAGAAAAATTCCGTCCTCGGAATTTCCAAAAATTCACGAGTCCGGAAACAAAAGTGGGAAACGCTCTCGCATCTCATCCTCATTCTCCCAAGTAGACTCTCCAGGTGAACCGTGTCGCCACATCACCCTCACAAGATTGACAATCTTGTTCCGAAGCGATTTCTGACGCCTGTCCAGAATCTGCACTGGATGCTGGTCATACGTCATATCGGGGCGAACGGTAATCTCCGAAAAATCCACCGCATGAGACGGATCGCTAATGTATCGACGAAGCTGCGACACATGGAAAACATTGTGAACTCCTTCCAAAGATGGCGGCAAGGCCAAGCGGTAAGCTACCTCGCCAACCCTCTCCAAAACGTCAAATGGTCCAATGTATCGCGGGCTCAACTTTCCACGCTTCCCGAAACGAATCACACCACGATTCGGGGAAATCTTCAAGAACACATGGTCGCCCGGCTGAAACTCCAAAGGACGACGTTTAGCATCCGCCCAATGCTTAAAACGGTCCTGAGCAATCCTCAACCTCTCCCGAATATTCCTGACGATCTCCACGGCCTCCACGATCATCTCAGGTCCCAACAACTCCCGATCACCAATGTCATCCCAACTCAATGGCGATCGACATTTCCTCCCATAAAGAGCGGCGAATGGCGCCATGCCAATACTCGCCTGGAAGCTGTTGTTGTAGGAAAATTCCACCAAGTGTAGATGGTCCTCCCACGAACCCTTGAAATCCAACATGCACGCCCTCAGCATGTCTTCCAAAATCTGAATCGTCCTCTCGGACTGGCCATCCGTCTGCGGATGGTACGCCGTGCTGAAACTCAGACGCGTACCCAAGCTCTTCTGCAAACTCTGCCAGAACTGAGATGTGAACCTCGTGTCTCTGTCAGACACGATACTCACGGGGACTCCATGAAGTCGCACAACCTCCTGCACGATTCACGATACATCACTATCCAAACTAGGAAAAGGAAATAAAACGGAGAGTAAAAAGAATTTTACCTCCATATATCTCCTCGCTAGCGCCTCAGTGGACTGCCCCACTCGGAACGGAATAAAGTGCGCAGATTTGGTCAATCGATCTACGATCACCCAAATCGCGTCATTCTGCTTCGGACTCCGAGGTAGTCCAGTCACGAAATCCATAGTGATGTGTTGCCATTTCCACTCCGGAATCGGAAGTGGTTGTAGCAACCCGGCCGAACGCTGATGCTCCGCCTTCACTTGCTGGCAAACCAAGCACTTGGCCACACTCCGAGCCACGCTCCTCTTCATACCATGCCACCAATAATTCAGACGAAGATCCTGGTACATCTTGGTGCCACCAGGATGCACAGAATACGGCGAACTGTGTGCCTCCTCCATCAATTCCTCTCTGATATCCCCAGCAGGCACACACAACCTGGCTCCAAACCTCAGCGAGCCATCCTCATGAATCAAAAAGTCAGTCCGCAGACCGGCTTCCACCATCTCCCGAATCCTCACCAGCTTCGGATCCTCGGCCTGGCCAGCCTTAATCCGATCCACGATCGTCGACTGTACCTGCATGTACATCAACGAGGAAGCCTCTCCAGGAAGAACAATCTCCACACCAGACTCGCAAAAATCCTGCTGCAATCTCCACTGCGAGGTCAAAATCATCACCGCTGGAAGCCTACTCAACGCATCCGGAACCACATTCACCTTGCCAGGGTGATACTGCAAATCAATCTCATAATCCGCCATAAGCTCCAACCATCGACGCTGTCGCATGTTGAGCTCCTTCTGAGTGAAAATATACTTCAAGCTTTTGTGATCGGTGAAAATCTTCACTTTCTCACTCAGCAAGAAGTGCCTCCAAATCTTGAGAGCAAACACCACGGCAGCCAACTCCAAATCATGCGTCGGATAATTCTTCTCATGAACCTTAAGCTGACGAGACGCATACGCCACAACATGCCCATGCTGATGCAACACACAACCGAGACCCTTGCCAGAAGCATCGCAAAAGATCTCAAATCCACCGCTGCGATCAGGCACAACAAGAATAGGGGCACTCGTCAACCTCTCCTTCAGAACACCAAAAGCCCTCTCACAATCAACCGACCAAACATAAGCAACATCCTTCCGCGTCAACCTGGTCATCGGCTCAGCAATACGAGAAAAGTCTTTAATGAATCGCCGATAATAACCAGCAAGTCCAAGGAAACTCCGAATCTCAGACGCAGACGACGGAACAGGCCACTCCCTGATGGCCCGAATCTTCTCGGGATCCACTGAGATACCATCTCCAGTCACCTCATTCCCGAGAAAAGCAACTATATCCAGCCAAAACTCGCACTTCGAAAACTTAGCATACAAACGATGCTTCCTCAAAATCTCCAACACCGTCCTCAAGTGCGAGGCATGCTCTTCCTCCGACTTCGAATAGATCAGGATGTCGTCAATAAAGATAACGACAAACTTATCCAAAAAGTCGTAGAAAATCAGGTTCATCAGATTCATGAAAACTACGGGCGCGTTAGTCACGCCAAAAGGCATAACCACGAACTCATAGTGTCCATACTTCGTCCTGAACGCTGTCTTCGGAACATCTCCCTTCTTCACCTTCAACTGATGGTAACCACTCCTCAAATCCAATTTAGAAAACACCCTCGAACCTCCAAGCTGATCAAAAATATCATCGATGCGATGCAACGGGTATTTATTCTTAATGGTCACCGCATTCAACTCCCGATAGTCCACGCACATGCGACGCGAACCATCCTTCTTCTTAACCAACAACACCGGTGCTCCCCACGGAGACACGCTAGGATTAATATAACCCTTCAGCAAGAGCTCATCCAACTGCTTCCGCAACTCTTCCAACTCTGCAGGTGCCATACGATACGGCGCCTTCGAAATCGGCTGCGCACCTGGAACAAGATCGATAGAAAATTCCAGAGCCCGATCAGGTGGCAAACCAGACATCTCCTCGGGGAAGACGTCGCCAAAATCTCGCACCACAGCTGGCCACTCCAGCTCCATCTGCATAGCCACAGCCTCCACCGGCCTGGCCCGAAATCTGACAGGACCAAGCGAACTGCTACCACGACTGAACTCAAACACTGGATGTCCGGGAATCTCGAACACCACCTTCTTCCTCCGACAGTCGATCGTAGCATAGAAGCTCGCAAGCCAATCCATCCCAAGAACTGCATCATAGTTGATGATGTCGTGGACAATGAAATCAGCGAAAAGCTCATGTCCACAGACCACCAACGAGCAAGAATTGCAACCACGATGCACCGAGACCACACCATTCCCTGTGACGATATTCCAACTCTTGGGAAGAGGGGACGTCGACAAGGAATGCCTCTCCACGAAGCTCCGAGAAATAATGCACATCGATGCACCAGAGTCAAAGAGGACTCGTGCAGGAAACGTGCAAACCAAAATCACACCTAATCAAGCAATTAACAATCAAACCCTAATCTAGCAAACAACCAAGTTCAAGCAAACAACATAATCTAGCAATCAAGACCAAATAGGAAAGTAATAGCTAGAATGAGGATTACCTGCGATAACCTCATCCACAGCCTCGCTCTCCGCAGCGGTCATCAGAAAAGCCTACCTCCTCGGCGGAACAGCCTGCCGAAAAGCCTGCCTCTGCGGAACAAGAGCTGCTCCACGTTCAGCAGGAACAGGCGCTCGCTGCTGCAACGGCTGAGCTGCAACAACACACAACCGAGACCCTTGCCAGAAGCATCGCAAAAGATCTCAAATCCACCGCTGCGATCAGGCACAACAAGAATAGGGGCACTCGTCAACCTCTCCTTCAGAACACCAAAAGCCCTCTCACAATCAACCGACCAAACATAAGCAACATCCTTCCGCGTCAACCTGGTCATCGGCTCAGCAATACGAGAAAAGTCTTTAATGAATCGCCGATAATAACCAGCAAGTCCAAGGAAACTCCGAATCTCAGACGCAGACGACGGAACAGGCCACTCCCTGATGGCCCGAATCTTCTCGGGATCCACTGAGATACCATCTCCAGTCACCTCATTCCCGAGAAAAGCAACTATATCCAGCCAAAACTCGCACTTCGAAAACTTAGCATACAAACGATGCTTCCTCAAAATCTCCAACACCGTCCTCAAGTGCGAGGCATGCTCTTCCTCCGACTTCGAATAGATCAGGATGTCGTCAATAAAGATAACGACAAACTTATCCAAAAAGTCGTAGAAAATCAGGTTCATCAGATTCATGAAAACTACGGGCGTGTTAGTCACGCCAAAAGGCATAACCACGAACTCATAGTGTCCATACTTCGTCCTGAACGCTGTCTTCGGAACATCTCCCTTCTTCACCTTCAACTGATGGTAACCACTCCTCAAATCCAATTTAGAAAACACCCTCGAACCTCCAAGCTGATCAAAAATATCATCGATGCGATGCAACGGGTATTTATTCTTAATGGTCACCGCATTCAACTCCCGATAGTCCACGCACATGCGACGCGAACCATCCTTCTTCTTAACCAACAACACCGGTGCTCCCCACGGAGACACGCTAGGATTAATATAACCCTTCAGCAAGAGCTCATCCAACTGCTTCCGCAACTCTTCCAACTCTGCAGGTGCCATACGATACGGCGCCTTCGAAATCGGCTGCGCACCTGGAACAAGATCGATAGAAAATTCTAGAGCCCGATCAGGTGGCAAACCAGACATCTCCTCGGGGAAGACGTCGCCAAAATCTCGCACCACAGCTGGCCACTCCAGCTCCATCTGCATAGCCACAGCCTCCACCGGCCTGGCCCGAAATCTGACAGGACCAAGCGAACTGCTACCACGACTGAACTCAAACACTGGATGTCCGGAATCTCGAACACCACCTTCTTCCTCCGACAGTCGATCGTAGCATAGAAGCTCGCAAGCCAATCCATCCCAAGAACTGCATCATAGTTGATGATGTCGTGGACAATGAAATCAGCGAAAAGCTCATATCCACAGACCACCAACGAGCAAGAATTGCAACCACGATGCACCGAGACCACACCATTCCCTGTGACGATATTCCAACTCTTGGGAAGAGGGGACGTCGACAAGGAATGCCTCTCCACGAAGCTCCGAGAAATAATGCACATCGATGCACCAGAGTCAAAGAGGACTCGTGCAGGAAACGGCGGAACAGCCTGCCGAAAAGCCTGCCTCTGCGGAACAAGAGCTGCTCCACGTCCAGCAGGAACAGGCGCTCGCTGCTGCAACGGCTGAGCTGCAACAGGAGCCCTCCGCAGCGGATCCGCATGCCGACAATCCTTCGCGACATGAGAAGCATCACCGCAAATCAAACACTGGCCCAGAAACTTCCGACACTGATCCTTGACGTGGCCAGGCCTGCCGCAGAAATGGCAAAACTTCGGAATCGGCCCTCCTGGCCTCTTAAACTGAGCAGACTGATTAGGCCTGAATCCAGGTCTAACCACAGCTCTCGCCTGCTCCACAGGCCTCTTCCCAGCACCAACAACAGACCCCTTCCTCTGGTTCACGAGCAGCTCCTGCCTCTTGGCAGCGACCAGAACCTTCTGATAAGATTCCCGGTCAGAAGAGGTCACAAAACTCTGGAGCTCCGAAGCAAGCCCCTGCAGGAACCTCTGAGCTCTCTCCTCAGCGTCCTGCACCATCTTTGGTGCAAACCGACTCAGCCTCATGAACTCTTGGTGATACATGTCCACCGACGAGTTCCCCTGCTTCAAATCGATAAAACGCTGCAGCATCTCCTCCTTGGCAGCCTTCGGGAAGAACTCACCCTCAAATCTGGCTTTGAAGGTAGCCCAAGCTACTGGCTCCACCAACAACTTCTCTTCCGCATCCCACCAATTCCTGGCGTTATCCTTGAGCTGCCTCTTCGCCAAATCAACCCATCCAGCCGGGGTGATCTTGGCCATCTTCAGATTGTCCTCGACGTTCCGAATCCATTCATCGGCAGCCAGAGGACCCTCAGAACCATCAAAATATGCGGGACCCAGCTCCCGAAATTGCTTCGCTCCTGGCTCAGAGCGAGGGGCATCCGGAAGAGCCCGGGCAGCTCGAGCAAGTGGAGCATTCTGGACTTGCAAAAGCACGCCCTGCTGCACTTGCATCATCTGCAACATCATCCGCATCATCTCACCGCTGGTGGGTTCCCGCTCAGGCTCCTCATCATGAGGGAGCGCACCACTGCCCCCACCACGGGTGAAACGCCTTCCTGCCATCTAGTGACACAGAAAACGAATCAGATTAGACTCATAGCTTATGACTCGGACGTCGAACTTAACTTATTGGACATTCCAATATTATTATCGCTATTCCAAAGATCGCAGTTACAGAAGGACCTGCATGGGCCACCACTAAAACCTGTCACGACCCGCTTCCCTAAAATGGAGGCGAGACGTGAAAAGGTCCGCACGAGAGTGGAGCTGTGAAGCCCCAAACCCGATAAGCGTCCACAATACATAAACAGGTCCCTGTAACCACAACAGAATAACAATAATAACACAAGGCGAGACTGAAATAAAATTCCACATCTCACAAATTGTCCAACATCAACGAAAGTCCAACATCCAGAAAAGCCACCAGGCTAAAAGAAAAGAGTCTAAAGGCCCAGAACAAGGCCAACAAAAAGCAGCGACATAACAAAGTATAGGTGCTACGCACCGATAACAAAACAACTGTCTAATCAAAAGTAAAGCACAACGAAGACACTAGGACTGGTCCCCAGTGTCCACGTACTCCCCGTCAAACACAAGCTCGGGCTCGGCGTCAGCAAACACCTCGTCCTCAACGAGGTACTCGGGCTCAGGATCTAACATGTGTCACCCAAAAGAGTAAAGGGGCACATGTCAGCAAGTCTAAAAAGACTTGGGCAAGGAAACTGAAGGTGAGTCATCTAGCAACCTAGCAGTTTAGTATGCATGACATGGCAGTTATAACATGAGTGCACAATTTAAACATGGCAAGACAATTTGTACAAGAGAACAATCATCGGGACAAGACAAGAGTAGCCAAGCTACTATCAATTCAATCAATTCACATTTTGTAGGTGTTTAGGCCATTCGCTGAATGGCATAGCATTTCAGACCGATCGGCACTAACCACTACCCAATACCCACACGATATGGAGCCTGGGGTCCCTGCACATTGAGCTCATCTAGTGAGCCTAGGGTTGCCCCGCACATTGAGCTCGCATTCTTAGTTCACAATTCATTACATCGAGCGTTGGGGTTTCCAACTCATTATGCTCGCTTCTGGTCACGAGCCAGGAACACAAGTATGGCATAGGGAACACCTAGCCGGAACACGCAATTCGGGCATTGGCTATCAACCAACACATGGCCCGCTTCTGGAACACGAGCCAGGAACACAACATTGTAGCGAAGCTACGCAATCACAGCAATACCTAAAGAATGCGAGGTCATGACAATTTATTTGCGTACAGTTAATTAAATTAAACGTGACAGGCGAAATGCAATGACATGAACATATTCGCGTACCGTTAATTGAAAGTAAACATGACATGTTAATTGTGCAACATGCTAAAAGTCGGAACTAGCTTCGTTGTCAAGCTAGTTCCCCAGTTTGCGCCTAGGCGAGTATCATTTCGTCGCCTAGCCTCTTTTACGCCTACAACAAGCAAATGGCCTAAAACATGGCCTAAACCCTAAGTGGCAAGTTTCACTTGCCTAGCACCGGGGATTGACGATCACTTCGTCACACGGATGCTATCTACGGGAAAATCGCTGTTAAGGGGGAAACAACAACAAACACATGAAATTAATTAGGGTTTTCATAAAATTATAAATAAGTTATGAAAACAACGGTAGAACGATTTCTTACCAAGAGGAGACGGAAGAAACACTCCGGGGAACCCTAGGATCAGATCTGGAAAAGATTGGAGAAGTTTGGGGAAACTAGGGTTTTGGGGGATTTGGGGATTTTGATGGGTTTTGAGTGAGATTTTGGGGAAGATGAGAGGTAGATAGAGTGAATGGATGGTTTGGATGATGGATTTAGGGCTTGGAATGAAGAAATGGAGCTTGGAGGAAGATGGGGGCTGAAGAGGGAAAGATTTTAGGGTTTTGGGTCGTGTTGGAGAAGAAGAAAACGTTTGGGAGGGGTATTTATAGGTTGGGCTGGCGGCTGCCCAGAAATTAGGGTTTTAACACTGGTTAGTCGGTCAAAGAGCAACCACTGACCGACTAGTTTGGCAACTAGTCGGTCGGTCGACCAACGCAGACCGACTAAGTGCAAACAGTAACTCCTGAACGAAAATAGGATTCTAGAGTTAGTCGGTCCATGAACAAGTACTGACCGACTAGTTTGGCATCTAGTCGGTCGATGAACGTTCTTAGACCGACTAAGAGTAAACAGTAGCTGATACAAAAATAATTTGATGAGTTAGTCGGTTCAAGAAGCATTGCTGACCGACTAGTTTGCAACCTAGTCGGTCAACCAACATTCTTAGACCGACTAACGATAAACAGTAACTCTTGAGAAATTTAGAAAGCTAACTAGTCGGTCCAAGAAGGATTGCCGACCGACTGGATCGTCATCTAGTCGGTCGGTGGCCCTTCTTACACCGGCTAATGAGCACAGAAAAGTACCGATACGGAGCGCGAGGCCCCGGCATCGATTCCTAAGACTCCTAGGCTTGATCTAACAGTTAGATACGTCCGTTATGAAGTCCGTCACGAGTGACATACTTCGAAATCGACAATCCTAAGGAAGAAACGAGAAAATACGACGAATCGATCGAAAATGAAAACTACGGAGACGAAAACCACACAAGAGGAGAAAATCCACCAAAACATATATTATATTATATTATATCCAGATTCATGAAAAGCAGTCGTTACAAAAATTACTCCACAAATCAAACTTTTTGAAGGCTAGTAGGAGATTGAAGGAAGGAATTGGAGGAGACCCAAGATTCATCAAGGATTAAAAAGGGCAAAAGAAATTTTGGAGGACTTTTTAAGGTAGGAACTCCTACTTTTTTAGGAGAATTTAGTTTTAGAATTATTGTATTTAATTAAGTTAACCACACACAAAAATGCCTAGTAGTATTTAGATAAGAGGGCTCGAGCCTGAGTGTGAATACTACGGTGGCCTCGTCGGCTACGCCTCCCGTACTTGGGAGAGCGGGGCGTGACAGTGCCCAACTTGCTATAAATGATCAGCCATATCAAGTGGTGCATGAGTATTTGAAGATAGTCGATCAAGTACAAGAGTACTTCTTGGTGTCTTATTCGGTAGAAAAAGTTACAATCTCTTGCATGAAAAAACAACAAAGCAAGAAAAAACAAAAGGGTACTTGCATGACAAAAGAGAGAGGTGGGGTCTCCATTGGTTCATTCGCAGGCTCCCTCCTCACTAGATGACTCTGGGGGGGAATGTGGACAACTCTCACCCCCTTCCTTTTGTTCACTGGTCTGGAGGAGCTTTCTCCTTGGCCTACCTTTGGGGTGTCGCTAAAATTCTTTGTATGGACCCTGGCTATGGGGAAAACACTAGAAGAGGGTTGAATAGTGTTTATGCAATTTAAAAAGATAGTTACACCAATTTAAATGCTAACCAACAAAATAGTGCGGAATTAAAATTAAACCCAAAGTGAAACAAATGCAGACGCAAGGATGTTTCAAGGGTTTGGATTACCCAAGTCACTTCCCAACTTGTTCCCGGTAATCCTACGTCCCTTCCACCCGGATACCTCCGGATACTCAAGTTAGAACCCTAACTTGAGGTTTCCTTAAAACCCACTTATAGCAACCCTACAAGTGAAATCGAAATACAATCGATTGACCTTGACTCCCACAACTTGGGAGCAAGCAAACCACTCTCACAACCCGAGAGCAAATTCAAATAACAAAAGTTATGAAATATGAAAGCAACACTTACAATCACCTATGCCTTGAAGTAGAACTTGAAGGAGAAGTGTGTTGTGTGTTGAAGACTCTCTTGGAAGAGAGGAAAAGCCATTTCTCTTGACTGCACCAAATGCCTAGAAGATATCTCTTTGGTTCTAGGTTGGAGAGCAAGAGATTGAAGATAGGAATTCTTAGGGCTTTAGGATTTGAGAGCTTTGATCTTGAGAATGAAAGCTTGAAAGATTTTGCAATGGAATGAGTAACATCTCAATGGAACAGTAGATGCTCCTTATATAGGTTTCTCAAATCCTCAAAACAGAATTAGCAAAAACCCTTTTGGAATCCGTGAGAAAACTCTCAACGGATAGAATCTGCGCTCGCGACAGTCGACTGTTGAGGAAACCACAGTCGACTGCTGCACAATCAGATTGGGTAGGTGAGAATTCATAACGGTAACTTACCACGTGGACAGTCGACTGATGAAGCATAGACAGTCGACTGTTAAACCAACAGGCGACTGTAAATCCTACTACAGGCGACTGGCCGAAGATGGGTAAGTTAAAGAAGTCTGGAAAAACATCTGGGAGAACAGGACAGACGACTGACGAGGAGATAACAGTCGACTGTTAATCAGAACAGGCGACTGTAAGTCCTTCTACAGACGACTGTCAAAACCCTGAGAATTTCCAGAGAGCTGAGTCAACAAATTGTCTCACAGACAGACGACTGTAGCAGCATTGACAGTCGACTGGTCCATTGGACAGTCGACTGTAAATTCAACATTAGTCGACTGGCCATAAAAGACAGATCAAAAGATTTTGGGCAAAAGACAGACAGACGACTGATTTACAAAACACAGTCGACTGTCACTTAGACAAGCGCCTGTGAATCGATCATGAGTCGCCTGTGGGAATTAAAACAGAGAAGCACAAAACTAGAATATAAAAGTTTGTGCATAACAGGCGACTATAGAACAAAACACAGTTGACTGTTTTTGAGACAGGCGACTGTAAAACGTTCAACAGTCGACTGTTATAAACAATACAAGCACAATCAATAAAGAAATGAATTGGAGTCTAAGGACGATTGATCTAATGATGTCCTAAGACTGAAATGAGGATGTGTGTGTGCTCCAACAATGTTCTACTTCTAAGCTACATACTAGAAGAGATAAAAAAATTTACATTGACGAACTCTCTTCTATCCAACGCATGAGCTTGAAGTCTTCATGGAGCTTCAATCATCATCTCCGATCATCCAATCCATTTCATTTGCTTTCAATGATCTTTGAGTGTCATCCATTGCAAGTAGATCTTCATAATTAGCTTAAGAAATGGATTAACTGCAAAATAGGGGATTAGTCACAAGTATTTATGTTTGCTCATCATTAACACTAAGTATGGAGAAGTCCAATACTCAACATTCTCCCCCTTTTTGATGATGACAAACAAACATAAACAAAAAGATAAATAATTGTGCTTAATGAAAACTTACTCCCCCTACATAGATGCCAATCAAGTTAGTCAACAAATATTAGGGCATCTATATATCAATTGAAGCAAATGAGTAAGATATGAGTGAATTTAATTCATGAAATCTAGGATTTAAATTCCCTATTCATTGTATCTTACTCCCCCTGAATCTAAGGCAACTTCAATCTTATATTCAAGTGTTATTAGTACATAATTAGCACATTCATTATGAATCTGTATGTTTATTTCTCTCCCCCTATGGCATTATCCAAAAGGTGGGAGTAGATAACAACAACAATCGTGCTAACTAAGAACTATCAACAATCAAGGAGTATAAAGATATGTAAAACCAAAACTCATAAATTCACATCATATTCATATGTGAATAGAGGAATAATAGTCCAATATCAACATTTGAGATATAGGAAGAGAACATATCATCTCAAAATACATCACATCACATATATCATGTATAATCCAATATCAAGTCCAATATTGTCTTAAAAACACATCAGAATAGAATATATCATTCATGGAGACAATACAACAAACATCACACAGATAAGATTAGCAATTATACAATGTATGAAACATAAGGTGAAAGTGAAATATCATATATATATAAGAGATATCACAAGAGTACAAGTTAAATGGACATCAACATGTCCAAAAAAATACATCATGATCAAAAAAGTACTACATCATGATCGGATATCATCATACATCACCACAACAGAGAAACATCCATCAAACACACAAACACTAAAGAACCACTCAACCCAACCAAAACAGACGAAAAAAATCTAGGTCTCTGGGTGAGTGAACAAAAAGAACCAGCTACAACATCAGTCAATGTGAATAACAGTGGGGTCTGAGGGACGACCAGATGAGCGGAACATCAGCCTAGCAGAGCGACAAGTAGGAAAAGCTGGAGTCTTCCCTCTTGGAAGACGAAGCACGAGCGGCAGAGGATACCACATGAGCAAGAACGGGAGTCTGGACAACATGGTCTGGACAACAGAAGGTACAGGAGCCTGGAGGAGGAGGAACACCAACAGGGGAAGTATCCTCAGATTTAGAGAACAGAGCCTGAAGCTCGGCAGGAATGGGAAATCCATGAAGCATGAGAGATTTGTACTGCAGCTCGAGAAGAAGATTGAGCTTCTCATCCATAGTGGCAGCAAGCTTCTCAAGAGAAGTGACACGGTCACACAATCTACCGAGAAGAAAATCCTCAAGGGGTACAGACGGATGAGTACAAGGAGGATGATCAGCCGGCTGAGAAGTGTCAACAACATTCTCTGAAGGAATGGGGTCACCGACCACGATATTCAGGAATTCCCCAGACGATGGAGGCGAGGAGGGAACCGGATCAGTGGGTAGAGGTGAGGGGACCGGATCATCAAGGAAGTCGAAAGGTCCCTTAGGAAAAAGATGACCAGAGGGATCCATGAGCACAATCGACTGAAAGCTAGATCACGAGGTGATTAGAGAAACACATAAATAATCGAACCAAAGTGAAGAGGACAAACGAGGCAATCGAAGTCCGAGCAGTGCACTCAATAAACGACGAGACGACGGGGATGAGGAGCACCTGAGGAGTGGTCGCCTGAGGGTTCGAAGCGGGAAGTCGACCGTTTTCAATCGGAGGAGAGAGTAAAACGTGGGTTTGAAATGAACTGTCTCGATGATTATAATGAAGGGGCGAATTAATCTGGGCCGTTGGATCAAAGAATCGACGGCTCAGATCGAAGCAGTGAACCGCCACAATAGGAGACAGTCGACTGATGAACAAAAGTCAGTCGACTGGCTGAAGTGATAAGAAATAAGCTTAGGATGACAGACAGTCTACTGTTGAGTAACACACAGTTGCCTGTCTGGGAGACAGTCGACTGTATAATACGCATCAGTCGATTGACTGAGAATCAGTAAAACTCATCAAAAAGACAGAGAGTACTGGCGAATATTGACAAAGATGACAGGCGCCTGATGACTAAAATGCAGTCACCTGTTGAAACAACAGTCGACTGTAAAATTGTCATCAGTCGTCTGTGTGAAAGATACAAGTTTCTGACAGAGAATATAGAGTATGGCAGTCGATTATCGAAGGAAAGACAGTCGTCTGTCCTGGTCCAAAAATACACAGTGAGATAAAAATCCAGAGGATATGAACACTCACCCGAGGACCTATACTCTAAACATAAAATCATCATAAAATCAATCATCAAATTATAAATCGTCGATAAAACAAATCTCTTAAAACAATCTGAAAAACTCATGTAATCACAGAAGTCTTAATTGCCTTTCTCAAGACACACATATATGAACTAACAAATGAAGAGAGACAACATGATGATATGAGCTCAAAAACTGTTATAACAAGTATGTTGAGCTCCTAAATTTCAGATTCACCTATAATTCCTAATTCTCCACGCAAACTCAAAAATGAATATTCTTTAAGATGTTTTGTGAAGATGTCGGCAATTTGTTTTTGGGTATCAATGTACTCTAAGATGATGTCCTTCTTAGCTACATGATCATTGATAAAATGGTGTCTCACATCTATGTGTTTGGTACGGAGTGATTTACCGGGTTCTTGGAAAGACATATAGCACTTTGGTTATCAACCATGATAGGGCAAGTATCACAATTGACACCATAGTCACTAAGAGTGTGTCTCATCCAAAGGACTTGTGCACATGCAAGACCCGCGGCAATATATTCTGCTTCAATCGTGGACAATGATACCGAGTTCTATTTCTTGAAAAACCAAGAAACTAAGGAATTTCCTAGAAAATGGCAAGTGCCACTAGTACTTTTCCTATCGGATCTGCATCCGGTAAAGTCGGCATCAGTATATGAGATTAACTCATATGTGCTAGATTTTGGGTAAAGTAACCTATAATCTAGTGACTGATTGAGATAACGAAATATTCGTTTAACCACAATCAAGTGTGACTCCTTAGGTCTAGCTTGATATCTAGCACACAAGCATACGAAAAACATGATATCGGGCCAACTTGCGGTTAAATAAAGTAAGCTACTGATCATACCTCGATATAGACGAATGTCTACATATTTTCCGTTCTCATCCTTGTGTAGATGGGTTGTCGTACTCATAGGAGTCCTTTTGCTTGAAGACGATTCCATCCCGAATCGCTTAATAAGCTCCCCTGTGTACTTTGTTTGATGTATGAAAGTTCCATCCTCCATTTGTCGAATTTGCTGTCCAAGGAAGTAATTGAGCTCACCCATGTGGCTCATCTCGAATTCATCCTTCATAGACTTAGAAAATTCTTGACAAAAATTAAAGTTAGTAAAACCAAATATTATATCGTCTACGTACACTTGAATCAAGAGGATGTCATTTTCATAATCTTTAATGAAAAGTGTTGAATCAACTTCTCCCATTTTAAAACCTAAATCCAAAAGAAAGGTCTTGAGTCGATCATACCAAGCTCTAGGAGCTTGTCTCAACCCATACAATGCTTTCTTAAGTTTGAAAACATGGTTTGGAAATTTTTCATGAATGAAACCGGGAGGTTGAGAAACATGTACTTCTTCATTGACAATCCCATTTAAAAATATACTTTTAACATCCATTTGAAATAGTTTAAAATTCTTATGAGATGCAAAAGATAAAAGCAATCTAATAGCTTCTAATCTAGCTACGGGGGCAAAGGACTCTTCGAAATCGATACTTTCCTCTTGCCGGTAGCCTTGAGCTACTAACCTTGCTTTGTTCCTTGTGATTACCTCATTCTCATCGGTCTTGTTCTTGAAGATCCATTTGGTCCCGATAATTTGATGACCACTTGGAAGAGGAACGAGCTCCCAAACTTCATTTCTCTCGAATTGCATGAGTTCTTCTTCCATTGCCACTATCCAAGAGCTATCCTCACAAGCTTCCTGGATGTTCTTTGGCTCAATGGTAGAGACAAATGCGCAATAAGAGAATTCTTCAATTCTTGACCTCGTTCGAACACCCACACCAATATCTCCAATTATTTGATTATGTGGATGGTTGTGAACGGTCAGGTACACTTTGGGTATTACTGCATCACTTGGAACATCTTCAACAATCTCATTAGTAATGTTAGTCTCAATAATCGAATCATTAATCTTAACATTACTAAGAGTTTCACAAATAGCATCTACACTATCATCATCAATATGAGGAAAATCAAAATCTTCATAAAATGATACGTGCAGAGATTCCTCGATCGTTGAAGAAGTTTTGTTGTATATCCGGTAGCCTTTGCTACGTGTGGAATATCCAACAAAAATTCCATCTTCGGATCTTGGCACAAATTTATCTAGATTACCGAAAGTTTTCTTGATAAAACATCTTGAACCAAAAACTCGAAAATATTTAACTTGATGCTTTTTTTATAAAATAACTCAAAACAAGTTTTGTTCGTTCTGGGTCTCACTAAGATCCTATTGAGCACATAACATGCCGTGTGCACCGCTTCTGCCCAAAATTGTAGTCCAAGATGACTATCATGGAGCATGGTGCGAGCGCACTCAATAAGAGTCCTATTCTTTCTCTCTACAACACCATTTTGTGGTGGTGCCCGAGGAAAGGAAAAATTGTGAGTTATTCCGGTGTCATCACAAAACTTTGTAAAAGACTCATTCTCAAATTCTCCTCCATGATCACTACGGATAGTGATAATGGTGGATCCTAAGAGATTCTGAATCTTCTTTGCAAATATGGTAAACTCTTCATAAGCTTCATTCTTATTAGTTAAGAATGAAACCCAAGTAAATCTAGAGAAGTCGTTAACGACAACTAATCCATAATGAGCATTGCCTAAAGAAGCGGTTCTAGTTGGCCCAAACAAATCTAGATGAAGAAGTTCTAGGGGCCTCTTAGAAGTAATGCCTTCTTTAAGCTTCAAAGATGATTTACTAATTTTACCTCTTTGACACGAATCACAAAAGTTTTTCTTACTAGAAGCAATTTTTGGAAAACCTTTGACTAGATCATGCTTAGCTAACTTATATAAGTGCTTGAAATGAACATGACCAAAACGGCGATGCCATAATAGTTGTTCACTTATATTAGCAACTAAGCAATGTTCTACGGTTTTAGGCAAGCTCAAATAATAAATATTTTTACACCTAATACCGGTAAATAAAACATATGAATTAGAATCAACAATTTTACACAATCCTTCTCCAAAGTTAACCTTGTAAACTTTGTCACAAAGTTGACTAATGGAAATGAGATTGTGACATAAACCACTAACAAGAAATACATTAGTAATTAAGGGTTTGGAAGGGTTACCGACAATACCTACTCCAATAATGGTTCCCTTTTGATTACCTCTAAAAGTGACAGTTACACCATCCTTGATGCTAATCAGTTCGAAGAGCAATAAGGGATCTCCCATCATATGTTTGGAGCAACCACTATCGAGAATCCATCCTTTTCCTTTAAAGCTAATATGACCTTTATTGCTCTTTTTCTTTATCTTGGGTACCTACATAATATACCATAAGCTCATGGTGCCCAATGTTTGTTCGGTCTAAGGGGATTAGCCCTTTGGAAGCCAAGTCCAAGTGGACTTCTGCTTCCTAACATAATTGATGTTCTTAATAACATCATGAAAATAAGAATCAACATATGCATTCCTATCATTTAAGCTAGTGTTCTTAGGACCCCAAATGGTGTAAATTTTGGGAGTCCTTTTCCTAGTCGCATGCATACTTGTTAGATTTCTATGTGGTGCATGCTTCTTAGGAACATGGTTTCTAGCATAAGAATGTGGTGGTGGATATGCATTGGACATACGAGAATGATATGTATGCTTGGGAACATGCATGTTGTATGAAACATATGGGTCATGCATGACATGTGGAGGTTATGCATACATGTAAGAATGATGCGTATGAGCATATCGGTGTATAGGAGCACGTACATAAGTATTTATCCTGTGTGGTTTGTACGTATCCGTGGGTGTGGAGCATAAAAAGTGTCATGAGTATCCACTTGTGAAGTAGGAGATTTCCTACGTGGATGAAGGTTGGTGTAAATGTAAGCATGGCTTCTCTTTTAGTTTCCATCCTTAGTGGGTTCTTGCCAAAAGAAAGAGATGCTGAAGTGATGACTTTCTTGGTAGGTTTGCTACCTATAGTGTCTTTGACACCACTTGTGGATGCACCGGAGGATGGCCTCACAAAGTCTATAGTGACACCAATATAGGAGGTGCGATCATTGGATGCATTTGCATTTACAAAACCAAGACCAATACGATGTGTGGCCGGAAATTGGTTTGCAAGAAAATCGTCCAATTGTCCTTTTCCCTTGTTGAATCTCACAATACGGGAGGACATAAGCTCATATTTCTCCTTAAGAGAAGAAATGTTGGTATCCAAGGTGGACACCCGTGCTTTGAGCTCGTACACTTGAGTTTTAAGAGAATCATTCTATAAACCCAATTGTGTGTGACGTGTAACTAGATCACTATTATCCTTAGGATGTGTTTGATCTGTATTTTAGCCTGTAAGGATCAATACACTAGAGGGGGTGAATAGTGTATATTAAAAAAATTGTCGGAAATAAAATGTTAGTAATATTTGCAAAGATGGCACAGAAATAAAATGACAAGTGCTGAAAATTAAACCAATTGCAAACACAGAGATTTATCCTGGTTCGGATCCTTGTGATCCTACTCCAGTCCTCTACCCCGTAGAGATTTTCAATCCACTATAATCACTTGCCCCGCAAGCATGAACTTACAAAAATGGCGACACTCCACGTGTCCCAAACTTTGTACAATCTCTAAACAGAGATTCAGACCTGTTAAATAAGAAATAGAAAACCACCTATAGCCTTGTTATAAATTTCAGAGAATGAATTCAAGGATGGTGTTTAGAAGATGAACTTCAAGATGTAAAAGATATGTAATGAAGCGCAACACTTGAAGTTCTCTGGTTCATAAAAGAAGAGAGAGATCTATTGATATCTTCTTGCAATTATGAACACAAACAACTTTCCAAAAGTGATGTTGAAAATCCAAGTTCTTCCGTTCTTAAATGAAGAGAGAAATCTAATGATTTCTTCTTACAAATAAGAAAAGAACAACTAATGGCAGAATTACTTAAGAAAATTAATGACTTGCTTTCAACAAAATCAGAATAAAGAAGAGGAAAGTGGGTGGAAAATGAGAGGGGGTACCCCTCCTTTTATAGGTTTTAGAAACGGTTGTGAATGACTCTAAAAGAGACGTTGCACAACGTTCAGAAACTGAGAGGAACGTTGGAGAACGGTCAGAAACTGTTCTGGAAAATTTCAGTCCCAAAAGCATTTTGGCATGCTACGAACATTCGTAGCCTGCCAATTTTGAAACGGTAACAAACGGTCGCAAAATTTTGGTGACGTGAAATAGACAACGGATAGATCCTTGTCTGAAAGTATCAAGTCAAAATATAACTGTTTTGGTAGGCTAGGAAAAATCCTAGTAGGCTAATACTTAAAATACGAATTTTGACTTAGGATAAAAATGAGTTAGGAGATGATGTAGATTTGAGCTTTAGGGATATATGATATGTGCCTCGTCTCAAATGATGTGAGAGCTACTCCCAAGTGCAGGAGATCGTGCAAGTAATATCCTGGTGAGTCCAGGTATCGAATCCGCGGGACAACTGACCTGCAAAACTACGAACGTCAATCTGAAAAGAGTAATTGATCACTCCTTATTTTACACTTATTTTTCCCGCATGTTTGCATGCCATTTAGATCGCCCAAATCATGTTTTTCACGATATATCGACGATATTGCGATGCTTTTCATGATTTGTTGTTTTTGTCGCATTTCAGGTGATTTGGCGTGATTTGGAGTGATCTCGAGATGCGCTTACTCTAGACGGTCACCGACGACCTCCCCGAGGGGTATTTTGCTGTTGGAGAGGAGCGGAAGAAGAACGGACGTCGCAGGAGCGACGAGGAGGCCAAAATAATCAGATTGGGCATGTTTTGTGTCCCACTCGGCCGAGTGGAGGAGCCACTCGGCTGACCAGCGAGACACCGCTCGGCCGACCAGATCAGACACGATTTACATGTGCACTCGGCCGAGCGACGGAGACCACATCGGCCGAGTGACGAGACCCCGTCCGCCCGAGTGGCGCCCAGACGAAGCCCTTCTAAAATCGCCATGTTACTGTTTTTCGGCTGACTGAGCTTCAGAAGACCCACTCGGCCGAGTGGATAATCCCGACCGCCCGAGTACCATGAAGCCATCGGCCGAGTGACGACAACTCACTCGGCCGAGCCGCCCCCGAAGTGAAGACCCCTGAAGTTCGAGACTTACTGGAAATTTACAGGGTTTTCACTCGGCCGAGCGAATTTTGTCACTCGGCCGAGTGCGACGCGCTGCCTGTAGCGAAAATTGCAAAAAACAGGCTGCGCAGGGGTATTTTGGTCACAGTTTTTGGACGATTTTGGGGGCTATTTAACCCCTGTTTTTACCCTAGTTTTAGGGAGCTTCTTCTTAGCATTTTTGTAGCCTTTTTAAATTAGCTTTTTAGCTTTATTTCTGAGATTGGAGAAGAGACAAAATTGGATTTTTGTTGGATTAATTGAAGAACTCCATTGGTTTGCTTTTCTCTTCTCTAAAAATTCTATTTTTATTGCATATCTCAATATTGTGATGAATTCTATTGCTTATTTCATTGATTATTTTTGTGATCTTGTTATGAATTATGAGTAGTCGCCACGTCTTGGGGCGTGGGGATGAACCCTACAAGCCCTATTTCATATTTGTGATGAATTAGTAGAAATTTTGCTAGAATTGATATCTAGGGATTAGATTGGGATCAATTTATTACGGATAGCTAGGAGTTCACATCGATTGGGATTTGCAAGAGATTAGATCCAAATTCGATAGGAAACCCTAGAAATCCGAATTGGGTTGGAATCGAATTTCCGTAGTATCGGTTTGCAAGAGATTGGACCGATACTAGGGTTTCCGGTTCCAATTTCGCGCCAATACCCGCTTGCAAGAGATTGGACGGGTAGGAACTATCCCAACCTAGATCGCGAGCCGAGTTTGCAAGAGATTGGGCTCGGTGCGCGATTGAATGATGATGTTGATCCTAATGCTAGCTTCCCTAGGCTAGGGTTTGCAAGAGATTGGACCCAAACCTAGGATAGCTATAGACCGGCAACAGCGCGAGAGCGTGAGCTTGGTTCTACATTTAGTTGCAACTAGTTCACCCAAAATCTTATTCTAGCAATTTTGATACCGATGAACCACATTCATGAAATACGGTGAGTAGCGGGGATTCCCCATTCCCTAGACGTTCTTTATTTGATTTGATATTTTCACACTTTGTCTGACGATTGTGACAGGATCGCCAAAGGCAAATCTTTCCTCTTAAATAGCCAGGTTGATTGGAACAAGCACGGTCATTCGTCATCCCTGTGTTCGATATACCGCTCGCTGCTACACCGTGCACTTGCGGTAAAACTACAACCGTTCTTTAGGGTTACATCCCGGAGCGATCAAGTTTTTGGCGCCGTTGCCGGGGAGGCGATTGTGTTTGATCTTACCACCCTAGCTATTTCTTTTTATTATTATTATTATTTTATTTCTTTATTTTTGCCTAACCCTTCCACGGTACTAATCATTTCTTTGAAACTCTGTTTCCCCTGTGCATGTACATGAGATCTACGGCGGACCCTGAAGCTATATTATTTGATCCCGAGATCGAACGTACCGCGCAGAGACTTAGAGCGGAAAGGAGACAAAATCCGGAAGGGAGGTTTATGACCAACCCGGAAACTGCTGAACAATTGGCGGCAAGGATGGCGAGGATAATTTCTATTCGGGATAGGCTTCGGCCTAAGACCTCTTCTACGACCTCTTCCATTGCCATGCCAGAGTTGGCGGCTGACAAGAACTTCGAGCTAAAGACTGGACTAGTGGTTCTGATGCAGCAGGATCCATTTCATGGGAATGCCCATGAAAATCCTCACTACCACATCCAATTATTCTTGTCGAAGTGCGCCACATTTCAAATGCCGGGGGTCTCCATCGATGCCATCAGACTGCGTCTCTTCCCCTTCACGCTAAAGGACAAGGCACTCTATTGGTTGAGGACACAGGCTGAGGGAATCTTCACCTCTTGGGACGAGTTGGCGAGTGCATTCATTGACAAGTTCTATCCGCCATCCAAGACGGTGAAGATCCGGAGCGCTCTTATGTCCTTCAAGCAAGGACCCCAAGAGACGCTTTATGAAGCTTGGGAGCGTTTTAAGGATCTGCAGCACCAATGCCCGCACCATAGTATAGAAGATTGGGAGCTAGTGCATAGCTTCTACAATGGTCTCCAACCAGGGACCAAACAAATTATTGATGCCTCGGCGAATGGTGCTATCTTGTCAAAGACTCCCGAGGAAGCTACGGCCCTAATTGAGGAGATGGCCTCAAACAACCAACAATGGGGCGATGAGCGAGGACACTCTACGTCCTCCTTGAAGCCGACTAGTATCTATGAAGCGAAGGCCGTAGCGGAGCTTACAAGCAAGTTTGACTCTCTCCACAAGGTAGTGGAGAGATTGGAGAAGTTTATCACGGAGCCCCAAGGAGCCCCTTCCACCTCCGCTCCAACGAACCAAATGAGTGATTGGCAAGACCAATCTCAAGCCATGTACGTGGGAGGAGAGCAAGGAGAAGGATCCTTGGAGCAAGTACAATATGTCACGGGGAACCAAGGATATTGGGCCAATCCGGCCGCAAGAAATCATCCCGGATTCTCCTACGCCAACAATGAAGGAGCTTTGAACCCGCCCCAAGCACTGCCTCAACAAGCTCGACCACCACTACCACCCCAACAACAACACTATCCGTCGAGGGGGCCTCCACAACAAAATTTTCAACCGAAGCAACAAGTTTCACCTTATAGGCCGCCCGGATACAATCAAGGGTGGAGGAATCAAAATCAAAACCCTCCACAAGCTCAACAACGATCCGACTTTGAGGCTAGAGTGGAGGCGTTTATGGTCGAGCAAAATAAGGTCAATGCTACCTTGAAGGCGGGACAAGACTCTCTTAATACCGTTGTGGCTCAAATTTTGGAGCAATTGGTGTTGCTCAGTCGGAACTCTCAACGATTGCCGGTGCAACCCGAGCAAAACCCACGGGGCAACACCGGCCACATCAATGCCGTAGTTGCCGTTACTACTAGAGGCGGGAAGGATACCACCCCCGCCATGATTCCTACCGAGGAGCCCGTGGAGGAAAGCTTGGAGCCAATTGAGCCGGTAGTTGAAGATGATAAGGAGAAAGAGCCACAAGAAAAGGAGAAATCTAGAGCGGAGTAATTGATTGAGGAAAGGCGCTTCATGCCACCGGTCCCATTTCCCCAACGGCTTGCTAGAGCGAAAATGGAGAAAAGGCTAGCAAAGTTTCTCGAGTATCTTAGAGGATTTAGCCTCAACATTCCCTTCCTCGACGCCATCGTGGAGATCCCCACATATGCTAAATTCTTAAAGGACTTGATTTCAGGGAGAAAGAGGAAGGAGAAGATTATGCTAGCCGAGGAGGGCTCTTGGTTCACTAAGAGAGAGAAGGAGCCGGCCAAATTTAAAGACCCGGGGAGTTTTCGGATCCCTTGCACCTTGGGCGGCGTCCCTCTTCAAAAGGCGTTGGTAGATCTTAGGGGCTAGTGTGAGCCTCATGCCTCTCTCCATGTTCTTAAGGCTAAACACCGGGACAAAGTTGAAACCTACCGACATGCGTATTCAATTAACCGATGGGCGAATAACAAGGCCGGTAGGGATCGCCGAAGACATACCGCTACAAGTCCCGGGGGGAATATGCTTGCCATGTGACTTCGTGATCATGGACGTTAAGGAGGAGGGAGATACTTCATTGATACTTGGACGCCCGTTCCTCGCCACCGCCAGAGTCATTGTCGACGTGCGTGAAGGTACCCTAACTTTAAATGTCGGCAACATCGAGGTGGAGCCTCACATTCCTAAGGCTATGAAACACATGTCTTACCACGAGGAGCTTGACTACATGGACCTCCTTGATGAGGTGATAGAGGAGACGATCCCCCACTCGATTGGCGCTCTTTTCGACGAGGATTTCGAGGAAGGCCTGGGTTTAGGCCAAGATGAGAAGATAGATGATTCCCCCGACCTCTCTGCTGAAAATGATGAAGGCGACGCTGATGTCGCAAGGATTCGAGAGCTCTACAAGCTCTCGAAATCAAAGTCTCCGAAGAAAGCTCCGCCGATACGGAAATCGGCGTCACCGGTGAAGCCGTTGACCGGAGAAAATGCTAGCTTGGGGGAGCCTCCCCCCAACACTATTCGAGACGGGAGACCACCGAGGGAGAACACGCCGCCGCATCTTCCGAATCCAAGCGTGCTCCCCGAAAAGTTTGATGGGTGCATCTCATATGCACCAAACATCCCGCATTAATTGAAAATCATAGGGGGTCGAGCTCACGACCTTAAACGAGCGCTTGTCGGGAGGCAACCCGACGGTTATTGCTTTGTTTTTACTTTTTCTTTATTTTTGTTTTAGAACTTTTTAGTGTTTTGAGTCGTTCGCCCAAAAATTTTGTGATAACGGGTCCTATTTTTCTTGACAGGAGAGTAGATAAGTAAATCCATCATGAGGAGGATGAACGAGACGACGAGGAGCACCCCAGGAAGACGCTCGATGCCTAGGAGTAAGATGAAATCGATTGGAGGAAGAAAGACGGAAGCCCAAACGAAGACAAACAGCAGAAGACAAGGCTCACTCGGTCGAGTATACTAGTCACTCGGCCGAGTACATAAGTTCGTCCGGCCGAGCCGCTCACGAACGAGGGAAGTCTGCTGTACCCAACTCTCTGTTTATTTTCTTGATTTCAGTATAACTGATACTCGGCCGAGTATATACATTCACTCGGCCGAGTAAAACGGATACGCTCCTAGGGCGAGTCTTGCCGAGTAGCTTGAGCCACTCGGCCGAATGGACTTACTCCACTCGGCCGAGGCTGGCAAAGCCACTCGGCCGAAGCGCTAGCGGGGAGGAAATGCCCATTGATCTCGCTCGGCCGAGTGACCCATTCACTCGGCCGAGTCGTAACTTTCACTATATAAGTGGCCGAGGGGGGGCGCGTTTTTCGAAACGCAAAAACCCAAATCGCGCCCGACCCTTCAGCTCCTCTCGCCCGTTCCCCTCGCTCGCGCCCCCACTCGCCCGACCGACCGCCTAGCACCACCGCTCGGCCAGCCACCGCCGGCCGCCCGCCCGCCGCGCCGCGCCCGAGTCGCCGCCGGCGGCCGCCGCTCCGACCACCTCCGGTATCGCCTGATTCGCCCTTTTCTCCTCTTTTTGTGTATTTTTCGAGGATCCGTGTGTTAAACGACCCCCAAACCCTAATCAATTTCTATATCTATCTATTATACCCCTAATGCTCCATACATTTTGAATATTACCCGCTGATATCGCCATTTCATGCGCAGGTTGTTTTTGGGAGCTTAGGGGAGCCCAGGGGAGCTTCTACGGACTGATTTGGGCTTCGCGGAGGCGCTGTCTTCGCACTCTTCCATTGCTTAGCACTCGCGGCGTGTCAGGGTACACTCTTTCCTTTCTTTTACACACGCTGCACTTTTTACACTTTCCGGCTCGCGCTCGGGGCCGATATGCCGCCCCGGACACGGCCGCGGTCGAGGAGAGCTTCCGCCAAGCAGAAGCGGTCGGATGACGCCGGCCCCTCCCACGAGTTGGAGGACTCTCCTCCACCCTCTCCCACACACCCCATCCACCCCGCACAGCTTGCAGTGCCCACACAGCCCGCACAGCCCGCACAGCCACTCCCTGCCGCTCCACAGCCACCACCTCCGGCTCCACTGGTCGGGCCGCTCGGGATTACGTTCCGAGACGACGCACACCGCGCCGTCTTCAAGCGTATCTCCCAGTGCTCGATCGTACCCTCCAGGTTTGCACACCTTGCTGACCTAGGACGCATGGGGGTACTAGAGGGGATGCTCACGTTGTACGACAACGTGGGCTGGCGAGATTTCTTCCAGGTGTCGGCGGACACGTTTATCCGCCCGACACTTGAGGTACTGAGTTCGATCGCCCGGACCGATGAGGGATGCTCGTTTCGGTTCATGGACCGGGAGTGCCAGGTCACTCTCGATATGATGAGAGCATTTTTCTCGTGGCCCGCTGTCCCCGGAGCCGATCACGATTACGGTCCCACCCATATCCCCCCACCTTCCTTTGATGCCGGTGCCTTCTGGGCCCGGATTACGGGTCTTCACGCTGCCTTTGACCCTAGTAGGGCCAAGGCCTCGGCCATTGTCCATCCCTGCCTCCGTATTGCTCAGCGCCTTATGGCGACGACCTTTTTGGCCAGATATGAGCCGGGCACGATGTCTACGCCAGAGCTCTACATGCTCTACGCGATGACACGTCCCAGAGCTCTATCTAGGGATGGAGATGAGCTTGTCCCCGCCGTCGTGATTGATGTTGCGGCTTGGTTCTTGGACCGCATCATTGTATCGGTGGGCGCTCGCTCACCGATATGCTGCGGCGGCCTGATCACCTTGCTTGCCCTTATGACCGGCAAGGATTTCCCAGACGACCTGCGACGAGTATCGGGCCCCACTTCTTTTTCGATCGATGTTATGGCCCGGATGAAGATGCTTCGTCCGCACGGTGAGCGTCACTGGGTCTGGTTGCACGGCCCTTACGGTGCCGATTACATGATTCTTCCGAGCCCAGCTCGAACTCAGATTGCACCAGCCCACGTTGACTGGCTCCCTGCGATGGATGTTCTCATCCCCGCTGCTTACGTGCTCGAGGCCGAGGAGACCGAGCAGGCCCACGCTGCCCCCGCAGACCCTGTTGCCCCTGCCGAGCCTGCCGCCCCTGTTGACCCCGTGGCCCCTCAGCCTATACCAGATGTTTCCGCTGCTCCTGACACCTCTGTCCCCACCTCTGTCGGTGTCGCGAGTACCTTAGCTGAGCCCACCTCCACTGCTTCCGCGGCTGTCACCACCTTCACTGGCCCTCTGTCTGCTGAGCCTGTTTCTTCTGCACCCCCTTAGCACCCGCCGACCGTAGTTGAGTGCAGAGAGCCCTCTGTCTCCACTGCTGCTGTATTTTCTGAGAGTGTCGTGGCGTCTGTCCACACTTCTGTGCCACTGACCTCTCTGGCCGCCTCGCTGCCACTTTTGCACTCTTCTTTCGCTACTGCTGCCTCCACTTCTCACCAGCCGGTGCCCCGGCCTCACACTGAGGCCAGGCCCACATTTGCGAGCGCAGCGCCTTTCGTTCCCTTCCCCGCTGAGCCCGTCACATACGCGACTCGAGTACGCCAGCCACGCCCTGCACAGCCCCGACCGGTGCGTCCCTCTGCACCACCTCCCCCTGACACTGTACTTCAGAGCATTCGTGCTCTAGAGGGGGCTGTGAGTGGTCTCAGAGCCGACCTTAGGACCCTGTCCTCCACCGTCTCTGCGATGGCTGACCGCTTCGACCTGCTCCCGCAGATTCACTACTGTCTTACCCAGGTCCTGGAGCGTCTCCCCCGCGTACCCCCACCCACCCAGCAGGTCCCCACCCACACTTCCACACACACTCAGCCTGCTACCACTTCCACACCCACCCCCGCTCAGCGGCCTGTCCAGCCACCACCACCACTTCCGCCTCAGGACGGAGACGGTGCAGCACCACCTTCTTAGGCACCCTTGATGCCATCGATTATTTTTTGCCATCGTGCTGCCCGTTTCTGCTGGGTCCTGTTGCATTTTTGTCCACCCCCCTCCCCTCACTTACTTTTGGGATTCTCATGTCGACCATATCTTTATATATCTTTTCTGGGAGAGAGGGAGAGTTTTGGTGCCCCACCTTTATATCTGTATCACTCCTATCTGTGCATGCATCATGTCCGCATCATATTTTTCGTTTCTTTATTTTTCGTTTATTTTTCTTCTTTCCCATCATGCATGCATCCTCACCTACCCCTCACACTTCTTGTCTCTCGGTGTGCCACACTTTGCACATTGAGGGCACTGTGCCATTTAGCTTGGGGGAGTGAGTTCTCACGTTCTTTTTCGGTTTGCCACCTTTATTTTTAGTTTTTCACGCCATTTTTCGCTTTTGCACTTGTTTTTCATCATTTTTCTTTTATTCTGCCATGCATCACGTTTTTTCTTATTTTTCTGTGTGCTGCATTGTAAATAGTTCTATTTTCCCTTTATCTTTATTTCTTTCTTTTTCATCTCATGCTAGAGATGACTTTTCTGTGATGATGATGACGTGGAGTTAGCTTACTCTATATGCATGCTATATTTGTCATGTCTTAGATTTTATTTCTGATATCATATGCTATGACTTGCCTTGCATCTATATAGTAACCCACACTTTTTCCACATGAAAATGGATGAAATTTTATTATTAGCTGAGTCTGAATATTCATATGTATGCTATCACGGAAAACACACCAAGATTCACGCATTGAATGCCTATATCTGGAGTACTGATTTCTTTTCCTATATCACTTCTATATGCATGAATTGTACATTTCACTTCAGGATGATTGAATGATGTTAGCTATGATAAATCTGGATTAGTTAGCTTTTTGTGATCGAAACTGAGTAGATTAGATTACCCTGCTGAAGTTGTCGTGCACGTCTTATAGAGTGAACCGAGTGATATATTTATTTCTTTCTCCACAAATCTTGAACATCATTTCTCTACTTTTAAAATCATTGGTGAATCTCCCCTTAGCGATTCTATTATATGGCATTTCCCCCGCTATTAATTTCTAGCTCCAATTTTCTTATTCAAAAAAAAAACAAAGAAAAGAGAAAATATTCTTGTATATCATTATCTCTCTTTGAGTTGGGATCGTAGTGTATATATGCTTTTGCATCAAAAAAAACAAAAACAAAAACAAAAAAAGGAAAAAAAAAGAGGAAAAATCCTCAATAAAAGATCCCATCTCACTTTCTTTCTTTCTCTTCTCTTTTCGTTGCTTTTGGAGCTTTATGAAAATGGGGATGTAAATATTTTTTTATGCCACCATGTTTATAGATAAGCTTGGGGGAGGGGATCCATTGATGTGTGAGAGAGTGACTACTTGACGTTGCACGACAACCTAGGCTAAGTAATATTCTATACTCAATGAGATTATTCCTAGCTTTACTACATCCAGAAATCTAAGCCTAGCATTCATATCATGAAATCCATACTTTTCCATTCTCCCTATTCTAAGTGTGATACTCCTATACTCCGGATAGAAAGCATTCAATTGAAAAGTGTGTGATCTGTGATTTGTATACCGCTTTAAATGATTCAGACGATGTTAATTATAGAATTATTCCGTTTTTCATGATTATATTGTTGTTCGTGGGTTTTCTATTTCTATTTGCACCATTATACTATGATATCAAAATAAAATTCTTTGACATGTGTTTTTCGTTCAGAGCATGCTATATGAGTAAGCGGAACCCACGTCCTAAGGGAATGATCTAGCAACCTACCTCTTCGCTTCTTTCTTTCTTCCTTATTTTTATTTCGTTTTTCATTCTTCTCCGTTTTTCTTTTTCACTTTTTGCCGTTTTCGTTTTTCGAATCCACCGGGTTCGCCTTTTACTTATCTTCCTCGAGGACGAGTAAGAGGTAAGCTTGGGGGATTTTGATCACTCCTTATTTTACACTTTTTTCCCGCATGTTTACATGCCATTTTGATCGCCCAAATCATGTTTTTCACGATATATCGACGATATTGCGATGCTTTTCACGATTTGTTGTTTTTGTCGCATTTCAGGTGATTTGGCGCGATTTGGAGTGATCTCGAGATGCGCTTACTCTAGACGGTCACCGACGACCTCCCCGAGGGGTATTTTGCTGTTGGAGAGGAGCGGAAGAAGAACAGACGTCGCATGAGCGACGAGGAGGCCAAAATAATCAGATTGGGCATGTTTTGTGTCCCACTCGGCCGAGTGGAGGAGCCACTCGGCCGACCAGCGAGACACCGCTCGGCCGACCAGATCAGACACGATTTACATGTGCACTCGGCCGAGCGACGGAGACCACATCGGTCGAGTGACGAGACCCCGTCCGCCCGAGTGGCGCCCAGACGAAGCCCTTCTAAAATCGCCATGTTACTGTTTTTCGGCTGCCTGAGCTTCAGAAGACCCACTCGACCGAGTGGATAATCCCGACCGTCCGAGTACCATGAAGCCATCGGCCGAGTGACGACAACTCACTCGGCCGAGTCACCCCCGAAGTGAAGACCCCTGAAGTTCGAGACTTACTGGAAATTTACAGGGTTTTCACTCGGCCGAGCAACTTTTGTCACTCGGCCGAGTGCGACGCGCTGCCTGTAGCGAAAATTGCAGAAAACAGGCTGCGCAGGGGTATTTTGGTCACAGTTTTTGGACGATTTTGGGGGCTATTTAACCCCTGTTTTTACCCTAGTTTTAGGGAGCTTCTTCTTAGCATTTTTGTAGCCTTTTTAAATTAGCTTTTTAGCTTTATTTCTGAGATTGGAGAAGAGACAAAATTGGATTTTTGTTGGATTAATTGAAGAACTCCATTGGTTTGCTTTTCTCTTCTCTAAAAATTCTATTTTTATTGCATATCTCAATATTGTGATGAATTCTATTGCTTATTTCATTGATTATTTTTGTGATCTTGCTATGAATTGTGAGTAGTCGCCACGTCTTGGGGCGTGGGGATGAACCCTACAAGCCCTATTTCATATTTGTGATGAATTAGTAGAAATTTTGCTAGAATTGATATCTAGGGATTAGATTGGGATCAATTTATTACGGATAGCTAGGAGTTCACATCGATTGGGATTTGCAAGAGATTGGATCCAAATTCGATAGGAAACCCTAGAAATCCGATTTGGGTTGGAATCGAATTTCCGTAGTATCGGTTTGCAAGAGATTGGACCGATACTAGGGTTTCCGGTTCCAATTCCGCGCCAATACTCGCTTGCAAGAGATTGGACGGGTAGGAACTATCCCAACCTAGATCGCGAGCCGAGTTTGCAAGAGATTGGGCTCGGTGTGCGATTGAACGATGATGTTGATCCTAATGCTAGCTTCCCTAGGCTAGGGTTTGCAAGAGATTGGACCCAAACCTAGGATAGCTATAGACCGGCAACAGCGCGAGAGCGTGAGCTTGGTTCTACATTTAGTTGCAACTAGTTCAACCAAAATCTTTTTCTAGCAATTTTGATACCGATGAACCACATTCATGAAATACGATGAGTAGCGGGGATTCCCCATTCCCTAGACGTTCTTTATTTGATTTGATATTTCCACACTTTGTCTGACGATTGTGACAGGATCGCCAAAGGCAAATCTTTCCTCTTAAATAGCCAGGTTGATTGGAACAAGCACGGTCATTCGTCCTCCCTGTGTTCGATATCCCGCTCGCTGCTACACCGTGCACTTGCGGTAAAACTACAACCGTTCTTTAGGGTTACATCCCGGAGCGATCAGTAATAATACGATGTTAGCCAACCACCTATCAAACACGAAGATATATGATCAAGAGTATCAAATAGCAAAAGAAAACGATATTTACGGTGACTTGGAGAGGGATACAAGTATGGGGAGTATGTGTTGGGTTTGATTTCGTTAGGGTGTGTGCAACCAATGATTATCAATACCTTTTCTATAACTCAACGTTTCGTCCGGTCATGGCACGAGAACTTCGGGAAGTATGGTGATCAAGCATATAGAAACATGCCAAAGAATTATACAATTAAAATAGGGCGAAAAGATAAAGAAATCAATAATCACGACACCCTAACTAAGTCAACACCAACACATATAAAGTGGATGTGCTACGGTTGTGAGTTCATTAGGAGTTAATAATCGGTGAAATATCATGTCTTTTATATAACTCAACGCTTCGTCCGGTCAGGGCACGAAGACGTCGGAAGATGAAACGATGAAAACTAGTCAAAGTGGCCGTATACGCATCACTAGCAACATTGATTTCATTAAATGATAAAAGCAATAATAAGTTTAGATTAGTGAACATAAATTGGCTAGCCTTGTCAAGGCCTAGCCATATGGGATGTAAATAATATCGACAATAAGCAAATACCCAACAAATACGTTGTAGAAATCAATGTTACTAGCAATTTGGATGTGATAGTAGGGCTAAAGACATGAAATTCATCAATTAAATACTCCTAATTACTTCACAACCATAGCACAAGGAGATTAGCCACGCATGGTGCAAAGAAAATCAGATTTCATAGCCAAATACATCGTTTTAATAGCCAAAATACAATGAAATACACCAAATACGGGGTATAAGTTCAAAAAATTGTCACCAAATCTCCACTTTAGAACCCAAAACTCTCTGAGAATAGGAAGAACAGCCTCTGGAAATTTTCAGAATTTTCTCCTGGAGAAATATGCACAGTAGCCGCTCCAAAAGTCCCAAAATACTCCAGAATACGCCCCAAAACCCTAGAAATACGCTTATATATTAGCATTGCGGGTTTAGAGAGCTTAACGGGTCGAAAACCGCTTCGTTTCGCATCCGAACCCGATCCAATAGCGCATCAGCTCTCCGCCGTTGGATACATGCGGGATTTGATCTTGTGCCGACACGTGGCACTTGGATCCGAACTCGCATCGTTCGCGTCCGATTTCGAATCGGATTTCTTCGGAGCCGTGGATCATGATCTCGTGGCTGTTAGTTAGCCATGTCGCCCCATTTTATCAGCCCCGCTTCGCTTCAGGCGGGAGCGTTATTTGCCGTTCGATCGTGATCGAACGATCTCCAAGTCGCCACGTCGCCCGCATTAGAATTATCCGCATCCGCCTTCGTCTTTGAATCCCAACCGTAGATTCGAATCGGAAAACCCCTGAGATCGTGACACGTGGCCAAGAGCTGATGCTTTTCGATCCGCCTTCGGGGTCGCTCCTATCCGTTGGATCCGTATCCAACGGTCCAAGAATTTCCACGTCGCCCGAGCGTCTGTGTCGTCGGATGGAGCGGGCACGGCTCTGATTTTGCCACGTGTCCGCGTGTGATGGGCCGCCGACCGTATTTTCGTATTTCCTTGCGTATTTCCCCAATTAAATGGAATTCTGCATTCAATAAATCACAGTAATTAGCACAGATCTCAGAAAAATACAAATAAATAGTCGTTGGAATCGTGAGATCGAGACCTTGCTATGAAAAATATAAAAAGTGCAGAAATACTCCATTAATTACTGTTTTGTGCTCAAATAAGGTGTTTTCTCTAATAAATGATGATGTACAAAATACGAATGTATTAGAGAACAATTAAGCATCATATGGGCACAAAATAGGGCTAATTAGGGGGTTAAATACGTAATATTCACTCCGAATCACACCCCCTAACTAGCGTTTTGCTAGTCCCTAGCAAAAAGAGCGATGAATACGGATGAGTAATAAAATAATAAATCCTATCAATTGCTTGTGGTATGGCTCAATAATACGATTTCCAACATGATTTAGACCATCAATATACATGATCCATGAACAGGATCAATCACATGATATTTTCTCTAATTTAATTTGAATAAATAACATTCAAGCATCGTTTTGTGCAAGCGAAAGTATAACACGTCGTTATATTCTAGTCTTCTCATTTCCAAGGAATTGGCCTCTCAAAAAGATCGTTCAAATCGTGGGTATTGAGGTTGCTTAGTGTATTCACCATTTCTTTTCTTTTATTAGTTCCGCGTAACGCGCATCAAGCAACATTCGCGGAAAATGTATAACTTGGATCGCTCCATCAAATGAGTGAGGTTCCGGTCAATGGCTCCCAAATAAGACGATAATAGGGCATTAGGCCAAAAAGTACCCCTCGGACTGTACTACTCGAGCCAACCAAGTTATTTATTAGTGATATACTTATTTATTCATTTTACTTCATTTTTCTTTTCCCTTTTCTTTTCTCTTTTTTTATAAGCAACTCAATACCCAATTTTTTTTTGAACAAAGCATTAATAACCAAGGCCAAATTCCTCTTCAACTCGAAGACTTTTCAAAAAAAAATCGTGTATACTCAAGCTTTTTCATCACATTAGCATGCATGAAATAAATTCAAACTATTTCGAGATATTAATCATGACAATCGAAAAATTTTCATGAATAGCATATTAACGGTAATTCATGAAGGAAAAAAAATTAATTCAAGCCATAAACAATTTTTAGAACTCAGTTAACGCATAATCACCCGCATTTTGAGGAATACGAAGGAGTTTAAAATGGTGAGATTGGTGGTTCATTCTTTCCGTATGACATACTTTTGAAAAAAAAAATCCTAAGGTCTCATACACACCCCCCAACTAAAGATGGACATTGTCCTCAATGTCGAAAGGGGTACGAGTTTATTCAAGCAAGCATTCTAGAAAGTAAATAAAATTCTACGCTACTGGAAAGAACACACCGTGTTCAAATGGCGGATCCTGAATCTTTAATGGTGGAGGAAGTTGTTCAATTTGTTCCTTGTGCTCCTCAGCGAGTATTCTTCCTCCAAAGGCTAAATTGGACTCCAGCAACGTAACTCCCAGCATCTCTATAATCTGGTCACATGTATCCTGCAAGAGATGAGTCACGTCAATCCAATTTAGTTTTAAACCTTTTCTAAAGAAAATATTCCAAACGTAGTCATCAAAATAAGTGAAATAAAATAAAGCTTGGTGATGTCTACTCCCTGAAAAATGTGCACTACACTCGGTATGATGCTCAGTCACTGTGGAGAGGGGTAAATGATTTTGGGAGAAAACTGGGGAAGGGAATGGTTCGGGCTCCATAGTGATATTCTTTAAACCAATGTCCCTAGCAGTCTCCAACTCCTGTTCATCCAAAATTGCTTGCTCATCCTCTACTTTGCACACACTTCCTGCCATGTCAATGCTTTCATTCGTGACTTCACCGTGACATGGCTCGCTCGATGTACCTGCAATAGAAGATGAAATCAAATTAGATTTTGGAAATTGAATTTCAAACAAATTATTTTCTACAACGCAAGTGGAAATCAGCTTAAGGTTTTCAATAGATTGCTGAATCTGCCGACTCCGAGCAAGGAAGTTTTCTTGGAATTGATGGGATGTGGCCTCATGTGCCTGAATGAGCAATCGAACTTCCTCTTTCAAGTGGTGCAAAGGTACGTCTACGCTTTGCTCCTCTGGATCAAGGCTTGAAGGCTCCGTTGAATCGCACTCTGAAGTCTCTTTCATGATTTCTTCGTCCTCTTGCAAAGACTCCATATAATTCCACGCCTCTGTTGGCGTCATGACTCCCAAGAATTCCTGCAGCTGTGGTCGTAGTCCACCTAGGAAGGACTCCATAAGCTCTTTCTTCATAAACCCATGCTGCGGATAGCTCGAAATTATGTCTGTGAACCTCCTCCAGGCCTGAAAGAAAGTTTCACAATCATTCTGATTAAAACCAACGATCTTGAGCTTCTCCATCCTATGTTTGTGTGCCTTATAATATTCTGCATCATACAAATTGTTCGTGCAATAGAATTTCATGTATTCCATATACTCCATTTCTTAAAGAGAAAACAATAAAAAAATAAAAAAAATCCTAGACTATAAGATGGAAGGATCTCACTGAATGTTCCTCCAAACGAACTGAAATCGTAGACCACAAGTACTGTTGTTCCCCGGCAACGGCGCCAAAAACTTGCCTCGTCTCAAATGATGTGAGAGCTACTCCCAAGCGCAGGAGATCGTGCAAGTAATATCCTGGTGAGTCCAGGTATCGAATCCGCGGGACAACTGACCTACAAAACTACGAACGTCAATCTGAAAAGAGTAATAATACGATGTTAGCCAACCACCTATCAAACACGAAGATATAGGATCAAGAGTATCAAATAGCAAAAGAAAACGATATTTACGGTGACTTGGAGAGGGATACAAGTATGGGGAGTATGTGTTGGGTTTGATTTCGTTAGGGTGTGTGCAACCAATGATTATCAATACCTTTTCTATAACTCAACGTTTCGTCCGGTCAGGGCACGAGAACGTCGGGAAGTATGGCGATCAAGCATATAGAAACGTGCCAAAGAATTATACAATTAAAATAGGGCGAAAAGATATAGAAATCAATAATCACGACACAATAACTACGTCAACACCAACACATATAAAGTGGATGTGCTACGGTTGTGAGTTCATTAGGAGTTAATAATCGGTGAAATATCATGTCTTTTATATAACTCAACGCTTCGTCCGGTCAGGGCACGAAGACGTCGGAAGATGAAACGATGAAAACTAGTCAAAGTGGACGTATACGCATCACTAGCTACATTGATTTCATTAAACGATAAAAGCAATAATAAGTTCAGATTAGTGAACATAAATTGGCTAGCCTTGTCAGGGCCTAGCCATACGGGATGTAAATAATATCGACAATAAGCAAATACCCAACAAATACGTTGTAGAAATCAATGTTACTAGCAATTTGGACGTGATAGTAGGGCTAAAGACATGAAATTCATCAATTAAATACTCCTAATTACTTCACAACCATAGCACAAGGAGATTAGCCACGCATGGTGCAAAGAAAATCAGATTTCATAGCCAAATACATCGTTTTAATAGCCAAAATACAATGAAATACACCAAATACGGGGTATAAGTTCAAAAAATTGTCACCAAATCTCCACTTTAGAACCCAAAACTCTCTGAGAATAGGAAGAACAGCCTCTGGAAATTTTCAGAATTTTCTCCTGGAGAAATACGCACAGTAGCCGCTCCAAAAGTCCCAAAATACTCCAGAATACGCCCCAAAACCCTAGAAATACGCTTATATATTAGCATTGCGGGTTTAGAGAGCTTAACGGGTCGAAAACCGCTTCGTTTCGCATCCGAACCCGATCCAATAGCGCATCAGCTCTCCGCCGTTGGATACATGCGGGATTTGATCTTGTGCCGACACGTGGCACTTGGATCCGAACCCGCATCGTTCGCGTCCGATTTCGAATCGGATTTCTTCGGAGCCGTGGGATCATGATCTCGTGGCTGTTAGTTAGCCACGTCGCCCCATTTTATCAGCCCCGCTTCGCTTCAGGCGGGAGCGTTATTTGCCGTTCGATCGTGATCGAACGATCTCCAAGTCGCCAGGTCGCCCGCATTAGAATTATCCGCATCCGCCTTCGTCTTTGAATCCCAACCGTCGATTCGAATCGGAAAACCCCTGAGATCGTGACACGTGGCCAAGAGCTGATGCTTTTCGATCCGCCTTCGGGGTCGCTCCTATCCGTTGGATCCGTATCCAACGGTCCAAGAATTTCCACGTCGCCCGAGCGTCTGTGTCGTCGGATGGAGCGGGCACGGCTCTGATTTTGCCACGTGTCCGCGTGTGATGGGCCACCTACCGTATTTTCTTATTTCCTTGCGTATTTCCCCAATTAAATGGTATTCTGCATTTAATAAATCACAGTAATTAGCACAGATCTCAGAAAAATACAAATAAATAGTCGTTGGAATCGTGAGATCGAGACCTTGCTATGAAAAATATAAAAAGTGCAGAAATACTCCATTAATTACTGTTTTGTGCTCAAATAAGGTGTTTTCTCTAATAAATGATGATGTACAAAATACGAATGTATTAGAGAACAATTAAGCATCATATGGGCACAAAATATGGCTAATTAGGGGGTTAAATACGTAATATTCACTCCAAATCAATATGATATAACCAAGGCCCTGAAGCTATCTAAAAAGTAAAAATTACATCATTCCGTAGATACGTGTTTCACACGTAATTTGAGTAGCAAGGTCGTTTTTGCAGAGAATCCTTGTACTTTGATCAAATGCGTGATGTGAATGAATTTGTGTTGTAGCTGCACATCTGCATGATAAAGTTAGTAACATGAAACATATTGATTTGTCACATCAAAACCTTATGGAAGAGAGGATGGAAAATACCAAGTTCCAACATTCTCCCCCTTTTTGATGATGACAAATAATGAAGTGTAAAATGTGAATTAATCATGTGAGTAAAAAGTTTTAAAAGTGTATTAACATGATGTTGATATGTAATGTGATGTTACTGATGTTACTCCCCCTGAGTATAGTCATATAGACTCCCCCTGAATATATGCATATTTCTCCCCCTTTGTCATCCACAAAAAGTGGAAAAAGTAAATTGGCAAGCTACGATTTGTCGTAGCAGGCCAAATTAGAAAACGGAGGAAATTTAAAAAAAACGAACAGAGACAGATTATGTATGGAGTATATAAGGAACAAAAGGAACTGACACGTAAGTAAACAACGATCAGAGAGACGAAGTACACAAAAGAACTATAATATATTAGCATAACAACCATGATAAAACAACTGAAGTAAAGGCCAAGCCCAGTACATAGCATGCATCGGAAAGACCAACATACGACATATAACAAACACCCACTAAAACAACATACAGAAACTTCAAAATACAGAACCAGCGACCAACATACTAACGCCACATACGACCAACATACGACCAACATACTGATGCAACCAAGAGAATTCAGAACCAGCGACAGAACAACCGGGAATCATGAAAAGCAACCAAACGACAGATGGTGAGGCAAGGATAGCCGAAAGTCATAGGAAACAACATAGCAAGCATGGAGTGGAGGCGACCAATGGAAAACATGGAAATCAATGAGGATGATAGGACGAGGAACCCGGGGAGGAGCGACGGGTGCGGGTGCGACGGGTAGGAAGGATGTCGGCGGATTCCAGCGAAGAGCGAAGAGAAGCTTGTTCCACTTGAATCTGTTCAAGGACGGTTGAGTGATGACGAAGAACATCGTCATATTTACTCATCTGGATTTGAATACCAGCAAATCCGTCAGCAACCTGGGTAGAAAGACGACCAAAGAGAACCGCATTTGTCTCTCGAGAGGGGCTAACACCATCCTTAGAAGTATGAATCTTCCTGCCGTAGCGAGAGAGGGAAGAGCCTGGAAACGGGGCCTTGCCACGAGAGGAAGCAGGCGGAGCAGGATGATGCGAAGAGTCATCGTCGGAAGCGTCGTTGTCATCAGTGTCATCGTCGGGAGAACTAGAAGCATCACCGGGTAGTCCCATGCTCTGGAGGATGTTCTCATCAATGTGAACATCATTCTGAAGCAGAAGTTCGCCGTCGGTGGGAACACCAAAAGCACGAAGTATCAGTGTGATGAGACACGAGAAATAGAAGTGAGTGGTAACCGGCCGCATGATATAGCGAAGAAGCAGATGGCCCCAGTGAATAGGATAACCGGCCATGATCGCATAGAGACAATGAAGATAAGCATTACTCAAATAATTCACAGACCCAGCTTTTGGCATCAGATTATGAATGACGATTTTGTGGAGGATGCGGGCCTCAGGTCGGAGTTTAGCCGCAGACATATGGGGGGTCATTTTGGGGGCGAGACGAGAAAGGATAACAACGCCGTCCATCGGAAAGGAAAGGAGGCCGAGATTATTGGGCGGCTGATTTATGATTGCGGCAAGCTTGGTGCTATCTACCGTGAAGCAAACGCCCCGAACCTGGGTGGAGAAGTACTTCTGACCACGGTGAACCGTAGTCTCAAGATTTGCATAGAATTCCCGCACAAGGGTAGGATAATAGGGGGTTTTGTTGGCGATCGACCAAAGTTGATGTAGCCCAACAACCGCGAGAAGTTGTTTGACATGCATCATCGTCGGCGTGCCGTAGTCGAGGAAGCGTTCCGGATGAAAACGAGTTGCTTCGGAGTGAAGATAACGAGCTTGGGCGGTGGCCGAACGGAAACGGTCGGAGGGTGAAGGGAAGGTTGGGTCGGCCATGGAGATCGAATGATAGGAAATGAAAACAAAGATAGGAAGAAGAGAAAAACAGAGATGGTGAAAGAAATGAAAAGAGTACGAAATAAATAAAGAGAAAAAGAAACCCATTCGGTTGCCATGATAGGAAGTGGAAGCAGTTGCTAAAAAACTGAAGGAAGTTTGAACAACGGAAAAATTCAAAATACAGAAAACCGAACAGATAGGAAGAAGAAGAAGCGGCGGTTGTATAAAACGTGTACCCGTTGGTTGCAAAAATAGAAGAACCGTTGGGAGATAGCGTTATATATATAAATATATATAAAAAATAAGCAGGGAAGAGACCCGAGGTACTTTGGAAAAATGTGAAGACCCAAAGCGTAAAGATATTAATGTATGTCAGGCCCGAGGTACATTGGAAGAAAAGAAAAATTAATGTATGTCAGGCCGAAATTAATAGGGTAGTGGAAAGCTTGGGAAGTTGAAAGAAAAAAATGGGAGACCCTAGAAAAAAAATGTCAGGGAGAGCTCTCTTTAAAAAAATATATTAAATAATGGTTAAAAGAAAATAAAAGAAGGGGAAGTTCCTAGGTGTATGGGAAAAAGAGAAAAGAGTTGGTCAGAGCAAAACAAAATTTGAAAGCAAAAGAAAGTGTCAGGCCGAATGAAAGCCATGTCAGGGGTAGGTGGAAGCCATGTCAAGAAGTGAAGCATGTTAAAAATATTAAACAAATTGGGAGTGTCTCACGTGATGCCAAAGATATCAACCTGAATAGATAAAGATAAAACGGGTTGGTGGCTTGGACCAATAAGAAACACCCAAGTGGAAGAGAATAAAGAGAAGGCCGAATTGAATAGGTTAGGTGGAAAAAAAATAAAAAAAATAAATAAAAAAAACGGATTTCCAACGGGAGGAAGTGATGGTTGGTGAAAGAAAATAAAGAGGAAAGTACCATTGGGTTGCGGTTTTGTCCTTGAAAAGGGTCAGAAGAATTAAATGTTTGTCTTCTTGGGAAGTCCAAAGCAACAGAGAAACTAAAGCACAGAGTGCAAGTGGAAAGTTCGAAGAATGAAAATGAATGTCAGTGCTGCGTCCAACGTGAAAAGCATAGGATATCGGAAAAAGACAAAGGAGAAGTATCCAAATGGCAGTAGAGAGAACACAGATAGCAACAGGAATCAAAAAGATAAAGACAAAGTAGAAGAGAACGGGTAAGAATTTTAATACGAAATTTGATTTGAGAATGAAATATAGGAGAAGCGTTTTAAAATTCAAATTCCAGGGATAAAAGTAGGTACAAAACGGAGAACAAAAAAAATTTGTTAAAATTGGTATGCTACGAAATTTGGTAGCATGCCAAAAATAAATAGTAACCAAAAAATTATAGAAAAATTCACAAAAATAAAAAATAAATGAATATACTCATACATCAAATTCTGATGTACTAATAATGCCCAGATTTCTTCTAAGCTTAAGAAAAGTTTCTTCCTTCAAAGGCTTAGTCAAAATATCGGCAACTTGATGTTCAGTAGAAATAAATTTTAAAATAATATCACCTTTCTGAACATGATCATCTAAAAAATGATGACGTACATCAATATGTTTAGTGCGTGAATGATGAACTGGATTTTTAGACAAATTAATAGCACTAGTATTATCACACATTATAGGACATGTGGAACAATTAATACCATAGTCTGAAATAGTTTGTTTCATCCATAAAATTTGAGCACATGCTAAACCGGCGGCAATATATTCTGCCTCGGTTGTAGATAATGAAACAGAGTTTTGCTTTTTGCTAAACCAGGAAACTAAGGCATGTCCTAAAAAGTGACATGTACCACTAGTACTTTTACGGTCTGATTTACAACCAGCAAAATCTGCATCACTATATGATAATAAATCAAATGTGTTTGTTTTAGGATAAAATAAACCAAAGTCAGAAGTATACTTAACATATCTAATAATCTGTTTTACGGCAGTTAGATGTGAAACTTTAGGATCTGCCTGATACCGTGCACATAAACAAACTGAAAACATAATGTCTGGTCTACTTGCAGTTAGATAAAGTAAGGAGCCAATCATACCTCTGTATAGACGTTGATCAACACTCTTACCATTTAAATCTTTGTCGAGGGAAGTAGATGTACTCATCGGAGTATGTTTTTCTGCAGAACTTTCTAAACCAATGAGTTTGATGAGTTCTTTAGAGTACTTGCTTTGGTGGATGAATATTCCTTCCTTCATTTGTTTGATTTGAAGACCGAGGAAGTAGTTTAGTTCACCCATGTGACTCATCTCAAATTCTTTCTGCATAATTGTAGAGAAATCTTGACAAAGAGATTCGTTAGTAGAACCAAAAATAATATCATCAACATATATTTGAATAATGATAATATCAGAATTTATGTTTTTAATAAATAGAGTAGAATCTATTTTACCATTAGAATATCCTGAATTTAAAAGATAACTTTTAAGTCTTTCATACCAAGCACGAGGTGCTTGTTTGAGACCATATAAAGCCTTTTTCAATTTAAAAACATGATTTTCAAAATTTTCATGAATAAAACCCGGAGGTTGTTCTACATAAACTTCTTCTTTAAGAAAACCATTTAGAAAAGCACTTTTCACATCCATTTGAAAAAGTTTAAAATCTTTAAAACAAGCGAATGATAATAACATTCTAATAGATTCAAGACGAGCAACTGGTGCATAGGTTTCATCATAATCAATACCTTCTTCTTGATTATAACCTTGTGCAACCAATCGTGCCTTGTTTCTAATTACCTGACCAGATTCATCCAATTTATTTTTGAATACCCACTTGGTACCAATAATTGAATGATCTGTTGGTCTGGGAACTAATTCCCAAACATTATTTCGTTGAAATTGGTTAAGTTCTTCCTGCATAGCCAAAATCTATGAACTGTCTTCACATGCATCTTTGATGTTCTTTGGTTCAATGGTTGAGAGAAATGCACAATGTGCCATTTGCTCTATTTGGCGACGAGTTCTTACTCCATCTGTAATATCTCCAATAATTAACTCTGATGGATGATTGATCACTCCATATTTTACACCTTTTTCTGCATATTTGCATACCGTTTTGATCGCCCATATCACGCTTTTCACGATTATTCGACAATATTGCGATACTTTTCACTATTTCTTGTTTTTGTCGTATTTCAGGAAATATGGAGCGATTTGTATCGATTGTGAGATCAAGAGGATTTGCACCCACTCCGGAGTGTCAACCATGGCCCTTTTGAGGGTTATTCTGCAATGGAAGAGGAGTGGAAGAAGAAAGAACGTCGTAGGAGCGACGGGGGAGCGAAAAGATGAAGATTAGGCATTTTCAGCATGCCACTCGGCCGAGTGAAGGAGTCACTCGGCCGAGCATTGAGACCCCGCTCGGCCGGCCAGATCGGACACACAACAGAGATGTATCGGCGTGCACTCGGCCGAGCATCGCACGCCGACTCGGCCGAGTGAGGAGACTCCGTCCGTCCGAGTGGCACCCAGACGACGGTAAGCCAAAATGTCCAACTTACTGTAATCCGTCAGTCTGCCCCAGAAGCCTGACTCGGCCGAGTGACGAAAGCCATCTTCCCGAGTACCAAATGCCCCTCGGCCGAGTGACATTTTCCACTCGACCAAGTGATGCCGAGGACACACGGCGCCCAGATTTTCAGACATCCTCCTACTCTTTTCAAATCTGCTATCATTCTAGCCATCAAATTATTTTTCTCATATTTTTTATGGATAGTAGACTTCATGAAGATTCCTACGCCGCCAAGAACGTGCAAATCGGAGGTCGGATGAAATCTGGGGAATTTCTGCAAGTCGACGCTTCAGTGCTGGAATTCTCACTCGGCCGAGTGAGCTTTCCCCACTCGGCCGAGTCGTAACTTGCCCAGAATTGAAGTTGTACGCGGACTCCGTTTCGTGCGTAAGTTGGAGGGGATTTTTAGTGCTTTTTGCGAGGGTTTTGGGAGAGTATTTAAGGGGTTTGTAGCCACCATTAGAGGGAGATCCCCATATGTTTTCTTAGCACCCATATGTTTTTCTTAGGATTATTTTAGAGGTTAGGCCATGCCCTAGGCCCCCTCTTGGATCTAAAAGCTTGTATTTTGGATTGAAGATCATCATCAAGCTAAGTATTTTCTTCTTTTTATTTGAATCTTTGTTTTTCTATCTTTTTTGTATGCAAGCAATGATTTCTATTGATTCTCATATCCTTATTGCTATGCTAGAGTAGATTTGTTGTTCTAGGGTTTGGGGATGAACCCTATGGATCTAATTTCATATTTGTGAAGAATGAATTCTAAATTGCTAGAATTGCTAGGGGGTTAGGTTGTGATTGATTTATTACGGATAGCTAGGGATTTCCATCGATTTGGGGTTTGCAAGAGATTGGATTCTAATCGATGGGAAGCCCTAGATATTCGATTTAGGTTTACAATTGGGTTTCTCTAGATTTGGTTTGCAAGAGATTGGACCAAAGCTAGGATTTTTAATTGTAAATCTATACACATATTCGTTTGCAAGAGATTGGACGAATACGAACTATCACAACCTAGATCGTAACTCGAGTTTGCATAAGAGTGGGCTCGAGGGGCGATTGAACGATGATGTCGATCCTCATGCTAGCTTCCATAGGCTAGGGTTTGCAAGAGATTGGGCCCTAACCTAGGTTTGCTATAGACTGGCAATAGCACGAGAGCGTGAGCTTGGTTCTACATTAAGTTGCGACTAGTTCACCTCAACGCAAGTCTAGTAATATTGAGATTCACTATTAACAATGATGCATGACGGTCCGTAGTGGGGATTCCCTAGCCCTAGACGCCTTTATTTGATTTTATATCCACATACTTTGCCCGACGATTGTGACAGGATCGCCAAAGGCAAATTCCCTCTTTTATTATATTGTATTTAAATCGATATTTGACCGATTTCTTTATCATCGACACCGACATCCACCACCATTTCCATTATATCATTCCATAACCATATCCACCAATAATACATTCGTAGTCAAACCAACCTAGGATAGATTGGAGCCAACACCACCTCCTCGTGTTCGATACCCGCTCGCCACTACGCCGTGCGCTTGCGGTAAAACTACAATCGTTCTCCGGGTGTATATCCGAGGGCCGATCAAGTTTTTGGTCGTGCTCTTGGGTTGCATCCCGGAACGATCAAGTTTTTGGCGCCGTTGCCGGGGAGGTGTTTCCCGTTGGGTGCCAATTTGTCACAATTAGGTTGATTAGATTGCATTGAAAAAAAATCAAAATAAAATTCAAAAAAAAAACATTGAGAGAGATTTTTTCCCACCACCTGCTATTATTATCTTTATCTCTCTTTGTACCACTGACGTCTTTTCCAGGTTGTTTACTTTGATTGATCAGGTACAGTTGTTGCAGCGATGGTGCTTCCAAAGAAAATGCGAGCGGGCTCTATACAATCCTACATATATCTCGCTGCATTCTATCAGGCTGATGGAGAATCCTTCGGGGAAGCCTTGTCTAGGTTTGAAGGAATGTTAGAAATGTTCCAGACGGAGTCAGACCATGAGTGGAATGACTCCACGTTATTTGATATCTTCACTAGAAGGGTAAAGGGACCCTCACGTGAGTTTTTGAAGAGGATTTAAGTGGGGAAGTTCAGTGATCTACAGTTGGCAGCAGCATTGGAGCAAATGATAGATGATGCTCGATCTACCGGTTCACTAACGGTTACGGTAAGTAAACCATACGACCAAGTATTCATTTATTTTGTTATGGCTAATGTCTCTAGTGCAGGTACTATCATAGATGGAGTGTATGCTTCACTTGAAGGTGATCATATCCACCTTTATACCATCAACACTCCACAAATAGAGACATCTGAGTTGCCAAAGGAGGACACGTACACGGACCTATTGAGAAACATTGTCGACATAGTTCGAAATTCTGGTCCATTGACAATAACGGCAGGTGATCCTTTTGAGTTTGAATTTCAAAACTTCATTACTCATTGTATCTCTTCCACAGACATCATTGATGATGGAGTCTATGCTCTAGTTGAGGGGCACAAGACCCACTTTTATACCGCGGTCAAGATACATGAGCCCATAGAGCCACCTGCACCTACTATTGAGGAGGCCAAGCCATGCAATCGGGTGCCTCGAGCTCCAGAACAGAAACAAAGGAGGCATGAAAAGGAGATGATGACGTTTACATTGCCTTCTATACCTGAGGAGCCTACAGAGGATGTCCACGTTCAGCTTGGGGGAGAGTCAGCTTGTGCCATCGTCGCTCCCACTTACCACCCACATGAGCCAGAGCTTACTTTTGAGGAGGCCTTACATGCGGAGCCAGAGCTTGTCACCGAGGAGGCCATGCATTGGGACAAGGACACAACCATTCATGAGGATCCCAAGCATTATCCTCCTCCTTTCGAGCTACCGCAGCCATCCCCACCTTCTACAGAGGCTGAGCATCCCTCAGAGGACCACCCTTCCACTGACGCCGAGGACAATCCCACAGAGCTTATCGCTCCCCTTCTGGGAGATCTCTTTACTCCCTCGCCCTTTATATTTGATTCCTATCCCGTGTATGATGCTTTCTATGATTCAGATTTTGACGACTCATTGCACCTTTTGCAGGATTCATGTACATACGATCAAGAGGTACGATGAGACGTATACGAGGAGGAGAGCGAGGAGTTAGCACCCATGGATGCTATTGATTACGATCAGGAGGTGCGATGGGATATGTCTGATGATGATGAGGAGTTGCCTAATGAGACACACACACATATGCCAAAGCTACCTGAACAACATGAGGTGAACAACAAAGAGTTGATCGACATGGTACACGAGAGTAGAGATTTATTTCCAGGGAAGTGTTGTCAACCGTTTTTAATTTTAAATACTTATGTTGATGACCCTCTTTGAAATACATTTATTTTGGGAAAGAATTATCCACATCGGATTGATGCGGCTTATCTCTTGCAGGGTACAGGTGGAGTCCTTGGAGAGGTGCTGGGAGCCGCATTGCTGGAATCTGATGGAGTCCATGGACATGTGCGCCTGGCAGACCCACGGAAAGAGCAGTTAGAGCAGTTGCCTGCACCGGCAAAGATACTGGATCCGCCTTTTGCTATAGGTGATATCAATCCAGTAGTGTAGAAATTTTTATGCTTTCAATAAACCCGAATCCTCTCGACAGCGAGGGGACCGTATAGATTTGATTGAATAAATATCACCTCTTATGACGGCAACAAAAATTTTACACCCCAAACCCATTATATACATTAATTGCCCTCTCCATATTTTGATGTGTCACATCCTTTTGCTCACCACATTCGAGCATTTCTTTCAAGTGAAACCTTGCTTTCTTATTCGTTTGACTTGATCACGCTTTGCAAAGCCATGACATTTTTGGTCAAGTCATTTGAATAGGATTGTTTGGTATAAGCTTGGGGGAAGGCGCTCTCATGCATCATTGTATGTGCATGTAGTTGCATTAGGATTTCATGTCATTCATTTCATTATTTTTCATTCACACCCTTATCATTATCGGTGTTCCTCATATTCTTTCATTATGATCACATTGAGGACAATGTGAAGTTTAAGCTTGGGGGAGTGCATTTCCATGCCATTTAGATGCATTAGTTGCATTTTTACTTTATTTTAGGGTTTTTAAAATTTTTCAAAATTTTTGCATCATCTTTTTGATTTTTCCATCTTATTTTCCTTTTATGTGTGTTCATGCATCATATTGTGTGCTTGTTTTTCTTTTCCTTCCTCTCTTTTATTTTTTTTCTTATTTTTTATTTTCCTTTCTCTTCTTTTGCTAGATGCGTTCCTTATGATGATATCTCTTATTGCTTTAGCAACCATCACGATGCTTATTATTCCTTGCCATGCTACTTAGAGTATTCCATAGTCTTGATATTCACATGTGCTTGCAAATCCATTTCTTTTGATGATTCCTCTACATGAATGCATGATATTAACTGAAACTGAATGTATGGATTAGTGTTTGGTATGCTTTTGTTGGAAATGCACCAAGATTCACGCATCATTAGTATATCGGAAGCATCAGTTTTATTGTCTTATTCACCTTCTGTTGCATGCCTGATATGATTGTGCGCTTTACCGCTTGACTTCACTTTTTATTGAGATGATTGAGAATATCCATGCTTACATATGAGTTTTAGTTGAAGTATTATTTTATTGAACCGTTTGTGCACATCTTAGAGTGAACCGAGTGTTACATTATTTCTTTCTCCACATATATCTTTTTATTCTCTACATGTCACTTGAGTTCACCTCCTAAAGCTACTTATATCGCATCTATTTCCCAAAAATCCCCACAAAAGAAAAGTTAGCTCCAAAAAGTCCAAAAAGCCAAAAAGGAGCCAAAAACCAAAAATACAAATCAAATAGCTCCTACAAAAATCCAAAAAGAAAAGTGAGAAAAAAAAAGGATCAAAAAGAAGAAAAAAGAAGAAAAAAAAATTGCCCCTCTATCTCATTATTGGAGCCACAAAATACTTGGGAAAACCAAGGCAAAAATCACATTTTCCACTATCATATTCCGTTAGATGCGATGCCTCAAGCTAAGCTTGGGGGGGTTGAATTCATTTGACCATATGAGTGAGTACGACATTAGAGTGGAGAGGTGCACGAATGGGGAAGTTTGATAATGCTGAAACTTAGCAAATTATTTTAGCTATGGAGTCTTCTTATGAATCGATGTAAATATGTGAATGCCATGATTTATTCCATTCTCTAATGCATGCGTGGTGTGATTCTTATATGCTTCTTTTATAACTCTTGATTGAAAAATGCATCGCCAACATTTGTATATTAAATCCTATGAAAAGCGTGACGTGGATATGAATTGATTGTATGAATTTAGAGAATCCCTTTTGTTGTTCTTAAAAGCTTGCAAGTACCATGTTTATGTAAGATATGAAATCCTTATAGCATGTGATTTGTATTTTCCAAGTTATCGTGATGTGTAGCTTATGGCTTGAGATCTGAGAGAAGAATCTAGCGACCCCTTCCACCTCGTGTTCTTTCTTTTTTTCATTTCATTTTCTTTATTTTCATCTTCCGAGTTCGTCTCTCTACTTATCTTCCTCGAGGACGAGTAAGAGGTAAGCTTGGGGGATTTTGATCACTCCATATTTTACACCTTTTTTCTGCATATTTGCATACCGTTTTGATCGCCCATATCACGCTTTTCACGATTATTCGACAATATTGCGATACTTTTCACTATTTCTTGTTTTTGTCGTATTTCAGGAAATATGAAGCGATTTGGATCGATTGTGAGATCAAGAGGATTTGCACCCACTCCGGAGTGTCAACCATGGCCCTTTTGAGGGTTATTCTGCAATGGAAGAGGAGTGGAAGAAGAAAGAACGTCGTAGGAGCGACGGGGGAGCGAAAAGATGAAGATTGGGCATTTTCAGCATGCCACTCGGCCGAGTGAAGGAGTCACTCGGCCGAGCATTGAGACCCCGCTCGGCCAGCCAGATCGGACACGCAACAGAGATGTATCGGCGTGCACTCGGTCGAGCATCGCACGCCGACTCGGCCGAGTGAGGAGACTCCGTCCATCCGAGTGGCACCCAGACGACGGCAAGCCAAAATGTCCAACTTACTGTAATCCGTCAGTCTGCCCCAGAAGACTGACTCGGCCGAGTGACGAAAGCCGTCCGCCTGAGTACCAAATGCCCCTCGGCCGAGTGACATTTGCCACTCGACCGAGTGATGCCGAGGACACACGGCGCCCAGATTTTCAGACATCCTCCTACTCTTTTCAAATCTGCTATCATTCTAGCCATCAAATTATTTTTCTCATATTTTTTATGGATAGTAGACTTCATGACGATTCCAACGCCACTAAGAACGTGCAAATCGGAGGTCGGATGAAATCTGGGGAATTTCTGCAAGTCGACGCTGCATTGCTGGAATTCTCACTCGGCCGAGTGAGCTTTCCCCACTCGGCCGAGTCGTAACTTGCCCAGAATTGAAGTTGTACGCAGACTCCGTTTCGTGCGTAAGTTGGAGGGGATTTTTAGGGCTTTTTGCGAGGGTTTTGGGAGAGTATTTAAGGGGTTTGTAGCCACCATTAGAGGGAGATCCCCATATGTTTTCTTAGCACCCATATGTTTTTCTTAGGATTATTTTAGAGGTTAGGCCATGCCCTAGGCCCCCTCTTGGATCTAAAAGCTTGTATTTTGGATTGAAGATCATCATCAAGCTAAGTATTTTCTTCTTTTTATTTGAATCTTTGTTTTTCTATCTTTTTTGTATGCAAGCAATGATTTCTATTGTTTCTCATATCCTTATTGCTATGCTAGAGTAGATTTGTTGTTCTAGGGTTTGGGGATGAACCCTATGGATCTAATTTCATATTTGTGAAGAATGAATTCTAAATTGCTAGAATTGCTAGGGGGTTAGGTTGTGATTGATTTATTACGGATAGCTAGGGATTTCCATCGATTTGGGGTTTGCAAGAGATTGGATTCTAATCGATGGGAAGCCCTAGATATTCGATTTAGGTTTACAATTGGGTTTCTCTAGATTTGGTTTGCAAGAGATTGGACCAAAGCTAGGATTTTTAATTGTAAATCTATACACATATTCGTTTGCAAGAGATTGGACGAATACGAACTATCACAACCTAGATCGTAACTCGAGTTTGCACGAGAGTGGGCTCGAGGGGCGATTGAACGATGATGTCGATCCTCATGCTAGCTTCCCTAGGCTAGGGTTTGCAAGAGATTGGGCCCTAACCTAGGTTTGCTATAGACCGACAATAGCACGAGAGCGTGAGCTTGGTTCTACATTAAGTTGCGACTAGTTCACCTCAACGCAAGTCTAGTAATATTGAGATTCACTATTAACAATGATGCATGACGGTCCGTAGTGGGGATTCCCTAGCCCTAGACGCCTTTATTTGATTTTATATCCCCATACTTTGCCCGACGATTGTGACAGGATCGCCAAAGGCAAATTCCCTCTTTTATTATATTGTATTTAAATCGATATTTGACCGATTTCTTTATCATCGACACCGACATCCACCACCATTTCCATTATATCATTCCATAACCATCTCCACCAATAATACATTCGTAGTCAAACCAACCTAGGATAGATTGGAGCCAACACCACCTCCTCGTGTTCGATACCCGCTCGCCACTACGCCGTGCGCTTGCGGTAAAACTACAATCGTTCTCCGGGTGTATATCCGAGGGCCGATCAAGTTTTTGTTCGTGCTCTTGGGTTGCATTTTGGAGCGATCAATGATTTGGAACTTGTACAAATGCCTTAGGAAGATCTGCATTATCTGAAACAGACTCAACAGAATGTTTAGTAGCATCAATTTCATCAAGTTTCATATTATCTAAAGAATTAGAAAGAGGTAATATATTCTCTTCATCATCAATGATGGGAGAATTAGATGAGGGATTCTCATCAAATGTGACATGAAGTGATTCTTCAACTGTTGAAGTTCTTTTGTTGTATACTCTGTAGGCTTTGCTACGTGTTGAGTATCCAACAAAAATACCTTCATCAGATTTAGAATCAAATTTATCAAGTGCATCTTTAGTATTTAGAATGAAACATTTACATCCAAACACTTTAAAATATGATACACGTGGAATGCGATTAAAGAATAATTCAAAACATGTTTTATTAAGCAATGGCCTAATAAGAACTTTATTCATAATGTAGCAAGTAGTTGCGACAGCTTCTGCCCAAAAATATTTTGGTAGATTACTATCACAAAGCATTGTTCTAGCACATTCTTGTAAAGTTCTATTTTTCCTTTCTACTACTCCATTCTGAGGAGGAGCACGAGGAAAAGAAAAATTATGTGTAATTCCATTTTCATTACAAAACTTGGTAAAAGATTCATTTTCAAATTCTCCCCCATGATCACTACGAATAGTGATAATGTTAGAGGATTTGATCTTTTGTATCTTTTTACAAAATATGGAAAATTCTTCAAAAGCATCATTCTTGTTTTGCAAAAATATAACCCAAGTGTATCTAGAATAATCATCAACAATGACAAATGCATATCTACTTCTATTCAAAAGGCTACTCTTGAAGGACCAAACAAATCTAAGTGTAGGAGTTCTAATGGTCTCTTTGTTGAGATAACGTCTTTTGATTTAAAAGAAGATTTGTGCATTTTTCCTTGTTGACAAGCATCACAAAAGTGTTTGTGTTTGAAAGAAATATTTGGCATTCCATTAACTAACTTGTGTTTTGAAATACGTGTTAGATTTTTGAAATTTGTGTGTCCAAAACGTTTATGCCATAAAAGTGTATCATCTAATGTAATCATTAAACAATGATTATTAGTGGAAATAGACATGCATAAGATATAAATATTATTCTTACGCTTACCACGAAATAAAATAGATGACATATCAGAATCATAAATGATGCAATCATTTTGTTCAAAAACTATTTTGTAATTTTTATCGCATAACTGACTAATGGAAAGTAAGTTGTGTTTCAAACCATCAACTAGGAGAACATTTTTGATGATAGGCTGATTTGTATTACCAACTGTTCCAGTGCCTATGATTTTGCCTTTGTTGTTGTCACCAAAGGTAACTGTGCCTCCTTGTTTGTACTTGACGGTTGAAAGTAGTTTGATATTTCCTGTCATATGTTTTGAACATCCACTATCCAAAATCCATCTTTCCTTTTTAGATACCTGAAAGATAAAACATTAAGCATTGGTACCCCTTTTTGAGGGTCCTTGGGATTAGATTTTTGGAAGCCAAACCCAAGTGGAGTTTGGCTTTCTAAGATAAGCACAAGAATAAACAATAGAATGCATATAATGAGAAATATAACTATTTCTAACTTTTAAACATGAATCCTTAGGAACACATATACTAATTGTAATAGGTTTCCTAGGAAATGTTTTTGAAATGTTAGTAACATTTCTTTGTGAAGAAGAAGTAGGAATGTTTACTTTCTTCGTGTAAATAAATGCATGATTCTTCTTTTGTGGTTTAACAAAAGTTGTTTTACCACACGAGGAAGAAGTGTTATAAGTCTTGGATATATCCTTTTTGGAATATCCCAGTCCTTGTCTATGATTTGCTGGATATTGAATTTTAAGCAAATCATCGAGATTAGTCTTTCCTTTGTTAAATTTATTAATATTGGATGACATCTCGCCGTATTTCATCTTTAGTGATGAAATACTTTTATCCATTTCAGATATTTGTGTATGTAATTCAAAATTCTTAGTTTTGAGAATATCATTCTCTTTACTAAGATCCAAAACTTGAGAAGAAGTATTTTCAATGTTTTTAGAAGATGATAATTCTTGATATTTAGAAAGGAGATCATCATTATTCTGTTTCAATGATTTATGTTGACTATTCAATTTTTTGAAACGAGAATAGAGATCTTTTAAAGCATCAAGTAATTCTTCGTTATTAAAAGAACTTACCTCATCTTCATCATCTTGTGCCATAAAGCACATGTTGGCATTTTCATTTAGATCGTCATCTTCATCATCTGAAGAATCATCCCATGTTGCCGCAAATGCCTTTTTCATTTTGTCAAACCTCCTTTCTCTTCTGGATTGATCTTTGTTCGAAGTTTTGAATTTTGCTTTAAGAAGTGGACAGTCTTTCTTCATATGTCCTGGCTTATTGCAATTAAAGCAAAGAGAGGAATTAGCATTCTTAGATTTAAAATTATTATACTTACCTTTCTGAAAGAATTTTCTGAAGTTTTTGGCAAAAAATGCTATATCATCATCTGAATCTTCATTATCTGATGTTGCGTTGAAGGCAAGTACTTTCTTCTTCTGATCCGATTCTTCTTTCTCATCTTGTAGTGTAACTTCATGGGCCATTAAGTTACCAATAAGATCTTCCATAGATAATGTGGAAAGATCATTGGTTTCCTCAATAGCGGTGATCTTTGGACGCCAACTGGAGTTAAAGCTTTAAGAATTTTGCGAACCTGTTCAAGAGAAGTGTAAGTTTTTCCAAGAGCATTCAAAGAATTTATAATATTGGTAAACCTGGTGTTCATTTCTCCAATTGTCTCTTGGTCCTTCATCTTGAATAATTCGAATTTGTGAACCAAAACGGAAATCTTAGTTTCCTTCACTTTACTGGTTCCTTCATGAGTTACCTCAAGTATATGCCAAATCTCCTTAGCACTTTTGGCCTGAGATACTCGATTAAAATCATGTTTATCCATAGCACAAAATAAAGCATTCATGGCCTTTGAGTTGTTGGTTTTTGCAGCTTTGTCGTTGGTGGTCCAATCAGCAACAGGAGTTGTTGGCTTTTCGTATCCTGACTCTACGATGTCCCAAATCTCATAATTCATACTTTGGAGATGAATCTCCATTCGTATTTTCCAATATGAGTAATTTGAACCATCAAATAGAGGAGGACGAGTTTGAGAGTGCCCTTCAGGATGCTGATTGTAGTTGTGTGGAACTGTGTTCATGTTTGAGGAACTTACTGCCATCTTAACCTTGCTCTGATACCAAATGTAATTTTAGCCTGTAAGGATCAATACACTAGAGTAGGTGAATAGTGTATATTAAAAAAAATTTCGCAAATAAAATGTTAGTAATATTTGCAAAGATGGCACAGAAATAAAATGACAAGTGCTGAAAATTAAACCAATTGCAAACACAGAGATTTATCCTAGTTCGGATCTTTGTGATCATACTCCAGTCCTCTACCCCGTAGAGATTTTCAATCCACTATAATCACTTGCCCCGCAAGCATAAACTTACAAAAATGGCGACACTCCCCGTGTCCCAAACTTTGTACAATCTCTAAACAGAGATTCAGACCTGTTAAATAAGAAATAGAAAAACACATATAGCCTTGTTATAAATTTCAGAGAATAAATTCAAGGATGGTGTTTAGAAGATGAACTTCAAGATGTAAAAGATATGTAATGAAGCGCAACACTTGAAGTTCTCTGGTTCATAAAAGAAGAGAGAGATCTATTGATATCTTCTTGCAATTATGAACACAAACAACTTTCCAAGAGTGATGTTGAAAATCCAAGTTCTTCCGTTCTTAAATGAAGAGAGAAATCTAATGATTTCTTCTTACAAATAAGAAAAGAACAAATAATGGCAGAATTACTTAAGAAAATTAATGACTTGCTTTCAACAAAATCAGAATAAAGAAGAGGAAAGTGTGTGGAAAATGAGAGGGGGTACCCCTCCTTTTATAGGTTTTAGAAACGGTTGTGAACGACTCTAAAAGAGACGTTGCACAACGTTCAGAAACTGAGAGGAACGTTGGAGAACGGTCAGAAACTGTTCTGGAAAATTTCAGTCCCAAAAGCATTTTGGCATGCTACGAAAATTCGTAGCCTGCCAATTTTGAAACGGTAACAAACGGTCGCAAAATTTTGGTGACGTGAAATAGACAACAGATAGATCCTTGTCTGAAAGTATCAAGTCAAAATATAACTGTTTTGGTAGGTTAGGAAAAATCATAGTAGGCTAATACTTAAAAATACGAAGTTTGACTTAGGATAAAAATGAGTTAGGAGATGATGTAGATTTGAGCTTTAGGGATATATGATATGATATAACAAAGGCCCTGAAGCTATCTAAAAAGTAAAAATTACATCATTCCGTAGATATGTGTTTCACACGTAATTTGAGTAGCAAGGTCGTTTTTGCAGAGAATCCTTGTACTTTGATCAAATGCGTGATGTGAATGAATTTGCGTTGTAGCTGCACATCTGCATGATAAAGTTAGTAACATGAAATATATTGATTTGTCACATCAAAACCTTATGGAAGAGAGGATGGAAAATACCAAGTTCCAACATGATCTAGTTGAGATTTGAGGGTATTCACCTCATTTCTCAAAGTGTCATTTTAAGAAGCTAAATTTGCTTTCTCAAGAGTTAAAGTATCAACAATGGTGTCATTGTTGATAATGCATGGAATGGATGAATTGCTAACATTTAATTTCTTTAAGCTAGTATATCTAAGCATTAGAGATTGATAATTAGCAAACAATTCTTCATTAGCAATACGTAATTCATCCATTGTTACCTCGGTTTCATCCATGTCGGAATCACTCTCATCGGAGAGTGGATCTTCTCGTGCCATGAAGTACATGTGGGCACTTTCACCCTTCTCATCATCGGAATCACTTGATGAGTCTCCACTTGAGTCATCGAATGTACCAACGAGTCCTTTATTCTTGTCTCTCTTGTTCTTGTCGGACTTGTGGTAATTTGGAGCCTTCCACTTCTCTTTGTTTCTTAGCAAGGGGCAATCCTTCTTGATGTGCATTGGCTTGTTACACTTAAAGCAAAGATAGGAAGTAATATTAGTAGACTCAAATCTTTTGTTAGAGGGAAATTTACCTTTGCGAAAGAAGCGTTGAAACTTCTTCGCCATTTGGGCCATTTCACCCAAATCCATCTCATCTTCTGAATCTTCACTATCAGAGTATGAGGAAATGGCGTTGAATGTCAAAGCTTTCTTCTTGGCCTCCGAAGGATTCATCATAGCTCGAATCTTTAATCAGTTCTCCCGTCATAAGACATGCGAGTCCCGATAAGATTCACAACTGTGTAAGTCTTCAAGTCGTTGACCTCCTCGATGGAGATAGCTCTTCTTTCCCATTTGGAGGTCATTCCCATTATGATCTTTCTTACCTTGTCTGGTTCGGAATAGACTTGACCAAGAGCTTCCAATTCATTGGTGATGTCAGTAAAACGTCCGTACATCGATGCTATGCTTTCATTTTTCTGCATATGGAACATATCGAAGTTTTGCACCGTAACATAGAGTTTAGAAAGTTTTACCTTGTTCGTTCCCTCATGGGTAACGACGAGATGGTTCCAAATTTGATATGCACTCTTACATGTGCATATCTTGTTGAACTCATTCGGGTCCAACGCATAATGAAGAGTGTTCATTGCTTTTGCGTTGTTGGCTTCGGCGGATTTCTCGGAAGTCGTCCATTTTTTGAAATCCTCTTCGGTGGGCTCGACGTATTCTTTGTGGAGGGTTCTCCAAAGTGAAGAACTCATTAGGAACGTCTCCATCCTACATTTCTAATAGCCAACGTTCGTGCCATTGAAACGTGGAGGGCGCACCGTTGGTTGACCTTCGAAAAGTGTGGACGCTCCATCACGGTCGTGATTGTTGTACGAAGGCAGCGGAGGAACATTGTTGTTGTTAGATTCCATAGATATAACCTTAGGCTCTGATACCAATTGTAATGACCCTGGCTATGGGGAAAACACTAGAAGGGGCGTTGAATAGTGTTTATGCAATTTAAAAAGATAGTTACACCAATTTAAATGCTAACCAACAAAATAGTGCGGAATTAAAATTAAACCCAAAGTGAAACAAATACAGACGCAAGGATGTTTCAAGGGTTCAGATTACCCAAGTCACTTCCCGACTTGTTCTCGGTAATCCTACGCCCCTTCCACCTAGATACCTCTGGATACTCAAGTTAGAACCCTAACTTGAGGTTTCCTTAAAACTCACTTGTAGCAACCCTATAAGTGAAATCGAAATACAATCGATTGTTTTTTATCCCCACAACTTGGGAGCAAGCAAACCACTCTCATAACCCGAGAGAAAATTCAAATAACGAAAGTTATGAAATATGAAAGCAACACTTACAATCACATATGCCTTGACGTAGAACTTGAAGGAGAAGTGTGTTGTGTGTTGAAGACTCTCTTGGAAGAGAGGAAAAGCCATTTCTCTTGACTGCACTAAATGCCTAGAAGATATCTCTTTGGTTCTAGGTTGGAGAGTTAGAGATTGAAGATAGGAATTCTTATGGCTTTAGGATTTGAGAGCTTTGATCTTGAGAATGAAAGCTTGAAAGATTTTGCAATGGAATGAGTAACATCTCAATGGAACAGTAGATGCTCCTTATATAGGTTTCTCAAATCCTCAAAACAGAATTAGCAAAAACCCTTTTGGAATCCGTGAGAAAACTCTCAATGGATAGAATCCGCGCTTGCGACAGTCGACTGTTGAGGAAACCACAGTCGACTGCCGCACAGTCAGATTCGGTAGGTGAGAATTCATAACGGTAACTTACTATGTGGACAGTCGACTGATGAAGCATAGACAGTCGACTGTTAAACCAACATGCCACTATAAATCCTACTACAGGCGACTGGCCGAAGATGGGTAAATTAGGAGAAGTCTGGAAAAATATCTGGAAGAACAGGACAGACGACTGACGAGGAGATAATAGCCGACTGTTAATCAGAACAGGCGACTGTCAAAAATTTGAGAATTTCCAGAGAGCTGAGTCAAAAAATTGGCTCACAGACAGACGACTGTAGCAGCATTGACAGTCGACTGGTCCATTGGACAGTCGACTGTAAATTCAACATTAGTCGACTGGCCATAAAAGACAGATCAAAAGATTTTAGGCAAAAGACAGACAGACGACTGATTTACTAAACACAGTCGACTGTCACTTGGACAAGCGCCTGTGAATCGATCATGAGTCGCCTATGGGAATTAAAACAGAAAAGCCCAAAACTAGACTATAAAAGTTTGTGCATAACAGACGACTGTAGAACAAAACACAGTCTACTGTTTTTGAGACAGGCGACTATAAAACGTTCAGCAGTCGACTGTTATAAACAATACAAGCACAATCAATAAAGAAATGAATTGGAGTCTAAAGACGATTGATCTAATGATGTCCTAAGACTGAAATAAAGATGTGTGTGTGCTCCAACAATGTTCTACTTCTAAGCTACATACTAGAAGAGATAAAAGAAATTTACATTGACGAACTCTCTTCTATCCAACACATGAGCTGGAAGTCTTCATGGAGCTTCAATCATCACTCCGATCATCCAATCCATTTCATTTGCTTTCAATGATCTTTGAGTGTCATCCATTGCAAGTAGATCTTCATAATTAGCTTAAGCAATGGATTAACTGCAAAATAGGGTATTAGTCATAAGTATTTATGTTTGCTCATCATTAACACTAAGTAGGGAGAAGTCCAATACTCAACATTCTTCTGGTACCCTCGGCTGATCAGCAGGTCAATGTCCTTTTTCAGGTACCAGTAGTCGTTGGTGTCATGCCCGTAATATTTGTGGTAACTGCAGTACTTTGCGTCGTCCTTTCTTCCTCCCTTCATCCTCGTGGGCGGCTTGTTGATGTGGCCTTCATTCTTGGCCTAGGTTAGGACCACGTCTTGGGGTGCATTCAGATTGATGTGGGCAGTTTCGTTCTTACGTTGTCGGCCTCGGGGGTTACTCTCATCCTTCTTGTGATCACCTAGGTATCGGCCTGCGCCTTCTTCGTGCCTGGCCTCCTTCTCGGTCTCTACAGGACCCTTGAAGGGACCTTCCTCCTCGGTGGCCAGGTCTTCTTCTGCCAACATGAACAATTCCGCTTGAGCCAAGAGCTAGTCTAGGTCTATAGGGGGATCGTGGTGCAGGAATTTCTTGAGATCATGTAATGAACCCCTTTTTTCGGGGCCGCTATGACGATCTCCTTGGCGCAGCTTTCTACATTTAGCTTTTGGGTGTTGAAACACAGCATGTAGTCCCTTAGCATCTCATCTCGCTTTGCACCACATTAAACAGGTGGCCCGAGCCTTTCTTCCTTCTTTGCCCGGCCGTGAACTGTCGGTAGAAGGTCTGGGTATGATCTCGGAAGTTCCTGATGGATCGATTGGGGAGGCCGTTATACCATTCCCTTGTCGATTTATGCAAAGTGGTGTAGAAGCCTCGGCAAAGCAGTGCATCGTTGGCCCCGTGGAACTCCATGATCCCCTTATAGTTCTGGACATGTTCTTTGGGATCGCCCATGCCATCGTACTTTCCTAGGTTGGGCACCTTGAATTTAGATGGCACCCGTGTGGAAGTGATCTTCTTTGACAGTGGGTTGTGCTTGTCGTCTGAGCCTCTTGAGGGAGAACGATGCGGTTCCTCATGTCTCCGATGTTTGGGTCACCAAGACTGCTCTGCAGAGGTTCGGGAGGGGTAGCCCCTATGACCACTTGAGTCGGAAATTGGGGTCAGTGGCTGGGAGGTCTCCTTTCAGGGTCGTTTTTCGTGTTCTGCATGTCTCCTCTAATGTGGGCTTATACTTTGACCTCGTCGGCCTCTGTAGATCTGATTGCTATCATGAGTGACCATACGGATGCTCGATTGCTTTGGGATTGACCGCGATCACTTGGACGTAGCCACGAATGGGTCATCCCGAGTCCTTTTACTTTGTCCCCCCTCGCCCTGGGGGAGACATGAGTCCATGATCGCCGTGGGTACTGGGGAAGCACCTCGAACCATCGATCCATGTTCAGGTTCCCCTCGCCATGGTAAGCGATTATAGTAGGGCATGGCCTAGGGCACTGCCACGGATGGTTCGGGTTTCTCGTCGGACTCCCCGTCGATTGGTGTCGCTGACCAGTGAGTTATTGCACGGCCGTCGCCAGCGTTTGGATGCTGGTGTTCATCTCCCTGGCAAACATGTGAAATTTTTCGCGAGTCATTGGGTGTGACTCAAGGGTTTCCTTAGCCGAGGGGCTGAGGTCTATGTCGGGTGACGAATATCTTCCTTCCTCCCTGATAGAGGGCATTAGGGCCCTCTGACGACATGTTGATCCATCTCAGTTGTTGTGGATTACGTTGGTGATGATTGTGCTCTTTCCCACAGACGGCGCTAGATGTTTCGGGGTGTTTTCTCAACATAAATTGAATGTATGGTAGTTCGAAGGACGTCGCTGATGTAGAGGATGAGGGTGACCTTCGGGATCGATCGGTCGAGCGGGCTCTGATGTGAGGATGCTCGGGGCCGAGCGATGGGATGCCGAAGGGGAGCTTCGGCTGGTCGACGATCTTCATGATCTGTAAAACGAGAAGCTCAATAGGGGGTCAGATCTGGGTTCCAACCAAATCTCCTCTGATGCTTAATTCAGATCTTGACAAAAGAATGATCGGTGGAATCGATTCCGGCTCGTTGTGTGGACGTTCACGAGTTCTCTGACCGAGCGATGGAGGAAGAAACGTATGGTGGAAGTAGATATGGGGAAGAGGTATACCTGAGTGTCAGATATCCAAGATCCATCTCTTTACCTTCACTTCGTCGGGTTACTTACAAGGGAGCATCATGTCAACGTCTCCTCCTGATACACTCGCGCGTTTAAGGCGTTTAAGGCCCCTTCCGCTGCGTCCGTCTGCGTTAATGGTGGTCTGAATGACCGTCAATGCAGGCTCGGTTTAGGGCATGGTTTCCTCATTAATGGCGAGTTGGCGGTCAATTGGGCCTTCGTCCTGGGCTCAAATGTCTTGAACCGCAAGAGTGGCCCTCGAATCAGGGCCTAGGGTTGTGATGGGCCGAGCGGTTGATTTTCTTCTCACCAGCCCGGTTGGTGGTTGTATCAATGGCCCCCATTGCCCGAGCCAATCCGTCGTGGAGGTCTAGGTTAGGGGATGTGATACATGGCGATTTGACTGGAATGGCAGTCGAAGGGTTGTATTTAATGTGGGCCACCTGGGCCCTATGCCCTAAGTTGTGAATGCTAAAAGGGGCAGAAGTTAGAGAGTTGGCATCACCGGATGTTTGACGTGTTTTCATCCTTGGAGGGCCTGGATCCGACGCCGCCACCCCCATCAGATAACGGATCGAGGGAATATCCCCCTTTGTGTCCAGTTAGTTTCACGCTCATCTTGCTTCATCTTTGTAGAATCCACTGCCCAGCTCGCTTTCGATGCTTCTCGTTCTCTGCTTTTACTAGGTAATTTCTCTTCCTTGTCAGCTCCCTCATTTTGATAGATGGATAGTGTGTGGAGGATCGGGAGTATGCCTGAACGCAAAGATCATAGTATGGCACCGGAAGTCCTCCCGCCTTCTAGGTACGGGAAAGCTCCAGTGGAGGAGGAAGGCTTGCATACTGATTCCTTGATTCAATGTAAAATTGATGGGACTTCCGACTTCCCGAGTAAGAAATTTCTTCTGGTGATTAGCACACATCTATTACCATTCACCTGTCCATAAATGAGGTTTTTACTAATTTCATATACCAATTACCACTAGAACCTATTGCTGTTATTTTTTGTTTTATTATTTGATTATTTAATAACCAACAGCGGTGTAAATATGAAGTACAATCAATTAATTCATAATAGCAGCGATCGATACAATACAACTGCAAGGGATGAACACGCACATAATGCAGTGACATGTTCATAATTGAAGCATTTTTGTCTTTGGCTAATTTTTTTTAAAAATACATTTTTGTTTCACAGTGTTCCAAAATAATACTCTGAATCTTAAAAATAACTCGGAGCTTACTTTTTTTTATTAAAAAAGCATCGTTAAACTGTTAAACAATATATGTAATTTTTTAAAATGTTATTCAAAAATTGAGTTAGTTTTCGGAGATATATAAAGACAGTGGAGGCACAAATTTGCGTATGTTGAGAAAGATTGGGTTAGTTTTCTTTTACAAAGTTTAGGATAATTTTCTTTTATTTTCAAGGTAATATTTTATGAAAACAACGTAACAAAAAGTAGTTTCTTCGAAAATTATCCTTTTTATTCTAGCTTTTTCTGCAATTTGACAATTTTAACTGCACTCCCTGGTCACAAGATTTGCATCATAAAACAGCTTGATCATGAATTTAGATTTCTTTGTATAAACAGTATGTTCTGCTGATCAACGACAATAATTTACATGTGCCTAGTATTACCAAATTACAAGCTTCTAAAGGGAATTATTTTATTAAGAAATTCAATTGGAAAGGAAACCGGGCAGAATGTTGTTCCCTTATCATTGCATGCAAAACGGAACTCCGTGGAAACAACCAAAAAATGATAAAAGCAGCAACAAATTGCTGCAGTCCATTCATTTCGCTTGCAGGGCTTTTGCCGCAGATCCCTGGACCTGTCAGCAAGAAGACAACGCTGATCGTATCCAAACAAATCCCTCACATGGCTGTCTTCTTCACTGCACTCGCAGGAGCTTGCCCCCTTCCCGAGAAAATATCAGCCTGCGCCCTCTCCCTTGCTCTTAGCATCTATGGCAAGAACACAACACACACGCACACACAAACCCTAATAGCAGTGGACGAGGGGAGATAAGGAGCAAGAATCAAGCAATATGTTACAACTAAATAAAGCACATGCAAGCTCATAACCTAAGCGATAAATCAACTTCGTCCGCTGGCTCTTTAGCCCCGTCCTTCCTCTGCCTCTGAACCATCCCCACACTGTACAAGTAGCCATCGAGGTTCTCCGTCCGAAGCGGCGCGGCCGGGCCCCACTGCGGACAGCTGTCGGCGGCGGCGGAGCACCCACCGTCGAGCACGGTCGCGTGCGGTCGGACGGCGGTGGCCATCTCCCGGTTCCGCTTCGCGAGGCTCCTTTCCAGCTTATGCGCATTCTGATGTCCTCCTAGGGCCTGCGAGCTGTAGAAGGTCCTCCGGCAGTAGTTGCAGGAGAAGACGCGTGCGGGCTCCGGCGGCGACGAGGGCTGAAGGGATAGGTTTAGGTTGAACCCCTCTCCATCAGGAGGCTGAAGCTCCATTGATTATTATGAAATTAGAAGAAGGAAGGGCAATATGAGGTTAAGCTTTGTCACCGTTATAAAGAGATGGATGAACGGTATAATGTGCCTGCGTGACGCTCAGATCTAGGGTCATTAGAAGGATCGCGGTCAGATCGGTGTGCGTTTTACTGCTTTTCGATGTATTTAAAAAAAAATACCGTGACATGATACGTGCCGTTGGATAAGTGATCATTGAAGATCGATCACAGCTTGAGATGGGACAGTCCGAGCTCCAGCCGCGGTTAGTCTTTGGCACGGAACAAAAATCAGAGGGTAATAGAATTGGTGGAGGGGGATCAAGCGGTGTCGCCCCCATTTATGGCGTTTTCGGGTGGGTGTGCAGGTGTATGTGTCGGCACGTGGGCAATTTGCTTCTCATAATATCAGGCGAGCATCAAACGAGGGCCCAAACCCATCTAATGCTGCTTAAAAAGGACGTGATGGTGGACGGCCCTACGCTGTCCCGGCGAGGCTTTGCTGGTTAATTAGTTCCCACAGTAATATACGCTGCACTGTACATACAATGTGTGTGTGATGTAGAATGGATGAAAGTTCGAAGATGGGGAGTTTGGAAAAGGGCATGCTTTGATAAGGGTGTTCAGCTGATCAAGGGCACGCTGAAAACCCCCGGTTGCTCAGTCCCATTTTTGCTTTGCACACATACACACTTTGCTCTCGTCCATCCTCCTCTTCATCGTCTTCATCGTCAATTTCATCATCAATATCTTCAACCCTCATCTTCGACAATCAAAAAATTTGGGACCATTGATGTCGCGGCCTCGTTTCCTCCTCATCCTCCTCATTTTCATCTCCTCCTTCAACGAAAACAATTGGGATCATCGCTATCCCATCCGCCCGTCGCCGATAAAAAGGATTTTAAAATTTTCAAAGTAAATCGCAGCCCTCTAAATAAATTGAGTGCAAAGCAAAAAAAAGGAGCGGTGTGTGTAGAGATACCCCACTATTGCAAAGAATATTCCATGTGGAAATGTCCGTTATGTCCTCATGATTGATTATTGCTAGTCTGATACATAAGCCTACACAAACAATCTAAGGGCTAAATGGGACAGGATTGCTTCAAAACCCCAATCCAATGCGCTGGCTACAGTCTTCATAGTGCACGCAGACGATAACATATAAAGAACAAGAAGAAATATATACATATGTTGTAAGAATTTTTTTGGACTGGTTTTCTCACACATGTAATTGTGGATATTACTCGCTATTATAATCATCAAGAGAAGGACACGTCGGTGGATGAAAACCCTAAATTATTACCTAAATTATGTTAAACTTGGGTTATTAGTTGATGGTAGATGATAGACGTCTAGTAGAAGATCATTTGCTAATTAGAGAGTAGTCAAGTCTGTAGAAAGGTCTATTTGGCTTGGGCAAGTCATGCGAGTTTGGTACAAAAGTAGCATTCTCATAATAGATGCTTTGTCTTGTGTTGTGGAAAGTTAAGGTATACCAATATTAATCCATTGGATCCCTATGGATGGCAAGCAACGCTAGAAGGGGGTTGAATAGGGTTGTATAAAAATAATGCTTAAGTAAAATTTAAACCCTTCTACTTGGTTGCCTAAGTCTCCTAAGAGTGTTACCTCCTTAGGTACTTAATCAATAACTCTAACTACTTGCAATTAGAGCAATATGTACAGTAGAAAAACAACACAAAATGCCAGTAATAAGAGATAAACGATGAGAAACAATGAGCACGAAAAAGAGAGATTTATCCTGGTTCGGGCAACCCTTGACCTACATTCAGCATCTAATAAACGACTATCAAACTAGAGAGCAACGTGCTTCAACTTGATGGCCTCTACAACCAACTCACTCTCTCCACTAGAGGGTTACAACATACAATGCCACTTCTTCACTAAGTGGTCTTCCAATACAACCAAACCTCTTCACAAAGAGGACCTCACACACTTGAGGCTTTTCCAACAATTACAACCAAATACAATACTTACTGATACGACCCTATTTGGATGGGCCTAGACCGAGCAACCCTGGTCCGTGTCGCGAGCCCACGGTCCCAGAGAGAACGGGCAAATGAGGCCTCCACGAAGACTCAAGGCCGGGCCGGCTAAGCGGATGCAACCGCTAACCCACTCCGGCGGGAGTTAACCACTCCCCCTTAAAGTGCACCCCCCTTAATCACCATTAAGGGGCTCCATTACGCCCACCATCATGACCCATGAAGGCATCTTGAAGGTGGCGGATCATGGGGACGAAAACGGAGGGACATCGAGAAGACGAGGCCGGGGAAGACTCCAATAAAAGGACTCGAGGTACAACGTACAAAGGGATCACTTTATGGGATACCGAAAACATACAAAAGGTATTCTTCTCATTCGACCTGGTCTTCAACATTACATTTCTCCTCCACAGCTCGGCCCGAGGACTCGCGTATCGGCCTCCCCGTGAGCCATCCCGATCCCACCGAGCATCTCTCAGATCCGTTCTGACTTAGGCATCGGAGGGGACTTAGTCGGAACCAAGGTCCGACCCCCCTGACAGGCTCTCTCGTCCGTTCAGGTCCAGGAGATCCAGCGACGTCGAGGCAACCCCTCAGCGTCTTTCCAGCCGGAGCCGAGCACCCTCGTCCCCGAGTCCGCTCGCCTCCACCACCAGGAGGTCGTCGCTTTACCAAGGCTACCCTTCGACAAGCCGACGCGAGGATCCGCGCGTTCTCACCGAGCGAACCCGCCTTCAATCGATCCCAGAGGTCCCACGTGTCCCCTTTGACCACGTTGACCTCCCTCCTCCGGTCAACAATTCAGCGGTGAGAAAACACCCCGAAACATCTGGCGCCGTTTGTGGAAAACGAAAAGCAACCACGTCAAATAACCGCATCACGGAAATGGACTCCGCCTGCAATGGAGTAGGACGCATGCCCCCCATCAACGAGGAGGGTGACTACGTCCCGCCCGAAAATGTGCACATCCACTCCACCGAGAGGGCTCCAGCGACTCACGCTCGGTGACCCAAGAGCAACTTCTTCTCTTCGTCCAAGAGACACACGCCCATTTCCAAACATTGGCAGCCGCCATCCAACAGCTCGTGGGCAACCCGTACCTCCCGGGGAGGGGCACGACAGATGTTCCTGGTCGACAGGAACACTGCCCTCCGCGGCGCTTGACTGTGGTCGCCACTCACGACGGCGAGGACGCCAACCCGGAGCAGAGGTTCACCCTGTCGAACTTCAACCCGGTACGATCCCTCACCCCCACTACGCTCCAGGATGAGGCAGATGAAAGGTCTGAATGTGCCAGAGGCGAGTTGACCACAGCCTCGTCCAGGCGATCGCGCTCAGCGCGTCGACGGTCACCCAGCCCTCGAGCCACCGAGGATCGGCAAGGGCGAAGTGGAAGCCCCCACCGGAGGAGGTGCAGAGGCCGATGGGATTACAGCGAGAGGACAAACACTCGGCGACCGACACCTGTCTCCAGCCGACATGAACGTCGGGCAGATTCCCCTCGAAACCCCGTAGTCCCGCAGAGGAAACCTAGTCCTCGCATCGAAGCATCGGCAGGCTGGGGAGACCTGGGAGGCCCCAGGGACGACCTCTGCCCCTTGGCGAGGAGCATTACCGATGCTCGGGTACCCTCCAGGTTCAAGGTGCCGACCCTGGAGAAATACAACGGTACGGGGGACCCAGAGGACCACATAATGGACTACGAAGGGGTCATGGCATTCCAGGGGGCCGACGATGCACTGCTCTGCCATGGCTTCTACTCTACCCTCCGGAAGTCCGCCAGGAGTTGGTACCATAGCCTCCCCAACCGCTCCATTAGCTACTTTCAGGACCTCTCCCAGAAGTTCTACAAGCAGTTCATGGCCAGCCGACAGATAAAGCCGGACTCGGAGTTGTTGTTCAATGTAATACAGAGGCCGGGCGAATCCCTAAGGAGCTACATGCGGCGCTTCAATGCCGAGAGGCTGAATGTGGAGAGCTGCCCGGAGATGGTCGTGAAAACGGCCCTGAAGAAAGGGCTCCGCTACAGGGGCCTAAAGAAGTCACTGCACAACAAACCTGCAAGGACCTCGCTGAGGTGATAGCCTGGGCGGAGCGTTACATGCTGACGGAGGAGGCGTTGGCAGTAGAAGAATGAGATCTCCCCGCAGGAACCAAGCGGGGCTCCAAACAGGACGAGAGCGAACGTCGTGAGCCGGATGAACACAAGTGGGAGACGAAGCCAAGGGGGAAGCAGCGTAAGGAGGAAACGTGACCCCCTAGACTGAACGCTACCCAGAACGCTGTCCTAACTCAGGCCTAGAAGGAGGGACACATCGACAAGCCACCCCCGAAGATGAAGGATGGCAGAAGGGATGTGGAGAAGTACTGCAGGTACCACAAAGACAACGGCCACAACACAGACGAGTGTTGGCACCTGAAGAAAGATATAGACAAGCTGATCAGTCGCGGACACCTGAAGAACTTTGTCGACGACCCTAAGGCAACCCCTGGAGAGGGGACATCCAAACAGATGGACAAATGAAAAAAGGTGAACGTCGTCCAGACCGCTCTGCGCATTATAGAATGAGGAGGTGGAACTATCAGCCGCAGCTTCCCCCAGGCGAGATTAGCTCGCCTTTATCTTCCTCGATTGTTTCCTTTCGTATGTACTCTCAGATTCAAAGAATGAAATGCAAGTTAAGCAATCATGCTCCACCCCACTCCGTCGTATCGGACCTCACGATCGACCGTAAGGTTGGGGGCAACTCCTCCAGCAGGCTGATCGCTATGATCGGCCGTAAGGCTGGGGCAACTCCCTTAGTGAGCCGACCACAACGATCGACTGTAAGGCTATGAGCAACTCCCCAGCGGGCCGACCACAATGATCGACCGTAAGGCTGTGGGCAACTCCCCCAACGGGCCGATAACAACTATCGACCGTAAGGCTGTGGGCCACTCCCTGAGCGGTCCGATCATAACGATCGACCATAAGGCTGGGGGGCAACTCCCCCAGCGGGCCGATCACAACGATTGGTCGTAAGTCTTGGGCAACTCCCTCAGCGGGCCACAACGATCGGCCGTAAGGCTGGGGGCAACTCCCCCAGTGGGCCGATCACAACGATCGACTGTAAGGCTGGGGGATAACAATCGACCGTAAGGCTGGGGCAACTCCCCCAGCATACCGATCACAACGATCGACTGTAAGGTGGGAGCCACTCCCCCAGTGGGCCGATCACAACAATCGATCGTAAGGCTGGGGGCAACTCCCCTAGCGGGCCGATCATAACGAGCGACCATAAGGCTGGGGGTGACTCCCCCAACAGGCCGATCACTACGATCGGCCATAAGACTGGGGGACTCCACCAGCAGGCCGATCAACTCCCCCAGCGGGCCAATTATAACGATCGACCGTAAGGCTGAGGGCGACTCCCCTAGGGAGCCGATCGCTACAATCAACCGTAGGGCTGGGGGCAACTCCCCCAGCGGGTCAATCCATCGATCTACCGTAAGCCTGGGAGTAGCTCCCCCAGCGGGCGGACCGACCCGACCATCCGTAAGGCTGGGGCAACTCCCCCAGCAGGCCGGTCCATCAATCGACCGTAATCCTGGGGGTAGCTCCCCCAGCAGGCCGACCGACCCGATCGACCATAAGGCTGGGGGCGACTCCCCCAGCAGGCTGATCACTCGACCGCCCGTAAGGCTGAAGGTAAGTCCCTCAATAGGACGATCACCCATTCGACCTTAAGACTGAAGGCAAACCCTCGACGGGCCGAAAACGTGGTCGGCTGAAAACACATGGACACTTTCTTCGCACCGACCCGGTAGATCGGCCGTCAGGCGAACTTACGCAACTTTCCCAGGCCCGTCTACCCAACACAGTGGAGGACGAGGTGCCTACGAGGGAACACCTTGGGAGGACTATGTTTAAGTATTGGTATTTCATACCAATGTTATTTTGATGATGATCACAACATTATGTTGTTGCTAATGACTTCCTTATTTTAGTTCTCCTAGTTACATTTCAAGAATATCATTTTTGGAGACTAAACACTTGGTGCAAGGATGGACATTAAGTGGAGAAGGGCCAAAGCTTGGACTCAAGGGGTGCCAAAGCTTGGAGATGATGGGGAGCATCAAGGCATCAAGATTGAAGCCATAGACTCTAGGAAAAGCAATGTAATCCATGTAATATTTCATTTACTGCTTTCTCTCTTTTTGAGTCTAGGTTTAATGTAATTCCTTGATAGATGGTCTACTCATTCATGCATATGCATTTAACCATCTTAGAGAACCTTAGGATTATCATAGAATCCAACCTAATAGGTTCATCTTGCCCAAAGATTCATTTGGAGTCTCTGGCTCTCCAACAGTCGCCTGTTAAAGAATTTACAGTCGACTGGGTGATTCCAGTCGCCTGTCGAGCCTTCTACAGTCGACTGTGATGTGAATCACTGCTCAAGTCAACCTTTTATTGACTCTACTTGAGCTTTTCGCATCAGTCGACTGATGACGTATTTACAGTCGCTTGTAACATGGTCAACAGTCGTCTGAAAGGCGTAAGTGCGAATATTGCATCTCTCTATTTTTCTCCATCTCCTGCAGCAGTCGACTGAAGAAGGATTAACAGTCGCATGTCTATTTTACAGTCGACTGTCATTTGTTCATCAGTCGCCTGTATGCATACTGGAGTAAAAGTGCAACTCTCTGTTTTATTCCATCCCCTGCAGCAGTCACCTACTGAAGGTTTAACAGGCGCATGTCCTGTTTACAGTCGACTGTATCGACTTCATCAGTCTACTGTCCTGGCTAAGATTATTGATCGCTCCTTATTTTACACCTTTTTGCATGTTTTCATGTCATTTCGATCACCTATATTTCATTTTACACGATTATTCGACGATATCGCGTTGCTTTTCACTATTTCTCGTTTTTGTCGTATTTCAGGAGATATGGAGCGATCTGGAGCAAAAATAAGATCAATGTACTTTTGCGCATACAGGAGTGTCGCCCACGGCTTATTTGAGGAGTTAGCATCGTTGGAGGATGAGTGGAAGAGGAAGAATCCAATAGAATCGACGAGGAGGCGAGGAGGAGAAGAAAAGAGCCCAGAAGCAGCTTACTCGGCCAAACAGAGAGTCTACTCGGCCGAGTCAGAAGCTGCGTTTGGCCGAGTGAAACGGATATGCATAGCGAAATTTCAAAGTTTCCTCGGCCGAGCAAGAAAGTCTACTCGACCGAGTGAGAAAGCTCACTTGCCCGAGTAGTACAGGGATTTTCAACCGAGAAGCTGCCAAGTTACTAGAATTTCTGAGGAAGCCCACTCGGCCGAGCAAGATTGCTCATTCGGCCACGTGATGAAAACCGTTCGGTCGAGTCAGCCAGAGCGACGCCTGAAGTTCTTAAACTCTCTATTTTTATTGGGTCTGTCACTCGGTCGAGTGACATGCCTACTCGGCCGAGTGACGCATTCCGACTGCTGCGAGGATTGCGAATTCTGGGCTGCGCAGGGGCAGTTTTGTCACGATTTTTTGGACGATTTTAGCTAGTATTTAAACCTAGTTTTATCCCTAGTTTGAATAGAGACTTCTATTAATTTTTTGACGGCTATTCTTTTGTGAAATCTCAGCTGGAGATCATAGGCGACAATTTTGGTTTGTTCTTTCTTGTTAAAACTCTTATTTTTATGAATTGTCTCTTCATTGCAATGAATTGTGCTATGATCAATTGATTTATTTTTAAGATTTTCATGATGATTTGTGAGTAGTTTATTCGTTCTAGGACATGGGGATGAACCCTATGGACCCGATCTTTTGAATTGTGATGAATGACTAGAATTGTTGCTAGGATTGAAGAAATGTTAGGTTTTGATTGATTTATTGCGAGTAGCTAGGAATTTCCATTGATAGGGATTTGCAAGAGATTGGATCTCAATTGATGGAAAGGCCTAGATATTCGACTTAGGTTTATAATCTAAATTCTCTAGATTTGGTTTGTAAGAGATTGGACAAAAGCTAGGATTTTATTATAAATCTATACTAATATTCGTTTGCAAGAGATTGGACGAATACGAACTATCATAACCTAGATCATAGCTCGAGTTTGCACGAGAGTGGACTCGAGTTGCGATTGGACGATGATGTCGATCTTCACGCTAGTGGTTTAGGTTAAGGTTTGCACGAGAGTGGGCTCTAATCTAGGTTGCTATAGACTGGAATTAGCGCGAGAGCGTAAGCTTGGTTCTACATTAAGTTGCGGCTAGTTCACCTACATTCAAGCCTTGCAACATTGATACTCATGATTCACAAGGAAAAGTGACGGTCCGTAGTGGGGATTTCCTATCCCTAGATGCTTTTATTATATTGATATCTATTTGCTATTTGAACGATTGTGACATTACCATCAAACTATTCTTATTCCCTTGATAGCTAGGTAATCAAAGTAGGATAGTGTCAATTGTCCCCCCTGTGTTCGATACATGCTCGCCACTACCCCGTGCGCTTGTGTAACGACCCGCTCTCCAGGATACCCGGGAAGTACGAATCCGTCCCAAGTATTCCTAGATCAACGAGTGTTACGTAGAAAGAGAGAAAGGAAGAGAACAAAAGAATGCTGCAGGTACTACGCACGTGCTGGGAAGTACAAGTAAAACTCCATCACAGATAAAAACACTGAGAAAATAACAAAAGTACAATATTCCATTTTATTGATACATTGATACATCTTATACATACACCAACATCTTCATTTTCACGACTCTAAGTACAAAGGTCCACCCGAAAAGAAACACCAAAAGTACAAGTCTCTCATCATACCCCTCACCACCCAATACTACAACAGATCACCAACTCCAAAGCTCCAGCCGCTATCTCCAACTCACATGACCTGAAAGTCAACGGGGACACGTCAACGCGTGACCCAGTAGAAATTCCTAACACTCTAGTAGGACCCAGTTTTAGAATTGGTCTACCCATCTAGGGAGGGTGGTCTAACAAGTAAGGTTCATGGTGCATAAAAGTAATCACATTCCAACATGCGAACCTAGTTATGAGAACGTGCAAAACATGCATAGAAACCATATTATGAAATGCAGATATTGAAAGGAAGCATAGGAACATATTACCATGGGATAGCAGCATTAAAGTAAACAAAAGTAAGGAGACATGAGATAACAACATTTATAAATTAAAGACAAGTACTATAAGTTGTTGATTCACATATTTGGAACCCGTGTAAACCGTAGGACGCTAAGGAGGCGGACTTCACCCAGGGTGGGTGAAAAAGTGGTACCCCAACCAGCAACACGAGCACCGGAGGGGGCCTCTCGCAACTCTCCGTACCCGAACGGAACAAGGTATGTGAGTGAGACAAACTCGGTTTTTCTGTGGGACAAACGGAGCAAACCATCAATTACCGTCATGATGCATCACGAGTACACCAGCGGCCTCTCCAACCCTTTCAACTCGCCCTTCTGGGAGTGATACAGCGGGTGAGAATTCATATCATATGTCCGCTCCTTAACTCCTAAAGTTTACCCGTTTTCCCCCAAACCCGTGTCACCCTCCTTTAGGAGGACTGATACATTCCTCATTCTCACTCTCAGTTTTCAAGATATTACTTCGTTTGTCAACGAATCATCTAGCGGACTTGAATACCGCTTTAACCAACTTTTAACAATATCTTCATCATCATCATCATCATCATCATCATCATCTCAATTAAAGAATTGCATGAAATATCATCACAAACTCATCGTTATGAATATACGAATGTGAGCACAAAAGCATAAACAAATTGAACTTAAACATTATTAACATAACGAATATTTCATGAAACATCTGCATAATTATATGTATCAATAGCATGTCATTGAGAACATGATTAGCACAAACCAACTTAACTTGAAACAAAACTACGCCATGATAAGTACTAAGTAAAATTAGCATATGAATCTGTCTAAACTGTAAGTGCAGAAAGAACGGCTCGGTTACCCTATCTACAGTCAGAATTAGCTTTTAGTCCCTTCTTCAAAGTTGTAGATATGGCAGTTTTGCATTGCCATACCAAATTTCAGAAAATAATATGATATGTGTGATTTATTGTGATCAGTTTAGTAACAGATGACAGTACCGCAGAAAAACAGAAACATTGCACCAACTTCGACAGTGCTTTTCTCCCATTTACAAGCAGATCTGGGTGAAATAAAAAATTGGTTATTGTTCATCTTGAAGAGTAGTTATCCAAAATGTCCTAGAACATCTAATTTCAATAAGAATTGTGGCCGAAATCTTGGTTTTAATACAAAGTGTCAAAACTGCCAGAAATTGGACAAGTTGCAGAAAAAGTCCTATTTCTCCTACATTTTGAATTGAACATATATCATGTGTTATATGATGTTGGGGTAGGACTTCGAGATCTACATGAATATATTTTTTTCAGATTTTTATTTCATCTACGTTGGGAGATATACTCAGTTTAACAGAGAATAAAAATACTGGAATTTCAGAACAGTTTTGATTGAAAACCAGTGTGCATATCCGAATTTTTATAAAATCATACAGTTAGAATTTGGCAAAATGATCTGAATGAAAGTTGTTCATAACAATGAGATACCCAACATATAAAATTTCCAAAGCATTCCCATTAGCCAATTAACCCCAGAACTTAGTCAAAGTTTCAGTTTTTCTGGATCAAATTTCAGCATGAAGAACAAATGTGTTTCATGAAAGTTAATTCAATTCTCCTTGTCCTAAAACTAAATTCTACCTAGGTGAAAGGAATTTCTACCTTATAAAGTCCACCAAAAATTCTTTGGCCCTTCTTATTCCTTGAAGAACTTGAGCTCCTAGTCTCATTCTTCAAGCTCCAATCTTGTCTCCATATGGTTGATTTTTGGCTATTTTGGCTAGTTTTTGGTGTTGGAATGAAAAGGAATTTTGGGGCTTTTTAGAGGTTGAAGAGGGGAGCTAATTGGAAGTATTTTCTAAGGAAGAGGATGAAGAAAAATGAAAGAAAGGGGGCATGCTAATTTTTGGCCAGAAATGGGGAGTGAGGGAGAGAGTGAAATGAGATTTTCTTTTTCTTTTTCTTGGTTTTGTTCTTCATGCATAGGTTTTAGGAATCCCCAAATCCCTCTCCTTCTTACACCTAATAAGCCATGTGTCTCTAATTAACTAAAAACATGACACCTAATAGGATGTGTTGTCATGGTAATAAAAATGTGGATTTTTGTATTTTAAGAAATTAAAAATACTTGAAGAAATACTTCATACACTCCAAATACATGTATTTCTCCAAATACTCTCATTTACTAAATTCAAGTAATGAGTTTAAAATCTTTTAAAATAAATTCCTACATCAAATAATTAAAAGAAAAATATGGGCATACTTCCCAAAAATATACGGACGTATCTATGTCAAAAATACGTACAAATACGCGTATGTGAAAAGTAGGGTCATTACATTCTACCCACCTTAATAACCAAGTCCGCCCTCGGACTTTCTATGCTAAAGGTCTGACCGGAGACTGAATAGTATAAGGGTTTCCCTACCCTAGAAATACAAATAACGCTATATGTATATACTATACACGCATGTATACATGCACTATACCGTAGATTATATACATATATATACACATTCTTATCCAAGAATATAGGTATACACACAGACAAATCATCACAATACATACATAGTACTATACATTCCACATTCATCCATGTACTCACAAATATATCTATATTGCATGAGAATACTCACATATATATACAGACTAATATGTACACCCATGCTAGTACACTTATACACATGGACACATGTCTCAATGTTGTACATAGCAATAAGTAGAAACATGTATAGATACACCCAAGTCATTAATATACACACCAATATTTATACACTTGTTCACTCAACACATATGTGCTTACATAAAGATTCACACAAGTATATGATCAAAGACATATGCCATTACATGGATACATATAGATATATCTAAATACATACATCTCTATAGGTAATCACAAACTCCTTATATTTATATATATCTACATACATACATGTTCACACGATATTTAAACACACCATACTCATAAGTCACAGAGTTAGCATACTTATACATACATACATAAGTAGGTAAATCCAATTATTGATGCATTTATGGTAAATAATCATACACCAATAATGATACACATTGATATGATGCACCTCATATCAAGTGGGTAAGCATACGCAAATATATCACTTAAGCACATAAGTATGAACACTAACAATTATATAGACAAATATATGTGATAGTTCGAACGCTAGGATGTACACAGTATATATCACTATAGTAAATAGTCCTGTCAGCATGTATGTATAGTATATCAACCTTCTAGTACATACTCACTTCATATATACAAGAATACATACAAATGTGTTCATTTCCAATATTCACTCACGTAAATCTATATTTAACCACTTATACAGTGCACAAATATACTTACATACAAGCAGTCAACGTAACACATATTCAATACAGTATATATATACATGTGACACTATATATATATACTATAGCACAAGGATTATATTAATTCAGTATATGTATATACACACACACACTCTCTCTCTCTCTTATATACACAATACATATAAATCTTATTCATATGCTACACTCACATATTATCACATGATATATAAGTACACCAATATTGTATAACTTGGCATACCTATTTATGTATATCTATACACACCATTTAGTAAGACAATATATTTCACACACTACTTATGGTACACATCCCATTGTAGCTATATTCATACATACATATCTCACTATGTCAATTTACACAACCACATTTATAGTACGCATACACATACAATTATACTTATGTATACCATCATACACTTTTATACATTCAAATATACTTCCACTTACACTTACCAACAAACATCCATATACCAACACATATAACATAAATTTATTTGCACACCAATACATATTCACATAGATACTCCGTATATATACACTCATCCATTAGACACGCCATATACAAATATATCTTCTAACATCACTTTAATGCATCATACTTTAGTATACATACTTACAGCTCTATATACATCCATTTATTCATACATATACACCCCCAAATATAATCTAAGTATAGATTACCACATAGATAATACATAATACTCTCTTGCACAGATAATATGTTTTATACATAATTTCACTCATCAAATACTACATTCACCTCAATCTATACAAACAACATTACCATACACACACCTATATTATGAATTACAAGAATACACATAAGTAGTCATACTCGTATCTATAGTGTATCTTATTTACGTATATATCTATAGACACATAACTATAAAAATACAAGCAAATACACTACAATACTTTTATATCCATGCAAACACATACCCACTCGTATATGTATATGTATATACAAACAACTACCCATGCTTAACCTCAGGGAGCTCTGTACATTGGGTTTCCTAATACCAGGGTTTTACCCTAAGGCTGATCACCTACCCACCTTAGGACACAACTACCCTTATGGAGCATTACTCGCACTATCCTTACGCACGCCGCAGTGCGGAGACCTGCATGGGCCGCCAACTATAACGACCCGCTCTCCAGGATACCCGGGAAGTACGAATCCGTCCCAAGTATTCCTAGATCAACGAGTGTTACGTAGAAAGAGAGAAAGGAAGAGAACAAAAGAATGCTGCAGGTACTACGCACGTGCTGGGAAGTACAAGTAAAACTCCATCACAGATAAAAACACTGAGAAAATAACAAAAGTACAATATTCCATTTTATTGATACATTGATACATCTTATACATACACCAACATCTTCATTTTCACGACTCTAAGTACAAAGGTCCACCCGAAAAGAAACACCAAAAGTACAAGTCTCTCATCATACCCCTCACCACCCAATACTACAACAGATCACCAACTCCAAAGCTCCAGCCGCTATCTCCAACTCACATGACCTGAAAGTCAACGGGGACACGTCAACGCGTGACCCAGTAGAAATTCCTAACACTCTAGTAGGACCCAGTTTTAGAATTGGTCTACCCATCTAGGGCGGGTGGTCTAACAAGTAAGGTTCATGGTGCATAAAAGTAATCACATTCCAACATGCGAACCTAGTTATGAGAACGTGCAAAACATGCATAGAAACCATATTATGAAATACAGATATTGAAAGGAAGCATATGAACATATTACCATGGGATAGCAGCATTATAGTAAACAAAAGTAAGGAGACATGAGATAACAACATTTATAAATTAAAGACAAGTACTATAAGTTGTTGATTCACATATTTGGAACCCGTGTAAACCGTAGGACGCTAAGGAGGCGGACTTCACCCAGGGTGGGTGAAAAAGTGGTACCGCAACCAGCAACACGAGCACCGGAGGGGGCCTCTCGCAACTCTCCGTACGCGAACGGAACAAGGTATGGGAGTGAGACAAACTCGGTTTTTCTGTAGGACAAACGGAGCAAACCATCAATTACCGTCATGATGCATCACGAGTACACCAGCGGCCTCTCCAACCCTTTCAACTCGTCCTTCTGGGAGTGATACAGCGGGTGAGAATTCATATCATATGTTCGCTCCTTAACTCCTAAAGTTTACCCGTTTTCCCCCAAACCTGTGTCACCCTCCTTTAGGAGGACTGATACATTCCTCATTCTCACTCTCAGTTTTCAAGATATTACTTCGTTTGTCAACGAATCATCTAGCGGACTTGAATACCGCTTTAACCAACTTTTAACAATATCATCATCATCATCATCATCATCATCATCATCATCTCAATTAAAGAATTGCATGAAATATCATCACAAACTCATCGTTATGAATATACGAATGTGAGCACAAAAGCATAAACAAATTGAACTTAAACATTATTAACATAACGAATATTTCATGAAACATCTGCATAATTATATGTATCAATAGCATGTCATTGAGAACATGATTAGCACAAACCAACTTAACTTGAAACAAAACTACGCCATGATAAGTACTAAGTAAAATTAGCATATGAATCTGTCTAAACTGTAAGTGCAGAAAGAACAGCTCGGTTACCCTATCTATAGTCAGAATTAGCTTTTAGTCCCTTCTTCAAAGTTGTAGATATGGCAGTTTTGCATTGCCATACCAAATTTCAGAAAATAATATGATATGGGTGATTTATTGTGATCAGTTTAGTAACAGATGACAGTACCGCAGAAAAACAGAAACATTGCACCAACTTCGACAGTGCTTTTCTCCCATTTACAAGCAGATCTGGTGAAATGAAAAATTGGTTATTGTTCATCTTGAAGATTAGTTATCCAAAATGTCCTAGAACATCTAATTTCAATAAGAATTATGGCCGAAATCTTGGTTTTAATACACAGTGTCAAAACTGCCAGAAATTGGACAAGTTGCAGAAAAAGTCCTATTTCTCCTACATTTTGAATTTAACATATATCATGTGTTATATGATGTTGGGGTAGGACTTCGAGATCTACATGAATATATTTTTTTCAGATTTTTATTTCATCTACGTTGGGAGATATACTCAGTTTAACAAAGAATAAAAATACTGGAATTTCAGAACAGTTTTGATTGAAAACCAGTGTGCATATCCGAATTTTTATAAAATCATACAGTTAGAATTTGGCAAAATGATCTGAATGAAAGTTGTTCATAACAATGAGATACCCAACATATAAAATTTCCAAAGCATTTCCATTATCCAATTAACCCCAGAACTTAGTCAAAGTTTCAGTTTTTCTGGATCAAATTTGAGCATGAAGAACAAATGTGTTTCATGAAAGTTAATTCAATTCTCCTTGTCCTAAAACTAAATTCTACCTAGGTGAAAGGAATTTCTACCTTATAAAGTTCACCAAAAATTCTTTGGCCCTTCTTATTCCTTGAAGAACTTGAGCTCCTAGTCTCATTCTTCAAGCTCCAATCTTGTCTCCATATGGTTGATTTTTGGCTATTTTGGCTAGTTTTTGGTGTTGGAATGAAAAGGAATTTTGGGGCTTTTTAGAGGTTGAAGAGGGGAGCTAATTGGAAGTATTTTCTAAGAAAGAGGATGAAGAAAAATGAAAGAAAGGGGGCATGCTAATTTTTGGCCAGAAATGGGGAGTGAGGGAGAGAGTGAAATGAGATTTTCTTTTTCTTTTTCTTGGTTTTGTTCTCCATGCATAGGTTTTAGGAATCCCCAAATCCCTCTCCTTCTTACACCTAATAAGCCATGTGTCTCTAATTAACTAAAAACATGACACCTAATAGGATGTGTTGTCATGGTAATAAAAATGTGGATTTTTGTATTTTAAGAAATTAAAAATACTTGAAGAAATACTTCATACACTCCAAATACATGTATTTCTCCAAATACTCTCATTTACTAAATTCAAGTAATGAGTTTAAAATCTTTTAAAATAAATTCCTACATCAAATAATTAAAATAAAAATATGGGCATACTTCCCAAAAATATACGGACGTATCTATGTCAAAAATACGTACAAATACGCGTATATGAAAAGTAGGGTCATTACAGCTTGCGGTAAAACTACAGTCGTTTTTTGGGTGTATATCCGGGCGCGACCAAGTTTTTGGCGCCGTTGCCTGGGAGGGAAACAGTATTCGATTTTGCTCACCCGGTTATATCTCACTTTCTATCTTTCTCTTATTTCTTTTGATGGTCGAATTGACATGCTCTCCCAGATTTTCCAACAGAATCTCAAACAGGTAACATGGGAGACACGATGATGAGAAC